>CM054179.1:3410000-4610000 GCA_028829895.1 Sinotaia quadrata | reverse complement strand
TTTATTTCATTTTAAAAACCGCTAACAAAACTAGTTGAAGTAATCCGAGTTTTGCTATTTTTCGTATGTAGCATGTAACTTCCAGTAACGGTCACCTAAGATCTCTTTAGTAGACAGACGTTCGTGACGCAGTGTGTGTTAAATATCATATTGAATATATATATTAGTTTATGAAGGATATGTATATTAAATGATTGGGACAACTGCGCACTACCGTCACATGTTGTTGACGAGCCAAATGGCCAGTGCGCATTAGAATTGACCACAGAAAATCGTGCATCACGATTACCACTATATATCCAAGGCAAAAATCATGTCACACGGCATAGCTTCTGGAAAGTTCTGGAGACCTTCAGTAAAGCTATATAAGAGGCAAAATGAAGACTTTATTCTCATTGTTGAAAACGTCGATTCGTCTGAAGCCAGTCTAACTTCACGTATGAATTATCTCATGTACAGAGATTTCATAAAGGAAAGCTGCAATAATCTCTTTCCATCCGTTTTCCATCCGTCTGATGCCATATATTGAGTAACGAGGCAAAATTACTCAGTATAATTTTTGGCAAAGTGGAAAGTTCACTGTCAAGAAATAAACCCATGCATGCGACGCTGGTTGTATGCAGTTAACGACACGAGGGACCAACTTGTTCTTCCCCCTGTCTGAGTTCGTTTTGGCAGTCTATCCCGCGAATTGAGAGGCTAGCACCGAGATTTCTTACAGACAATCCGGATTTCTACACTCAATGTAATGCGACGACACATCCCACTGGACGACTCCATCCGATAATGCTAAACGTCGTTGAGGTGTCCGTTTCCACGACAAACAACGATAATTATCGAGGCTGACAGCAGTCAGCTAAATTTCAGATTTCTCCCCCGTGATAATCTGAAAGTGGTGCCTAGATTCTGCAGAATCTTCACCTGTAATGCGACGCCTCAATTGCGCCGTGATCTTCACTTTGAAGTGCCGCTTATAAGTGACGTGTGAGATTACGTCATCTCCTTGGAACTCTGACATTAATAGTGAGTAATCATTAGCACGGCTAACGCGCACATACTTAAGTCTAGGACTCTTAAGAAAATGAACACTATTATATCGTTTGCAAAATAAGAACTCTAATGTTAAAAGTAATGCTTATTTTACATGTCAACTATTGTTAAAGCGGCCCCATTTGCCGCATAAGAATTGTGTAATTAATTTTTATTTTATATTTTGAATTTCATCATTTTCATCTCCCCTTATTTCCCACAGAGTGTATGACATTGGAAAGTTGAATGAATGATTAATCACTGTGCGAAAGAGTAGTGCCCCCTTTTAAATCGGGAAATAAATAACCTGATTTAAACATCTTTCAACTCTCTTGTTATTCATAGTTTTTGAGAGGGACGAAAGAATTTGTACTATTGTTTTGCACCGTTCGTCTGTTCGTCCATTTATTCACATTTATGATACACACTCACAACACACACCGCCAATAAAACGTTCCTTGGCATGACATTAATAAAGTGGGCCCCACCCAAACATCAATGGAGTATGTCATGTGTGTCTATGTAACAACTTGACGCGACGTAGTACTGGCATACGTCACCGGGCTTTTCTTGGAGGTGCACCGGAGCAGGCCAAAATTAGACTTCACCCCTTGCATCTCTAACTTCAGCTCGAGGTCGGCTTGTAACGAGCCTCCCGTTTTGTGACATCTGGTGACCACTGACCGTGATCTGACAAGGTAAATTGTGTTGTTGTAAGAAAGTGTCATCTCTTTCCTGCTTTTCTATCTCATCACCATTATGCATTGTTATTGCATGTTAGGGCTTTGCTATTGAGACTTAGGTGAACTGGATTTTGATAAGACTTATTATTGTGTTGAAATAAGTTTTATAATCTTTACGCTATTATCGTTAACGCGTACCGACTCGTGTTTAGACGTACATAGATCGATATTTTGTACGCTACATTAGCAACTGTTGTTTTGCTAATTTTGCTAACTTTGCAAATTTGCGATTAGGATCTCTTTTACTCGTGTTTGTAATAATCCTAATCACGTGGTGGCTGGTGTTCATACGCACACCATTGCACCACTTGTGACCGACAGAGGTCAAAATCCCGCGAATATTCTAAGTCACTTTATCCATACTCGTGATAACTAGCAATTTTAAAAATGGCCGAGCTAGTAAACATAAAGAAAGAACTCATGGCTATGGGTAGAGAATTCGGGTATGAAAAAGCCGAGTTAAAGAAATACGTAGATGAGGAGATAGCTAAATGGTATGTTGCGAAAGAAAATGAGGCGAAAGAGGCGAGAGAGCTAGAGGATAAGAAAAATGAGCTAGAAGAAAAGAGACAGGTAGCTAAGGATTTAGAGATGCAAACTTTGAGAGAGTTAGAGGAAAAAAGATCGAAAGAGGCGAGAGAGCTAGAGGAAAAAAGATCGAAAGAGGCGAGAGAGCTAGAGGAAAAAAGATCGAAAGAGGCTATAGAGCTAGAAGATAAGAGAGAGTTAGCTAAACAGCTAGAGATGCAAAACCTGAGAGAGCTAGAGGAAAAAAGAGCGAAAGAGGCTAGAGAACTAGAGGATAGAAAAAATGAGCTAGAGGAAAAAAGAGCGAAAGAGGCGAGAGATTTTAAAGAGAAAGAAATCCAAGATATGAGAGAAATAGAGTTATTAAAGATTCAGTCAGCTAGGGATTTAGAAGATAAAAGGCAGGAAGTAGAAGAGAGAAAGCTTAAGTTAAAAGCTAGAGCACATCAGGAACAGCTTGAATTAGCTAAGCAAGAGGTAACAGCTAGAGAGAAGTTGTTAGATGGGACTGCTAAGCAACAGGCCGAATTAAATAAACCCCGTACACGGCTAGCTTTCTTTAACCCTGAAGTCGAGACGATTGACGAGTTTTTGACACGCTTTGACAGTTTCATTGCCAACTTTAATTACAGTGACATTGAAAAGAAACAACAACTCGGTCAAATACTCCAAGGTGAAAGCTCGCGCGCATTTACTGATCTAACGCGCGATCCCGCTATTACTTATGCAGATCTCAAAACGGGTTTGATGCGTACTTTTCAATGTACAGCAGAAGGCTTTCGAAAAATGTTTAGAAGAGCCATACCTAAAGCGAATGACACCATGCAAGCCTTCGGTACCCGGTTACGCCATTATCTTGATAGATGGATTGATTTGACAGACATCCGGAAGACATATGAGGGCCTATTTGATTTGATATTAAGAGATCAATTTCTCCATATTGCTCCGCCTGCAATGACGACATATTTGCAGCGAAATCCCCCGACTAACTTCTGTGATATGTTGAAGTTAGCAGACACGTATAATGATTACCCTGATCCGGTAATTACGAGGAGTGCACCACGCCCTCCTCTTGCAAATCGGCAGAAGTATACACCGAAACTGAACCGACCGATGGCGAAATCGGAAAAACCCGAACCGGTACAACGGACATACACTAAGTCACAAGACGTACGACGTCACACACGTGACTCCCCACCTATGACATGTTACACTTGCAAAGGGAAGGGGCATAGTTCTCAGAACTGTCCCAGTCCACGTGATGTAAAGGTATGCACTGAAACAGGTGCAACTCTAAGGACCCAACAGGCTACAGTAAACGGACAAAAAGTCAAAATACTGGTCGATACAGGCGCGTCCATAAGCTGCATAAATGCTAAACTTGTACGCCCTGAACAGTATCTAAGAGGTAGTGTCCGCATTCGATGTGTTATGGGACACCTTAGTACATGTCCAAGAGCCACTGTACATGTTACGTCATCCGTATTTTCCGGTACAGTCACCGCCGCAGTGATAAGAGACATGCAGTTCGGATTCATACTATCGCCCGAACAGTGTGACGCGAACACTGATGACATCTATCCTGTTCTCCCCGTAACCACTAGAGCACAACGGGAACGTAGTAAACAAGGACCCCCGGCTCTAAAGATAGTCGAGAACACATTTCCGCAGTTGACCCCAAGTCAACTCAGTCACCTGCAGCAGGAGGACAAAAGTTTGTCCTCAATGCTAAAGCTGGCACGGAAAAACACTATTACGTCCAGCAAGTACGCGACAATGACGTATTTCCTGAAGGACGGGCTAGCGTTTCGGCGCACCGACTTTAAGGAAAATGATACTAGAAGCACCACGTGTCTATTTACCCCTAAACCACTCAGACCGCTGATTCTAAGCTTTGCACACGACTCAATCATGTCCGGACATCAGGGCGCGCGTCGCACTGAACAACGGATTCGTGAGGACTTTTTTTGGCCAGGCCTGAGTAGGGATGTTCGCTCGTACGTTCGTACATGTACGCAGTGTCAACAACATATTGACCGAGGGCGTGTCAGTCGAGTTCCCCTCGAGATAGTACCAACAGTAGAGGAACCATTCCTAAAAGTCGCAGTAGACATTATTGGCCCAATCATTCCCGCGGCCGAAGGAGGATATCGCTATATCCTAACAATCGTGGATTTTGCAACACGATATCCGGAAGCAGTCGCATTAAAGGGCATCACAGCGATCGAAGTCGCAGACGCTTTAATAGACGTATTTTCTCGCACGGGCGTTCCTCGAGAAATATTGAGTGACCAGGGCACTCAATTCACTTCAGCAATGATGGCTGAAACAATGCGTCTACTGGCGTGTAAACAGTTGTTCTCATCACCATATCACGCTCAGTCTAATGGTGCCGTTGAACGTTTCAACGGTACAATAAAGAAAATGTTAATTAAAATGGCCTCGGAACAACCCGACCAGTGGCCGCGTTTTCTAGCACCATTACTCTTCGCGTATCGCGAACTCCCACAAGAGAGTACGGGCTATTCACCGTTCCAACTACTATACGGCAGACAACCTCGTGGTCCCCTTAAGCTAATAAAAGAAACATGGGTCAAGGGAGACACTGTGACCGATAGTAAAGATGTTCACACGTACGTAGCCGAACTACGTCAACGTCTGACCGAGACATGTCACTTAGCACAGGAAAACATTCGCGAAAAACAACCCCGATACAAGCGAAATTTTGACCGTACAGCTGTGGAACGTAACCTTGAACCAGGTCAGCTCGTATTACTCTTGCGGCCCACGCATAACAACCGCATGCAAATGCACTGGCGTGGACCCTACCGCGTTATTAAGCGTGTGAAGCAGAACGATTATAGCATACAGATAGGAAATAAGCAGAAAACCTACCACATAAATATGCTAAAGCGTTACTATGAACGCAGCGACGAACAGATACAAAGCGTGAATGTCGCACTGATACAATTGGAAGACTCCAATTTCAGAACAGACATGATGTCCGCCGAAACCCAGCCTAACTCCGCAGTTACAGTCGATCAAGTCGAGATTGACTCGAACTTAACTGTCGAACAGCGCGACGCAATGTCAAAGCTCTTACACAGACACGCGCGCATATTCACCGACCAACCGGGCCACTCAGATTTGGTTGAACACCGCATCAAACTTTTAAGTGACAAACCGATACGCTTAAAACAGTACCCACAGAAATATGAGAGCACAAAGTACATAGCAGAACAGGTGCGTGAAATGCAAGTACAGGGCGTGATTGAGCAGTCAATCTCCCCATATTCATCACCGGTCGTCTTAGTTAAAAAGAAAGACGGTACGCTTCGTTTTTGTGTGGACTACAGACAGTTAAATGAGATAACTGAATTCGATGCGGAACCTATTCCAAATCAGGACGAATTATTCGCAAAACTAACCAAGGCACATTACTTTTCGAAGTTTGACATGTGCAAAGGGTACTGGCAACTGTCAGTTGCTATTGACGACAGACCAAAAACAGCGTTCCCAACTCCGCTAGGCTTATTTCAGTTTTGCCGACTACCGTTCGGACTAGCGAACGCACCCGCAACATTCGCGCGCTTCATGCGAAAATTACCATTAGAGAGCGTTGACGCATTGAATTTCTTTGATGACATACTGGTAGCAACAGGAACATGGGACCAACATTTATCCTCAGTGGATGGTCTACTTGACATTCTCGAGCGCCATAAATTGACCGTGAAACCTTCCAAAGTACGCGCGGGCTTTCGGGAGATTGAGTTTCTTGGCCATATCATAAGTGACGGACAAATAGGCCCAAATCTAGACTTAACTGCAGCCATTCGTGACATGACCTTACCGACTACAAAGAAACAGGTCAGGGCAGTTTTGGGGCTAGTGGGGTACTACCGAAAATTTGTCCCAAACTTCAGTACGCTTCTTAAACCACTGACGGACTTAACTGGAAACAAACAACCCACGAAAATACGATGGACGGCCGAGTGTAGCACCGCCCTCGAAAAAGTGAAGGACATCTTGACCAGTAAACCCGTCCTACAGTTACCAGACTTTGACAAAAGATTTATTGTCAGGACCGACGCATCAGACGAAGGCCTCGGTGCCATACTTCTCCAAGAGACAGATGACGAATACCTACCGGTAGCATACGCGTCTAAGAAACTGTTAGACCGTGAGACACGGTACTCTACGATTGAAAAAGAGTGCTTAGCAATCGTATGGGCACTCAAGAAATTTAGTGCTTATCTGTACTCTAAACCATTCATCCTGCAGTGCGATCATAAGCCGCTGACATATCTGCGCACTAGCATGTATGATAACGCTAGGCTAACTAGATGGACACTCCTGCTACAGGAGTATAGCTTCGTTGTCGAACACATCGCGGGCAGAGAAAATTCGGGTGCCGATGCATTATCCCGGCATGCTATAACCGCGATATAAACAAGAGAGAGGATAGTCTCTCCACAGATGCGCATATAATTCCTGTGGGGACTATCGTGTGAAATAAAATTTTTTTTTGTTCCTATTTGATTTCCACTCTGTGAGCTCCAATCAATTTTAAGAAGGGGGTTGTCACAGGAAATGAGGGACAGAAATTATATTTTATTTCATTTTAAAAACCGCTAACAAAACTAGTTGAAGTAATCCGAGTTTTGCTATTTTTCGTATGTAGCATGTAACTTCCAGTAACGGTCACCTAAGATCTCTTTAGTAGACAGACGTTCGTGACGCAGTGTGTGTTAAATATCATATTGAATATATATATTAGTTTATGAAGGATATGTATATTAAATGATTGGGACAACTGCGCACTACCGTCACATGTTGTTGACGAGCCAAATGGCCAGTGCGCATTAGAATTGACCACAGAAAATCGTGCATCACGATTACCACTATATATCCAAGGCAAAAATCATGTCACACGGCATAGCTTCTGGAAAGTTCTGGAGACCTTCAGTAAAGCTATATAAGAGGCAAAATGAAGACTTTATTCTCATTGTTGAAAACGTCGATTCGTCTGAAGCCAGTCTAACTTCACGTATGAATTATCTCATGTACAGAGATTTCATAAAGGAAAGCTGCAATAATCTCTTTCCATCCGTTTTCCATCCGTCTGATGCCATATATTGAGTAACGAGGCAAAATTACTCAGTATAATTTTTGGCAAAGTGGAAAGTTCACTGTCAAGAAATAAACCCATGCATGCGACGCTGGTTGTATGCAGTTAACGACACGAGGGACCAACTTGTTCTTCCCCCTGTCTGAGTTCGTTTTGGCAGTCTATCCCGCGAATTGAGAGGCTAGCACCGAGATTTCTTACAGACAATCCGGATTTCTACACTCAATGTAATGCGACGACACATCCCACTGGACGACTCCATCCGATAATGCTAAACGTCGTTGAGGTGTCCGTTTCCACGACAAACAACGATAATTATCGAGGCTGACAGCAGTCAGCTAAATTTCAGATTTCTCCCCCGTGATAATCTGAAAGTGGTGCCTAGATTCTGCAGAATCTTCACCTGTAATGCGACGCCTCAATTGCGCCGTGATCTTCACTTTGAAGTGCCGCTTATAAGTGACGTGTGAGATTACGTCATCTCCTTGGAACTCTGACATTAATAGTGAGTAATCATTAGCACGGCTAACGCGCACATACTTAAGTCTAGGACTCTTAAGAAAATGAACACTATTATATCGTTTGCAAAATAAGAACTCTAATGTTAAAAGTAATGCTTATTTTACATGTCAACTATTGTTAAAGCGGCCCCATTTGCCGCATAAGAATTGTGTAATTAATTTTTATTTTATATTTTGAATTTCATCATTTTCATCTCCCCTTATTTCCCACAGAGTGTATGACATTGGAAAGTTGAATGAATGATTAATCACTGTGCGAAAGAGTAGTGCCCCCTTTTAAATCGGGAAATAAATAACCTGATTTAAACATCTTTCAACTCTCTTGTTATTCATAGTTTTTGAGAGGGACGAAAGAATTTGTACTATTGTTTTGCACCGTTCGTCTGTTCGTCCATTTATTCACATTTATGATACACACTCACAACACACACCGCCAATAAAACGTTCCTTGGCATGACATTAATAAAGTGGGCCCCACCCAAACATCAATGGAGTATGTCATGTGTGTCTATGTAACAACTTGACGCGACGTAGTACTGGCATACGTCACCGGGCTTTTCTTGGAGGTGCACCGGAGCAGGCCAAAATTAGACTTCACCCCTTGCATCTCTAACTTCAGCTCGAGGTCGGCTTGTAACGAGCCTCCCGTTTTGTGACAGTTATGAAGCACAAATCCCACTGATGTCCAGAAATATTTTTTCACATGTCCACTTGAAGAATACATTTTGTTTTCACAACTCCCAAATGAAGAAGATAATTTATAAATAATCCAATTGGAAATGTAGTCAAAGTTATGAAGCACAAATCCCACTGATGTCCATGAAAATTTTTTCACACGTCCACTTGAAGAATACACTTTGTTTCCACAAATCCCAAATGAAGAAGATAATTTATAAATAATCCAATTGGAAATGTAATCAGTTATGAAGCACAAATCCAACTGATGTCCAGAAATATTTTTCACGTCCACTTGAAGAATACATAGAGAGTGAAAGAAAACTTTCTTGTATCAGTTTATTGTTTTTCTCATGCTTGGATATGCATTTATGATACTGTCACACAAATTGTACAAGTGTCTTTCCCCGTGTACATAAATAAAATCGAAAACATGCCCTGTAGTACTCTTGCAGATTTCGTATGATTTGATTCCAAATCTAGCACGTTTCGATTTTATATACTGTCTAAAACCCAAACGATTTTTCCAAAGCATCAAAGATTCATACACACAAATATTTTCACCAGGCACATAAATTGATAAAAATACTTGTCTGAAATGATCAACAAAGAATTTGATTTTTTGGATACTGTTGCTAGGTTCAAAGACTGAAAAATGTAACAGCTTAGCACAAACAGATCTACGCCTGTCGTGACTTTTGCGAATTAGACTTATTTAGTTATTATAAAATGTTTCATTTCTTGTAAAGTAATGATCAATAAAAGATTTTCTATCTATTCCCATCAAAATAAAAAAAACCAAACACTGATAAAGTTCACTTACCTCTGTATCTCGCCATTGTTTGAATCGAACCTACGAAGGAAGGATCTACGAAGGAAAGATCGGTCGCATTACTCGCATACCGGCATAAATATTAGCGTACTTGACAATTCTTTGCACAAAACTTTCTGGGGAAAATGTTTGGAAAATATTGAGAACTGTAGCATTTTCTGCAAATGGTATTTGTACTCCACTGCTGACTGTAAAAGGGGGATTCTCCAAGCGTTGGTCACAGATGCATGCACCACGCACACACGCTACGCCATGACAGACCGGGTTTCGTTTTCGCCTCATGGTGACCTTCATGAAAAATGTCAATAGGGGCTGGAATTTCATCTTGTGATAAAAAAATCACTCTCATCTAATGGGTCATAGTCTAATCCATCTGTGGCTTCAAATTCTCCAACACCAACATCAAAAGTTGCCTTGGCGAATGATAAACGTAGCATACACAATATCCCAAATATGAAAGCACACAATGGCGTCCACCTTTGAACAAAGTAAAAGTAGGGTGACGCTACCAAAGGCGGGAATTCAGTCACATGAGCATTCTCATTAAAGTATCCAATGATAAAATTTAGAACAAAATTGGATGCTGAAGCGAACTCACATACTTTCTTCCCTCGGATTGGTTACTTTAATTTACATATCATCTGTTGAACTGAGGATGCGCGCGCATGGTTTCAAAAGAATACCCTTGACGTTTGTGCCTATTTTATTAGACGGTAACGATTAGATACCAAAGACGGCGAACGGGTTAACACTCACAAAAAAAAAAAAAAAAAACTGTTTTGAAATCTTGATATTTTCAATTAATACCTTAAGAAATGGACATTCATCACCCACAAAAGAACTTTAATTGCTGCTCTACAACTTTCCCCTAGCTTTTTTTAAAAATCTTAACTATTTTCATCAATTGAAGAAAGGTAATAGGAAAAGTGTAAGTATGGAAGCATTTACCTTTCTTAGCTAAGCCATTTTTCAGTGTCTAGCTCATGAATCATGGACCCTTTACTTGTCCAAGAAAACATAGAGGTAACAAGTATAGCTTATTCACCCTTTGTCCAAAGTAAAATAAATTAAGCTTTGTATTAAATTGGCTGACCAGTCACCATGTTGGAAACCCTGATCAGATATAAATCACATTGAATCACCAAAGGACACATCTGAAAGCTTTTCCTTCACAGTAAAATGACATTTTCTGAGAAAGCAAACAATCAAACATATTCCTATTATAGCCAAGCCTGCATTTCTGGGAAAATCAAAATCCTATAAAACACATTCCCTTGCTAAATATTAAAATAACTCTACAGCCAGAAGTCACTGAATTACTAATACTGTCGACACAAATTAATAAATGAAAGAAAGGTAGCTTTTCTGTGGTGCACATGCACATACATAAGGCCCGTATCCCACGGTCATGCAAATGTGGAACAGCACTGCTGTTAACACTTTCAAGGAAAACAGTTTGCTTGACAGAATAGGCCTGGTTCTACTTTCATCAAGCAAAGTAATCAAACACACCAATCGCAGGTTGCCTTTTTATCATGGGATCAGTCATCATTCCAATATGGCAGTTTTTGCCAACAACTCAATGCATGCTTCAAGGATTTCTAGAGAAGAAACAGAAAAAAATTATCACATTGTACAGAGATCGAGAGATTCTTTGGAACCCAAAACGTGAAAGATATTGTAAATCTGGTGCTAGAGCTATTTGATGATGATGAAATAAGATCATCTTCTGATGATAGCTGATAGAAATTTCGTAGTTCGTGGCCATTGTGGAATGTGTTTTGGTTACTTGATATCCTGATCACGTGATAAAACATTTACATACCATCAAATTTTTATTCCTGCAGCTTTATCTGTGTGACCAACATCATGCAATTGTTGTTCAACTATTTGCTGAAAATGATTGACCGTGGGACACCTATATTATACAATACATAAAGCTATTCATTACAATTAACAAATGTAAGTTATCATAGCATAAAAATCATACGGATTGATCATTGAAAGAAAGGTGATAGAATTACTAATTCCACTGGAATCAGTTAAAAAAAAAAAAAAATAGAAAAGGCAACAGTTTATAACCTGAAAGGGAGAACATTTTCAGGAGACTGTACTGAAATGATTTGTATTAATAAAACCATTCTTTTAACTCTATGGAGTTCAATGCATACATGAATGACCAGTCTTAGGGAAGCACATTTACAACTTAAAACTTTTAAAATCTAATATATAATTTAAAAAAAACAAAACTAAGCACATCACACCTGGTACTTTTGGTACCATGATTAGACCCGTTCGGAAACAGCAAGGGAAGTGTACGACTTGCAAACAGTATTGTTTTTCATTTACGTGCAAGCTATTTACATACGTTCTCACAAGTATATACAAAAAAATTTGCACATTGAAATGAGTATTGAAAACATATGGAGCTGAAATCAAAAGATAACTTTATCTATTTTAATCACAACCTTTTAGTTTTACTGCATTATAATCAACAGTAAATTTGCTGAAATCTATTTATCAACTACATACACTATTTCAAAATAAATTAACTAACCAATATATTTGTATAAATAAATAAATGCAACAGCATCTGTGGTAAAATCAAAGTTCACTCTTTGCTATAATGGAGAATATTAAACACACCTCTACCTTGTTTGCTGATCTTGAAAAATAATTACTTAATGATGCAATTTTCAATAGCATTTTAAAACTATAAGTATAATAATAATTAATAAGAAAGGGAAATGGTCTCCATACTCATTTCCAGTCAGAATTGATAGTGCAATTTTTGTACCAGAGAAGTGAAGATGATACTGAAAGGTTTTCTTAATTTCTGCAATAACTAAATACTTTTGTATGTCAAAATACTGAAAGTATGATTTAATTAGTATAATTACAAAAGTGTAAGTATTAACAACCTTCTAAATTAATATGTGACAGGGAGAACAGACAATATATATCATATCCTACTGCTTCCCAAGTACTGGATTTAGAACCTGCAACTAATATTGCATTGACTGTTTTCACACAATACATGGATAAAGTAAAATAAGCTAATTTCAATTTATTTGTAAGGAATACTTATGTAGTTAGATTTACAGACTGTGTAAGTCAAATGTAAATTTTTAAAGTGCATTCATAATTATTCTGTTCGGCAATCAGCCTGATTTCTGGAAAGCAGCAAGAAGTTAGCCTCTTAAGTCACACATGATTAATTTGTGTTTGTCAGCATTTTCAGATGTGACAAAGAATCAGTTAACTCAAAAGATCTTTGTTTCTTGATCAAAGCAATAGTCAGAATTATGAGAGTTATATTTTATTGCTTTTGTCTAAAATTGCATCAGTAAAAACATGATTTTTCAGAGGATTTGAAGGTTACAGGGTGAAATGCTGAAAAATCTAAGGTTTAAGCACAATAAGAAATTATCCCTGATGTTAGCATATTGTTTGTAAAGAGTTAGGATTAAAGAGTTGCACTTTGTTTATGTTAGTGTTAAAAAAAAGCTTTCAGCACAAACTACACATTGTTATTTAACAAATCTGATGAAATAAAATACTTATACCTTAGGGGCCATCCTTGTACAAGCAGAAGGGAGGATCCATATATAACACAAGTGGGGAGGAGAGAGTAAAACCAAGTTATAATTGTGCCATAAATTAATTCAATAAATCACATAATCTATGTTTCATCCAATCTATCCAATGTTTGTATTTATAGTTGAGCAGGGATAGATAAAACAACCCTTCACGAATTGAGATTTGCTATGACTACACAAATGAGTAAAAAGACTATCATTCCTGGAAAAAATGCACAACTTATCCGATATAATTTGATCAGCAGCAGCCGCATAAACTAGTAATGCGACTGCATAACCCACCATTCAGTGTACATCAGCATTATGAAAACTGTTTAATTCCAATTTTATTCATGTCTTAATAGGAAACAAGTTCAAGTGACTAAAACAAAGACTGAAATGATGGATATTGCATAGATATCACTGAGCTGTACATTATCATTTCACAGGACTAATTTGGTAAGGCTTTCTGTGTAATAAAGTGTTTGAAACTGATATCTATTACTAAGGTCTATAATAACAATATACCTTCTAACTTTAAATTAAGAAAATTATTTGTGAGTACTGAAAATGCAGAGAATTCTCTTGATGTTTTTTTAGGGAGGATCACCAAAAAGTAACAAATATGTTTGTACACATTAGAGAACAAGGAACACATATCAAAAGAGAAGAGGATAGGGTTGAAAACCAGTCATTGTTTGCCTACTAAATGAGTGGCCCTTATTACTTTTACAGTCTCCTCAATCATAAACTGCTTCCTACAGTCTTTTCTTAATTTCAAACATTACAAATATTTATTTGCAATTCTGATCATTGATTTGCTTAATATTCTAATCAAACAAACTGCTTGTAATATTTAGCTATTATGTACAGTTTCAATCATAGGATCCGTTGACAATAGCCATACTTTGAAACAGCTCTTATTTACAATCCTGTTACAATTTAACTGCTGACAATAGTCTCTCGTTATGGTGAAACAGCAGTTCTTCACAATCCTGATATTTATATAATAATATAAACAGCTTATAAGAACCTTTGAAACAAAACAGCTTTTTGCTATTCTGATCAAAAATCAATTTTAACATTATTATCATATGAACTGCTTCCAATAGTCTGTTTATTTTAAAGCAGTTATTTACAATTGTGGTGATATGAACTGCCTACAAAAGATTTTTTTAAGATTTTGAAACTTAACTGTGGTGTGTTTATCTTTTGATTAAGAGAAATATATATACCCAATCCCAATCATTTTTAAAAAAACAGAATCTGACATTTCAGTCACGTATAATAAGAATGTGAAATTTGATATTTCTAGCTATTTCTACCCATTCAGTTAAGCCTAATTTTTTAAAAAATAAAAATCTTTTCAGCAACCCCCCCCCCCTTCCCCAATCATACAGAATAAAACAAAACTGGTTTATTTTTCAATGATTATGTGTGATTGTTTTCTGCAATCTGATTTTTCCTGTGTTCTAATACCATAAACAACTTCTCGACATGCATGAATTTTAACAAATGTGAATTACTCAAGAGGAATGCAAGACTACATGTTTGCAACAAAAATGCTTTTTCCTTCATTAATATTCAGAACATTGCAAACAAGTGCACAAATATAATAACTGCAAATAAAAAAATTGCTGTAAAACAAAATACTTTCTGATGAATAAGAACACAAGACACATCTATCAAATCTAAAACACTGGTGATCCTGCACACATAGTCCTAAACACTGCAGCATATGGTCACATGATGTGTATCAATTCATTCTCTCTGTTCATTTTCCCAGTAAAAGTGCACTCCAAATTTTCTTGTTCACTAACCAATTTAAACCTTTCTACAAAATATTTGGATTAAGTGATTCTTGTTTAGGTAAAAAAAATTAAAGCTTTCTTATCTCTAAATTGTTATGTCTATTTGAAATTTCACATCTAAAACAAAATAATGCTTTATAAAAGCTGATCTTCATTGATCTAAGGTGAGGACTTATATTTTTGTAATGTTCATTTGATTTTTTTACTAACTTCATTTTGCCAGAACCCAAAATATAATTATAAGCAATATTTTTTTATTATTGTACATAGGTGTTTTGTGTCAAATCATTTTGTACATTAATTTCTAAACCTGTAGAGGTCTTGAGTATCGGAATTGTAATGTCACAACACCTTAGATTTGTATTCATAATTTTAAAAGCATTTGCAAAATAAAGATATAACAGTAAATGTAGAAGCTGCATATAAACAATTTTTTAAAAAAGTTATAAAGACCTCAAAATTCTTCTGGTTACATTGAAAATATATCAAAATAAATTACTTTAAGATGTCTATGCATAAGAAATCACATTTTATTAAACCAATAAAATTAATCCCATATTATTATTATATATAATATAGTTATAAATATTATTAAACCCCATTTTCCTTTGGAACTAAATTAATCTTACATCTTCAATTTATGATCTGAATATAAGCAAAATGAAAAGATCTGAAATAATATGCTTCCTCAATAGCCAGCAATATGTTCACTGTACAATGCTGATCAGTAGTCCGTGAATCCTGACAACTGCTCTATACTGGCAAAGGGAGAGCAGTTGCTAAAAGTCCATCCACGTTTTTACAGCCCTTTGCAGAGCATAGAGTAACATTTAGCGATGCTACATTTGTCCATCACTGTCTGAATGTTTCAGCTATCCCAAAAAAGCAACATAGGATACCAGAAGCACATATTCATGATCAATCCTTGATACATGAAATGGAAGTCTCGAGTACATAACTGTATTTGATCAAGCCACAACCTGTCTGACAAAATGTTATAACAACTTCAGTTCCAGCAAAAGTGATGATAATGAAAGTCAAAAGTATATAGATGCTCTGTCACAGGAGCAGCCAAGGACTGTTCCTGAAGGCTAGTTTCAGACAAGCTTTTGGTTCAAATGACAAAGAGTGACAAATCCCAAGTTGCTAAGGGCAAGAACCACACAGTAGTCATAAACAGTTAGTTTTTTTAGTGTTATGTATAGTTGCTCAGCCACTGAAGGGGCACCCATTGTGGTTCTGTTTCAATGCGATTGATTTCCTGCATTAATTCTTCATAAGTTCGATCATTGTCCCTGTTGACAAGAATGTAATCAAACAGGTGACTGTATAGCTCTTCAATTTCGCATCCTTTTTCTATGATTTCTTTCCACTGTTCATCCTGATAATAAACCAGATAGTAGCTTTACATAGAAATTTAAAGTTTTAAAAAATAAACCAACATAATTATACTTGATACAACATTAGTGTTAGGAAGTACAATAAACAGAAACAAAATTGAAAGCTTAGGATGGGTCTTTTATAAAAAATTGTACAACTAATTTAGAATATGTAACTCGGCCAACTAATGATGTAAAATTAACAGCATTATAGAAAATAAATTATATCTTCACTTTCTTTTCTTTTTCTTTTGAACTGAGTGACAATAGCTGTTGGTACGAGCCTTCAAAAACCGGCAGTTTCAAATCCTACCCCAGTCAGAAGTCAAAGTGATTTTTGCAGTTAATGACTGACCATCAGCTCATGAATGAGTAAAAAAAAAATTATTGATGACCATCCCCAGCTCATGAAAGTAAAATTAATGATGACCATCCCCAGCTCATGAATGAGTAAAATTAATGATGACCATCACCAGCTCATGAAAGTAAAATTAAATGACCATCCCCAGCTCATGAATGAGTAAAATTAATGATGACCATCCCCAGCTCATGAATGAGTAAAATGCCTGACTTGTGGAACGTTTATGGGCTACTAAGATGACTAAAACTTGTAGTCTTAAAATGTGTGTAGATCTATGGTTTATTATTTTTAATTCAATTTTATTTTTAAGTCAGTTTGAAGTGTAAGGACTAGTTACACTGATAAGTAATGACTTTATGATGAATCATGGTAAAATTCACATCAAACATGAACAACTTACATCGAGTCTTTCTTTTCCAAAGCTGATCTGTAACTGCCGCAGCTTCTCTATGTTAGGTGGACTAACAAATATGACATATGGTTTGAGATCCGTCTCCCTCAACATCTTCAATGACTGAAATTTGATAAATATTAAAAGTAGAAGAAAACATTAACTTCAACAGTTTCAGTACTAGCATTTAAGAAAAATATAAAAAGCAATTAACTGTGGTGGAGATGTAGGTGTGTGTCCCGATTAGTTTACATTTAAAAGCAGAAAAACTTTTAAAGATATCAACATACTTTCTGTTTTGTTCTTTTGCAAACACTTCCCTCTAATAGTAATTAGTTATGTTAGATTTGTGCTTCAAAAGTATTTTTTTAAATATTTTATGACAATACCTCTATAGGGATTTAGCTAAAATGAATATTTGCTAATACAACACTAAAAATTAACATTATAAACAGGGACACGAATATGTATTTGAATTCCTGTATGTGGAAAACAGCATCAGACTTATCTGAACCAAAATCTTAAGATTTACAATCATATATTAGTATTAGGTTAACAAAGCTCTTTTTCACCTAAAGATACTAAGGTGCACCTCACAAATATTTCCAAAAAAAAGTTCTACAAAAACAAAACATATACCAAGTAGGCCATGTAAGCCTTGGGATTTGGTTCCCCTCACTAGATTTTCAGGAACAGATCACCGTAAAGTGTACTGCTTTATATCCAAGTACCACTCTAAGGGACCATATATTGTTATGATGGTGGTTCTGTTGGCTTCCTTCCTGTCCGGAGCTTGCATAGGGCCTCTCATTTTCTCAAGCCCTGGTGAGCCCCAGAGAAACCTAATTGTCCTCTACATATTGTGAGGTCTTGAGCTCCTCTCCTCCCCCCAAAAGGCATATCAGACGGATACCACGTTTTAATATCACAACAAATATAGTTGGAACAAAGCTGTTGAGCAATGGAGAGATTTTTTTTTTTAAAAACTAATTGCTTTGATCTATGGAATATATCCTACAAAGCAGAAAACTAACCTCTTAAAAAGTTGTCTATCTAGGCCATGTTAACAATAAACTACTAAATTAACAAGGATCTAACCTCACAGACAGACGGATATCCGTCATGCCTCCCAAGGGAAGTAACGTAATCATGATTACAAGAGATTACAAGAGTTATCTCAATATAATTTGACAAATACAGTAATTTATATCAGTTTGAAAAGAGATCTGAACTGGTAAATTAATTTTATATCCAAAATCAGACACAGCATGACTACTTTCTTCTGTAAATTCAGCTTGGTAACATTTCAAGTTATCTAATTAACATTTCAAGTTATCTAAGTAACATTTCAAGTTATCTAAGTAACATTTCAAGTTATCTAATTACCCTGCACATTCTGTAAATGAATGTGAGTTGAGACAAACGGGTGGCACACAGAATGTCATTTACTTCAAATAAGAAAGAACTATATGTAATCTTTAATCAACCTTTCGTTTATTTTTAATGGTGGTATGAAAACGACTGACCTTGAAGTGAGGTCATAATAAAACTATTGAAAGTTACAAGTGAAAACAAAATAAACATATTTTGCATGTTAATCTGTACAAGTATATGTTTGTGTACAGGTCTATATAGTCTTCAGGAACAACATATGTACATTATCAATCAGACAAGTGTTCTGTGATAAAAACACTATTCTGCAAAATACTCGTTTGTACTTATTTTGATAATTAATATTTAATTAATATTATAATATTTGGGTACTAAAGTTTTCTAATGAGACATTATTTCATACGTCTCACACTATCTAAAACAAATTTGTTATTTAGCAACTGGCACACAAAAAGCAGAAAAAAACAACCTGGAAACAATGATAAATAACAGTGAAAAATCATATGATTTTGAGCCAGAACAAAATACAAATACTTTTAGGATATAAAATTATATTTAAAGATTTTTAAGCAAAACCATAAGAGTCTGGTTTTTAAAATGAGAAATCAATCTGAGAAAAATGTCTGAGATTTTACAGTTCTAAATCTTATGGTCGCTAAGAGCTGAAACCTCTCTTGTGTCAATGGTTTGGTCGCTAAGAGCTGAAACCTCTCTTGTGTCAATGGTTTGGTCACCAAGAGTTGAAACCTCTCTTGCGTCAATGGTTTGGTCAGTAAATAAAACTAATCTCTTTAACTATACCATACCAATCTCTTTAACTATACCATAACTATACTTTTTCTAATTCTGTCACTGTTGGCTTGGACAGTATCTTTTAAGACTAATCCTTTACTTCAACTAAAGTAAAACAAAAATAAATAAATAAAATTAGAATTTGTCTACCTCTGGCTGAAGGTTTAGAATACAGATTTTGCCCTGGTTTATGACCTGTCGCACAGATTCCATACTAGTGCCATACAAATTGTGCTGGTATTCCCCGTACTCTACAAATTTTCCACTAAGGATGTCTGCCTCAAACACCAACCGCATAATAAAGTGATAGTCTTTGCCATTTTGCTCATCTACTGCTGGTTGCCGACTTGTGTCTGTGTAAGAAACAGCCAACATCATAATTACAGGAAAATGATTCAATAAACAATACAAAAGAATGTACAACATAAAGATCTGTTAAACAGAACAGAAAACACGGTCAGCCAACATTATAAAGATATGCTAAACAGAGCAGAAAATATGGTCAGCCAACATTATAAAGATGTTAAACAGAACAAAAAAACACGGTCAGCCAACATTATAAAGATATGCTAAACAGAACAGAAAACATGGTCAGCCAACATTATAAAGATATGTTAAAACAGAACAAAATCATGGTCAGTCACATTATAACTACAAACTACAAGAAAATGATCTGATAAACAGAATATACAACAAAAAGATGTTAAATTGAACCAAAAAATAGGGTCAGCTGAATTATAATTCAAGAAAATGATCCAATAAACTGAACCGGTCCAAAACAAGGCAAACTCCATAAAGCACAATGAACACTTAAGTAAGGACAAATAAATGAAGGAAATTTTTATTAAAGTTTTCAAAAACTGATGAAAATTGGTTGATGATTCAAAATATATAGGCCTATTCACTTTTCTGGTGAATTTGCTAGGTTTGTATCAACATTATTTATTTAATTAATTTAATATAAACATATTTATAGAAACTTAAAATTTGTTAATTATTTTGACAAGATTGTAAGAAAACCTAAAATACATAGCCAAAATATTTGGTAGTCAATTAATATACTGTAATATCTGGCTTCTGGCTAATGTGTAGCAATCATTCAACTGATATCTAAAAAACACTATTAAAGATATCTGCACAGAATTTTGAACATAGTTTAAGGACAACATAAGCTGGCTTCTGAACCTCTAACACCATAAAAGATGAATGCTACATGTATGAATGTAGGCCTACAAACACTGAAAATTCTTATTTATCGGTTAATCAAGTCCTTTAGACAAAGAAATATACACTATAAACTGAAAATAATTGATTTAACTTATCAACTAACATGCTCTGAGTGATGCACGAGAATGCAAAGTGGAAACTGGTTCAATGTCAACGAGTTGAACACAGTGGTACTCTATACAATCTGCCATTGTTGTTGACAGTGTTCGGTGATTTCGGTCATTCACCACAGTTCTTTCAACGCAATTCAGTATGTGTGCAGTATTTTTTGTCTCAAACAAACTATATAGATGAAGAATTTTCCTTGTTTTTGGTATCTTTTAAGGCTGCTATGTTATCAGAATCACCATGAACGTAATTTAAGAAAATTTAAGTTTAACTTTATCACACTTTATCTTGAAATTCCTGCACATTATTTAGTATGGAAATGAACCTTGTTCTCTCCCCTACATGAAAACAGTAAATATTTTTAGATTACTGTACCGCACGTGAACTGATGGACCGAGAAAGAGTGCATGTGTTAAGCACTACTGCTGGACAAGTTATGGCGGCTTGGTGCACGTTTTCATTGTTCATTGCTGAGTGAATTGGCAATGACATATATGATCAAGAATTCTAATTATTCTAGAAAATGAAAAAGTTACATAAATTTTACATAGAAAAAGTTACATAAACTTTACATAGAAAAAGTTACATAAACTTTACATAGAAAAAGTTACATAAACATAAGTGAAGCAAATTCTGCTTATTTTCTTGATTTGTTTTGTTGCGGCTACTCCAGTTAACTGGTGGTCCAATTAAGTGGATTCCACTGTATATAAAATGACTTTCATGCAAATATGTAACTACTATGAGACCACTCAAACTATGCATTAAAAATCCTGGTTAATGAAAGAACTGTTGAGTTAATGCGATCCTGCTGTGAGCGAGCCCTACATTCATATGGACAAATAAATTAAAATCTTACATGAATGACAATGTATCCTTGGCAGATGAGATGATGAGCAGCCATGGCATGAAGACCAGTAAGGTCAGACGTTGGCATGGTTATGTCAGAAAAATCAAGGACTTTAAGCGCTATTCTGAAATGCACACCAGTCTATATTAGATAAATAAATAAAACATTTTCAAGAAAAGATTAAAAGCATGAAGTAATTAAATAAATTCAAATTAAACAGCAAAAACTGGGTTTGGTGACTAATAGTTCCAAACAGTAAACAGACATACTCTCAGACAAGGCTAAAATATTTGACAGTATAAAAGGATTACTTCTTCATTGTGAATGTACAGAAACTTACTAATATGTTCCAAAGTTCAGTTTAAATAAAAGACTAATTATCCATTCTGTGTGAATCAGATAACTGCTAAACATTATTTGATTCTTGAGCAAATTGAATTTGAAACCATCACAAGAAATTTGAAATTAATTTAATTCTTGTGATTTGTTTCCATAATATTGTATGTTTCTAAAAAATTAAAACCAAAGACAAGTCAATAAAATAAATTCTAAGAATTATCCCAGAGAAGCTGACTTTTTATAAATATATGTATACTGCAAATCAGAAATGTTTTAGTGTGTATAAATGGCTTCCTCTTCATTTTAGAAAAAAGGGCAAGAAAAAATGATCACCAGAAATGCAAGCTCAGTAATAGTATCACACTTTTTGTCAACCACAAACATTTTAGAATGACAAATTTGTTATTTTGAACCATATAGCTTGATTTATTTAAACAGTATGTGTGAGATACTTAATGCTAGATTCCTTTGCCTCAGTGAAGCTGAATGGCATAGAACAGCACTCTTCTATGATTTATACATGTTAGAACTCGTTACCCTTAATTTGAAGTAAGGAATGGACATTTTAAGTTTTTAAAAAAAAGAGGGTGGGGGGCCTCTTTATAGACTTGCTAATATCAGAGGGTTGCAGTTTCAATAGTTTTATGCTGATCTGAAAGAAGAAGATTCACATAGAAAATCAAACCATTCCTACATTATATTACTTCTAACTTGCATATACATCATAAACAGGCATCACTCCTAATGTAAATTTGATTCAAGAACCATTCCTACATTATATTACTTCTAACTTGCATATACATCATAAACAGGCATCACTCCTAATGTAAATTTGATTCAAGAACTATTCCTACATTATATTACTTCTAACTTGCATATACATCATAAACAGGCATCACTCCTAATGTAAATTTGATTCAAGAACCATTCCTACATTATATTACTTCTAACTTGCATATACATCATAAACAGGCATCACTCCTAATGTAAATTTGATTCAAGAACTATTCCTACATTATATTACTTCTGACTTGCATATACATCATAAACAGGCATCACTCCTAATGTAAATTTGATTCAAGAACCATTCCTACATTATATTACTTCTAACTTGCATGTGACGAGTCTGACAATTCTGTGTCACGAACTCTTAACCCAGTTTGCTTATTTCAAAAATCAAATTTTGAAGAGACCTTTGTTAAAGCTCTCCCGTGATACATCAGTATCGAGAAGCTTCTAGCAAGGAGGTCAGATTGTTGCATAACTTTAGACCATTGTCCAGCAAATTCGAATCAACAACATACGAGGTGATCAGTCACGTGATGCATTCAGTACAGTTTAATAAATACGATAACGCACGGTAAAATTGTCACTCGCACTCACAGACCCGGTCGACACACAAGTCAAGCTACCTAAGCTAAGTCACCGCCTATTTGCCGAGTCATGCTAGAAACCCGTTGCTTGAAGCAGTAATCTACTTTTGAGAGGTAACACGTCTACTTCTTACAAATATTTATTATTATTGCATTTGTTAATTGTATTTTGCATTAGAATTGATGTATGTAATTTGTGCAGATAATCGCTATTATAGCCGAAGCATGTGGTTCACTTGGAAATGACAAAGTCTATAAGTTATTGTATATAAATTATTGTAACTCCTTTCCTTTGTATCTTTAATTTATATAAATCTTAAATTCACTAGTGCCAGGAGCGCCTGTGCACGATGCAAGCTTTCCTTGTAATTCAAATTGTTTGCATGTAATTTTCAATGCTAATTTGTAAAGTGCTTTGCTTAATTTGAATTGTTCCTTTGTGTGAATTCTAATTTTTAATGCTGTAAATATTTGGCAATTCATACGTCATGTACAGTTAAATGTAACGTATATGAAAATCACACTGTATCTTTAAATATGACTATATTTAAATTGTAAACGACACGATAGTTGAAGATTTTAACTCAGTGCATTTAAATGTGAAAAACGTGCTTGGGTTGGCGAACAAAAACGCAGATTGATTATGGAAAACATCCTTTGTTTCCAGATTGGGTTTTTAGCTCTTTGGTTTTACTCCTATCTTCACTCCATACTCATTGGGACGTATGTCGACACGCATGTCTACATGTCCCTTGTCTACGCTTACATTCGTCGACTAGCGCAGTAACTGAGAGACGGTTGACTGTAGGTGCTATGGCATTGCTGGCGATGAACTGAAGTGATGTGGACTGGATTGGACCGGTTTGGAGATCATGAGGCGTTCAGCCTTTAATGTATCATATGTCATAGCGTCCTCTGGGAGTCTATCAAAGACTATATTATCCTATCCTTTCATTCCTGTCACTAAGTAATTAGGTCATAGTTTTTTGTAAGTCTAATATCACAGCGCAATGCCCATTGCTTAAAATATAATCTTCAATTATGTTTTTCTCTTTTATTTGTTAAAAGAATAGAAATGAAATTTTGCACTGGCTTCCTGAACTTTAGCTGTCCTCTCACTTATCTTTAAACTATTTTCATCTATCTTCACTTGATTTAAGACAAGCTCTCTGCTCCTTTTATTCCCAGTAATTTGGCAAACGATACTTCTCATTGAAGATAATATTAATTTTTCAACCTTTTGTCATTTGCGTTCATTATAATTTCTAGTTCTTTTATTTCTCATTTCTTTTTAATTTCTTTTTTCTATCTTCAATCTTTATTTCTTATCTACATAGTCTGTAATATAATCCGAAATTTAATCTACCTGGGTGCCAACTATTTCGGCCGTTCAATTGCCCTCCTGCGCCCATCTTTTTTTCTTCGAGTGTAATTTCCGTTTTAAATCTGAAAATAACTCTAACTTACGACTAAGAAATCATGTCATAGGATTAACACCAACGACTAAGAAAGCAAGAAAGAAAAAGGCCCTGGAACATGTGTAATTGCAGGCCCTAAATATACTGCAAATTACTACACGAGTAAATAATTTGGCATATGCCTTTGCAACAAAAATGTTAAACATGCTTATAAAAGCACACAATTTCTATAAACCTCAGCCAGTTATACAATGCATAGACGTGTGTACCTTTTATGTCTGTTCCTACCTGTTGTAATATCGCAAGGGGCATGATAAACTGTACAACACCTTAACTGAAGAGTTCGCATACAAAGAGTAAAGAGTTAGAATCTTGTCTCTCAGTTTTCTCTGATATGTAAGAACGCCCATCTCTCCCTAGACTAACTGTTTTAATCAATGATATGAAAGAACGCCCATCTCTGCCTAGACTAACTGTTTTAATCAATGATATAATAGAACGCCCATCTCTGCCTAGACTAACAGTTTTAATCAATGATATAAAAGAACGCCCATCTCTGCCTAGACTAACAGTTTTAATCAATGATATAAAAGAACGCCCATCTCTGCCTAGACTGACTGTTTTAATCAATGATATAAAAGAACGCCCATCTCTGCCTAGACTAACTGTTTTAATCAATGATATAAAAGAACGCCCATCTCTGCCTAGACTAACTGTTTTAATCAATGATATAAAAGAACGCCCATCTCTGCCTAGACTAACTGTTTTAATCAATGATATAAAAGAACGCCCATCTCTGTCTAGACTAACTGTTTTAATCAATGATATAAAAGAACGCCCATCTCTGCCTAGACTAACTGTTTTAATCAATGATATAAAAGAACGCCCATCTCTGCCTAGACTAACTGTTTTAATCAATGATATAAAAGAACGCCCATCTCTGTCTAGACTGTTTTAATCAATGATATAAAAGAACGCCCATCTCTGCCTAGACTAACAGTTTTAATCAATGATATAAAAGAACGCCCATCTCTGCCTAGACTAACTGTTTTAATCAATGATATAAAAGAACGCCCATCTCTGCCTAGACTAACTGTTTTAATCAATGATATAAAAGAACGCCCATCTCTGTCTAGACTGTTTTAATCAATGATATAAAAGAACGCCCATCTCTGCCTAGACTAACTGTTTTAATCAATGATATAAAAGAACGCCCATCTCTGCCTAGACTAACTGTTTTAATCATTCAAACATATCAATACTCGTTCAGCACGGGACGGGGACATATTTTGAGGTATTACCCTGAAATTAGTTTTTGTTAAATAAAATTACCCATAAGTATAAACGTTTTTGCATGTTGTTAATCTGTTGCTGTTTACTTCATTTTTTTTTACTTTTCTTATTAATTTCATCATCCATCACTTAGAATATTACATCTTTACCCCAAGAAATAATGTTTTAAGACTGAATTGTTTGTGAAACGAGTAATTAAGTTTTCTTTTATCCACCGCACGAAAGAGAATCTGTAAGACAAAAAAGTCAAATAATATTTATAAAAAAATAACTTGTATACAACTGTTTTGAAAGGGCGAGTGTGGTGTCTGTATTGTCTACATTCTGCACTCCGCATACGTCATACAAACACATCAGCATAGGTAACCCTTGCACGTATGAATGCGTGTTTGACACTGTGATGAACAACAAACAGATCCTAGGTGGTATTCACAAGTCACTAAGGGAATGTATAAAGGTGTGTCAGTTCTCTGTCTCTGTCTCTCTCTCTCTCTCAATCTCACTCTCTCTCTCTCTCACACACACACACACAAACACACAAACACACACACACACACACACACACACACACACACACACACACCACACACATAAAATATTAAAGGATTAAAGGAGAGGTAAATGAAGAAAACATCACAACAACTATAGATATATGCAGGCTAATTTTTGAATATATATTTTATTGCATGAGACATATAATAGATAAATTACAATAAGATAATATTTTTGAAGAGTTATACAATATACTATAAATGAATTAAATGATGATGAAGATAACTGTAATAATATAAATTTATGTAATGAGACGTATTTTAATAAATGTAAAAATCACATACTGTCACAAAGGAAATAATTAATACTGATGTGATACTGTGTAGCTACGTTATAATACTCTCTGGAATGTAGGTATTTCTATAGAATGGTGTGTTATTGCATTGCAATACTCTCTGGAATGTAGGTATTTCTATAGAATGGTGTGTTATTGCATTGCAATACTCTCTGGAATGTAGGTATTTCTATAGAATGGTGTGTTATTGCATTGCAATACTCTCTGGAATGTAGGTATTTCTATAGAATGGTGTGTTATTGCATTGCAATACTCTCTGGAATGTAGGTATTTCTATAGAATGGTGTGTTATTGCATTGCAATACTCTCTGGAATGTAGGTATTTCTATAGAATGGTGTGTTATTGCATTGCAATACTCTCTGGAATGTAGGTATTTCTATAGAATGGTGTGTTATTGCATTGCAATACTCTCTGGAATGTAGGTATTTCTATAGAATGGTGTGTTATTGCATTGCAATACTCTCTAGAATGTAGGTATTTCTATAGAATGGTGTGTTATTGCATTGTAATACTCTCTGGAATGTAGGTATTTCTATAGAATGGTGTGTTATTGCATTGTAATACTCTCTGGAATGTAGGTATTTCTATAGAATGGTGTGTTATTGCATTGTAATACTCTCTGGAATGTAGGTATTCTATAGAATGGTGTGTTATTGCATTGTAATACTCTCTGGAATTTAAGTATTTCTATAGAATGGTGTGTTATTGCATTGTAATACTCTCTGGAATGTAGGTATTTCTATAGAATGGTGTGTTATTGCATTGCAATACTCTCTGGAATGTAGGTATTTCTATAGAATGGTGTGTTATTGCATTGCAATACTCTCTGGAATGTAGGTATTTCTATAGAATGGTGTGTTATTGCATTGCAATACTCTCTGGAATGTAGGTATTTCTATAGAATTATTGCATTGTAATACTCTCTGGAATTTAGGTATTTCTTTAGGATGGTATGTTGTTAACTTATAATGCTATATGTATTATAGATATTTCCATAGGATTGTGTGTTCCTACGTTGTAATGTTCTGTGGGTTATATGTATTTCTATAGGATTGCGTGTTGGTACTTTGGATTATAGGTATTTCTTTAGGATGGTGTGTTACTATATTGTAATAATATCTGTATTATAAGTATTTCTATAAGATATTATGTTATTGCATTGTAATACTATTTGGACTGTAGGTATTTCTCTTTCTTTTTACTATGGATTATAGAAATTTCTATAGTATGGTGTGGTGTTACTATGGATTATAGGTATATCTATAGGAAGGTATGTTGTTACTGCATTGTAATACTCTCTGGATTATAGGTATTTCAATAGGACGGCGTGTTGTTACTATGGATTACAGGTATTTCTATTGCATGGTGTCTTGCTAGTAATTATAATACTCTCTGAATTGTAAGTATTTCTATCTGATACTGTATAACAGCATTGTAATACTATCTGGATTATAGGTACTTCTATAGGCAACTTAAACAAATCATGTTCTTTATTAGAAATTAGAATTTACATTAATTATTTTGATATGTATTGTAAAACTATAAATATAATGTAATTTCAATTGACCATTTATGTAGAAATATGTATCATTCAATGATTAGGAAATAAAGGTAATTAGGTGATTACGAAATATATGTCATTAAATGATTAAGAGAAATGTGTCTGTAAATATTAAGAAAAATATGTCATCAATTGATTAAGACATGTGTGTCTTTAATTGATTAATAAATATGTGTCGTAAATTGATTAATAAATATGTGTATTTAAATGATTAAGAAATAAGTGTCATTAAATGATTAAAAATGTTTCATTAAATGATTAAGAATAACTGTCATTACATGATTACGAAATATACGTGTCATTAAATGATTTTGAAAGATGTGTCATCAAATAATTAAGAAATGTGTATCTTAAATTGATTAAAAAAAATAAGTGTAAGTAAATGATTACGAAATAAGTGTAATTAAGTGATTAAGAAATAAGTGTAATTAAGTGATTAAGAAATAAGTGTAATTAAGTGATTAAGAAATAAGTGTAATTAAGTGATTGAGAAATAAGTGTAATTAAATTATTAAGAAATGTACGTTTCATTAAATGATTAATGCGTCATCAGATAATGAAGAAATATGTGTCATTAAATTATTAAACGATTAGGGAATATACATTGTTGTCACATGCGTCATGTACACTTTTACTTTGGGTATTTGAGTTCAAAGTTCACAGTTTAATTTTCATTTCAACACGTTTCAAGGGTATGTAGTAGCCACGTGTAAAAGTGGTCCAAATCACTCTGTCACAAAACGGGTAGGCTCGTTACAAGCCGACCCGAGCTGAAGTTAGAGATGCAAGGGGTGAAGTCTATTTTTGGCCTGCTCCGGTGCACCTCCAAGAAAAGCCCGTGACGTGTGCCAGTACTACGTCGCGTCAAGTTGTTACATAGACACACATGACACACACCATTGATGTTTGGGTGGGGCCCAATTTATTAGTGTCATGCCAAGGAACGTTTTATTGGCGGTGTATGTTGTGAGTGTGTATCATAAATGTGAATAAATGGACGAACAGACGAACGGTGCAAAACAATAGTACAAATTCTTTCGTCCCTCTCAAAAATTATGAATAACAAGAGAGTTGAAAGATGTTTAAATCAGGTTATTTATTCCCGATTTAAAAGGGGCACTACTCTTTCGCACAGTGATTAATCATTCATTCAACTTTCCAATGTCATACACTCTGTGGGAAATAAGGGGAGATGAAAATGATGAAATTCAAAATGTAAAATAAAGATTAATTACACAATTCTTATGCGGCAAATGGGGCCGCTTTAACAATAGTTGACATGTAAAATAAGCATTACTTTTAACATTAGAGTTCTTATTTTACAAACGATATAATAGTGTTCATTTTCTTAAGAGTCCTAGACTTAAGTATGTGCGCGTTTAAGCCGTGCTAATGATTACTCACTATTAATGTCAGAGTTCCAAGGAGATGACGTAATCTCACACGTCACTTATAAGCGGCACTTCAAGGTGAAGACGGGACGCAATTGAGGCGTCGCATTACAGGTGAAGATTCTGCAGAATCTAGGCACCCTTTCAGATTATCACGGGGGAGAAATCTGAAATTTAGCTGACTGTTGTCAGCCTCGATAATTATCGTTGTACCGGTTGTCGTGGAAACGGACATCCCAACGACGTTTAGCATTATCGGGTAGAGTCGTCCAGTGGGATGTGTCGTCGCATTACATTGAGTGTAGAAATCCGGGTATCTGTAAGATTTGACCTCGGTGCTAGCCTTCTCAATAGCGGGATAGATCTGTCCAACCGAACTCTCAGACAGGGGGGAGAATAAGTTGGTCCCTCGTGTCGTTAACTGCATACAACCAGCGTCGCATGCATCGGGTTTTTCTGGACAGTGAACTTTCCACTTTGCCAAAAGTTATACTGAGTAATTTTGCCTCGTTACTCAATATATGGCATCAGACGGATGGAAAACGGATGGAAAGAGATTATTGCAGCTTTCCTTTATGAAATCTCTGTACATGAGATAATTCATACGTGAAGTTAGACTGGCTTCAGACGAATCGACGTTTTCAACATTGAGAATAAAGTCTTCATTTTGCCTCTTATATAGCTTTCACTGAAGGTTTCCAAAACTTCCAGAAGCTATGTCCTGTGACATGATTTTTGCCTTGGATATATAGTGGTAATCGTGATGCACGCTTTTCTGTGGTCAATCCTAATGCGCACTGGCCATTTCACTCGTCAACAACATGTGACGGTATTGCGCAGTTGTCCCAATTTATTTAATATACATATTCTTTCATAAATTAATATATATATTCAATATGACATGATAATTAACACACACTGCGTCACAAACGTCTGTCTACTAAAGAGATCTTAGGTGACCGTTACTGGAAGTTACATGCTACATACGAAAAATAACAAAACTCGGATTACTTCAATTAGTTTTGTTAGCGGTTTTTTAAAATGAAATAAAATATAATTTCGGTCCCTCATTTCCTGTGACAACCCCCTTCTTAAAATTGATTGGAGCTCACAGAGTGGAAATCAAATAGGAACAAAAAAAAATTTTATTTCACACGATAGTCCCCACAGGAATTATATGCGCATCTGTGGAGAGACTATCCTCTCTCTTGTTTATATCGCGGTTATGGCATGCCGGGATAATGCATCGGCACCCGAATTCTCTCGGCCCGCGATGTGTTCGACAACGAAGCTATACTCCTGTAGCAGGAGTGTCCATCTAGTTAGCCTAGCGTTATCATACATGCTAGTGCGCAGATATGTAAGCGGCTTATGATCGCACTGCAGGATGAATGGTTTAGAGTACAGATAAGCACTAAATTTCTTGAGTGCCCATACGATTGCTAAGCACTCTTTTTCAATCGTAGAGTACCGTGTCTCACGATCTAACAGTTTCTTAGAAGCGTATGCTACCGGTAGGTATTCGTCATCTGTCTCTTGGAGAAGTATGGCACCGAGGCCTTCGTCTGATGCGTCGGTCCTGACAATAAATCTTTTGTCAAAGTCTGGTAACTGTAGGACGGGTTTACTGGTCAAGATGTCCTTCACTTTTTTGAGGGCGGTGCTACACTCTGCCGTCCATCGTATTTTCGTGGGTTGTTTGTTCCCAGTTAAGTCCGTCAGTGGTTTAAGAAGCGTACTGAAGTTTGGGACAAATTTTCGGTAGTACCCCACTAGCCCCAAAACTGCCCTGACCTGTTTCTTTGTAGTCGGTAAGGTCATGTCACGAATGGCTGCAGTTAAGTCTAGATTAGGGCCTATTTGTCCGTCACTTATGATATGGCCAAGAAACTCAATCTCCCGAAAGCCCGCGCGTACTTTGGAAGGTTTCACGGTCAATTTATGGCGCTCGAGAATGTCAAGTAGACCACCCACTGAGGATAAATGTTGGTCCCATGTTCCTGTTGCTACCAGTATGTCATCAAAGAAATTCAATGCGTTAACGCTCTCTAACGGTAATTTTCGCATGAAACGCGCGAATGTTGCGGGTGCGTTCGCTAGTCCGAACGGTAGTCGGCAAAACTGAAACAAGCCTAGCGGAGTTGGGAAGGCTGTTTTTGGTCTGTCGTCAATAGCAACTGACAGTTGCCAGTACCCTTTGCACATGTCAAACTTCGAAAAGTAATGTGCCTTGGTTAGTTTTGCGAATAATTCGTCCTGATTTGGGATAGGTTCCGCATCGAATTCAGTTATCTCGTTTAACTGTCTGTAGTCCACACAAAAACGAAGCGTACCGTCTTTCTTTTTAACTAAGACGACCGGTGATGAATATGGGGAGATTGACTGTTCAATCACGCCCTGTTTTTGCATTTCACGCACCTGTTCTGCTATGTACTTTGTGCTCTCATATTTCTGTGGGTACTGTTTTAAGCGTATCGGTTTGTCGCTTAAAAGTTTGATGCGGTGTTCAACCAAATCTGAGTGGCCCGGTTGGTCGGTGAATATGCGCGCGTGTCTGTGTAAGAGCTTTGACATTGCGTCGCGCTGTTTGACAGTTAAGTTTGAGTCAATCTCGACTTGATCGACTGTAACTGCGGAGTTAGGCTGGGTTTCGGCGGACATCATGTCTGTTCTGAAATTGGAGTCTTCCAATTGTATCAGTGCGACATTCACGTTTTGTATCTGTTCGTCGCTGCGTTCATAGTAACGCTTTAGCATATTTATGTGATAGGTTTTCTGCTTATTTCCTATCTGTATGCTATAATCGTTCTGCTTCACACGCTTAATAACGCGGTAGGGTCCACGCCAGTGCATTTGCATGCGGTTGTTATGCGTGGGCCGCAAGAGTAACACGAGCTGACCTGGTTCGAGGTCACGTTCCACAGCCGTACGGTCAAAATTTCGCTTGTATCGGGGTTGTTTTTCGCGAATGTTTTCCTGTGCTAAGTGACATGTCTCGGTCAGACGTTGACGTAGTTCGGCTACGTACGTGTGAACATCTTTACCATCGGTCACAGTGTCTCCCTTGACCCATGTTTCTTTAATTAGTTTAAGGGGACCACGAGGTTGTCTGCCGTATAGTAGTTGGAACGGTGAATAGCCCGTACTCTCTTGTGGGAGTTCGCGATACGCGAAGAGTAATGGTGCTAGAAAACGTGGCCACTGGTCGGGTTGTTCCGAGGCCATTTTAATTAACATTTTCTTTATTGTACCGTTGAAACGTTCAACGGCACCATTAGACTGAGCGTGATAGGGTGATGAGAACAACTGTTTACACGCTAGTAGACGCATTGTTTCAGCCATCATTGCTGAGGTGAATTGAGTGCCCTGGTCACTCAATATTTCTCGAGGTACGCCCGTGCGAGAAAATACGTCTATTAAAGCGTCTGCGACTTCGATCGCTGTGATGCCCTTTAATGCGACTGCTTCTGGATATCGTGTTGCAAAATCCACGATTGTTAGGATATAGCGATATCCTCCTTCGGCCGCGGGAATGATTGGGCCAATAATGTCTACTGCGACTTTTAGGAATGGTTCCTCTACTGTTGGTACTATCTCGAGGGGAACTCGACTGACACGCCCTCGGTCAATATGTTGTTGACACTGCGTACATGTACGAACGTACGAGTGAACATCCCTACTCAGGCCTGGCCAAAAAAAGTCCTCACGAATCCGTTGCTCAGTGCGACGCGCGCCCTGATGTCCAGACATGATTGAGTCGTGTGCAAAGCTAAGAATCAGCGGTCTGAGTGGTGTAGGGGTAAATAAACACGTGGTGCTTCTAGTATCATTTTCCTTAAAGTCGGTGCGCCGAAACGCTAGTCCGTCCTTCAGGAAATACGTCATTGTTGCGTACTTGCTGGACGTAATAGTGTTTTTCCGTGCCAGCTTTAGCATTGAGGACAAACTTTTGTCCTCCTGCTGCAGGTGACTGAGTTGACTTGGGGTCAACTGCGGAAATGTATTCTCGACTATCTTTAGAGCTGGGGGTCCTTGTTTACTACGTTCCCGTTGTGCTCTAGTGGTTACGGGGAGAACAGGATAGATGCCCTCAGTGTGTGTGTCAAACTGCCCGGGCGATAGTATGAATCCGAACTGCATGTCTCTTATCACTGCGGCGGTGACTGTACCGGAAAATACGGGTGACGTAACATGTACCGTGGCTCTTGGACATGTACTAAGGTGTCCCATAACACATCGAATGCGGACACTACCTCTTAGATACTGTTCAGGGCGTACAAGTTTAGCATTTATGCAGCTTATGGACGCGCCTGTATCGACCAGTATTTTGACTCTTTGTCCGTTTACTGTAGCCTGTTGGGTCTTTAGAGTTGCACCTGTTTCGGTGCATACCTTTACATCACGTGGACTGGGACAGTTCTGAGAACTATGCCCCTTCCCTTTGCAAGTGTAACACGTCATAGGTGGGGAGTCACGTGTGTGACGTCGTACGTCTTGTGACTTAGTGTATGTCCGTTGTACCGGTTCGGGTTTTTCCGATTTCGTCATTGGTCGGTTCGGTTTCGGTGTATACTTCTGCCGATTTGTTGGAGGAGGGCGTGGTGCACTCCTCGTAATTACCGGATCAGGGTAATCATTATACGTGTCTGCTAACTTCAACATATCACTGAAGTTAGTCGGGGGATTTCGCTGCAAATATGTCGTCATTGCAGGCGGAGCAATATGGAGAAATTGATCTCTTAATATCAAATCAAATAGGCCCTCATATGTCTTCTGGATATCTGTCAAATCAATCCATCTATCAAGATAATGGCGTAACTGGGTACCGAAGGCTTGCATGGTGTCATTTGCTTTAGGTATGGCTCTCCTAAACATTTTTCGAAAGCCTTCTGCTGTACATTGAAAAGTACGCATCAAACCCGTTTTGAGATCTGCATAAGTAATAGCGGGATCGCGCGTTAGATCAGTAAATGCGCGCGAGCTTTCACCTTGGAGTATTTGACCCAGTTGTTGTTTCTTTTCAATGTCACTGTAATTAAAGTTGGCAATGAAACTGTCAAAGCGTGTCAAAAACTCGTCAATCGTCTCGACTTCAGGGTTAAAGAAAGCTAGCCGTGTACGGGGTTTATTTAATTCGGCCTGTTGCTTAGCAGTCCCATCTAACAACTTCTCTCTAGCTGTTACCTCTTGCTTAGCTAATTCAAGCTGTTCCTGATGTGCTCTAGCTTTTAACTTAAGCTTTTTCTCTTCTACTTCCTGCCTTTTATCTTCTAAATCCCTAGCTGACTGAATCTTTAATAACTCTATTTCTCTCATATCTTGGATTTCTTTCTCTTTAAAATCTCTCGCCTCTTTCGCTCTTTTTTCCTCTAGCTCTCTCAGGTCTTTCATCTCTAGCTGTTTAGCTAACTGTCTCTTATCTTCTAGCTCTCTCAGGTCTTTCATCTCTAGCTGTCTAGCTAACTGTCTCTTATCTTCTAGCTCTATAGCCTCTTTCGATCTTTTTTCCTCTAGCTCTCTCGCCTCTTTCGATCTTTTTTCCTCTAACTCTCTCAAAGTTTGCATCTCTAGATCCTTAGCTACCTGTCTCTTTTCTTCTAGCTCATTTTTCTTATCCTCTAGCTCTCTCGCCTCTTTCGCCTCATTTTCTTTCACAACATACCATTTAGCTATCTCCTCATCCACGTATTTCTTTAACTCGGCTTTTTCATACCCGAATTCTCTGCCCATAGCCATGAGTTCTTTCTTTATGTTTACTAGCTCGGCCATTTTTAAAATTGCTAGTTATCACGAGTATGGATAAAGTGACTTAGAATATTCGCGGGATTTTGACCTCTGTCGGTCACAAGTGGTGCAATGGTGTGCGTATGAACACCAGCCACCACGTGATTAGGATTATTACAAACACGAGTAAAAGAAATCCTAATCGGAAATTTGCAAAGTTAGCGAAATTAGCAAAACAACAGTTGCTAATGTAGCGTACAAATTATCGATCTATGTACGTCTAAACACGAGTCGGTACGCGTTAATGATAATAGCGTAAAGATTATAAAACTTATTTCAACACAATAATAAGTCTTATCAAAATCCAGTTCACCTAAGTCTCAATAGCAAAGCCCTAACATGCAATAAACAATGCATAATGGTGATGAGATAGAAAAGCAGGAAAGAGATGACACTTTCTTACAACAACACAATTTACCTTGTCAGATCACGGTCAGTGGTCACCAGATGTCACGAAACGGGTAGGCTCGTTACAAGCCGACCCGAGCTGAAGTTAGAGATGCAAGGGGTGAAGTCTATTTTTGGCCTGCTCCGGTGCACCTCCAAGAAAAGCCCGTGACGTGTGCCAGTACTACGTCGCGTCAAGTTGTTACATAGACACACATGACACACACCATTGATGTTTGGGTGGGGCCCAATTTATTAGTGTCATGCCAAGGAACGTTTTATTGGCGGTGTATGTTGTGAGTGTGTATCATAAATGTGAATAAATGGACGAACAGACGAACGGTGCAAAACAATAGTACAAATTCTTTCGTCCCTCTCAAAAATTATGAATAACAAGAGAGTTGAAAGATGTTTAAATCAGGTTATTTATTCCCGATTTAAAAGGGGCACTACTCTTTCGCACAGTGATTAATCATTCATTCAACTTTCCAATGTCATACACTCTGTGGGAAATAAGGGGAGATGAAAATGATGAAATTCAAAATGTAAAATAAAGATTAATTACACAATTCTTATGCGGCAAATGGGGCCGCTTTAACAATAGTTGACATGTAAAATAAGCATTACTTTTAACATTAGAGTTCTTATTTTACAAACGATATAATAGTGTTCATTTTCTTAAGAGTCCTAGACTTAAGTATGTGCGCGTTTAAGCCGTGCTAATGATTACTCACTATTAATGTCAGAGTTCCAAGGAGATGACGTAATCTCACACGTCACTTATAAGCGGCACTTCAAGGTGAAGACGGGACGCAATTGAGGCGTCGCATTACAGGTGAAGATTCTGCAGAATCTAGGCACCCTTTCAGATTATCACGGGGGAGAAATCTGAAATTTAGCTGACTGTTGTCAGCCTCGATAATTATCGTTGTACCGGTTGTCGTGGAAACGGACATCCCAACGACGTTTAGCATTATCGGGTAGAGTCGTCCAGTGGGATGTGTCGTCGCATTACATTGAGTGTAGAAATCCGGGTATCTGTAAGATTTGACCTCGGTGCTAGCCTTCTCAATAGCGGGATAGATCTGTCCAACCGAACTCTCAGACAGGGGGGAGAATAAGTTGGTCCCTCGTGTCGTTAACTGCATACAACCAGCGTCGCATGCATCGGGTTTTTCTGGACAGTGAACTTTCCACTTTGCCAAAAGTTATACTGAGTAATTTTGCCTCGTTACTCAATATATGGCATCAGACGGATGGAAAACGGATGGAAAGAGATTATTGCAGCTTTCCTTTATGAAATCTCTGTACATGAGATAATTCATACGTGAAGTTAGACTGGCTTCAGACGAATCGACGTTTTCAACATTGAGAATAAAGTCTTCATTTTGCCTCTTATATAGCTTTCACTGAAGGTTTCCAAAACTTCCAGAAGCTATGTCCTGTGACATGATTTTTGCCTTGGATATATAGTGGTAATCGTGATGCACGCTTTTCTGTGGTCAATCCTAATGCGCACTGGCCATTTCACTCGTCAACAACATGTGACGGTATTGCGCAGTTGTCCCAATTTATTTAATATACATATTCTTTCATAAATTAATATATATATTCAATATGACATGATAATTAACACACACTGCGTCACAAACGTCTGTCTACTAAAGAGATCTTAGGTGACCGTTACTGGAAGTTACATGCTACATACGAAAAATAACAAAACTCGGATTACTTCAATTAGTTTTGTTAGCGGTTTTTTAAAATGAAATAAAATATAATTTCGGTCCCTCATTTCCTGTGACACACTCCATCTAAACCATAAGTTCCGTTAGGCTTGTAAAGGCCGTTCAAGTTGGAATATAAACAGCAATTGTACCACCATGCCCCCTTTTTTGACCGTGCACAGTTACATTTTCTTGGGTCGGGATCTCTGTCGAACGTCGAGAACGGCATCTTGTTATGAATCGCCAAGCTGTCCCCTGTGACGTCACACACCAAAGGTATTGAGACAATTGTGAAAAAGTAAATTTGTCTGTAAATTAAAAGTAAATTTAATTGTTACATAAATTGTTAAATTGTCAGAGTAACCCGACCTTGAGCAATCCTTATGGTATTAATTTTAAAAGTGCCCGATATAAAGTAAATTGCTTGAGGCAAGAATATTTTAGATTGCTGATGGAATGCAAGCTGACTAGGTATTTTTTTTATTATACAATCATTATGATTTATGAGAATGAGGCCAGCCAATGGGCTTTGAAAGCCAGCCATTAGTTTGATGGTGAGTTGAACTGACTGCTTGAGAGAAAATGGAATTAGGAATAGTTCATGCATTTTCGCTATTGATATGATATACTTCTATAGAGATGTACTCTGTGAGTTGACTTTTATTTCTACAAATGTTTGAACTAAGCTGCAGACATGTAGTGTGCTAACACTTGTCATTGTTTTGATAGGCTCTATTTATTATACTCTACAGTTGCAGAAAAATATAATTTGAGAATGGAATTATACTGTGATGAACAGGAAACGTATGTTTGCTTCTTATTTAATTTTGCACGGAGCAAGTAGCCTTTTGACTTTTAGATTCACCATTTGAGTCTCGAGTTTTGAGCTTCAAATTTCCAGTTACACTTCATGTCTTCATCAGTTATAACCTGAATGATGGGGAAGATGTGGGAACATATGTTGTGGTGTTTGTAAGTGTAAGAGAATACGCTATACACCCTTTGATGTATATGCTGAAAGCATCAGAGAATTCTAGTACATTGAAGTTACCAGAATTACTGTAATCCTGTTCTGCTTTAAGAAATGGCATGGTGAGGAGAGTGCTAAAGTTTGTTCCAGAATATGACAGCACATCACTGTTTTCCACAAATGTGGTAGGAGTCACGGGTTAAGAGATATTTTGACATTGTTGCAAAAGGAAGTGAAAGACTATTGAAGCAGTGATTAATTCAGGTCATGTAAAAGATTATAATAACCTACCTTTAATAAATCCATTTCAGTTCTCTGATAGGACTAAACTGTGGTTAGTATTGACTCTATTGTTGAATTGTAATTATTTTTGAGAGAGAGAGAGAGAGAGAGAGAGAGAGAGAGAGAGAGAGAGAGAGAGAGAGAGAGACAGGGAGAGGGAGAGGGAGAGACTGTGTAAATGTAAAATTTTCCAAACATGAGTTCATGGAATATTGATATCAAGTAATCTATTTCATTGTAATTTTCATATGTATATTTGATTGATCGTTTAATACATTTATTGTTAAATTTATTTACCTTCTTAAGCATTTTGATTATTAATCTTACATTGGAAAAGAAAGTTGGTGGATGGAAACTCGCAAAATATAGATTAAAGTCAGATTTATATTCTCCTTTAGTAAGATGTTTTTCACTCATGGAAACATTATGTGACAGTAAATGTTGTTTTATGTTGTGGAAAAGCGCCAAAATATCCACCAGGTTAAATGGCGAGTGGTGTCTGCTAGAGGATCATTAACACATTAAATTAAGATTCTCAGCACTTGTAATTAATTGTGAAAGATTAATTATTAGTAATAATAATTTTCATTAACAAAGTGTTGGGCCTGTCACAACAATAAATACATGAAAAAATAAATTCTTTCTTCAATATATCACACACCAAACTTATGAAGATAATAAATACATTAGAACATATTGTTTTATTCTAAACTGTCATACACAATGTTATTAAGGCAATAAGTGCATTAAATTATTTATCCTAAACGCCAAGTACAAAGTATTAAGACAATAAATGCAGTAAAACATATACTATTTATCCTAAACGTCAAGTACAAAGTATTAAGACAATAAATGCAGTAAAACATATACTATTTCTCCTAAACTTCACACACAAAGATATCAAGACAATTACTGCAGTAAAACATAGCTGATTTATTCTATAGGTCACACATGGATGTTATAAAGACAGGAAATGCAGTAAAACATACCTGATTTATTCTATAGGTCACACATGGATGTTATAAGACAGGAAATGCAGTAAAACATAAATTACTTATTTTAAACCGTACCATCCACTCTCTTTGTGGCACTTTTCCCTTCAATTTATCATTTGGTCAGTCCATTTACAGAATTATCTTTCCATTCTTCAGCCTGTAAATTTGTTTACCACTTTCATTTATCATTTTGTCTTTACATACACATTTACTAAGCAAACTTTCCATTCTTCAGTCACTCAGAACAGTAAAATGAAAATTAAAGAAGATATTCTAATTTTGACAACTGTTATTTTGCTTTCTTCTACAAATGGGGAACTTTAGTAATCCAAAATTGGCTGTGAACTGTGGTCAAAACAGAAGGCAGAAATCCGACTGGCCAGTCATAGAAAACAAGCATAGCCTTGACTATAAGCATCACTGAAGATAAGGGTGGGGGTAAACCTGTCTTCAGAAATGACTCGGAAATCTTTCAGTAGTAACTTAATGTACAGCAGGAATGAGAGAGCGCAGAAAGTAGCCTTGACATGTATTATTTAATGGAGAGTAGAGTTTTATCTCTCTTACTCACTTCATCCACGTATCATTTAATGGAGAGTAGATTTATATCTCTTACTCACTTCATCAGTTACATTTCATGATTTTAATTTTATTTTTATATTTTATATTTTAACTTTTCTTGATCTTGATGTGTCTTTGTACTGGAGTCAAGGCTAAATTATACATGACCTCCTACTCCATAATTAGTCTGTATTGTTATGTTAAGCTTTTAGAAATTCGTTCCTATTTATAACCGATATTTTTGGTACCAGCCTCACGAGCGGTGACGTAATCATCACGCTCTGATGCATAGAGATGTACTCACAGTGAAAGGAGAGTCCGCATGTATTACATAATAACTCGAACAATATCAGATAAGAGTTGTCGTCCAAGCCTGATGCTTGACCGATAGATTTCCGGCAATAAATTTGTATGTACCTTTATATACCGTGAACCGGGTCTGGCCCATCATAGCCACCCTCACCCCTCTCCAGAAACAAGTGAGAAGAGGAAGACTCTCCGGAGGACCACTAAACTGATAAATATTCCAGATAAAAGGCTTCCTGCATCCTCTGGAGTGAGACAGGGAAAAAAAATCTGGCCCATAATTCACGAGGAACAACTCCTAAGACATTTCATAAGAGGCTGCCATATTGTTCCGTGAATCGATCGAGAGAAAACCCGTTGCACTAAGAACAAGGCAAAACACATCGAATTCTTAAGATATTGTACTCTGTATTTTATTAAGAATGTTGTTGTGTGAATTTTGCATATCTATCGTGTTTGAATTGTATTATTGCTATTTCTTCCTGACGTGTGGCCAGAGAATAAAGTGACTTGATTAATATGTATTTGTTTGTAACTCTATATAATTGCTGGACTGGGGAACATTCATTCATCTTTATTGATAAAGATTATGGGACATTAATTTATTATTACATAAATCGACATTCTAGTATATGTCACGACTACAGTAATTGAAATATATAGTAACAGCTAATGAATAAATATTGAATCTATCAATACAACATGAGACCATAAGAAAAGAAAAGAAAAGAAAAATAAATAGAGTGCTCTAGGATATATATAATAAAGAGAATGCACTAGGAAAGATACAATAAAGAGAATGCACTAGGAGAGACATAATAAAGAGAGTGCACTAGGAGAGACATAATCAAGAGAATGCAGTAGGAGAGACATAACCAACAATACATAATAAAGTAAACCTTAGACAACCATTAGTGAACAAATAGTATCAACATTAGAAACATATTAAGATCGCCATAAAAGATTCAGAACAAAAGGCTAATTGATTCAGTCATTTTGTGAATTTGTGCAGGTGACTGCGTGTGAAAGACAAGAAGATAACTCTGAGCAGGACTCTTTCATCGTAAATCACATCTCGCCAGCCTTCCACTCCCGTACCCCCTCCCCGTTTACACAGATTATGATCGCTCCTTATTTGTGGTCTTCGTGCGAGTACAAAAGTTATAAAGAATATAGAGTTGTCAAGTGCAGAACTTATTGTACTTAATGCATATGAAAAATGTATTGAAAAGTTCCAAAGAATGTGCGTGTGCATACTTGACTCTGACTGTATAATCTGATAATTAACTTGTCCTAACATAGCTGCAAATGGTGACGTCATAACAAAGCAACATTAACCTTCGTAACTAACCTCTCACTTATTCTGGAATCAAATGTAAAATTACCGTGGTCAAAAGTGTGTAATTAAATACGAGTTATTCATTTTAAAAATACATTGATCTTTCTACTTCGCCTTTACAAGAAAAGAAAGACACGATGTACAGTCGTTGACCTCTCTAGCAGACACTACTCGCTAAATGCTTGCAGTTGTGTTGTCATGGAGAAAGATTGACTATGTTCATGATCGGCGAATTTCTCTGAAGTTATTCGCAATACTGGTCACTGCCTCGATTTTAGTTGAGTACTTAACTGGTTTGTATTATCAATATTTATAAGACATTTTATTTACATAAATTATCTAGGTGATTCTAATCAACATGACATTAATAAAGTAGTATCAATATTTATAAGACATTTTATTTACATAAATAATCTAAGAGATTCTAATCAACATGATATTAATAAAGTAATGTTAACTGGGAGGATGAGATACAAGTGTGTCCTGTTTTTTTACGGACAGTATCCCTCATACGGGTACTTTGGGCAGTTTTGGGGGCATCAGGGACATGAGGATGTATGTGAATAATTTGGTGAGATCACATTTATTATTTTTCATAAGATCCATCACTCGTATCAAATGTTAGAGCTGTTTCAATATATTTTTTAATGTTTTAATATTGAATGTGTATATAATGTAATGTGCCAGTGAACTAGAGATGTACACAACAATTAACAGAAAGAGTCGTGCTTTTTATTTAAATTTTACCATATCGTGCTGTTTATTTCTATTTAAATTTTATATAGCGTGCTATTTATTTCTATTTAAATGTTATTATATCAGGCTATTTATTTCTATTTCTATTTTGCTGTATTGTGGCATTTATTTATATATTTCTATTTTACTATATCACGCTATTTATTTCTATTTAAATGTTGCTATATCGCGCAACGTATTTCTATTTAAATGTTGCTATATCGCGCAACGTATTTCTATTTAAATGTTGCTATATCGCGCAACGTATTTCTATTTAAATGTTGCTATATCGCGCAACGTATTTCTATTTAAATGTTGCTATATCGCGCAACGTATTTCTATTTAAATGTTGCTATATCGCGCAACGTATTTCTATTTAAATGTTGCTATATCGCGCAATGTATTTCTATTTAAATTTTGCTATATCGCGCAACGTATTACTATTTAAATTTTGCTATATCGCGCAACGTATTTCTACTTAAATTTTGCTATATCATTCCATTTATTTCTACTTAAATGTTACCATATCGCGCTATGTATAGTTACGATTTTCAATTTTGAAACAATATCAGTGTCATCTAGATACTCCACAATATATGGAATGGTTACTAACATCCTTGAACTTAATTTTGAGTGTATTTATATTGATAGATACACGTTTTACTATTTTTCGCGTACTTAATTTTGAGTGTATTTTAATTTATATGTACACTTTTTACTATATGTCAAAGTCTATTGACATCTCAACGTTTGAATTTGTTAAGAAAAGTAGAGTTTATTCAAATTTATCTAAACTATTCAAAGCTACATTGTAATTTACATAGCACGTTATTGTAAGAATGAGTGCAAAGAAAACAATCCGTTACTCTCCATATGTACCCATCAACAATTGATGGGTAAATGTCACGGGTAAAAGTAATGCTAAACAAATCGTTAATGTGTATGTAGGTGGAGCATGAAAGTCCGTAAGGTTAATGTCACATGTACCTCTATATGTTTCAAACTAAAGGTTCTTGATGAATTTGTTGAAAGATAACTATTTACGTTTCATAATAACACTTCTTGAAAGATTGTATAAAGATACATATTTACTTTTCAAATAAAGTTCCTGACAGATTGTACATGTAATACACATGACTGTATAAACTGAAATAATGCTTCACTACTTTTAAGTTTGTTATATTGTGCCCTTTTTATTTTTAGCATTTTAATGTTTAAAATAGTTTTAGTGTCATCTAAAAATAAAACAAACGAGACGTTAGCATGGGTAAAAATACAGTCTGTTTATTTTTACCATTTTAATGTTTAAAATAGGTTTAGTGTCATCTATACAACTAGGTCGTGAATGTTCGTGTTGGAAAAAATATATAGTCTTTTGATAATTACTTTTTATTTGTAATTATATTAATCTGTACATTTAATCATTAAAATTCAAGGCATTTAACGCTCATGTATGAAATTATATCAATGTGTTCATTTTGTCATTAGTAAGAAAACATTTCTTACTTTTTATTTGTAGTTATATTAATGTGTACATTTAGTCTTTAATATGAAATGCATTTTTTTTTAATTTGTAGTTATATTAATGTTATCATTGTGCCAATAATATATAAGGCATTTATCATTTAAAAACTTCAAACTTTGTCATAAAGAGATATATCCATATCTCAACCTTTCTTAGATATTAAGTACTTTTCACATCACATTATCACAAGAATATTTGTAAACATTTCTTAGATATTAAGTACTTTAACATCACATTATCGCAAGAATATTTGTAAACAAATACCTGCAGTTCCAATATACCCGCCAATATTTAATCGGTAATTGTCTTGGGCGTCAGTAATGCTGAACGTGTCGTAAACGGCGTAGGCTGTTGAACCATCAAAGTCCTGGAGGTCAACACGAAGTGTGACATTTACATTTCTAGTCAGACAATGTAGATTAGCGAGTCCTGAAATATATCAATATTCACTTATTGAAATGTATATTTGCAAAACTATAATTCCATCCATACAGTTTCCTACGTGTTGTTGATAACCATCCCCACTTTAGCACGGGAGCAGGGGGGTGGTGAAAGATACATGTCATGTAATGGTAAGTGAGAATCAACTCCTTAACACTGAGGACGATATGACAAGGTATGGAGTACATGTCATGTAATGGTAAGGGAGAATCAACTCCTTAACTCTGAGGACGATATGACAAGGTATGGAGTACATGTCATGTAATGGTAAGTGAGAATCAACTCCTTAACACTGAGGAAGAAAGGACAAAGTGTGGAATACATTTCACGTGATGGGAGCTGAAATCATGAGCCCAGAAAGAAAAAGGTATTACTCTTCTACAACCATCATTGACATGAAGATCAGCAGAGAATAGTTTGATTGGTAATATCATAAAATTATCAACAAAATATGTCTGAAGACCTACCGACTTAAAGAAAAAGGTAAATTATTAGAATGGAATCAAATTTATCATGAGAATGCAGTGGATTAGTTTTTAACATTTTTGTATTTGGCAGAAATAAAATATATGAATATTTGCTAAATGTATTGTGTGAAAGAATGTGATTTATGATGGGACAAAGTTTATTCCTATTTGTAATTCATGTTCGAGAACGGTAGTGAAACTGCAACCCAGGAATTGGATCTGTGGTCATGTTTACAATTAAATACACTTGATATGGCATTTAATACTGCATTCACTAGTTTGCAGGGATTTTTTCCTGTTGTTTTCCTTTTACGTTTCAAGTTGGATGTCACTTTCTTCATGGTTTTATTGTGGAGATATCAGCCACAGACTTTATCAATTAAACGACGACACGATGATGATGATGATGATGGCAATGATATCATGGTGGTGCAATGCTAATGAAAGTTAAATTCCCTGTTTTTAGCTTTTGAAGTGTGATTATTTATAGAACTTTTCACAGACAAATAGAGTATTCACGACCATACCCACGTTCAAAATCAATGTGTCCCTTTGAGAGTAATAATTTAATTTAGTAATTGGATGCAGTAGGGAACAGGTTAAATCTTCTGTAATATATTATTGGAATTGATGTATTTTGTTTTACTTTGGATTTTTAATTTTATAAATCTGTTTATATTAATGTTGTATCCACTTTTCATGTCCTTCTTCATCGTTTCATTCTATGTAAATGCCATTTTGTTTTGTACATGTCGTCATTGTCATTGTTAACTATTGATGGGAGACACATTACAGAAACATAATTCCATAATGTGAATTTTAAGAGCTATCTGTTTTAAGTGTATTAAATAGTGTATATAGTTTATTGTATATATTTACAAATTAATGCTTAGTATGACTGACTGATAGATGAAGACAGTGGAAACAGAGTTATCTGGCTAGAGCTATACATACATGATGAGGTTAATTGGAAATACTTATCTGGACTTAATTTATGAAGTTACAATGAAGTAATAAATAAACGTGAATGGCAATGGAATGATTTGGTTGAATGTTATGTAAATAAATATGTGCAACTTGTGATTAGAACGATTAACCCCTCACTCTAATAGCGCCATAAAAATATATATCACAAAGGTACTCTGCATTTGACTAGGGATTAAACACTTAAGGAATTCAAAGTGATGAGACGTTAGAAATGGCTCTTTAATAGTCTCATTTACTAATAGAAACATTTACTTACTATGTCGATTTCGGAAAGGAATAAAATTCTTTAATACATTCATTTGCTAATAGAAATATATTTACTATGTTGATTTCAGAAAGCATTAAAATTCTGTAATAGTTTCATTTGCTTACAATTTATCTCCTGGCATATAAACAGCAATGCTCCCATTACAGACCATAATCCACGTATTATCTGAAAATTCTCATGAGGCATATAAACAGATAATATAATACATAATAGAATATACAAAAATGTAAAGAGGTATACCAATCCAATATTCACTCTCAGGGCTTCCAAATCCCCTTTCATATTCTGTCCAGTTCCGAAAGAAATCCACTGATCCGTCTTGTCTTCTTTGAATCACCTGCCAAATTTGTAAGGACAAAACAAGAGGTAAACATATTATCATTCTTAGGATAATGGGAAAAAAAGGCACACAGACACAGACACACACACACACACACACACACACAAACACACACACACACACATACACACACATATACACACACACATACACACACACATACACACACATACACACACACACACACACACACACACACACACACACACACACACACACACACACACACACACACACACACACACATATATATATATGGTTACTACCATTATTATAGAAGATGATGCCATCTCGGCACCCGATTCAGGATCAGTACCCAACTCATGCACAATGAACGTTGAAACTATCGATGATATACTATTGTAAACTGAAAATTACCAGTTATAGAGCATGATAAAAGGAAACTGAATGTGTTTACCAATAAACTACCAGTTATAGAGCATGATAAAAGGTAACTCAATGTGTTTCTCAATAAACTACCAATTATAGAGCATGATAAAAGAAAACTGAATGTGTTTACCAATAAATCTAGAAAAACGAGTCTGTGTAATTTGGTGGATGCACTATGGCATCATAATCTAATTGGCATGAAACAATATGTGTTACCTTATGTTACACGGGATGCTGTTCAGCAGGAAATTGACTTTATGGTAGCATTAGGTATGAAGGCAGGGTCCTATAGTCATACTTAAATGTACGATGGCAAACACAGAGTTTGTGTGGACTACTGACAACTAAATAAGTCAACTACTTTTTCACTTGAACTGATGCCTCATCCATAGCATCTGTTTGCATCTGAGTGAATCAAAATATTTTCCCAAGCACTATCCTGTTCAAGGATTTTGTCAAACTCTAGTCTGTGAGAAACGTTAGCACACCTGATGGCCAATGCCAGCTGTTTTCACCAAGACGATATGATTTGATGTTGATCTCATGAAACAGGAATCTGTCTCTAAAAATGTATGATGTATTAGTAGCTGCACAGACCTAGAGGAACACAACTGAGTGTTATGGAAGATGAATGTTATTTCTTTCCTTGCGGGTTGGAAAGTTACTATTGGAAATGTATCCCCAAATTCAGTGCCAACACCAAACCGCTCAATGATTTGACGAGAAATGGCTGGTGTGTGGAGTGTGGAAACAGTTTTACCCGTTTAAAAGTCTAGTCAAGAGCTCATTTCCTTTACTTACCAGAGTTTGATAAAGAATTTATACTCCGAACTGATGTAATACAGGGCTAGGCGACTTATCAGAGTTTGATAAAGAATTTATACTCCGAACTGATGCAAGTAATGAAGGGCTAGGTGACTTACTGATTCGGGACAGTTATTTTCTGCATCCAACAGCTTATTCCAATTGTATGTTTAATGTGGCTGAACAAAATTATCAAACTTGAGGAAGAATGTCTTGGAATTGTCTGGGCTGTCCATAGATTCCAAGCTTAATTATATGGCAAGCATTTTGTCATTCATTCAACCTCTCGATTACTTAGCACATTTGACTAAGGCACACGTGTATTTGACTAGATGCTCATTATTAGTACAACAGTATAAAAATCAAAAGCACCGACAATGTAAGGACCAACTATTTGTCCAGAGCAGTAGAAATGGAAGTGTAAGAGTCCAGTACACAAGACTCTGTAAATGTTGCGAAATCTGTATATATATATATGTTTTATTCTTCTATGATATGAAGAAAATAAATAATGTTAAGATTTTTGCAGAAGATTAGCTTTGGCATTTACATAAGTGTAGAAACATAGCGGGTCATGTCTCTAGTTTGTAAACAAAGAAATTGTAATGACTTCTCTTCATGAACTGTGTTGTATTTCGTCTGAAGTAAGGGGACATAAACGTTGTCATGTCCCAACTTATAATAAGAAATTAATATGTTGCTAGATACTTTTATGCTCAGTGATTATTAAAACATGTTAGGTGGAAGGTGGCTCGCTAAATATACATTAAAGACGGGTTTGTCTTCTCCTGTAGTAAGACGTTTTCAACCTACATAAAAACTGAGTGACGATAAAAGCTTGTCTTTAATGTTGTTGAATAGAGAAAAGGTTTACAGCGCCCACATAGCTGTCAAGTGAGAGAGACGAGTTGTGTCTGCTGGAAAATTATTAATAATATAAAATAAGATTATCATCACTTGTAATTTGTTAAGGACGATTAATTAATTAATTAATTAATTAATTAATTGTAATATCATTTTGTATATTTATAATTGATTTTAATCATAATTATCATTGTCATTCTGTTTTTTATGGCTCTTTGTAAATATATTCATCGTTGCAATTTAATTTCGTATTAGTGTAGTTAAGTGTGACCATAATTCAACTTTACAATTTCATTTCTTATTATTGTAGTTAAGTGTGACCATAATAAACGTTACACTGGCACTCCGTATGTTTAAAGCACACAGTGGAAACTGTTATACTAACCGTCCAGCTACTCCCATTTGTAGTCTGGTCGGTAACACATCCAGGTGGTTGAGTAGAAACTGCAACAGACTGAAGTCTGTTTGCTGGAACATTATCCGCCAAAACAATTGTCAAGTGATGAGAATTATAATGACAGTTATAATAGTGATAACGGCAGTGATGACAATAATAATGACAATGATGATACTGATGACGACAATGATGATACAAAGTGATGGTTTTGACTGTCTCACTGTTCGTACCATTAAACTACTGATAGATCGGACGCATTTAATTAAATCAGGCGTTCTTAATCTAGGCTCCAAATATTTACTGTATATCAATATCCGTTATACGTTTATATTCCGCTTATGTGCATTTGTCTAGTGATTGGATCCATAATTTTCACCAGATTTTCAAAGGGGTCTGTGACTCAGAAAGTGTAAGAATCAATGAGTTAAATAAACACGTAAAAAGCAATTTAAATAAGCAAAATAAAAAGCAGATTAAGAAAGAAATATTAAAATAAAAATGAATGAATTAACTTTAAAGTAAAATGCACAGATATGTTTAAAGCAAAAGATATCATCAAATTAATCTGATACAGAAACAGTCATTTCAAATTGTATATACTTCATCCTTGTCAATTTCTATGGCATAATAATAAAATTAATACATCTGCATATTTTGCTGATAGCTTGACGCATACACCCACTAGTACCATTATATAATTCCTTGGTATTTTGTTGATAGCTTGACGCATACACCCACCAGTACCATTATATAAAACATAAACTATATGGCCGTCAGATAATGAAAGGTATTAAAAGGAAGTGTAACGTGTCCAAAAATATTTATTTTTGCAAGAAAGTAATTGTCGAACAAATCAGTTAGAAATCTAAGTCAATCTTTAACTTTAGAAATATACAAACCTATTTCCTCATTTATGTGTAGGTTAGTAGGAACAAACATGTGATTAATTACTTTCAAGACTGTTACGTGTCCAGTTTTTATTTTTAGACCCTGTTCAGGAATTTTTAGAATTCTAATTTAACAATTTAAATTAATTCTCTCCGTTATTCTGAACAGACTGGCTGCTCAAGCTTATCCTTCAGTCTCAACGAAAATTGCGTCTTGTACTTCAAGACAAACAAATTCACAGACAGACAAACTTGCGTACAAAGCATTGTTTGGGAATCGTTAAACAATTATAAATAATTATGCATTCAAATTTCATTCTGCTCATTCGCTCTCACCCAAACCGGACAATTTTGGTCTATAGATATGCATAAGAATCAACTACGAATAAGAGCTTTAACAAGGTAAAAGAATTTAATAATTTAAAGAGCAATAACAAAGTTAATCAAGACAGACAACATTTAGTCTCTTAAGCAATGCTTTGTCGTGCGTTAAGTTACAGATGCTCCTAGGTTACAGATACTTTAAAGTTCCAGTTTGCTGATATGTTTTATCGGAACAAGAGCACCAGCCAGAGCACTTATCTGTGCAAATGGCGTCATTGAGAAGCACGTGGTTCCACACAGTTCAATGGTCCCGGATTCAATGTTTCTCAACAGATCACGTCTCTAATTCACCTTCTCCCAGATTTTGATTATGCCAGTTGTCCACTCAACTTTACGGCACGACTGGCAGCGCATTTCACGATGACGTATCGGGTACGGATACGAAGTACAAGAATCAGTACTTGTACCAAGGAAGACCCAAGGTAAAGCAAGACAAAGACAAAGACAAAGACAAAGACAAAGACAAAGACAAAGACAAAGACAAAGACAAAGACAAAGACAAAGACAAAGACAAAAACCCGCTCTGAAAAGAAATAAATCCCCACGAGCAATTGCCTCTGGTTTCGCGATCCAACGCACGTGGTTTGACAAAGAGCAAAGCTTATTCCTTGACTTATTGTGTCTTTACAAGTATAGTTTAAATATTTATAAAGAAAGATACAATATAGTCCGCATGTGCGTTACAATTAACATTCACATGAACATATGAATTCCCAATCATTTATGTTATACAATGGAATTCATATAAAAGAAATCAGTTACAATTCACTGCTTACATAATGTGAGTCAAGACGCAACTTTAGAACACAAGATTATTACGTCATACGTCATACGTCATACGAAGCTTCCAAAGCTAATGAATTGAAATACTTGCTCTAACAAAGAAATGTGTTTCCAAATAACAGATTAGAAAAAATAGAAAATTGGTTAAGCCCGATTTTATCTTGACTCTGTCACAAAGACATTCGACAATGTAATCATCTTAAAATCCTTTCGTCCAGTAATGAAATTATTGCCTTGACATAAAGATGTCGGTAACTTGTATAATTGCTTTGTCAAGTCATTCGTTCCTCTATTAGTCAATTGATCGCTGTCTAGATATGTTCATCAAAGTTAGTCAAAGCACACTGTCTAGATCATCAAAGTTAGTCAAAACACACTGTCTGGATATATCCATCAAAGTTAATCAAACCATACTGTCAATTTTATCAACGTTAGTCAAACCACACTGTCTAGTTATATCCATAACATTTAGTCAACCCCCAGTGTCTAGATATATTCATCGTATTTAATCGTCACACATTGTCTAAATATAGTGAACCTATTAAACAATCCTGTTTGTCATATTCACACACTCTAGGAATATTTACTTTGTATAATACAATTATGGACTTTTAGAGCGATAGCAAGTATTTGTCGAACACACATTTATGACTGTTAGATCCTCGAGACAGACTGGATCGATATAATTGATTGATTTGATTCTTTCATTTTTCTTGACAACTACTCTGTATTGACAATTATTGTTGTATTGACTTCGGTAACATCAATTAATAAGTTGTGTACGTTTTATTATATTTATTAAAGAATTTTTCTCGTCATGTCACATCCAACATTTTAAATTTTATTAATGATTTTATTTACGAATAATATTAATGATTTAATGCACTAATCATATTAATGATTGTATTCATTAATTATATTTATGATCGTATTCAATAATCGCATTTTTATGTGATTTTAATTAATTCAATAATTGACACTTTGAATTTTATACAAGCCTGAAATCAAGTCACACATCTTCGCAGTATATTATATATTAGTCATGCATTCTACACTTCATTATTGTTGACGCTATTCAATAATCACATATTTTGCATTTCATTATGTTTTACGCTGTTCGATAATCATACATTTTAGACTCCATTCATTGTGTCGCTATTCAATAGTCAAGAACTCTTTATTTCATTTATTACATTATTTCTGATTATACTATTAATTAAATATTTTATTCTTGTTGCGCTAGATTGTATTCTAGGATCAGTATGTTTAATTTTATTTTGCTCCTTTCTTTGCCGCGTTGTATACTTGCCCGCTTTATACGTTGACCACGACGAGTTGTAAACAGTTGGCAGATTTCCTGTCCACGACTGGTCATACAACATGCAGATGTCATCATCGCTACTGAAGCTGAAGAATGCACACAGGTCATTTCCGGTGCAGGCGACTGCACAACAAATCTCTGAACGAGAGCAAGAATAAATTGTTGTCGAGGGTTGGGACTGAACATAGAACTTGCCGAGGAGTGAATACAGTAATGACCTTTGTCCAGACACGCGACAGAATACGTAAAACAGACACGTCAGTAAAAGAAACTTCATTTTATGCGATTAAATATAACCGTTCTTCAACGTAACAATGTAATAGTTTGCTGTTATTTTCAAATATATTTTGTTTTCGATCTTATAACTACTTCATTATTTAGCATTGAAAGAAATAGTGAATGTTTAAACTGTTAACAATCGGAAACATACAGGATACAGTTGTTTGCTATCTTTCATTTCCCCTGAACGCGATTCTTAACTTTCTGTGTGAGTCTGCCTCTTCCACTGAACACGTATCATTTTATTCAAACCCATCGATCGATAGTGACGTCGCCCATGCGATTCGAAGAGATTGTTTTCTAATTCCATACATGAACAAGTCTGGTTTTCAATAGAATTTGATATTTAATCTAATTTTATCATGGTTGTCATAAAAATGTATAACTAGATGATTATTTTGAAAATTGAAACCAACAATGGTTCAGAATGTTTACAACAAAATTTTAAAAAGAAAGGTACGATGTACACGCACACGCACGTACACGCACGCACGTACACACACACACACATACACACACACACACACACACACACACGCACGCACACACACACCATACAATACACAAAAACATACAACATTCACACTTACATCCTAATATACACATGCATACACAACCAACGCACATACACACGCATACATATACACATACAACACACATATGCACATATACATACAACACATATACATACTTATACAAACACAAAACACACTTCATACTTATACATATAACGCACATACATACAACACACACAACGCACATTCATACATATGCACCTATACAAATCAAAATATGCGTGCAACATGTTCTCAAATTAGCTCAAGTGTATTTGATTTAGAAATATAATGTTCTCTAGGATTATTTATATCAGTTCTTTTGTTACATTCCTGTTTTGTTTCCTTTAGAAATATGACGTCATAGGACATTAAATATCGAAATATTACAGAAATAAAACGAAGAATGAAGAATGATAAGTGACTAATTATAATATTACAGAAATAAAACGAAGAATGAAGAATGATAAGTGACTAATTATAATATTACAGAAATAAAACGAAGAATGAAGAATGATAAGTGACTAATTATAATATTACAGAAATAAAACGAAGAATGAAGAATGATAAGTGACTAATTATAATATTACAGAAATAAAACGAAGAATGAAGAATGATAAGTGACTAATTATAATAGCAGGGTGCTGGATAAGCATCAGTATTAAAATATTTTATTTTGTATTGAGGAGTGTGTGTTTGTGTGTGTGTGTGTGTGTGTGTGTGTGTGTGTGTGTATGTTTCGTTAGCAATTAGTTCAATACTGGAGCTTTCGTTGGTCATTTCGTCATAAGACATTTCCTGGTTTGGGGTGCTCCAGTGGGACTTGCCTCCCCTCACATGTACATGGGGGTGCGGGGAGCGGTCGTAGTTGTAGTAGTTCTTCGTTGAGAGATTTTACATGTGCACAAACCACCCAAGTATGGTGTGTGAATGTGGATTATGACAAATCACAAAACCGCCAAGCCTTTACAAGAGACTTTAAGAAGAGTTTTTGTGACATTATGGTGACCCCGACGTGATGAGCGCACTAAGTTATGTGACAGTGCACTTTGGAGTGTCTTCACGAAAAAATCTTTTCTTTTGTTATAAGTATGAGAATGATCCGTTAAGTCTCTACACTTCAGAAAATATAAACATAAATAATATTCAGAAATATTATCATTATTTGTTTTCTTAGAAGAATATAATTTCAAACGCTGGAATAACTTTTGTAAAACTTGGATATATTCTTCCATGGTTTTGGTAGCCACTAATATGTCATCCATGAAGTTAGAGACATGGTGCTATGAGGATACCAAATGGCATTACTCGACATTATGCTGTCCATCAAGTGTACTGAATCTAATTTCAGCCTGCCTGCGTCACAAACTGGAATTTGACACCTCCCCCCCAAAAATCTTTACTAAGTCTAATTTAGAAAATTATTTAGATCCACTGAGGCGAACGAAAATGTCCTCCATTTTTGGCATTAGTTTCGCTGACTACACGATAAACTTGTTAAGCTGTCTGTAGTCCACGTAAAATCGATGTGTGCCATCCTTCTTTTTAATTAGAACAATAGAAGAACTATACGGTGACTGCCTTTTCAATCATACCTAAGGTTAACATAGAGTCAATTTCGTGCTGTACGGCATCCCGTTAAGTGTAAGGTAAAGCAGACGGTTTCATGTGGATCGGATTATAACCCCCTATTGCGATCATAAATTCACACCCTCGTTTTCCCGGATTTATCGGTAAACAAATCGCCAGTTTCTTTCACAATGCACTATAACTGTTGAGTATCAGAGTCTGAAAGTTCTGGATTAAACAGTTTCAAGGTCTGTTAAACCTGGGTGATGTAAGGATTCGGAATTGGATACAGGGGTGGTATTGTTAGCTATAATAATAGTAGCGACCATGTTGTCCAGGCATTACTGATATGTTTTCATCAGATTAGCATGAAAACTAAATCGGTTGAAATCCAATCTGAAGTTGGTAATTGCGCCCACTCACTCTCCCAGCGACTTGATAAGGTCCGCGACATGATACTTCTAATTTGTTTTGGTGAAGAGGTAATGGAAATAGCACTTGATAAGATCCGTGACATGATACTTCTAATTTGTTTTGGTGAAGAGGTAATGGCAACAGCACCCGTAGCCACCGTAACACGACGTGACAAAAGAAAACCAAAAAGGCTTGCTCTGCCCCGTAAAAGTCAAAATAATGCAGCACTAATTTTCAGACATATTTCATCTCTAAACTCCTTCCCCTCTTATAAACATTCTCAACTTAGAAATCCTGCATCAGTTTTGTAATCCCTATACACACATAACATAAAAATACAGCATCGATCAAAATTCACATGTATAATGTAGAGAGTAGTCAAATTAATGAGCATATAAATAATGGTTCAATTACATAAGCATTTTCCAATTCAAATCATAGATCAATCATTTTCCAAATCAAATCAAAGATCAATCATTTTCCAATTCAAATCATAGATCAATCATTTTCCAATTCAAATCATAGATCAATCATTTTCCAATTCAAATCATAGATCAATAAACATATACGAAATATTTATCAGTCAGTTAACTTACAACAAACTAACGATCGCATTTGTGACCAAACTCGAGTTTTGTTCAAATTCAAGAGATAGAATTGAGTGTTTCTTCAACAAAGAAACATCCTGTCCATCCCCTTTGGATGAAATTGATATGAACACGTGTAGGACTATTATTCAGAAAATTAACTCATCCGGATGGAATCAGTTTGGTCTGCGTCAGCAAATTTTCTCGAATATTCACAACTCTGGTTGATTACTCCAACACTTTAACATTTACAAAAGATAGCATCATAAGGAGTGACCAGGGCCAGGTCATTTTGACAATTTTAATGTGTATATAACAATTAAGTCTAGAAATAACTAACTAAATAACTAACGAATTAACTAAAGAAATAACTAACAAACTAATTAACAGACGAACGAACTAACTAACCAACTAACAAGCAAAGTAACTAATTTACTAATAAAATAATTAAAAACTAACTAATTTATTAATTAAGAAACAAACAAACTAATTTATTAATTAAGAAAAAAACTAATTAACAATTAAAGTAACTAATTAACAATAAACTAAATAATTAACAAATAAACTAACTAATTAACAAAAAGCTATACAATTAACAAAAAGCTATATAAAATAACAAATAACCTAACTGAATAATTAACTAGTAAATAAATAAACCATCTAATTAACAAATAAACAAATTAATGAACTAATTAACTAACTATCTAACTAAGAAGGAGACATTATACGAATAAACATACCCCGTATTCAATTAGTTATAAAAGATACGATATAATACCGTTTGATATCTAACAAAGAAAAAATTTCTAAACAGTTATTACTTTAAGTAGTTTTAAAATCTATCAAATGCATACATTTTTGTAGATACATTTATTCCTGTAGTCAGTTCTATTAAATATTAGATTATAAGAATTATTATTAATTTTATCTTTATTGTCATCATAGCTGCTGCACTAAACATCACTATTATTATTAACACCAATAACAGTATTGTAAAGAGATTTTCATCAAATAAAGACTGTTTTCTTTCACAGCACCTGAAAGTAAATAAACGAATTCACAGTGCATCATCGGTCTTTGTTTATCCCTCGTGCTAGTTTAAATTGGCAAGTTTTAGGTTACAGATTTTAAAGATCTTGTTCTATGGTACATGTTTCAAAGTCCAGGATTTGGGGGAAAGTAAAAGACCATAGTTTATTTTAGAAAATGTGGATGGTTGTGATTACATTTCCGTCCTTAATGACTCTTGCAATCTAATTAACAAACAAGAAAAGTACAATATGATTGGTCCTTAAAATTTGGTATCACATCACGTGATTTATTTTTGTGTTTGGCGTTACAAAATATATAAAACCCTGAACGTCCCTTGTTGCTGTACGAATCAAACGAAATTATTTTATCAACAATGTAAGTAATTAAGTATACTTAGTATACTTTATGTTTTTCTTAACATGTAAGTAAGCAAATTTAGAGTTTTTTCTCCTTAAAATGTAAAAGTTAGAGAATATTACACACACACGCACACACACACACACACACGCACGCACGCAAACACACACACGCGCGCGTAAGCACACTACACTCATATGACAGCGTGCATTTTCTTCCATAATCATTCGTGTTCAAAAGCCAACTAAAAGTAAACTTTCTTACAACTCGCTAAATGGAAAATTGAAGAAGATCCATTTGCACTACTCTTTCTTTTCACTGATATCACTTTCGTAATGATGTGAGCACACATTGTCTTGATAATGTGAACACACATTGTCTTGATAATGTAAACACATATTATCTAAATGATATTAACATGCATTATCTAAATGAAGTTAACATACAGTGATGAATTGATGCGAACTTGAATTATCTAAATGATGTGTGTGTGTGTGTGTGTGTGTGTTTATGTGTGTGTGTGTGTGTGTGTGTGTGTGTGTGTGTTTATGTGTGTGTGTGTGTGTGTGTGTGTGTGTGTGTGTGTGTGTGTGTGTGTGTGAGTGTTTTGAACAGTTTGAAATTAAATCTGCGGGCATACGTTGAATTGATAAAAAATAAGATACTTTTAAAGACGACATATTGCATTACTTTCAAATCTCCAAGAACATCTCCATCTGCACATGTGACTTTTAAGGACAGATGGTGGTGCAGACGGTAGTGTACTAGTTCTCACTGAAGTGGTTCGGGTTTAATCCTAACTCTGGGTGACAAGTCAACCTGCTTGGAAACACGTTTTAATATTAAGTCCATCATATCTGGGACGATAAAGAGGTGTTTGTATCACAGTTGGCAAGCGTTAAAATCATATAAATAAATAAATATCCAGTAGTCACTGTCTGGAAAAAACTAATATTTACACTATCCATCTCCTAAATCCATTCACGCCTCGGACAAACTTACGTTAACACTATCCATCTCCTTGATCCATTCACTGCTTGAGCAAACATATAGCTAGAAAATACACACCTAAAACTTGACACTCTGATACGCCAAACTTGCAACTCACTGCTTGGGCAATCTTAAGTCTAGTAACTCCAGTCCTAACTACAGACACTGTTGTCTTACTTTTGTTCCTACAATGTCAGTGGGGAATGTGAATTTTGAAGATGCACTCACGAATCAGGAACCCGTTAAGAAATATATTTTAATTTGCATAACGCATTTTCGTTTATTCTCAAAGGAATGACTAGTGTTTTAAATTGAACTCAGGCTTGTTTCCTAAACCTTTAATGGCGTAATTAAGCCTTTGAAATGGACTCGAATTGTGTCAGAAGACCGTTAATCACCTTGGAGGGGGAGAGGGTGGGGGGTATCCTACAGAATCCAGGCTAGTACACACTGTAGTCTTTAAGAACTTCGGCTAGTTGTTGTGGGGCGAGGGGGGCATTGCTCTATTTCTATCGAATCTCCAGGTCATTTCAAGGACGTTTTTCAGCATCTCGTCGATTGTTTCCACATTTCTGGGGATGTGCAGCCTTGAAAGTGTTGTGACGTATCATTCTCTGGGCTCCTTAATAACACCATTCCATGCTATGTGTAGTTGAATTCTCAGTATTGTGCATCAGTCACTAGGGCGAAATGGTTTCATTTAGTTTGTTTAGTTCGTGTTCTTGTACTTTAAGTTAATTCTTTTACTTAAAATATTCTTTAGATTAGATCACATTAGTTTAATTTCATTGAGTTAGTTTAGTTTACAATAGAATATACTTATTTAGAAAAGTATAATTTATATTTTATAAATTTGAGTTTAGTGTTAATATTTTTTTATGTGAATTTCTTTCACGTCGTCTTTATATATATATTTATTTAATGAAATATGGACTAACAGTAAGCTGCCATGTGTTTGACGTTTATTTAATGAAATATGAAATAACAGTAAGCTGCCATGTGTTTGACGTTTATTTAATGAAATATGGAATAACAGTAAGCTGCCATGTGTTTGACGTTTTGCAGTTATTTGAAAATGAGAATGGTGCCCGCGTGACGTTTTTCATCATGATAACGATGCTCTTAACAGTGCCAATCATGATGTAGGTATTATCGCTTTTTTTCTCTTGAATTCTTTATGAATTCCGTTTAAATTGCACATGATACGCTGTATCTGTAACTTATAAATCACATAGCGTACTGTAACTATTCTCTGTATCTGTAACTTATAAATCACATAGCGCACTGTAACTAAACTCTGTATCTGTAACTTATAAATCATTTAGTGCACACTAACTAAACTCTGTATTTGTGACTTATAAATCACATAGTGCACGCTAACTAAACATGTTCGTCACTCATTGCAGTACGAAGCACAAGGAAATCATTAAATACATCATGCACTCTAAAAGCATGCACATTTCAAATTCCACAAATTCCACAATCACAATTCCACAGTGTCTATTGGTGTCATCAAAGAAACGTTAGCCTCCCTTAGAGTCCTAGCTTCCCTCTGCTGAAAGTCTATCAAGTTCGCAATGTTTCTCTCTCTGTTTCTTTTCCGTTTCTATTCTATGACTTCTATCAAAGTTTCCCAACAGTTTTCACACTCCTGGTCAATGTAACCTTAACTTGGTCACCACTGGTGGAGTCTTAGAGTTGTCACCAAGGCTCGTGGATTTATGACTATCAACTAGGGATCACTCCACAGATCTAGTCTAGGTAGACTTTTAGGCTTTCTCAAAGGGAAGAACCAAGCAAAGTTCGTACAAAACTGACAAGTTGAGATACCAACAAATCAACAGCCCAACAGATAGGTGGATGGCTGGAAGAAATTTAGAGATCCTACAATTCATAAAAACAGTGATCAGAGACTGTTATATGCAAAGTGTTAGTGCTCTTGTTCAATGGATAAATCTATTTTCTCTAAGCACAATCTCACTAAGCTAAAATGCGACGTGAATTAATTATACATGAAAAAAATATGCTTATATTCTGCACAAAACCTTAATCATAACAAACAACACGTACATTTATTTGAGCAGGGAAACAAAAAGGATAAGAAACGTCATTTGTTATTAGAAGTTCATGAATATTCCCACACAAAACAGTCCCTCATGAATATTCCCACATAAAACATTCCCTCATGAATATTTCCACACAAAACATCTCCTCTTTTTTAATAAAGCCTTTCTTAGGCTATTCATTTAACAATTTTCACACTTAGTCCGGTCTTCTTATTACACACCGAGGTATGTCGTTTACATTCCAAAAAAAAAACACCTGTTACCCGTTTGTCTCCAAAGTGTAAAGACTTGTCATATGATGTGTTCTTGTCACAAAACTAGACCTAAGGGTCATGGCTGCTTCCCACACTCCACCCTTTCATAAGTTAACCCGCCCCTGTCCCTGGTCTTCTGGGTGGGTGGTTATTGCTCAGCAGTCAGGGTTACCCCAATCGGCACACCTTCATTGACGCATACTTTTGGTCAAGGCTATTATTATACACCTTCATTGACCCTAACAGTCCCGTTTGTTATGCGTGAGTGATGTAGATTTCGTGTGGGTAACCTGTCTCCCGTGTGTCCATTGACTGATGTAGGTATCGTGTGGGTAACCTGTGTCCAGTGTGTCCACTGACTGATATACTGTCAGAAGGTAGTACACTCTTCGAATTACTGTGTCTCTCTCACTCATCCTTAGCTCCCGACTACTCAAGAGCATTCATTACCCATTCAGTACCTGACATTTCTCCACCCACTTCTCCAAACTAATTTAATTTCACTTCAATCACACATCTTGTGAATGACGATGCTTTGAGAGTTGCAGTATTTTTCCATGCATATTACTTTTGTTTTGCAGCAACAGCATGCCACGTGACCTGGAAGAAGACCAATCGGACTCAATGTTGCATTCGCTGTTAGAAAGAGTACGAAGATGCATTCCTCAAGATGAAGCTTGCACTGATCCAAATGAATGTTGTTCGGGTTTCATCTGCCGGAACATGAAATGTATTATTATGTATACATATGTAACATATCCTAAAATAGGATGAAAATGAGATTTGCAACAGTAATTTAAGAATACCATGATTCAGAATTCTAATATCTCTCGCTTAAATTTAATTTAAACTTGAAGCTAAATTTCGCATTTAAATTTCTACTTATATATCGTGCAATGGTATAATCATTCTTATTCACTCCAATTTAAAATTCTCCCTCTAAAGTATACCATGCTATATGTTTCAGTACTGACTCCAGTTTAAAATTCGACATCGGAACTCTTGAAAACACCTATAAGTTAGGAGAAAATGTGTTTCTTACAGCCCAAAACTAATTCTGCATATTTATTAAAAGTAAACCGTGCAGTATTTCTATTGGTTGCCCATTTATTAATTAGAACATGTGACACCAACACCACAACATTTGCGAGCCCCACCCAGTAACTCAACAAGCCCCTTCATCCCCACTAAACGCAGAACAAAACAGACACATCGTACATCACATGATGAATTTTACATAAAGTGAAGACGATTAGGAATGACATGAAGATGAGTGAAAATTAATTTAAACAATTCATACAAAAATATATAACAAGTAAATGAAAAGTACACATCAATTATAACACAAAAATCAATATCTCAGAGGGGTCTAGCCTGCCCGATAAGTCTTTCTTTCTATTTCCAATTCCTCCAAGAAATGTTTTTTTCTCAAGGCCATCTTGAAACACTAGGGTAAATAGAATACATACTCCATGACACTAATGTTCAGGGTATCACTTATCTTTTACACCGCTTGTCTGATGGTTTCCTTTTTACCAGCAAGTCACAAACATTCTCTCAAGCTTGTCTGGTGGTTTCCTTTCTACCAGCAAGTCACAAACATTCTCTCAAGCTTGTCTGATGGTTTCCTTTCTACCAGTAAGTCACAAACATTCTCTCAAACTGCATCAAAAGGAGCTTTTATGTGGAGGATGAATCAGGAAAGTTGTGTACGACCAGCAACCACGTGATGAAAGAACAAAATGAAACAAATGAAAACACTTTAGTTCCTGATAAAACAATAGGTGAAAGGAACGATGTATCGATGATTGCTGATTCCCATTACTGAGAATCATTCATTCTTTCTTCAGAGACTATGTCACTCACATTCAACCACAAATTATTACGAAATTTGGTAAATCAGATTTAATCTTCATTCTTGCTATGGCATAGGAGTCTCAGAAGAAATGTGATTAAAACATTTCATTGACCCATGAATTACCTTTGTCAAATGATGACTACACACATGTTGACCTGTGTGTCAAGCTGTTTTCCACATGTCTACTCATATGCTACCGTCATACCGTCATCCTTGGCTGTCTTGTGACATTTTATTGATACAGACGTTTACTCACAGCTGGAGATCAGGGTCTAGCCTACGATTTTAGATAGTTTATTTTAATTATTTTCATATGCCCCACACATCCAGTGTACCTTTTCTTGTGTCTTAAATGATTGAATGTAACGTGTGTGCACCTTTTAACACTATGTCTTGTATTGCATGAATATCATATTTTAATATTTATGTAAATTGAGAGGGCTACATTAATAGGCCCTCTCTCGGGAGACACTGACAACATCCAAATATGTAATACATTGATTCGGTATGCATGCAACAATTTCACACACATTATAATGCATTAAGATTGAATACTCTTTAGTGTACATTTCAAGCTTTCTTTTCCCAGCATCAATCACACTTTTGCAAATAGATGAAGAATGCACTGATCATGGTAGATTTTCTTTTGTTGAAGAAACTTTAAGTACTTTTGAAGAGGGAATATATTCAATATATTCTTTTGTATTAGCAAATTATGATGTATAATAAAATTAGTGGTTATGCAAAAAAATGTTTGTTTGTTAGCTTGATGTATGGTTGGGAAATGTGTGAATTAATGCTAATGACATGTGTGGTTATCACTTCTCTTGCACTATGCAAACTGAAGCATGAATATAGATAAACAGTGTGTGTGTGTGTGTGTGTGTGTGTGTCTGTGTCTGTGAGAGAGAGAGAGAGAGAGAGAGAGAGAGAGATTATAGTGCCTTGTGCAGGGTCTTATTTAAGACCATGTCACAGTATCAAGACTCAGATTTACTAATCATAAACTTTATGATATTATATATAATACTAACTACAGCCCTGGATCCTAATCGTTCTTCAATCAATAATTGACAAGTATTACTTACTGCCGACGTTCAAATGCCTATGTAATCTGCCGTACCCACCTGTAATACATGCAGTAAAAGATTTAAGTCAAGTTCATTGATCTCACATGGGTAGAGGAGATGTGTAGAGGTTGGGGAGGTGACAGTAAGGGTTGTTGACTGTTGACATGATGGGAGACAACACTTATCTCTCATTTGTCGGATATTTTGGCGTGGTAAACGTTTTCTCTATATCCCCAGCATGGAACAACTTTTACAGTCACATAAGATTTCTTTACATTGAAAACGTCTTACTAAAGGAGAAGACAAATCCTACTTTAGTCTATATTTAGAAAGTCCCCCCCTCACCTACTCACTTTCTTCTCCAACATACGATTATAATTATCAAATATCAATGTGTGTAAGTTCAATAAATTTATTAAAAGAAAATTAAATATACATATGAATTATTACAATGAAATAGATAATTTGACATCAATATATATATACAGTACAATGTAATTAATTCCTCACAAAGTCGCTTGATTGTAATTTTGTAAAATCTAAAATGTTTAGACACACGCACAAATAATACATACATTTGTCTCCATACATTACTTATACACATTTAGTAAAAATCTCACCAGCTTTTCTTGCACAGTCGTACATACACTCGTTCCAGTACTTCACAACGTGTACATAGCATTCGTACCAATACGTCAGTATGCACAAACATACACATGTGTACATGAATACACACATACATACTTACACTCAGTACATCACTGCACGTTCTTTCTTCTTCTTCACGTTGACTTCGTTGCCCTCGTTCAGATACAAAACACACTATATACGCACATTCACAATTTATTGTAGTAACCAGCACACAGTCGTTTGTACAGTCCACTGACTCCATCCTGAGCAATGTACAAATAAACGCATAATGACGCTACGCTGTGAACAAAGGCTACCCTTGAGAAAAAGGAGGAAATAAACGACCACCTTTGTAAAATTTACAACGTAAGCCAAAGCAGAGTCGGATCAGAGCAGTTAAGGGGGACACAACTTGCTGCAAATCGTTTTGGTGACGTAGTGTCACGGGAAACGAACAACAAAACTTATATTTTATTTCATTTTAAAAACCGCTAACAGAACTAGTTGAAGTAACCCGAGTCTTGTTATTATCCATATATGTATCGTTTAACTCCAGTAATGGTCACCTAAGATCTCTTTAGTTAGACAGACGTTCTTGACACAGTTTGTATTATTATATCATGTTGAATATATATATTATTTTGTGAAGGATATGTATATTGAACAATTGGGGAAATTACGCATGACTGGTCACATGATGTTTACGAAAGAGAAAGCCAATGCGTATTAGAAGTGACCGGTCAAATGTTTACGAAAAAGAAAGCAACTGCACATTAGAAATGACCACAGAGAGCATGTGGCACGATTAGAAATAAATTATCCAAAGACAAATCAAGTCACGAGGCATAGAGTCTGGAAGTATTTGGAAACCTTCAGTGAGGCTATATAAGAGGCAAAGGAAGATTTTACTCTCAATGTTGAAAACGTCGATTCGTGTACAGAAATTTCATAAAGGAAAGCTGCAAAAATCTCTTTCCATCCGTTTTCCATCCATCTGATGCCATATATTGAGTAACGAGGCAACATTACTTAAGTATAATTTTTGGCAAAGTGGGGAAGTTCACTGTCAAGAAAAACCGGTGTATGCGACGCTGGTTGTATGCAGTAAACGACACGAGGGACCAATTTTGTTCTCCCCCCTGTCTGAGTTTGACATTCTATATTGCAGTTGAGGGGCTAGCTCTGAGGTAGCCTAACATACACCCGGATTTCTACACTCAATAGGATGCGACGACACATCCCACTGGACGACTTCATCCGATAATGCTAAACGTCATTGGGGTGTCCATTTCCAACGACAACCAAGAAACAAACAACAATTATCGAGGTTGACAACAGTCAGCTAAATATAAGATTTGTCCGCAGTGATAATCTGAAAGTGGTGCCTAGATTCTGCAGAATCTTCACCTGTAATGCGACGCTGCCATTGTGAGATTACGTCATCTCCTTGGAACTCTGACATTAATAGTGAGTAATAATTAGCATGGCAAACGCCTGCACACTTAACTCTAGGACTCTAAAGAATATGAATACTATTATATCATTTGTGAAATACGAACTTTAATTAAAATTAATGCTTATTTTATATGTGAACTATTGTTGAAGCGGCCCCATTTGTTGCATAAGAATTGTGTAATGAATCTTTATTTTATATTTTGAATTTCATCATTTTCATCCCCCCTTATTTCCTACAGAGTGTATGACATTGGAAAGTTGAATGTATGATTAATCACTGTGCGAAAGAGTAGTGCCCCTTATAAATCAGGAAATAAATAATCTGATTTAACCATTTTTCAACTCTCTTGTTATTCATAGTTTTTGAGAGGGGGGGGGGGAAGAATTCGTATTTGTATTGTTTTGTACCGTTCGTCTGTTCGTCCATTTATTCACTTTCATGATACTCGCTCACAACATACACAGCCAATAAAACGTTCATTGGCATGGCATAATAAAGCTGGGCCCACCCAAACATCAATGGTGTATGTTATGTGTGTCTATGTAACAACCTGACACGGCGTATTACTGGCATATGTCATACGGGCTTTTCTTTGAGGTGCACCAGAGCAGGCCAAAAATAGACTTCACCCCTTGCATCTTTAACTTCAGCTCGGGTCGGCTTAACAGCCGGCTTATTTTGTGACATGTAGGAATAAAGAAAGAGTTTACAAAAAACAAATATCCTCTTTCTTTTAAAATAAACTGTGAATCAACCTTCACCTGTCATCTAGTTTTTAATATAAGCAACCTAATGTTCATTTACTTGTAGAGTAAATACAGTACTCTAGTAGATAAATGAATTCAGCCTAAACCAACCATTAAGGAAAGATAACTATTGCACATTGTATTTATTTCTGTTTAAACATCTGCTTCGAACATTAATTGACTCTACAGTCTACAGGAAAGGTGAGATGTCAATGTTAACAAATGGCCGCAGGAATTAGCAATGGTCACAGGAATTAACTAATGGTCTCATCAATTATCAGAAACCGATAGTAAACACAAAACTACTATTTCGACAGAGCGGATTTGTTAAATGCAAACGCTAAGTTTTAAGTGGACGCTTTTCTTGCAATTAATGTTGCAGTTGTTATTATTCATTAATCTTTCATAACACTAACAGTACAACACTGACTCTACGGCTACTTGGATGTATGCAACTTTCAGTAGTGACTTCAAACTGCGTCGCGTTTTAGAATGTGAGTTATTCTCCCCATTGTAGGTATTTCAAGTTAATGTTTCCAGCTTCCTCCACTACCATTAACAAAAACGGTAAATGAACACTATGCCAGTTTTAAATATTTAAGTTAATTCGTTTTATTTAATTCAGTAATGCATGTAAGAAAGTCTGGGTGACCTTTTCTTGATCTGTCGGTAAAAAAAGGAGACATTCTCATAAACTGTGACAAGCAATTTATACCACATACTGAAATTTGTTTCCAGGGCAAAATGCAACAATTTGATTAAATGAAAACTTTGATTATAAAAGACGAAGCGGTCTAGAAACCTGATAATTGGCATTGACTTGATATCTAATATATAAATGCAGCATTCAGACGACATCTTAAAATAGTTTTAATTACTTTTTTTTTTCTTTTTACAAAAATGCAGTATTCTAGATGACTGAAAACTGGCAGCAACTTCTGTATTTTTAATTTAAAAAAAGCAACACATTTTAAGTTCTTGAAGAATGTGCTTAGAATGTTCCTGAAGTAAAAATACAGCATTTTAGGTACTTGTCGCCCCTTGATATCTGCTTTCACAGTCAAACAGAAACAGTCTAAGTTTTTGAAGACTGGTCATTTTGGGAGTTTTGAAGTTCAACAAACAACGTTCTGTGTGCTTGAAATTTTACCTAGATGGTAGTTTCAGACAAAACTAAAAATTCAACACTATGTCACGGGGATGGGGGGGACTCAGAATTAATATTTTATTTCACTTAAAATCGCGTAAGTGCCACGTAATCAAAACGCGAAGTAAGGGAGGAAATTCGCGGTCAGGACGCAATTTTGTAATGCCTCACACCCTAACACTTAGATAACTTTTAATTTCTAAACACTAGTTCATCCATCTACATTATCTAGATAAGACAGACTGTATGTAGACATAATATATGTATATTATTTCATGAAAATGTATATATATGAAGGATCTATATGCAAATGAATAGGTTGTAGTTAGATTTATAGATACGGGTGTGTGCGTGTGTGTGTACATGCATACTTGTTTACCAAGTAGAAATCTAGTGCGCATTTAAGTGACCAGTCACATGTTATTTAAGTGACCAAGGTCAATGCTATTGACGACCAAGAAAGCCACTGTGTATTAGAAGTGACGGTCTTCTTGCATGCAGCACGAAAAATAAGTAAACTTTTAACGACCAAACCCGTCACATGACTGGAACTTCTAGAAGGTTCTACAATTCTCAAAATTGTAAAATAAGAGAGAGAGAGGAAATAAAATCTGAGAGAGAGTAAACCAACATCTGAGAGACATAACACCTGAAAGAAAAATGGGAACACTTTGAGAAACATGGCCGCTGTTATGACCTTATGTCAAACAGTGGCCATAGGACATAGAAGCATTTCTCTCCATGTAACATCAAGCTTTTGTAACAGCAACTCTGTCCAAGAATGCAGTCTTTTTGCTAGAAGGAAGAAAGAAGTCTATTTGTTTGATGAGCATGGGAAACATATTCGAAGATGTTCTCTTCAATGATGTGGAAAAGTCTCATTACGTATACGGAGATTTACTGAGGATAGCTGGAAATATCTCTCTCCACCCATCTTTCATCGCGTCTACCGCCTTGTGTTAAGCATTGAGGTAATTTGCTTAATGACTACCTGGCAAGTGAGTAAGTTCAATCTTCTAGACAGCTCAAGTATGCAACGGTTGCATGCGTTAATGATACGAGAGGCCATTTTTGTTCTCCCCTGTCTGAGCTACGTCTGAATATTCTATCCCGCAGTTGAGGGGCTAGTTTTCGTGGGAACGACCCGAATTACTACACTCAATAGGATGCGATGACACAACTCATTAGACGAATCATCATCCGATAATGCCAAACATCATTGGGATGTCTGTTGCCATGACAACCGGGAAACAACGATAATTATCGAGGTTGACAGCAGTCAACTAAATATCAGATTACGATAATCTGAGTGGTGCCTAGATTCTGCAGAGTCTTCACCTACCAAGACGCTACGAGGCGTCTATATCTCCTCAACGAAGCATCCAAGTGCAGCGATGTGTCATCTTCCCTTCTGAGCACCTTTGAGTGACACAACAGTGAAAGTCACCTCACCTCTTCAGAGCATTCTTATGAACGACGCTACGAGGCGCCACCTTTCATCACATCTTCTCAAGCATCCCTTGTGAGTGACGCGACCGACTACATCATCTTCACTTCGAAGCATCTTATGAATATGAGCCAGGCTACGATGCATCCACCTTCTCTCCAAAGCACCTTTATGAGTGACACAACAGTGAAGTCACCTCTTATGAACGACGCTATGAGGCGCCATCTATCGTCACCATCTTCTCTCTAAAACATCTTTTTGAGTGACGTCAACTCTTCAAAAACATCCCTTATTAGTGACACGTGAGATTATGTCACCGACCATCGAACTTTGACAGTACTGTGAGTAGTTAATAAAATTAGAAGACAAAAGCACACTTAGAACTGATAGAAACGAGAACATTTAAAATCTTAGCACACTTAGAACTGTTAGTGATAGAAACTTTAAATTGTACCTTTTTGATCGATCAGAAATTTATTATTATTACTATCATTTTTGTGACTAGAAATTCACTGCTATTTTTGGGTATTTGTATACAATGTAATATGATGGCTAATGTAGGCCTATTTTTGTATATGAATTGCTGATGGTATGATTAACTTTTAATTTTAATTTTATGAATTTTTATCATTTTCATCGCCCCTTATTTCCCACAGAGTGTATGACATTGGAAAGTTGAATGTATGACTAATCAATGTGCGAAAGAGTAGTGCCCCTTTTAAATCAGGAAATAAATGACCTGATTTAACCATCTTTCAACTCTCTTGTTATTCTTAGACGTTGAGAGGGGCGAAAGAATTTGTATTCGTATTGTTTGGTACTGTTCGTCCTTTTATTCACTTCATGATACTCACTCACAACACACACAGCCAATAAAACGTTCCTTGGCATGACATAATAAAACTGGGCCCCACCCAAACATCGATGGTGTATATGTCATGTGTGTCTATGTAACAACCTGACACGACGTATTACTGGCACATGTCACACGGGCTTTTGTTGGAGTATGCACCGGAGTGGACCAAAACAGGCCTCACCCCTTGCACCTCAGACATCAGTTCGTACGCCGGCACAAACGAGCCCTCCCGTTTTGTGACACACTACAACAACTGAAGTCTGGCATTTGTCTGTTTGGAAGTTCAGAATGGAAAACTCAGGATGTTTAAAGTCTGAAATTAATGAAATTTAATGAAACAGTTGTTATTATTCATTAATCTTTCATAACACTAATTACAAGTGATGAGAATCTTAATTTATTTTATTAATGATTCTCTAACAGACATCATTCGACTCTCTCTCACTTGGCGGATATCTTGGCACTGTAAATGTTTTCTCTAGTCCATAACATACAACATTTACTGTCATATAATGTTCCCATGAGTGGAAAACTTCTTAATAAAGGAGAAGACAAATTCGACTTTAATCTATTTTTAGCGAGTTCTAAACCACCCAATTTACTCTCCAGCATACGATTATCAATATGAATATGCATAAGAAGTTCACAAAAATTACAATAAATTTATTAAACAAACAATCAAACATACATATGAATAAATCAATGAAATGAATGCATGACATTAATATCAATATTGCATGATGTCAAATTTGGATCATTTTACATTACTCTCTCTCTCTCTGTCTATGTGTACATATGAACAGCTAATATTATGTATGCATTGAATATGGACACTATTATTGTTATAGTTTCTTAATTTGTACATTGAAAACAGACATTATTATTATTATTATTATTATTCAGCCTCTTTCCACGACTTCTGTTTGACTGTCGGTTGTGATCAAGGTCTCGGAATCTTACCAAGATTCTGGGAGATCCAAGGTTTTACGGAGGATGTGGGCACTTCCAAGGTGCGCTGCTTTGAGTAGTGGAGTGATTCTGTGGTTTCCAGGGAGTTTATTCAGGTAACCTTCCAATTCAGATGTTATGTTCCCCAAGGCTCCTATCACTATAGGTATCACTTCTGCTTTTACATTCCACAGTCTCTGGATTTCTAATCTGATGTCTTGGTATTTTTCTATTTTCTCCTGAATGACAATTGATCAATTTCTATACTTGTAATATGTAAATTTAACAAAGAATGTTAACTTAAAAGTTTCTGAAATAAGTTAATCGTTTGTTTATCCTCCCGTTTCACAGGACGAGTAAGCATTTGTTTTTATACAAGTTATCTGTACGTCTCGCATGCTTGTTATCTTTTCTTCAGTAACCATCACTACCATTAAGATGTTTATCATTTGTTCAGTAACCATCACTACCATTAAGATGTTTATCATTTGTTCAATAACAATCACTTTCATTAAGATGTTTATCTTTTCTTCAATAACCATCACTAATACTAAAATGTTTATTTTTTCTTCAATAACCATCACTACCATTAAGATGTTTAACATTTGTTCAAGAACCATAACTACCATTAAGATGTTTATTATTTCTACTATGATATACTAATATATAGTATTGCAGCCACTCAAAACTCGTGAATAATTAAAAAGGTTTTATGGCGCAGTTTTCTGAAGTCGGATTATCTATCCACTGATCAAGTTATGGTAATACACAACAGGTAAATTTGTCACGATCTCACCTCCACCCATAAACAATCTCTCCCACCAAGTAGACCTTTCACTATTAAACAAAAAATAAGCCTCCAACCACCAGGCACGTCAAAATACATGAGAACACATATACAAAAATTATCCAGTTCACCAAAAAAATTACACAGAAGATTTCAAAATATCTCTAGTAACTGGAGCAGTCATTCCCTCTTAACAACGAATATACAGTTACAACCGGCTCATAAAATACGAACAGCTGAAAAGGTAGTTAGACAAAAAGCACGTTCACAACTAAATAAACATTTACCCTTACCTTCAATAAAACCATACCAATACTAACTAACTCATTATCTTCAATACAGATATTGTACAACACAAAAATGATAAGTTAGACGGTATTTTAAAAACATATTCTGATATAAAGAAATATGTATTAGTGACAGAGTAGGAATAATGATGTGAAAGAATGTGTCTCTAAGAAAACTGACAGACCGTGTAAGTGTGCGTAGGCCAGCAAGTTCTAAATAAGGGAGATAAATAGAAGTAGTATGATTTGCTTCTTCGCCCTCCTTCTTTACTACAAATGGTGTCAGAAGAGGAATTAATTTTATTTATTTATTAATATAAATATTCTTAAAGGGGAATTTTCTCTCGTTCATCTTACTGCCATACACATTGTGCATAACATACAACCAGTAGTCTGTGTTCTTATCTTGTGTATAACATACAACCAGTAGGCTGAGTGTAGTCTCGTGCATTTATAGTGAAAGCATACATTCATAGTCTGTGTTTTCATGTTTGTACATTTTGTAATAAAGTAAACTCCAACAGTGTGTGTGTCGTCATGTTTGTACATTTTGTAAATATGAACAAAAAATATTGTGTGTTCTAAACCCAGACATGCATTGTATTAGATTTCATTTTTACATATATTTTATAATACAGTCAAAATCATTTAGCTTTGAAAGTTCACATATAATAGAACCTTCTGAGTTTTTAAATTGTGGCCTGAGAACTAGTCTACAATAATGGTTGTCGCCCTTTTTCCAAACTGTTTGGACATACAAATGTATAATGTAGAATATCTTGTGAAACGTATTTATGTATAGTGTGTAAAATAAGGCAGAACTATTTATGTATAGTGTGTAAAATAAAGCAGAACTATTTATGCATAGAGTGTAAAATAAGACAGAACTATTTATGTACTGTTGTACACTTAGAGAAATATTGAGGAAGTATTTATGAATTGTTTATGTGTAAAATACAGAATATAAATGGCGGGCCCCGTGCAAGAGATGCAACATTTATCCAAACACGTATTAACGGACGATCACTCAAATGTAAAAGAGAGAGAGAGAGAGAGAGAGAGAGAGAGAGAGAGAGAGTGTTTTATTCATTGCACAATACATGTTGTTTTATTCATTAATGTAGTTTACAATTTGTCATTTTCATCATCAGTATATTTGTAGTGATCATAATGTTCCGGACTGTAATCAGTCAGGTGACGGATGTGTTCGTTATAAAGCATTTATAGGGTATCGTTATTCTCATTCTTACAGTCAAAACATCAGACAGGTCTCCAACAGTCAATGTAAATCAACACAAGTTGTGACGTACAGCGTGACATGGCGTAAAGTCTTTCAAACAAGTCAAAACCTCTATTCTCCACAACGACCACCTTTCTCTCCAGACCATGAACAACACCCCAGTTTGTCACCGTCACCAGATCACCGACAGAAAGCGCCGTGTCACGAATGGCGGCTTCATCACCTTTCTCCACCACGCGCACAGGCACGTGACATGCACGCAGACCCCGGACCAGACTGCAAGCCGTTGTAGTCACTTGGCCGTTACTGTGCACCCGGTCATCAGTGGGGTAGCCATCACACAACACAAGGACGTCGCGGTATTGCAGAGGTGGAGGGCCGTTACTGTTACCTGACATTTAATGAAAAATATTTTTATTTCTGTATCCGTTCATCCACCCATCTATTTATTCCTCCACATGTTCATTCCTTCATCTACCCATCTATTCATCCACCCGTCCTTTTATTCCTCCATCCACCCGCATGTATTTGTATTGTTTCTCTCTGTGACAGAGTCAAGATAAAATCGTGTTTGAACTCTAAACACATTTTCTATTTTTCAAATCTGTTATTTTGGAACACATTCTTTGTTAGAGCAATATGACGCAATAATCTTGTGTTCTAAAGTTACGTCATGACTCACGTCAGTAATCGGTGATCGAGATCTACCGATATCCATATTTTATTTAAGTTATCATTGTGTGAGTGTGCGTATTTGTTAATGTAGAAATTATACCTTTACTGCAACCTTCTCTAGACACGTGGCTGTATAACAGTATGGCTATGCTAGAAACATTGCATTCTCTACATTAATTGTCGAATTGTAAGACAATGGTTTATAAAGCTAATTAACGGAATTGTAATCACAGAACGTTTGTGCACGTTCATATGATTCCTTTTATGTAAAGATTCTTTTGATGTAAACAATGTGTATAACTGCGTTTATACTTGTAAAGCATGTGTGCGATTTTAATTCATATTCACTACGCTGTTATCAAAAGCCACTTGTGTAGATTGCGAATCAGTAGGAACTGTCGTTCATAAGAATCATTGTATTTTCAGAGCGGGTTCGAGTTTGTATCATTGGGTTTGAGATTTCATAATCTCTGTGTCCTGGGATCTCTAGAGGAGTCCGGGACTGGTCCGTTTGAGTTCTGTTGAACTTGATGTGAGGATTGGGCGCTGATGTTATGGATCGTCGCTGATGCCACAACTCATGCTAGTTGGGTGCGAGTGTTGCCATAGCTGATGAGAGAGTGTTGCCATAGCAGTGGGAAGTTGCAAGTTGAGTAATGACAATAAACTGGAATCACTAATCAGTAATTGACATTGAAACCATTCGCAGAACCGATAATACGTAGTCTTGTTAGATCGAGCATTTGATTCTTGTTATTTGTAAATTTTTATTAAATCTAAATTGTTGATCAATTACGTAGTCGACTAAATCAATTGTTGCGAGAAAGACCAAACAGGACTGGGTGGGGGTGAGTATCAAGAGTGTGATGTATGCAAGTATGATTAGTCATAATTGATTAACGTGTCCCAGTCCGTGCAATTGTCACACAGGTTTATCTGTCTCTAAATTTCGTGCCTTACTACGAGATTAAATTTGGTCAGACTGAAGGAAAAATCTGGGTGGCCAGTCTAAGTGGGGAGAAGAAGTGAGGAGATTTAATTAATCTAAATCCTGGAATTTAATTAATCTGTCTTAATTCTGGAGCAGGGTCTTTAAATAAAAACTGGACACGTAACACTCTCACTCACCGTGTCAAACACACAACACCCATACCTCTCTGGCCGACGTTGAGTTCTCTCAGGACACGGGCGACTTGATGTCCACACACTACACAGTCACGTGGCCATTTCTTTGTGTGACTTGACTGACCGTCACGGTGTGTGAATCGTATAACCGCCGGGCCGTCTGTTGGAACAGGGACGTCACTGACCGTGTAGTCATGGACTTGTTTATTCTTTATTTGTCTTGCCTCCATCACCTCCCTGACGACGACTGGCGGTGACCTTAGAGGCGTTGTCAGCTTGACCTCTTCCAGACATAACGGTCTGGCTTCATTATGCACTGATGCACCCCACAGGTACACCCCGGGTACTTGTACAATGAGTCGATCACAAAACTCCGTGAAGTATTTTCTGTTGCTAAAGAATGAACATAAGAAGACGTTATGTCAGTGTGTTGACGTCAGACAATTATGACGTAATGACGTTTACTTTATGTCATCTTTGTATTGTGACGTCATTTACAACGTCACCACTTACTTTCTCTTCTTCATTCATGGCTGTTTGTTTACGTGCTAATCATTTGTTGTGTTTCATGCTTGTCTGTTTAGCAAAGTACACACAATCCAACAAATACATTTACTGGTAACACTCCTAATCAGTTAATCGTTAGTGAGATATGACGGTTAGATACTGAGTATATGTTTGTGCTTGTAGATGTCTTCAGTTATCGCGCTGTATAACAAACCTGCAATCATGAATGGCCTCGTCTGCAATCACACAGGCCTCGTCTGCAATCACACACAGTTGTCTCCCTTCACTCAGAGGTTTCAGACGTCTGACTGCAGTCTCCACTTCTCCGTCTTTCTCAAAGTAAAACTGATGTTGGTGTACACGTGAAATAGATGTTGTTGTCTTCGTGGTTTCCTTAAGTTGATGTTCAATGGCCATCGTTGCTGCACGGCTTCCAGACCAAATACTGACAACATGGATGTCGTGTCCAAGCTGAAGCCAGGACAGGCCTTGAACAATCAAGACAATGGTTTTACCTGTCCCAGGTGGGCCGATAAGAAATACCCTGGGTGGTGAACGATTCAAAAGTTCTACTTGCTGTGGAAATAACACGAGCCTGGCCATTGTCTCTCCAGTCGCAGACACCGCCTCTCCAAGAATCCTTATGTCCAGGCGTGGGGATGTAACACAGTGGACTTCCACTGTAGTTGCTGGACCACAGAACCTATACATATAATGACGAACAGTGAAGTGTGTATTAAGACAGACAAATGTTACCGGCCATAATTTATTTATAGTTCAGTGTCACGGAAAAAGGCGGGTAATCAGGAAAACTGTTTTTTTTGTCTTTTATTATCTCCAATTACCCATCTCGTTATGTAACAGACGTTCGCAAGTGTTGTCTGCAAACAAAATGACGTGTCCATTATGCGCACTGTCAGCAAGTTTTCTTACATACACTGTCAGCAAGTTTGTTTCTTTTGTGGTTTCAACACTTTAGTAAAATTCATTTGATAATTATGTTAGATGTTGGATAATTATGTTAACAATATGTAGAAAATGTGTTTAGTTATTTTTAATGTTTCTTATTACAAATTTAATTAGGAACTATATTTTTAGAATTATATGCATCTCAGAGCAATGCACCTTCCCAGCATTAGTAAAGTAGGAATACACATGCACATTTTTCTAAAGCAGTAAGAACTTGTTTTTAAAATAAAAAGACTATCTGGAGCTATTTTGTCTCAATGTGCATACCTTTTCTGGACTACAGAGAGGTGGGAGACCTCATATTGCTTGTCTACACTGAGTCTGTACATCTTTCTATCTTCGTCAGAAACTGGAGTAGAAAGACTTTTACATGAATATTCTCCACATATTGTACAGAGTTGGTGTTTGTTTTGCCAAACACAATTCTTTCATGGCAACCTGTGTAGCATTGTCAGTACCCTACGTTTGATCCAAACCTAGACAGTGGTTGGTTATCAGGGGCTTTGAACAGTACTGATGGAGCAAAACTGAGCCGGGAGAAGAATATTCTACGCCACTCACATTTTGGTACAGACACCACCGTAGACCGATTTCTGCGTTCTTCAGCACAGACAGTTCCAGAGTTAGTTCAAGGTGGGACAAGCATTGTGAGTGTGTACGTGCTTCACTCCTCAGTGGGCCGTGTTTCATCGTGGAGCGTGTTATTGCCAGGTGTTGGCAATTGTGACTTTTATGTTTTGCCAGTGTGTTGGCAGGTGTGACTTAGCCACTTTGTTGTGTGCAGACAGGTTTCCTTCCATCAACATTTCAGTGTTTTATTTTAACACTTGTAAGTAGGAAAACGTTTTAGAGGTGCATTACTTAGGTAGGGTAGTTATAGTTTATAAATATTTTTAACATTAACAATTGGGTTTTCACCCTGAACTTTTTCTGCATAAACATTTAACTTTAGTAAATAATTATTTAGTGACATTTTGCAGTTATCACTGCTGTTCTAGTTAACATTTATTGGCATTGGGTTTTACAATGACTTTCATTAATGTTGGATATTTTTTCAGTCATCACCGTTGTTGCTATTAATTGATCATTTATTATCTGTGTTGATTTGTCACCCACAGATTTATAATGCTAATTATCATTAACATAGGATACATTTTTTGCAGTTATCAGCGCTGTTGTGTTTAGTGTTGTATGGGTCTTCACCCAGAATATCGTGCCACTCAATTTTTTTGGCAGCTGTTTCTTGCAGTTAGCACTGCTGTTGATTTCACTATCTTTTTATTTAATTTTATTCATCATTTTCATTTTCATCGCTCTTGTTCCCCATCCCATGAATGTTGTGTGGAAGTTTCTAAATGAATGACTAACGGTGTTAGCCTCAATATTTGGAATAAATTTTCTTAACTCTTTTTCAAGAGTTGGGCTTCCTTTCTTTGTTGTGAAAGTGTGTTGGTGCGGTTGTTGTTTGTTCATTCTGTTCCTCCCTCAAACGACATGCGTACTCAAAATCACCACCGATTTTTTTTTTACATTTTATCCCACATACAGAATAAAGAAATGTTTTCCTCACAAGAATATCATAGTGTCTGTATGTGAGAATGGTTATTTTCTTTACATCTTGGCCATTCAATGTAATGTCGGCATCACGGCAGATGATCTGACCCCCCTACCCATCGAGGAGGAGAGAGAGGCCAGCAACAACCAGCATCCGCCGCGACAATTTTTTCATAATATTCGTAACATGTTTACTTTCAGTTTGTATTACAACTCGAAGTTACTTTTACTGTAGGATTAATTTTAATAAGTACATCAACTCACTGACAACTCTAATGTAGTAAATGAAAAGCTGCTCGACTCCAACATGTCTGTATATGACTTTAACATTGATAAAATATAATGAATGTTGTTCTTAACATTGAATATATAGTTGCAATAAGTAAAATTAAAGTTAAGGTTATTTTTTCGTTGATTATGACTATTATGAAATCAGTAAAACATTTTATATGAATCTGTAAGGAGAATTATTAGTTCAGGCAATTGTAAGAGATTAGTGCTTGCATTTAATGTTTGCAAAATGCAATCCTCCAGTGATTATTTTCTGTTTCAAATCTAATGTTTGCATAAAGCAATTCTCAGTGATTATTTTATGTTTAAATGACAGTTTAAATTTAATGTTTGCACAAAACGATTCTCCAGTGATTATTTTCTGTTTAAACAACAATTTAAATTTAATGTTGGCATAATACAATTTTCCAGTGATTATTTTATGTTTAAAGGACAGTTTAATTTTAATCTGTAATAGAAACAAGATGATGTTTTAAGCTCATATTCATAACACTGACCTTGAAATCCAAATGCTAATTTCAATTTGATTTTAAAATGAAATTTTATATTTCATATTTCGCTGACTTAAGAGAAACAAATTAGATGAAGTATTGTGAAATAACTAGACACAGAAAGAATAACAGATCTGACTTAGTGCATACCACTTTATCATTGCAGTGAAGAAAACCGAGGACAGATTATAATTATGAGTGTTTATAGATAGGAGGTTGGAAATGGAATAGAAAGACGCTGATGCATGTTATGAGTTCAAATAAGAAAATATAAAACGTTAGAGAGAAAGAGAGAGAGAGAGAGAGATGAAAGGTAATTTTCTTCACTATCTACCTGGCCACCAAATGCTCATACACCGTCTTTGTTATTGATGGTTGGGCTCCAGACATCTTGACTAGCTGCTGCCACCAAACGCCCAAGTCTTTAAGGACGATGTGATTGACGTCTGAAGCCTTCCGTTTGCCTGAGAAATGGTCTGATAGCAGACACATCTTTAAGGCATCATCAACACTGTGGACACCAAGGCACTGACACAACCACTAGATGTGTTGGTGGAAATATAATTATAGAACAAGCCAAATTGATTTAATAAAACAGAAAAAAAAAATCCTATACTAAATGTAAAGTTTGCAGCATTCTTTATAACAGTGCACTATTACTAACACAAGTCAAGTGAAAATAAGAATTAGATTATTAACTGTAGAAATTACAGCATTCTGAATAACAGTGTACTATTACCGACACTAGCAGCCCGCTCTTGATCAAACAATCTTCTGCAAGAAAACTTAGAACTCTGAAAGTGTCGTCAAGAAAGTATATTTTTCACAAACTTCCTTCTACAGGAGTACATGGAACCAGTATTGGTATATATATTACAATTTTCTTCACTGAAATAATGTATACACTTACACAAAAATATTTACAAAGAAACACATACAGACATATATACGTGTGTGGGTACACATAATATATTATTTTCATTTAATAAGAAACAATTGCTGAAAGTGCACTTACATTATTTTGTTTGTTTTGTTTATCAGTATGTGTGTTCTCTCTCTCTCTCTGTGTGTGTGTGTGTGTGTGTGTGTGTGTGTGTGTGTGTGTGTGTGTGTGTGTGTGTGTAATAATCCAGACACGTAGACTGATAAGAAAAAACTATGCTGCTAAAGTTACTTTTAGTAAATATTAACGTTATATAATATAATTAAACATTTATTTTTCTCTTCCATTTGTGAAAGAAATGAAAACCACAATGTGTACAATGACATTATTTTTTCTAATGTAATAGCATATTAATCACTGAGAACAATGCTTCATCTTATACGCCATGTAACTGCATTCATGGAAACATCTCTCAATACTTACTAACAGAAATCAATCGTTTTAAAACCTGAAGGTAAGTTTCTTGTTAGAACTTGACATTCTCGCTGCTTGTAGTTGTACTTAGCCAACAGTTTGATATGACGTCACTTCACGGTGACGCAAAATCAATATTACGTAATGTGAGTTTAGATTTAGTACATAGATTTAGTAGTTAAAAGTCTGAGATTATCCAGATATTTTCAATGAAGAATGGAAATGATAACCATGTGTTAAAAAAGCTAATAGTTTATCAAATTATGTTTAAATTTAGTGTTTTTGAGTAAGTAAAATACTAATGTATATCAGAGCAGAGTTTGAATTGAAATAATAAATACATACGTATATGCATATTGCTTTTAAAATACATTCAGGGAGTTAAATATATGAAGCAATATATTAGGCATTCTAGATTTCTTTCTCATGACCATATCTTAAAGAAAAATATTTAGTGAAGTTAGTTGGTTAAATTATAACCTGGATAATGAATTTTGATAATGCAAATGCAACTTACCTGCCATGTTCGAAGTAAAGAAATATTACTTTAATTAAAGTCCGTAGTTTGAATGGCGCCATCTAATATAGCATATGGTTTAATTGAATTAGCTCTTTTTTAATTTTATCATCTATAAACGTTAATTTGCTATCTTTTGAATCCAAAACGTACACATTTAAATATACGTCCACTCAAACATGTTACTATAAATACATTTTAGTACATAACACAGAAAACAGACTTATATTTTATCAATAATGATTGCAAGATTAACAATTTTAAAATAAGGTTTAACATCATTGCTTGCCTGATATGGAATAACTGAAAAAGAGACCATCTTTGTTGGAAAGTCATCTGAATACACTCACAGGAAACCATGCAAGCCCAACAGTTAAAGTTACCTGAATGTATTGTTAAGATACCACACTTGCCCCTAAAGTTACCTGAATATATTGCTAAGAAAGTACACTTGCCTCACTACTAAAATTACCTGATTATAGTGATAAGAAAATACACTCACAACACTGCTAAACTTACCTGAATATACTGCTAGGAAACTACTCACCACACTGCTAAACTTAACCGAACGGAATATACAGTTAGGAAACTACGCTCACCACATTGTTAAAGTTACCTGAATATACAGATAAGAAACTACACACACCACATTGCTAAAATTACCTGAATATACAGCTATGAAACTACAATTTATTTGACTACACAAAGAAATCATACTAATTACCTCATATCACTGATAGGAAATACAATTGTCCCACTGCTAATATTACCTGAATATACTGATCGAAACCACACTTGTCCTAATGTTACCTAAATACGGTGTTAGGAACCTACACCTATCAATATTACTACTGTACTGCTACTAGAATAACTACTACTATTAGTACTACTACTGCCACTATAACTACTAAATTTATTAAATTAAAATTTCTCATTCATAATGAATACTTTAAAACTCAGTTTTCTAAACATTCCAAAAAGGTATTTTTAATTCTAGTAACCTTTTATTTATCCCAGACATTGATACTTTTACTTAACATACAGGTGGAAAACTATGTAAAATAATTGTTTAATTACAGCTAGATTGAAATATTTAACATAAAATCGGAAAATAATTGTTTAATTACAGCTAGACTGAAACATTTAACATACAGATGAAAAAACATGAAAAATAATCGTTTAATTACAGCTAGACTGAAACATATGACAAATATGCGGATTGAAAATTAAGTAAAATAATGAAAATTATTCGTAGTTTTATTTGTTATTTATAAAACAACATTAGCCTTAATCGAGGATATAACACAAATGTAACATGTGTATATAAGTGCACATAGACACTTATATATAATTGCATTTGAATATAAAGGCGAAATACTGTGCTGGAAAGGTGAGATCTGACGTCATAGGGGTTTGTTAATAGAGTGGATGATGCCGAATTTGAAATCCGAAATGGAATGCTGGGACACTGAAATGTTTCTGAGAGGAGAACTTAGGACTTCGAAAGACCCTGGGATATGCTTCCGGATGGGCGGAAGTCTAGGTACGATGAACAATTAGAGAAAAGTAATTTTTACGTCAATAATTTACAGAAGGCGTTATGTGAATGATTGACGTCACTAGACACACAGAAATAGATTTCATGGCAATATTTATTATTCGATGTGTCTCTCTCTAACTTGGGAAGTGTTCCATTCCGAGAGACTGCTGTGTCATGATATGCATGGTGGTAAATTGTTTACTGTATAAGACGATTAATATTAGTTATTAGTTTAAATTTTAATAAATAGCTTACTGTATAAGACGATTAATATTAATTATTGGTTTAAATTTTAATAAATAGTTTACTGTATAAGACGATTAATATTAGTTATTGGTTTAAATTTTAATAAATAGTTTCACATACATGCTTTGCGGAATTCATTTATTACTTTACATTTCCCTAATGATCAATAAATAGTCGAGATAAAAGGCAGTATTAATTATAGCATAGTTCTTTCAAATTAATTTAATCATATCATCCTGCAATTTCTTACTATTGTAAAATCTTACCTGACCATCAGATGGATTCTTGCTAATTGCTCGCAGTAACTGAGAAGAACTGATGTTTGGCATTGCAAGAATTTTAGTGATGTTATTTTTGGTCAAGTCTGATGTCAAATGCTTTAATACAACCTCCGACTTGCTTAACCCCTTTAACGCCTCTTTAACTTTCTTCATTACCACGTCATTCTCTTGTTGCTCCGTCAACTTCAGTTGACTAAAGTTTGCTCCCAAGCTTTTAATTTCTAATGTGAACAATCCGTATTGTCTGTGTATGATGAGAACATCAAAGTCACCCCTCTGGTAATGTTGTTGAAGAAAGTGTTCGGGCAGTGTGCTAGGGCGTGGTAGAAGGGCAGCAGTAGCCGCATAGCTAGGTTGACCAAGGTACTTCCCGAACTGTAGCTGAGAAATGACCATCATCACTTCTTTCGGTTGACTGTTATCCGCCAGTGCACGAATAAAATACAAAACACGCTCTAAGGCTTTGTCATCACGAATGTCACTGTCATACACGGGTTGAAGGTGTAAGGTAACTTGACTTATGTTTCCCACTGGGCCTGAAAGGTCTGGTACTGAAGACGACTGAAAAGAAGATTACCACTCAAAGTAATATTAGTTTAAATATCTAGAGCGAAAACATGTTTGAACATTTCTGGAATAGGCCAACTTAGCGTATATTCGTCTCCAACTTACTCGTTGTACTTGAAACGATTTCTTTAAACTAAAATCAAGTGAACTTAATAAATTGTAAATATCAATCTTACTCCTAGATGTGAACTTAATAAATTACAAATATGAATCGTACCTCCAAATGTTAACTTAATAAATTAAAATATCAATATTACCTCCAAGATGTGAACTTAATAAATTACAAAAAGCAATCATACCTCAGAAAATTATGTAAACTTGATAAATTACAAATAGCAATTTTACCTCCAATATATGAACTGATTAAATTCAAAATAACAAACTATATTAAAGATTAATGTGAAAAGAAGAAAAGTGTAAATATTTTAGAAATTGTAAACTTCAATCTTTGTTAAATGTATCTAGAAGGATAAACTAAAACAAAACACATTAGCACGATATTTATTTCATCAGTTAATCAGTCGGCACATAGAGAACACACACAGTATTGAACACAATCAACATTTAGGACACAAAACAGTCAGGACACAGAGCAGTCAACACACACAACATTGAACACAACCAAAATTTTGGACACACAACAGTCAGCACACAAAGCAGTCAACACACACAGTATTGAACACAATCAACATTTAGGAGACACAACCGTCAGAATACACAATATTTCACACACATAACAATCAGCACATGCAACATATTTTGAAGGGAAATAATTATAAAACAGCACCAAATCGATGAACACTCCTCAAAACCAAATCATTAAAAAATCACATTTCGAAACCAGTAGCGCAGCTTCAAATTCTGCCCCATCCCCTACACCCATCTCTCTAAAAAAAATCTAAACTTCCCCTTAATTCGCTCTCTGACTCGCAGAGAATCAGCTTGCATGCACCCGAGAAATCTTGATCTTGTATATATTTCTTTTCAAATTTCAAGTACATATATTTTTAAGATACAAATATTGGGCTCTTTCTGGTTGAAACTGCAGAGGCAGTTGGGACAGTAGTTACATTATTGTTCGAAGTATTTAAATCAGGGGGAGGCAAACTTTTGAGACCGCGGAAAAGATAAAACTCTTGGAACAGTTCGCAGGCCAGTTAGACGACCAAATATCACAAGTCCAGCAAGTTCAGAATAGAAAATGAGAACAAAAGTATTTTTTTAAAAAGAACTAATTTTCAATGAAAGATTAATAGATGGATGGTGTTGCTTACAATGAATCAGTGATTATCTACTCTATAGTAATAAGCTTTCCACCTTCAGAAATAATGTGTGATGGTAAACATTGTCTTTGTGGTGAGCAAAACGTTTGGAGAGCCTGCATATCAAGCAAGTGAGAGAGATAAGTGGTGTACTTCTGGAGAATTATTAATATATTGTGATGTGGGGAGGTCACTCTTGTTTATTTAAGGCCAAAGTGTTAATTGGTCATTTAATTTTTCATGCTCTGTACAAGCTGAAACTGGCAGAAGGGGGTGGGTTCTGATTTCTAAGCGTTTTAAAGTTAAATGTGTAGTCACAGAGCAGCTGACTGACTGTGGGCGAGGGAAGTACTTCCGACTAGACTGTTAAGTTACAATTGAGGGTAGTGACTGTCAGACGATGGAAGGGTGGCTTAGCAGCTCCTTTGAAGTAGGAAGTTCCTCGATCTGAGGCTTGAGAGCACCGAGTAGATGAAGAATGTGGGTGTAAAAAAGGTGTAAATGAACAATTCCAGTTAATTGATGAGTAAGTTAATAAATACCCAGTCAAGCCTTGTCACAATTACTTTCAACAAAATATTTTCTGAGTCCGGTAGGAGGCATACCGTTAGCCAATGGTAAGATGTCTATGGCAAGTATGAAAAGACAGGACAGTATTGTTTTTGATAGGCTCCAAGAAGAAGCTGTGACTTATGAGACATAAGGCCAAATGGTTATTGTACATCAGAGTGACAACTTTCACAAACATAGGTTCATCAGTTTAAGAGAGAACAGACTGATATCATTTTACAGGCAGCTCATAAGCTACAGCATGTATTGACGAGATGGTTAGAGCTGGACAAAGTAGAGATTGACAATGGGAAAGATGTTAGTGACTGACAATGGGAAAGATGTTAGAACTTTGTAATTGACCAGTTACAGACATCATGCCCACCAGCACTTTTAGCTTATGTTAAAGACAAAACAACCAACGGAAAATGTGGCAGACTTGTTAAAAGCAGCTGACAGTTATGAAGAAATATATGGGACATATGATATTCTGAAAGCTAGGCACTTGAATCACTCAGGCCAGTTAATGAACAGGTAATGCATACACCCACACTTCACCCCAACAGTAAAGACAAAGATAGTTAGAACAAATCAGTAGTGTGATTCAGGTGTTGCAAACACTTGACATAATTTTGAATCACCCAGGCCAGTTAATGAATAATGCCAGTTAATGCCTAAATGACAGAATGACAAACCAGATAAGACTAAAACAGGATCCTCTTTGCACCTCCTCCATCTAGTAAGATGAATACCCACATCTCATCCCAATAGTAAAGACAAAGGTGTTTAGAATGAATCAGTAGTGTGCTTCAGGTGTTGCAAACCAGACCATATTAGATGTTTATACCCAGGTAATATAAATGTCATAGACCCAGTGGAGCACCTCATTTAATGCACACTTAAATGGACATTGTGTTCCAGTCCTCTGTGACACTGGTTGCAGAGTAGGGTTAGTACATCCCCAATTCTAGTGAAGGAAAGTGACTACACTGGACAGTATCAAATAATCATTCTAGCCAGTAGTATAAAAGATAAAGTACCCATTGTGGTGTTAGACATGATAGCAAGTACGTATGTGGACACATTCAGGCTTTATGTCTAGTAAATTGTGTTGAGTGTGCTGTCATTAGATGTAAATATGTTCTTAATGGTGAGGACACCCTAGATACACTCGACAATGTGTGCATACTCACATGTAGGCACACTGAAGCACAGGAAGCTGAAGCAAAGGGAATGTGTGAAGGTATGCAAGGTGAACCAGGAAGTGTCAGTAGTAAGTGTGTGAAACTGATGCACTGATGACCATGGCTGAAACTGTCGTTGGTGGATATGTCACCAGGAAGTCACACAGGATTTAGTCAAGGCAGAGCAGATAATCGTTTCAGACTGTCGGACTGTGGCTGAACCTGAGTGGAAAAAGGCCCTACTCAGAGCAGCACAATTGGTAGATAACAGCATTGTATTGGATTTGGTGGTGAGAGAACAATTGGTTGTCTGCAACCGATCTTATGGAAGAGACAGTCACTGGCAGAGTACTGTCTAAATGTCATGCACCTAACAGATTTGGTGGCATGTACGAGTGATGTTGCATCAACATCAATGGATATGGTGATCTAAGGGAATGCTATGTCCAGGCATATTAAAGAAATGATTAATCCACAAATTTCTAGGAATCACATAACATTCCGCCAGCATATAGATAAACCACTGACCAAAGTCAACAAAACACTCAACATCCTTAAAACAACAAAAGGAAAAGATTGGGGGGCAGATACATTTACCTTATTAACATGCACAAGGACTCTAATATATTCAGGCATAGACTGAAGCACAACATACACAGCCACAAATAACTCCAAAATAAAACAATTACAAACAATACAAAACAAAGCTCTAAGAATAAGCAAGAATGCACTCCCAAACAAGAAAAATGAAGAACTATATAATCAAACAGGACACCTAACACTAATAGAAAGACAAGACAAACACTCAAGCAGTGGGCCAATAGAATACAACATGGGAGCAACCTCCCCACAAACACACACCTCCAGAACACGAAATGGGATTAAAAAGGCTACAATATGCAGAAAGCAAAAAAAAAAAAAAAAACCAACCCCCCCCCCCCCGAAAATCTAACAAATGAACAGAAAAACTACCCCCATAACAGTTAACAAAAAAAAAATTACTAGAAAGACACAATCTAAACTCACTTAATACAGAAGACCATAACACAAAATGAATGAAGGAATGTGTGACAATTGATTTTACCGTAGTCTGATATTTCCGTTTACGTGACCTAGATTTAGCAGTTGACGGTGTCTGACTGGGTCCATCCTGTGGGATTTGAGCCACTAACACCTGCTCGCCGGCAATGTTCTCCACGCTGTACGGCACGCGATTGAAATGAAGGGGAGGTAAGAAATATGTCTGTGTGTGAAGTTCAGGGTACCAAGCCTTTATGCATTGGAGCCAATAGTTTTCAGCTGGTTGCTGTGACGACTGACCTTGATCCTCATTGGACGCCTAAAGAAATTATAGGAAGAATGACGTCACACTAATCTTTGTATGACATCCTTGTTTTCAGTTCTTGTGAGATTATTACAATATCAAAGTGTCAGTCTCTACAACTGACAGATGTTTGTAATAACTTCTAGTAATTGAAATTTGTAATAGTGAACAGATTACATAGTTCAGAAAGTAAACTTAAGGTTTCTTAATTGTTTACTGTAAACCTATATGACGATTTTCTCAAAGATTATATTTATGTTATATTAAAAAATTGTGGTATGCCAATGCCACTTAGTTAATATTTATTATTATTATTATTATTATTATTATTATTATTAATTAATTAATTAATTAATTAATCATTCACAACTAATTACAGGTGAAGAAAATCTTAATTTATGTTATTTATAATTCTCCAGCAGACAACACTCATCTCTCTCACTTGGCACATATGTGGATGCTGTAAATGTTTTCTCTCTTTCACAATTTTAATGACAAACATTTACTATCACACTATATTTCCATAGGCTGAAAACATCTTACTAACAGAGAAGATAAATCCGTCATTTAATCTACATCTAGCAAGACCCCATCCACACACTTTCTTCTCCAACATAATGTTATCATTTGTAAGGTCAATAAACTTAGCAAAATATAAATTAAATCAACAATGAAATATACATATAACAAACACAATGAGAAAGATTAATTTATATCAGTATTTCCACAAAGCAAGTTTGAATAATGTTAATAACTATACAGTCTCTTATCTCCATTCAACAGTGGAGTCAATACAATTCACAGGATAGTTCTTATCAGAAAACAACATTCAATAGAGTAGTGTCAAACCAAATCACAGGTTAGTTTTCATCAGAGAACAGAAATTGAGTTATTAGAGATAACTGGTAATAGTTTGTACATAACCTGGTTTAGGCACATTTACAATAGTCTTTTGCACACTTTTTGTAACAAAGTCACAAGTTTATTGTATACATTATTACTGTCTATTTCACATGATTTCCTCCTCACGTTGTAGAACACTGACTAGTCGCTAATTCCTTGAGGCCATCTGGTGCTCCGCCATATTAGCTCCCTCAGACAGAACAAATACTGTAGCAATTTCCAGTAACTTCCTTGTAACAGAAATTGATCAATGTAGTCAGCGTACGTTGCCACCATACATCAACACAGTGCAGTGTATTCCTTACACACTGTGATAGATACTTCTTACATCTACTATGGTTGTAGAGGTTTATAATCAGTAAACCAAGAGATTCAGATAAAACAAGCAATGGCTGATTTTTCCATGTAAAATATAATTAGGGAACAAATGCTAACTTTCTAGTTTATTAATTTTTAACTAGATTCTTTCTTACATTCATGTCATAACTTACAGTTTCCTGTAACTATTATATATATATATATGTGTGTATTAACCTGATACACATATAATAATACAGTAATAAATACAGCATATTATGTGTCGGTTCTTTAAAAAGAATAATGGCTTACTCTTTATTACCACACTTCATGTCAAACCAAATTCAAGTGATTAGACAACAGAATTCTCTACTGCAGGTAAACCTTTGATCTCAGCACACTGGTTGGTCTCTTTCTTGTAAATCTGAACCATTGGATAATAAAACTACTCATCCAGTTGGAACTAGTTTGTATTTGTATTACATCAGCAATTTCTAGCATATTCTGAACTAGAGTTGTATACTCCAACTCTGACAAAAAAATACCATCATAAGGAGTTCCTAAGGTCGGGTCACTTTGACACTTTAGCAATTTATATGACAATTAAATCTTGAAATTAGAATAAGGAAATTTACTTCACAACTGTATTATAAATTTACAATGTGTATTATTACAGACAAATACTATATTTAATAATAGATTTTACGATTTGATAGTCTAGGGCTATTTTCAGTTTATTAAGAGAATGCCGCATTATTTAGATTAATGCTTTGAGAAGGTCTCTTGTATTTCAATAAGATGAGATGTGATTCATTAAAACTGCTATACTACTGCATTGCTTACATGAAGTCGATCTAACAATGTACAGCTAACCTAACAGGTATACGTTTACATAGCTGTTGTTTTATATTGATTTGTTAGATCTATGTCATGTAGAATATTATTACTGTTGTTTTATATAGATTTGTTAGAACTATGTCGTGTAGATTACTATTACTGTTGTTTTATATTGATTTGTTAGATCTATGTCGTGTAGATTATTATTACTGTTGTTTTATATTGATTTGTTAGATCTATGTCGTGTAGATTATTACTACTGTTGTTTTATATTGATTTGCTAGATCTATATTATATTGATTTGTTAGAACTATGTATTGTAGATTATTATTACTGTTGTTTTATATCAATTTAATAGATCTATGTCATGTGGATTATTATTACTTTTGTGTATTGTTATAATTTGATTTTTAGATCTACTTGAGACTGCTATATTAGCACTTGTAAAACAGTAACCTGCAGATATCCCCTTAGAATAGAGTATGATTACAAATACAAACATACTACAACACCCACACCCACATTTTCTGCGTCTTATTGTTACTGGCACACTACACTAACACATTACTTACGAAATTGTGTGGGAATACTGAAGAAGGTCGTTCCCTGTTGCCATTTTGTTTCTTGTTCTAAATCTAAATTGGAGATTGCGTGTGCATGTTTTGCATGAACAGTATTCCATTTACTAACTTTTAAGTAGATGTTATGGATATGACCATTCAAACATTTCTCCACAACATTGCTGGATTACCAAATAGACAGAGAAGGCACTGGTCTGCGAGCCCCACAGTTTTTAAAGTCTCTGTGACAATGATGGATCAAAATAATATTGAATTGATTTGATCTTGAAGTACAATCAAGCTTTCTTAAATTGTTTCGAAAGATAGAAAAAACTGAATCAACTCAAAGAAACGAAAACTTTACATTAAAGATTCTATAGAGAAAATACTTTATTAATGCAATTCATCCATTAACATATTAAAGTACATAAACCATAGATATCAGGTTCAGATTACTCCAGATCGTAATAGAATATTTGCGACTAGAAGCTTTGAGAACACCAACGAGTATTTATATCAACGTCTGTGTTAGTAAGTTGGTTTTTCTGAGTTATAATGAAGTTCTATTGACTCACCATCTAAATTCTACCGTAACAGAGTGAATCTATCTTGTTCAGGCAGTTTTACTCATGTTGGGCTTAGACTTAAAAATTCTTTCATTTTCTTGACCAAAGCATAAACACAGGAAATGTGTATTGTTTCCCGATGCGTTCTATCTGGCGAAGTACATGAAGGCCAAAACCAATTTTCATATGTATTTTCTTATTGGAAGAATGCCTAGCAGTGAAACACATCAAGGCCAAACTCAATTTCCAGATGTATTTTCTGATTGGAAGAATAGCTATCAGTGAATGAAAATGCACGAGGAAAGTGTAATGCATCGAATATGTGTATCGACACTGTGTTAGGTTGGAGTATGTGCTGTAGAAAGCTGTGTTTGTTTGGAGTATGTGCTGTAGAAAGCTGTGTTTGTTTGGAGTATGTGCTGTAGAAAGCTGTGTTTGTTTGGAGTATGTGCTGTAGAAAGCTGTGTTTGTTTGGAGTATGTGCTGTAGAAAGCTGTGTTTGTTTGGAGTATGTGCTGTAGAAAGCTGTGTTTGTTTGGAGTATGTGCTGTAGAAAGCTGTGTTTGTTTGGAGTATGTGCTGTAGAAAGCTGTGTTTGTTTGGAGTATGTGCTGTAGAAAGCTGTGTTTGTTTGGAGTATGTGCTGTAGAAAGCTGTGTTTGTTTGGAGTATGTGCTGTAGAAAGCTGTGTTTGTTTGGAGTATGTGCTGTAGAAAGCTGTGTTAGGTTGGAGTATGTGCTGTAGAAAGCTGTGTTTGGTTGGAGCATGTTCTGTAGAAAGCTGTGTTTGGTTGGAGTATGTGCTGTAGAAAGTTGTGTTTGGTTGGAGCATGTTCTGTAGAAAGCTGTGTTTGGTTGGAGTATGTGCTGTAGAAAGCTGTGTTTGGTTGTAGTATGTGCTGTAGAAAGTCATGTTGGAGCAAATTCATTCTTCGGGTTTGTGCACACAAAGTACATGTTCATCAACCTACCATTGGATGTCTATGCTCGAATATCTTGAGGACAAAGATGGCGAACATCAGCAAGGTTCTGCACTAGTTTAAAAACAAGTGAGTGACAGAAGATGGTGTGCAAGGGCAAATGTGACCAAGGCGTTATCCCACGGCTACAGCAGCATTCACAGGACTTTGCAGGTCATTGCTGAAGATGTGATTCAGAAGCCAGAGACAATTCACGAGGCCAAATGTCCTGTCAAAGAAGGAAAATGTTATCATGACAGATATCTGGGCTGTAATACTAGATTGAATAAATGCAATCAGCAAATGTGTACAAAAGGAAACAGCAGAACTTCTAACGACGTCAATCTTCTGAAATCACTGTTCAATATTTTAACATCAGAAAAAAAATGTTTGATGACTATGAGAGAAAGGCAAATGAGAAAATTGATGTGCAATACACTTATGAAAGTAGGCGTGTGACGTAAGAGAAAGACGTCACAACGATGGTGACGTGTCAGACGTGGAAGAGGATGTCATTCTAGGAAGAGAAAAGTTCCAGATTGAAACTTATCTAACAATATTGGATACGTTATGTGATTAAAACTTATCTAACAATATTGGATACGTTATGTGATTAAAACTTATCTAAGAATATTGGATACTTTATGTGATTAAAACTTATCTAACAATATTGGATACGTTATGTGATTAAAACTTATCTAACAATATTGGATACGTTATGTGATTAAAACTTATCTAACAATATTGGATACGTTATGTGATTAAAACTTATCTAACAATATTGGATACGTTATGTGATTAAAACTTATCTAACAATATTGGATACGTTATGTGATTAAAACTTATCTAACAATATTGGATACGTTATGTGATTAAAACTTATCTAACAATATTGGATACGTTATGTGATTAAAACTTATCTAACAATATTGGATACGTTATGTGCAGAGTTTTCCCATTGTGTGGAAGCATATAACAAAGTTCATTCTCTATTTGGGTTACTCATTGAGTTCCCATCGAAGACAGAGCCGAAATTAAAGAAGCTGCCCGAAGATTTAGAGAAAATTATCCTGAGGACATCGAGTTGGAGTTTGCAGACGAAACAGTTAGAAGATTCTGATGAAACAGATCCAGCATCACAATCGTACAAATTCTTTTTTTTAAAAAATATGGTTCAATCAACATTCTCAAATGTTATGATAGCAATAAGAGATTATAGGTGTCTCATGATCACGAATGCTACTGGTGAATGGACCTTTTCAAAGTTAGAACTACTGAAACATTGTCATCAATCTTCAATGACACAAGAAACTCATTTGCCAATAAGACCACTGAATACGATATTGTCTTTGGCAATCATTTTGGTCCTGTCTATGTGATTAAGAGTCTTCACTTTAGTTATTACATTTTTTGTTTCGTCCCTATGTGAAATCGTGTTTGTCTTATCTCTGTGATAACCACGTTGTCTTGTCTGAGATGATGTGTTTGTCTTTTCTCTGCAAGTACTTGTATTAACTTGTCACTGATTCCACATTTGATTACTCTCTATGATTACGTACTTGAGTTGTATCTATGATTACGTGCGTCGTTTGTCTCTATGATTAAATACTTATCTTGTCTCGTTGATTACGTATTTGGTTTGTTTTCTCTCTATGGTTATGTGTTTGCCTTATCTCTATGTTTACCTTGTCTCTATGATTACGAGTTTGTCTTGTCTCTGTGATTATGTGTTTGTCTATTCTTTATAATTATGTATTTGGTTCCTCTTTTATCTGTGAAAGTATATGATTATGTGTTTGTCTTGTCTCTAGGATAATATTTCTTATTTCTATAATGACGTTTTCTCTAAGATAACGTGTTTGTCTTGTCTCTATGATTACGTGTTTTAGTCTTTATGATTACACATTTTGTTTCTCTTGTATATGTGATTAGGTATTTGGTTTGACTTATCTCTGATTACGGGTTTGTCTTTTTTATATAATTATGTATGTGTCTTTTCTCCATAATTATGTGCGTGTCCTTTCTCTAGAATTATTGGTTTGTCTTGTCTCTGTGATCACATGCTTGTCTTTTTTCCTATGATGCACCCAGGTGGTGTCCTAATATGTGACAATGTTTGATACACAGTGATTATTTTACCATGTAGTGCATGGGTGTCATGTGTCCGGTTATGTTTAACGACTCTGTCCTATATTAGATTTCCCAAATATCAAATATTGGTTATTGATTAACTTCTAATAAGAGCGACATACCGGACGGCCTGACCTATCTTCCACGAATATGCCAAAGATCCAGGCTATTATGCAATGACACACTGCCAAATAAATCAGTTGTCGTGCACAAGCTAGTAACGTTATCTACCCCTTTATTTATTATTTAAGAATTATGATTCTATTACTCCAGCTCGCCCCCCAACTAGCTTTCATCAGTCGTTGTTACAACAGATCATGTAACATGGGTAAAGATAACAAATTATGTTTAATAACAAAATTGTAATAAAAAGACAATAATTGATTCACAGAAATTCCGAGAATTCGTCTAACCCGCCCTGCCCAATTATCATGAATGGTCTGATAAATGATCTGTTCATTTATTCTGTATGGCACACTCATCTAGTCTGCATATCTGCAGCTGTCTATCCTGCCCCAACAGTGGTAACTCCATTTCTATTCTCTTATATGACTAACCTGCTATTTGTATTCAATCTATTGTTAAATTGTAACTATATTTTTTCTTATATATATATGTAGAAAGAGATTGTGTGTCGCCGCTATACTCTGGGGTGATTTTGTAATAATGACTTATACCAACTCTGTATAATTAGCTATGATACAAGACATCTACAAGTGCCGGTGCAGAGTATGGGTCACTGGTTAAATATGTATATCTGCAACTGTTACGCTGATATACTGGTACCTCGCCAATTTGGCTCCGCCCCCAACTCAGAATCAGCTGAGATTTAATGTTTATGAATAATTATAAATATATATATATATAGAAACGATTATAATTAAACGAACAGAGGACAAGACGTAATCATGACATTATCATTTGAACTACGAAAATAACGATAGAACTAACAAACACGCGTTTTAAAATAATAACAAGAAATTTAATAAAAGAAAAAGTTAACAAGATTTAGAAAATTAAGTTCATCCTTAGCCAGTTCATCTATACTGAAGTCACTGTCCGAATAGGCACTTAGCTTAAGCACAGAAATGACGTCAGTCTTGTAGACTTGAATTTTCCAGTCAATAGATCGACACGTCCCAATTCAGCCGGGACAAGTAGAACGGCCACACAGGCAAACAACAGGCAGCTATAAACGAGCAGCCGAGAATACACAATAACAAGAAAAAACCCTGCAACACAAACAATTGCAAAGCCTAAGTGTCCAGTCCAGTGCTCGATTAATAATTACTAAGTTTGGCATAGGCCTCTGAAAGGAAGAATATTAATATATTCATAAATAAAACATAGTATATAACATCCTAATAAAACTTAACCATTCACACAAATACAAAGACGCTTTTACCTATATAGCCAGGGTTTTCTTCTCTCATATACGACCCAGTGTTGTTTTGGGCGGACTACCCTTTCAGTCGTCACCCTCAGACGATTTTTCAGGAAGTAGTGAAGATAACATTTTCACTGTGGTTTTTATTACCCTGCTTAGACCAGCTTCTGACCTGTTCAATTCATTAGCTCTAAGATGATTATGTCCCTCTAACAACTCTAACCACCCGCTAAGCGTACACACTGACCACACGCTGACCGCCGCGCTCGCAGACTTCAAACACCGCAGACATCAAACGCCAGTCCCTAAATCTTCCACACATGTCTCTCATTCATTTCAGGGCTTCCCTTCTCGGTAAACAGGACGCAATACGCACTCATTCCACAAATGAAAATTTATATAAAATATATATGTGGGAATATTTTCCCATCATACAACATTGTGTAAGCAATAGTTTTCCGAACATGGGTTCGTGGAATATTGTGTCAAGTTATCTAATTGACTGTAAATGTCATATATATGTGATTGTTCTTTTAATAAATTTATTTATTTAAAGGGGTAGGTTATTGAAATGTTCTACATAATCCGGATTAAGCAATGTTCAGACAGTCCTTCACTTGCCTCTGCAACAATATCAAAATGCCCACGTGATGTCACACTTTTGCAAGGAAAAGATGTGATTTGTTGTTTTTATATTAAGAATACATATTAGCACTGTAATGTGTGTAAAAGTTGAGAAGTGTATATGAATACTAAAGTTCACTAATGTTGTAAGCTGTATTGAAGTTAGTAAAGTTTATAAACAGCCCTTATAATCTCTGGTTATTTTTTTGTTTGTTTTGAATTAGAATCCAGCTTTTAGTGAACTAGACAATATGTTTTAGCAGAGATCTTAGCTGTTATTAAAATGTTTTGTATGACGTTCTAGATAGTTTAGCTGTTAATGAAGTTGTTTATATGACGTACTAGTAGATATTTAAGCTGTTAATGAAGTTGTTTATATGACATACTAGAGATTTTAGCTGTTAATGAAGTTGTTTATATGACATACTAGAGATTTTAGCTGTTAGCGAAGTGGTTTGTATGACTTTAGAGTGAAGTGATCAGTATGACTTACTTATTAGAGAGATCTAAGTTGTTAGTGAAATTGTTTGTATGACAACTACACATTTTAGCAGTTAGTGAAGTGTTTTGTATGACTTACTACATATTTTATCTGTTAATGAAGTGTTTTGCATGACTCACTAGAGATTTTGGCTATCAGTGAATTGGATTGTATGTCACACTTGATATTTTCGCTGTTCTATAGTCAATTGGTCTAAGTATGTAATTGTGCGCACACGCTTGTAACTGCACGTGTGTACACACACGGTGTAATTGTCAGTAAATATACTCGTATCTTGGAGTTATGCAGGCTGTCGACCGTTGACCCATGTTTAGCAAATTGAAGGCAAATTCAGTATTTCTGCAGCTGTCCTAATTCACACCAAATCACGTTTCCACAACTTCACGGCATTTTGTAGCATGACAGGATTAAAATTATTAATTATAAGCCACTTGGAAGTCTCTAAAGACTAATGATATGATAGATCTATAATGAAAGGATATGTGTAAATGACATAAAACAGTAATAATGAAAATATGTACATAAATGATATGATAAATCTATACCAATGACATGATAAAACCACAATGAAAAGAACTATATAAATGGCGTGATAAAGGTATAATGAAAAGAATGATATAAAATGTGTAACGGCGGAAGCCGGAAGCGCCCCCTACACTCCATCCAAATGTCTCTGTAGTTTGACCAGATCCGTAACAAAGTTTGGTATCAAAAATGGACTCGAGTTGTTATTTTCGTTTTGAAACTTTTAAAACCTTTACAGGAATTAGTTTGTCACTGAAATAAAAGGAATACAACGAAAGCTTGCTGTTTGTCACTGAAATAATAGGCATACAACGAAAGCTTGCTGTTTGTCACTGAAATAATAGGCATACAACGAAAGCTTGCTTTTAGACACTGAAATAATAGGAATACAACGAAAGCTTGCTTTTTCAAATATAGACAGTCTGGATGACATTTTCTAATTAACAAAAGAAAAACACAAAAACATTGAAGGAAATGAAATTCATTGTTTGTCTGGCAACATGATAGTAGTATACACGATGAGATTAATGGTATTTAGATATTGTGGAAATAGACTATATGTTGTGTAAAATGATATTAATGTGGGTTTTCGAAAAGATGATTAAACTACAATAAAATGATTTTTGAAAATACGATCCAACATAAGTTTAGTTACATTTTAATACATTTGAATTAGGTCTAGTGCATCAGTCAAGCTTTTCAAATATTGTTTCTTTTTCTGACAACTTCAAGTAATCCTTCAAAGTGTTGATTTGGTGCTTCAGGAAATGATGAAAACCAGGCTTGTGGTGTGTCTAATTTTCGTTTTGCAAACTGGTCCTTTTCCTCTTTGGTGTGTGTTGGTATCATCTGAATGAGGATGATCATCATTTTTGTTCGAAATTTTGGGAACTTCAACTGCAATCGTGCTTCCTTGATAAAAAATGTAAGCAAAATATTTAGAAGATAGTATAATAAATAAATAAATAAGGGAAATATTTCTAGTAATGTTAATTATATGCAGACAGAAAACATTTAATCAGTGTTTTATAACCTAAACCAAGCATAAATAATCACCTCACCTTGGTTAACCAGGATTTGGTTATTTAATGCAAAAACAGTTGTGACATATTGTGGCAGAATAAATTTGTCTATCCATATTTTTTAATTAAACTCTTATATAAATTGTTAAATTGTCAGAGTAATCCGACCTTGGACACTCCTTATGATATTATTTTTTGAAAGTGTCTGAGTTGAAGTAAATGCTCGAGGCAATAATATGCTAGATTTGCTCATGTAATGCAAACTAGCAAATAGGTTTTGTTATCCAATGATTATGATGTATGAGTTTGAGACCAGCCAATGGGCAGAAATTAAAAAGTTTACTTGCTGTAGAGAAATTTACTGTATAATCACTTTGCAATTGAAATGAAATACAGTTTTGAAAGGTGGCTGTTAGTTTGAAGGAGAGTTTACTGACTGATTGAGAGAGAATGGACTTTAAAATATTTCATGCATTTGTACTTTTGAATATGTTACACTTGTGTTTTATGTAGAGATGTAGTATGTGAGTAGACTTATTTCTACAAATGTTTGAACTGGTCTGCTCATTTGTAGTTTGCTAGACTTGATATTGTTTTGATAAGTTGCATTTATTTTGCCATGTGCATATATCAAGCAACCTACAGTTGCAGGAAATTGTATGTTGAGACTGGAATGTAAGATAGAATGGAGTTATAAAGTGATAAACTGTAAATTTAGGTTTGCTACTTAATTATATTTTGCAGCGAGCAACTAGTCTTTCCAGTTGCCTATTTTTCAAGTGCTATATGAATCTCCTGTTTTATTGTTTGTAAACCACTACGACTGACCCTTATAAATGCAGGAAATGCGTGTAGGTGTATGAACGCACTGCACTCTACTGATGTGTGGCAGCAAGATTTGTTGACTTCCCAAATAATTTCTAGTATAAAGATGTTCGACATTGCTACATTTACTGTTCTTTTTGAAGGAGTTGGCATGGTGAAAAGAAGCGCCTAGGTTAACTCTAAGTAGTGAACAGCTATTTTCACATGCATGTGACATGTAGAGCTGAAGAAATTGAACTGAACTATAAGTTGTGACATTGTATAGGTAAGCCCACTCGCTATAAGGTGACTGGAGACAATGTCACACATCAGCTGATTTCACTCTTTTTCAAAACTGTCCATCTATTACAAGAAAGAAATGGGTGGAAATTGTTTTAATAAATAAAGGAATCTTCAAATGTTAAAGTGAGTTTTCTTTGTGCATTTAAATGAAGTATTTATTACGTGTTGATTGATAAACTTACAATCAATAAAGTGTACTGAAGAACCTGTGGTGAAATTTGAACATGACTGAATTCTGGCCTTGTTTTGGGGGTATGCCGACATAAGGTGTGACAGAATTTCTGGAATTCAAACCAATAAAAAGATGCTTATATCAGTGGAAAGCTAACATTGTTTCGTATCATTTGGTTAATTTTTTTTCTAAGAAATTATAGTCCGAATTATGCATTATTTTAACGCACAATAAACTCAGAACCCATTTTCATATATTAACCTTCTTTATTGAAAATGTCTTTATAGCCCTTTAAAATGGTATATGATATAAACCAGAAGTTTTTTTTGTTTTTTTTGTTTGTTTTTTTTTTATCCCAGAAGAGCACTTGGCAATGAATGTGGAAGACCCCAAAACTTTGAATTGCATGCATGCAGAAAGATGAAGAAATTGGTAATGGAGATTGACATCTTGGACAAGATGTGTTTTAAAATGGATCAACTAGACAACAGTTTGCAGAAGTTTTAACAAAAAATACTAAATTTAATCGAAATATTGCTACAGTAAAATAATCATTCATTATTTTCAAGCTACAATTTGTTAAAAAGTGTTATTATGATCATTATCAAGGTTAGCTAAACACAGGTGATTTAAAGTACGATTGCAAGAGGGCGATTTTCTGTTATGACAAACTACTTATGTTAAAAACAATCATATAGCAATCCTACAATTTGTTAAAAAGTTTTATTATGATCACTATCGAGGTTAGCTAAACATTGGCCATTTAAAGTATGATTGCAAGCAGGTGATGTTCTGTTATGATAAACTACTCATATTAAAAACAATCCTATAGCAGAAATACAGGTAGAAAATTATTAAACAATGAGTCATGATGAGATTTCTTTAAAAAAAAAAAAAATAGTAACTAATCAGTGATATTTTAAATTAATTTTATAAAGCACCTATTCCAAAGAAAGAATGACAACTCTTAATGCTAAAGTGATTTTTGTCTCTGTAGCTGATCAGTACCTTTCATTATTTTATTATAACTTGTGCCTGAAGAAGCAATCTTTATGAGAATTTTTCATTGAATAATTGATCAGATGTATAATAATGTGTATGAGTCAGTGAGTGAATTTTTAGCATTCATTGATTCACTCAATTGAGAGCATGACAATGATCAGGAGTAATATGCTACTCACACAACAGACTTACAGTAAGAAGAAAAACTAGAAGACAAAAGGCTCTAGCCTTTCAATTTACAAGATATTTTTAGAATACCAACATGTATAATGAAATAAATAGACACATATTAAAATTAAGATATTAAAAGTTACAATTGCTGTTGAACTACAAAAATAAAGTGTAAATAGTAACATTTTATTAAACTAACGAGTGTATTAATTTTGCTAGATTTGAGCTTTTTTTAAATTAATGTGTTGCTATTGTTAATAATAATCAATTATAATAAATTATATGACTTTGTCAATAAAGTTTGTATGGAACTTTCTCAAAATACTTTAGGATAGACATGATCCTTTAAATACTTTGACAGCAATGTTTGTATTGTCTGTTTTAATCAGAAGATGAACAGTTTTTCCAGCTGAAAAGTTAGATGTATTACTTGAAACAACATTTTTAGATGTTTTATTTCTAAATCTCAACAAAAAGATTGTCTGAAAATTCATCCTGTAACTGTCTATACTCCAAAGAACAAGTATACCAAATTTGGATAAATGAAGTAGTTTTTAATTTACAAGACTGTAAAAGAGATGTTTTATTCAGTTTTTGAACAATTGCCTTTGAAAATTTGAACAAAATGATGCTAGTTTGAGAGGACTGTATGTAATTTTGTATGCATCTGTGATCCTAAAAAAAAAATCAGCAATATATTTGTGTTACAGAGAGTTGAAATATCAAAGACGAGCTGTGTACTTTTCATAGGTTTCGTTGTGTGATCTTTTCAAAGGTTTTTTTTGTGAAATCTGTGTTTTTCTGCAATTTATGTGAAAATTTGAACCATCATAGCTTTTTTCTATTAAACCCAGAGCTCCAAAATTGTGTATGCAAACTTACTTTGAGGTAGACAACATAACCTGCAAATATCAGCTCATTTGGCCAGACTTCAAAATTTGAGTGGTCTTACCTACATTGTGGCAAAGTGCACAAAGGTCTGTTAAGACTGCACTGAATCAGATTATGTAAATAATATTATTACTTATCTTTAACCCATAGCATGTTTGCAGTACAGGAGCTTTAACAAATCAAAAGTGTATAGCCTGTGTCTGTGGTAAAGAGGCTTTACCAACATGCTTGTGCACGCTCGTTCAGTCTCAGAGATGCTAATCATTCAGAATAACCAGAGTGAAGGAAAGATGTGCTTGGCTTCAACAGCCATCTGTTCTAAATTCTATTATTGGATACTATTAATTATTATTAAAATGTCATGTCAATGAAAGGTCACAATTTTTCCATTACTCCCACTTTTGTTCAAGTTGAGCAGCCATTTCCAACAAAAATTTTGTCAGGCATGGCAAGTTTTAAGGCTGATTTTTCTGATGGCGAGTTGTGTAGTTGATCCTACCTAATGACCTTTATTGTGTGGTTGATTCTAATTAACTGTAGATGAAATTTAACCAGCCCCTACTGAGATTTTGGATGTGACCATGTGATAAAAAAAAAAAACAGTTGTCCTCAAAGAATGCATGGCTTTTGTGTGAGACTTTTGTTGTGTACAAAAGCATGGAACTTTTCCAGGAAACAGTGAATATTTACACAAGAATAATTATTATTTTATAATATATTCAATTGCCAATTCAACAAAGTTTTCATGTTTGGATTTTATTCAAGGAAAAACGATGCTGTTGAACATAACAAAAAGGTAAGAAAACATTTTGTTATTTATTTATTTTTTAATTTGAAATAATAAATTTAGGAAAACAACATATTCAGTAATTAAATTTACATAAATACTTTTAAAATGTCCCCCATAATACTTATTTTGAAAATCATTTTAGAATTATAATCTCTTTTAATTTTTTAGTAGACTTGTAAAAAAATAAACGATGAAAATATTTGCAAGTTCAACAAAAAGATAAGAAAACTTTTTATTATTATTTGAAATAAATTAAAAATAATACTTTTAAAATTCCTTAGTATAAATAAAATCCTTTTAGAATAAACTCGCTTTTAATTTTTTAGTAGACTTGTAAAAGAAAAAAATGAAGCTGAAATTCACAAATTCAACAAAAAGATATGAAAACTTTTTATTATTTATTTATTTTTGAATTTGAAATAAATATAAAATGATACTTTTAAAATTCCTTAGTGTGTCTATAAAAGGTAGTAGTATACATTTTAAAAATCCATTTACAATTACAGTCGCTTTTCAATTTTAGTACATTGAGTCATTCAATTATCGCTTAGCATCAAAACAACCTGAACCTGACACAGAGCTGCCAAGTGACATTTCTTGCCTGATGGCAAACGGGTTAATAACTCTATTTTTCTCCTCTGATAAGACCATCCTTTGATTTGCCTTAACTCCATAGATGAATTGTATTTAATAATAGACTGTGTAATTATAAAATTATCGCATATGTGGATTCATGCAAATATTGATGTCAAGTAATCTATTTCATTGTATTTGTCATATGTATAATTGATTGTTGATTTAATAAAGGTATTGTTAAATTTATTGACCTTTTTAAACATATTGAAAACCTTATGTTAGAGAAGAAAGTGGGTAGATGGGGGCTCGCTAAATACAGATTAAAGATGGATTTGTCTTCTCCTTTAGTAAGAAATTTTCCACCCTTGAGATATTATATGACAGTAAATATTTATCTTTAATGTTGTGGATGAGAGAAAACAATTACATCGCCCATATATCTGTCAAGCAAGAGAGATTAGTGGTGTCTGCTGGAAGATCATTAATACAATAAATTAAAATTATCATCACTTGTAATTGGTTATGAAAGATTAATTAATAATAATATTTATTTTCATTAACAAACTGGCATTGGCGTCACACATATAAACAATTTAACACAGGATAATAATTGTGATAATAAGATAACTTGATGATGGATAATTAGAGAGTCAGTCTTGAGAAAAATTCTTTTATGTTTCTCTATGCACATACATCCACAAAAAAAAGTAAATAACATATAATTAATTCTTGTATTCTAGCAATTGCCTGAGCCTGAATACTGACTTTAATTGTACATAAATGCTTGCACAGCAGCTGACAAATCTTGCTCAGTCCTTATGAATACTTCTTTAAATATAAATTATAATGCTCAAACCAGGTTCCATGCACTTTTAATGTTGTGGAATATGAAGATAATCAAAAGAAACCACACAGAACTTGTGTACACTACAATATAATATTCTTGATGAAGTATTAAAGGCAGTATGTTTAACAAGCCTGTTTCTTATTGCTAAGTTCAGAATATAAAGAAATAAAATGTGTATTATAACTCATCTGAACACTGACTACACACTGTAGAAAATATAATGTGATCTATATTAAAATTCACCTGCACACAAGCTGTATACTATAAAATAAAATGCGGTCTATATTAAAATTCACCTGCACACAAGTTGGACACTAAAAGATACACTGTTGTCTATATAAAAATTAACCTACACACATGTTAGACACTAGGAAAAAACTGCTTTGTATTAACAGTTAATTTAACTATAATAACTCACCTGCACACAAGCTGGACACTGTAGAAAATAAAATGTGCTTTGCCTTCTCCAGGTGTTGTTGTCAGCTATTTGTCTGTACCTGTAAATAAAATACTTTATTAATAGCAGCTGTATTGAAAAGACTTGTGTGTGTGTCTATAAATAAAATACATTGCTAATAACACCTGTTTTGCAAAGACTTTAAAAGTTTAATTGTGTATTTGTAAATAAAATACATATTTAATAACACCTGTATTGCAAAGACTTTAATTGTGTGCCTGTAATGAGTAAATTTGCTTCTGTTCAGTTACTACTGAGTTAGTTTCATAGAGACATTATAATATATATACTTGCAATAAAATATTGTTCAAATTTTTGCATGATTTTCAGTGAATGAATATTATTACATTAAATTGTGTGAAGGCCAAAGTAGAATAAATAATTACACTTTTGGGTTAAATAATAATAGTACATGTAATAATAATGATTTAAATACAATGTCTCATCTTTAAAAGTTCTATTTGCTTTAGTTTAATATACTAATTAAACATCCAGAAAATATCAAAACATGGAAATGTGAAGCATATTGACAAACACATAAAAAATATCAGTCGAAAGAAAAATGCAGAGGAAATAATTACAATTGAAAATTGTGCTTGAAAAAAACAAACAAATGTTTTCAATTCAGTTCAAAAGTCAATTCATTTCAGATATAAAGGTGTTGATTTGAAAAAGAACATTTCCACAGTATTATATACTATTAACTATTATGTAAAGTACATGACTCAACATTCATCATTATAAATAATAAGTATTATCAGAACCCACCTGTATTTAAGGGCACACATCTTGTCACACAGATCATTGGTGAAATAATGCCCTTTTTCTTCCATATTCCTTGCTAATTTTTCCCCACAAATCCATCCCCCCACCCACCCCTCAGAGTTTGAAAAAGCAGGCTGGTAAAGTGGTATCTTCTGAACAGCTCTAGCAACTGGTTTAAAAACTAACAATATGGAATTCTTCAACTGCTGTACAATTACTCATTTACTGTAGTTACAATGAAAAATACAATAGGTTTAAAAATAAGAAATAAGGAATTCTTGAACTGCTAAGTGCTATACAAAAACTACAATTACACTTTACAGAGTTACAATGAAAAATACAATATTTTTTAAAATTAACAATATGGAATTCGTGAGTTGAACTGCTATACAATTACTGTAGTTATTGAAGAACATCACTATCAGTATCACTGTCTAGTATGTACTCTTTCAAGTGGAAATGATTCATACAGCATGACTGTCACAAGTGTCAGCAAATAAACAAAATCAAATAATGCAGTTTGCCTTACTATACATAGATATGCATACACTGATACAGCTTTACTGTCAGCAAATAAACCAAATCAAATAATAAAGCCTATATATATATATATATATATATATACACACACACACATTTCCATTAAATTGTACCTTTTACATTTGATTTAATCTGCATGTTTTGATAATTTGTCAAAAGCCTTAAGAACATTGTAATGTCCACTTGAACAGAAATCCAACAGTTCTACTTCTAGTGTTATGTACACACTATTGACATTTGCCATGAAAAATTTAAAAAGTGTTAAATTAATTACTGATGTATGTTTTATATTGGAAAAAATTATGGTAAGTATATTTTCTTACCTGTTGGCATGTTACAGGAATGCACAGTATATTTTCTTACCTGTTGCCATGTTACAGGAATTCATAGTATACTCTCTTACCTATTGGCATGTTACAGGAATGTATAATAAATAATTAATATACTTTCTTACCAGTTGGCATGTTAATTGTTACAGGAATGCATAGTAATAAAACTAATATAGTAATTAGTATACTTTCTTACCTGTTGGCACGTTATGGGAATCTTTCACAACTTCTGACTGTGCAAGTATCTCTCTATTCTCTTTTTGCAGCTGCCTTGGTCCATCTGCATCATGGGTGCAGGGGTGGTTGAATTTATGAAAAATGTATACTAAACACTTATTTTGGTGCATTTAAGGAATATCCTCCAAACTGCATATCTATTAATATTAAAGTTGAATCAGGTTGAATATGGCCATACTCTTTAGCTTGAATGAGTATAATTCCTTAATGTTGAATTCTGCACAAGTTGCAATATGAAATAAATATAAATTATAATAATTGAATGCTAAATAATTTCACTTTTGCTCCTTAATGATTAATAATTTTTCACATGTTTAAAAACAAAAATTGTATACATTATAAAAATTCAAGATTAAATAAATATTATAATTTGTATTCTAAACTTAAAATTAGATAGGCCTACATTTTCTGGAAATTCATTAGATGCTTTGCCTTTAGTTTGGTATATAAATCACTTCAGAGTAGATACTGAAACAGGGAGATAATTAATCATACTTATAGGGCCTACTTGATTTAGGTATAAAATCTCCTAAATTAGACTGATTAAAATGGATTATTCACTTAATGATGCACGCCTCTGATATTCTATCCTTAATATTTATATACAAAAGACATGTTATGTCACCATTCTTACTTAAGTTAATATTTATATTAGAGGGCATGTTATTTATTGTTCACCGTAAAACTAAAAGGTAGAGTGAATTGAATTAAGACAATAACTTGAATAAGAAGAGCAATACTCTACAAACAATGCTTGGTCAACAAAATTATTCATTTTATTGTGTTAACTGTTACATCATTCATATCACAATATTTTATAAAATGAATTAAATAATAATTCTACAACTTACTAGTTACTACTGCTTGAATTTTGTGAAAATCTCTCTCTGTCAGAAAAGCCTTGAAAAAGGTGCCGTTGTTCACAGTTCAGTCTAAAACCGATCACATTGGACGCCATCTAGGTCACGATTCGAAAGCTATGAATGTGAACGTTCGCATGGCGCTCGAAGCACAAGGCAAAGGGCGAATTGTAGGGGGCTTACACATTACAAGCTCACCTATCGACTGCAGGTTGACTGCTGTGAACAGTCTTACACTTTACAAATCTGACTGCAGTCTGATCGCTGTGTGTTTTATAAAATTATACTATATAGAGTCGATTGCGACATTTCCTCAATGAAAACTCACGAACAAGTCCTAGAAGGAAAGGCATATTTTAAAATGGCTGTTCCGATCAAAGTAGGTCAGCGAGTGACAACAAGGAGAAACAGAAATGAATTTAGCAAAGAGTTCAGATTAGAAAGAAAATAAAAACACTTACAGTTCACAGACTTTTTCTTGAGGTGTCTGATGAGGAGGTATAAAACAGTTTACAATGCAATTCACACAGATGTTTCTAAACGCGCGCAGACAAAGGAAATCCCTAGTCATGTGACCAACAGTAATACAGGGATTTCCCGCATTGACGCGTGACGGTAGTTTGCGCCACGAACGGCAAAGGTGAAGAAGAGAAGAGAAAAGATGAGAAACGAAGTTATGAAGAAGAGAAGAGATGAGATGAAATGAGCAGAAATTGAAGAAGAGAGAAGAGAGAGCGCAATGAGAGTTGAGAAATTAGGCCTAACGAGAGAAGCGCACGGGAGCGTGAAGTTGTAGTAGCCGTTGTAGCAGTGAAGGCGGCTAGGTCGAGACGTCGACGATGTTTTTAGGTATCATCAAAACCCCCCAGCACCAGAAGAAAGTGTAACGATGTGAGCCCAGCACCAGGAAGAAGTGTAACGATGTGAGCCCAGCACAAGAAGAAAGTAACGAATTATATGAGTAGAGAACAAGAGAAAGTAACGAACTATGTGAGCAGAAAACAAGGAGAAAATGACGACACATATGTGAGTAAAAGTAAATTCTAATTAGGGAAATCACAGAGCACATAAACGTAAATATAAACCTAAAACTAAAGCGTAGGAATATTAAGCATTAAAACTAAAATTAGAAGTAAACCTTGATATAAAGAGATATTGATGGAACCGTTGAAAAGACTTGCAAGTTAAAGGACATTTGTTTATTTGTATCGAACTTTGTTTATTATTGACTTTGATATAAGTAGCGGCGCCAGAACTCTGAAATAATGATTTCTATTTTATGATGAATAATGCTTAAATGTACCTAGAAGTAGTACTGCATGAAGGAATTGAATTTTGTATTTCTTTATTTTATTTCATCATTCATTTTTCTTTCTTCTTTCTTCCCCCTTTCCCCTGGGTGCGAGTGTGGATGGCTGACTGACTAACCAACGTGTGAGAGGGAACCCATAGACCAATAAATTTGAATATGTACTCTGACATTGGGCCTTTCTCCTGTCTATGGTTTCGAAAGAGTGGTTGCTGTCGTTGCTATACGTTGTGTTGTCTGTGCCGTCTACACTTCACCCCTTCACGTATGCAAGCACACATGCAAACACGTCGGCAATACGTAACCTACACGCAGAATTAAATTCGAGCCAAACAACCATCTTGGTATTCTGTGTGCGGATTTTGCAATTCTCTCTATGCAAGTCCTACGTGGAGTCGACAAAGCCACCATCCCTCCCCCCTCCGGCCGGAGAAGGGAAGGGGGTGGTGACATATATATATTATCAAGATGTAATAAGTTATTGTATAAGGCAAAAATGAGTAAAGAATTTAATATAAGAGTACTTCATGTCATTTTATTTCCGAGTTTAATAAAACAAGCATTTTTGGGGTGGAAATCAGTTAACAATTATGAAAAATACCACTTTTAAGTTTTATTAAATCAATCAGCTTAGGGCATGCATTTATTATTTAGGATGAAGGTAAGCCAATGATCAATTTGCATTCTGCATAAATGAATTAATAAACATTCACAAAACAAAGAAAGTACAATTTTACAAACTTTAATGTTTTAAACAGCTTATTTTGTTCATTTGGTCTTCTCTACCCAGTATAATTTAAATCTTAATTCTTATATTAATCGAAGTTTCTATCAATGGCAGCTGTGAAAATATTATTTTTTTTAAAAATACCAAATAATATTTATTTCAAATAAACATATTATCATATAACAATCAATTATAATTACAAACATTGGAAATCAGCTTGAACAAATTTCTAATGCACGCAAACTCAAACTGTTAACTTGTGTAAAACTATAATCGTCAAGTATTAATTTCATAAAAAGGAGACGTTAAGATTTTAATTCAATAAATAAAGTCCACAAATTATAATTTAAAAAACTGTCAAAAACACGTATTCATAATAATGGTAAAAAGTAGAACCATGCTCTCTGGTAAGAATTATACGTCTCGTGTTATTACTGTTAATGTGTTACTGAGGTAGTGATTATGAATGAGCACCACAGATAATCGCATTGATTGAGACCATTTTTTAATTACTTTTTTAAAATAGAAAGATTGAGCGTACTTACGTCCTTGCAGGCGATCATATTTATCTTTGAATAGCTCAGCATTAAGGAAAAAACCATCTGCAAACTTGAACCCGGCCAAGTAAGACGCCATTTTGTGTTGCGCGGCGAACTACCTCCCAGAGCCGTTTGCAAACGTTTGCTAACGTTTCAAACCGTTAGCAGCAAACGGGTCGTTCAATAGCGCGAACGGGCCTAACGTTACGAAACGTTAGCTCTATTGAACGCACGGCTGGGTAGGGTTGCTAGATACATAGGTACCAAAGAGAGGACAGAGGAGTACGTATTGAGTATTTCATCTGAATCGTTCCGGATTAAACCCGCAATCAGTACAATTTTATTAGAATAAGTGACTTTGGGTGAAACGACCTAGAAACAGTCTTGTTAAAAATTAAATATAAATTCAATAGAGGCTTTTTTCAAAATGCCATAAAACATTATTTAAACAGCCAATTCTACAATTATTACCTTATAATCTTTATTAATTATACAACATAATTTTCAGAAGACCCTCGTTAGCAATCATATATGCATAAAACTGTTTACAGGTAAGATTCTTCAAATTGTACTTTGTGAGAATGAAGATCTTTATAGAGTCAACCAAGAGTCGGTTCTTTTCCTTTGTCTGTTGAGAATTAATCAGGGAGAACACTCTTTCCACATTGCCATTGTGTCCAGGGGTTGAGTGGAGAAGGTCCCTAACCTCTAACACTGGTGTTTCTTCCCTTTCAATGGCCGCAATATTGACTTGGAAGACAGACATCAAGGAATGAAGAAAAGGTAAACTTCTGAAAAATCGTCCTCAAAAAATGTTTCTATCATAGCAGGTGGTTGATTTACAGAAAGAAAATATTCTTTCAAAGCAGTAAACAGCCTCAACACCTGGAATTAAACTGAGCCATCTAGTTTTAGAGTGAAAGAGTAGTTGCTGATAACTAATGACGACATAGTCACAAAAGTCTTTTCAAGTTTCTGTTCTGAATGTAAATAGAAAAGTAATTGAATATCTTCAAAACAACAGTTTCAACGTCAATCTGTATTAAATGTGCGCCATGTTGGATGCAGGTGTGCAGAACGTGAGCAGGACATCCATTTTTTTGCTCAAGGATCCCTTCAAAAGCGAGAATATATTTTTACCTTCTCTTCTATTAATGCCTCCAAAATTTACATTAGCACTGTCTCCAGCAAAAGCAACACATTTTAAGGACAAATCTGATCTTTGGAGTGTTCTCAAAATATACTGTGATATACTTTCTGAGACATTTGGTGTGTTGTCTAACCCGAGAATCTTAGTTTGGATTCCACCTACCTTCCACTGTTCCAGTGAAAGTATTGAACAACGATCGGAAATATTTTATGCGAACTGATTCCGCAGCATCTGACAACATGAAATGCTGCATAACGATTTCACAATCGTGAAATTGATCAACAGTGTGAGGACCAGTTACCTGGTTTATTACCTCAGTTTTTTTGTTTTTGCACATGCAATATTTTTAGCGATTTCCGAATCTTCAAATAATGCGTGCATCAAACCAGTTGTGCAGGTCATCGAGTTGTAAGATTGATGATGACAAACTGTATGAAATGCCAAAGTTGCTTCAGCCGCATGCGCTTTCTGCAACACCTTTGAGTGCTTAGGCTGAAAAAAAAGATGTCAATTTGTTTGATGACGCTGGCACTTAGATTAGGTTTCTATGTCTCTCACTTTCAATATGGCGCTCCACGTCAGTAGCTTCTTTGTTAGCAACGGACAAGTAACTATTGCAAATCGTCCACTTTGCCTCGTTCTCGTTGCGTCCTTCAGCGAAGCATGGAAACTTACTTTTCATAGTGTTCGAGAATTTACATTTTCTCTTTGTAGAAGCCATTTTCATTAAAAAAAAAAAAAATAGACGGCAAAAATTACAAATTTAAAACAAACAATTTTAATTTACGTCTTTGCTACCGGAACCGGAAATAACATTAACATTCTCACAATAGAGAATTTCACTAGCGCATAGAGCTAGATTGGTAGAATGACTACAGTCGGCTGGTTCGCATAGGTGCATAACAATATACGGTAGATACATTGTAAGTTGTAACAACAATACATAAAAAATATAACATAAAAAATTACAAAAGCCAGACATTTTAAAGTTTTTTAGCTTTGCCTGCCGGACGGAAGACTTTAGACTAAAAAGGAGGACATGTCCTCCTTTTGCCGGACGTCTGGCAACCCTAGCCCTGGGTGAATCTTTCACAGTTTGCTCATCCTCATTCACGAGACATTTCTAATTATAAACTTTTAAAATTGAAATCAAATGTGTCATCGTTCTCAGAACATCACTAATTATACATTTTCAAATGTCAAATCTAATGTGTTATATTCTCAGGACATTTCTAATTATAAACTTTCAAAAATGAAATCTGTGACACCAACGCCACCTAAGTTATTTGTTATGATTATTATTAAAATTCGACCATAACGAATTACAAGTGATGAGAATCTAAGTTTCTGTTACTAATAATTCTCCAGAAGACACCAAATGTCTCTCCCACTTGGTTGGATATGAGGGTGCTGTAAACATTTTGTCTCTTTCACAATATTAAAGACAAATAGTTACTATCACACAATATTTCCATATATGGAAAACTTCTTACCAAAGGAGAATATAAAACGTCTTAAATCTATATTTAGCGAGACCCCCATTCACCTACTATCTAACCAATGTACAGTTTTCAATATTTGTAAGAAGATCAATAAATTTAAATACAATGAAAATAGTAGTTTGAGTGTTTTTGCCTTTTGTATAGCATACTACTAGTAGTTTGAGTGTTTTTGTCTTGTACGTAACATACAACCAGTAGTTTGAATGTTTTCTTATTGTACATAACATATAACCAATAGTTTGAGTGTTTTTGTCTTTTGTATATACATTGTGTATAACATACAACCAGCAGGCTGAGTGTTGTCTCGTGTATTCATAGTGCAAAATGTACAGTATATAGCTAGTGCTTTCATGTTACCACATGGTGTACTTATCAAAACTCCAACATTACGTGTGTCGATACGCTTAGACATATTGTACTCATCAAAAATCCAACAGTGTGATTATTGTTATGCTTATTCATATTGTATTTATCTAAACTCCAATATTGTGATAGTTGCCATCTTTGTACCTATTGCATTTATTAAATCTCCAAGAGTAAAAGTACAAAGAAATGTATTGAAAGATTTCAGACATGCGCACTGAATGACGTCATGTCGACGTTTACGTCATAAGTATGATGCACGTCGTCATGACAACATGACATTTCTTTGTTCACGTTAAGGAGTAAGAAGATAAAATAACACAAAGAGAAATTGAGAATAACGAAGACATTGACGATGTTACAATTACAGACGTACAGACACCACTACACGTTGTTTTATTCATTATACATTACAATTTTATTCATGACAAACTCACTTTGTTTTGTTCATTACACCCTACACGTTTTCTTCATGACAAACTCACTTTGTTTTGTTCATTACACGCTACACGTTGTTTCATTCATTACACACTACACGTTTTATTCATGACAAACTCACTTTGTTTTGTTCATTACACGCTACACGTTGTTTCATTCATTACACACTAAAGTTTGTTTATTACTTAATTTAGTTGACAATTTGTCATTGTCCTCATCAGTGTCGTTGTAGTGATAATAATGATCCTGTCTGTTACTTCAATCGGTTATATGAAGGATGTCTTCGTTATAATGTGTTTATCGGTTATTATTATTATTATTCAGTGCTGACGCACTCATTGTGACAGTCAAAACATCTGACAGGTCACCACCAGTCAAGGAACACTAGTTGTGATGTACAGCGTGACATGGCATAAAGTCTGTGTTCTAACCATTCAGTATATCCATTCTTCCCCACAATGACAACTTTTCTCTCCAGACCATGAGCATTACGCCAGTTTGTCACCGTCACCAGATCACCGACATTAAGTGCCATGTCACGAATGGCGGCTTCATCAGCAAACTTCACCACACGCACAGGCACGTTACATTCACGCAGACCCCGGACCAGACCACTAGCCGTTGTAATCACTTGGCCGTTATTGTCCACCCAGTCATCAGTCGGGTAGTTAAGACACAACACCACAACGTCGCGGTATTGCAGAGGTGGAGGACCGTTACTGCTACCTGAAATTTGATGAAAAAATATTTTTATTTATGTATCCGTTCATCCATCCACCCATCAATTTATTCCTCCACTCGTTCATTCCTTCATTTACCCATCTGTTCATCCACCCGTCTATTTATTCTTCCAATCACCTGCAATTATTTGTATGGTTTCAGTCACTCACTATGTCAAACACCACACCCATACCTGTCCGGCCGACATTGAGTTCTGTCAGGACACGGGCGATTTGATATCCACAGTCTACACAGTCAAGTGGCCAGTACTCTGCGTGACCTGACTGACCGGTACGGTGTACTATTCGTATAACTTCGGGACCGTCTGTTGGAACAGGGACGTCACTTTCAGTGTAGGGATGGACTTGTTTATCTTTCTTTATTTCTTCTGCCTCCATCACCTCCCTAACGACGACTGGCGGTGACCTTAGCGGCGTTGTCAGCTTGACCTCTTCCAGACATAACGGCCTGTCTTCATGATGCACTGATGCACCCCACAGGCACATCCAGGGTACTTGTACAATAAGTTGATAACAAAACTCTGTGAAGGGTTTCCTGTCACTAAAAAAAAAAAGACATTATGCCAGTGTGTTGACGACAAACAATCATGACTTAAAGACGTTTATTTATATCGTCTTAGTATTCTGAAGTCATTTAGGTCGCCAGTCATATTGTTTTCCTCATTCATGGCTGTTTGTTTATGTGCTAATCATTTTTCTGTCTGTTTGTTTACGTGCTAATAATTTGCTGTGTTTCCTTTTGACTGTCTGTTTAGTAACGGATACACAATCCAACAAATACATTTACTGGCGACATTCTTAATCAGTTAACCGTTAGTCTGTAGTGAGATAAGACCGTTACGCACTAAGTATGCCTTTGTGTTTGTGTCGTAAGTTAACATGATATATAACAAACCTGCTACAATGAATGGCCTCGTCCGCAATTACACACAGTAGTCTCCCTTCACTCAGAGATTTCAGACGTCTGACTGCAGTCTCCACTTCTCCATCTTTCTCAAAGTCAAACTGATGTCGGTGCACACGTGAAATTGCTCTTCTCTTCTTCGTGGTTTCCTTAAGTTGATGTTCAATTACGATGGTCGCTGCACGGCTCTCAGACCAAGTACTGACAACATGGACGTCATGTCCGAGCCGGAGCCAGGTAAGGCCTTGAACGATCAAGACAATGGTTTTACCTGTCCCAGGTGGGCCGATAAGAAATACCCCGGGTGGTGAACGATTCAATAGGTCCACTTGCTGTGGAAATAACACGAGCCTGGCCATTGTCTCTCCCGTCGCAGACACCGCCTCCCCAAGAAACCTTATGCCCAGGCGTGGGGCTGTAAAACAATGGACTTCCACTGTAGTCGCTGGACCACAGAACCTGTAACGGTGAAGAGTGAAGTGTGTATTAAGAGAGACGAATGACCGGCCTCATTTATTTATAGCTCAGTCATAACATTCGTAACACATTTCGTCCTGACCTTACTTTGTTTACTAAGTTTAAATTACAACTCGAAGCTATTTTTACTGCAAGATGAATTATAATTAGTACATAAACTCACTGACAACACTGATGAAAAGTGTTGATGAAAAGCTGCTAGACTCCAAAATGTCTCTATCTGACTGTAACATTGATATCAAAATATAATGAATGCTTTTCATAATATTGACTATAGAGTCGCCAGTATTAAAGTTAAGGTAACAGTTGCTTTGATTATGAATATTAAATATGAAATCAGTAAAACATTCTTTACGCACTTCTACGGAGAATTATTCGTTCAGGTGATTGTAAAAGATTAGTGCATTCATTTAATGTTTGCATAATACAATTCTCCAGTGATTATTTTCTGTTTAAACGACAGTTCAAATTTAATCTGTAATAGAAAGAAGATGGTGAATTAGCTCATATAGATTACACTGACATTGAAGTCCAAGTGTTAATTTTATTTTGATTTTAAAGTGAAAGTTTATATTTCATATTTCGCTGATTAAGATTAAAAATAGTTGAAGTGTTGTGAAAGTAATTAGACACAGGATGAATAACAGGTTTGACTTAGTGCACACCACGTGATTATTGCAGTGAGGAAAAGTGAGGACAGATTATAATTATTTGTGTTTATAGATAGGAAGTTGGAAATAAAATAGAAAGGGGTTAATGCATTGAATAAGAAAATAGAAAAGTTCAAGGAAGTTAATAAAAAAATGTTAAAGAAAGAGAGAGAGGAGAGACAACTGACAGGTGATTTTCTTCAATATCTACCTGGCCACCAAGTGCTCATACACTGTCTCTGTTATTGATGGCTGGGCTCCAATCATCTTGACTAGCTGCTGCCACCACACGCCCAAGTTTTTAAGGACAATGTGATTGACTTCTGAAGTCGTCCATTTGCCTGAGAGCTGGTCTGAGAGCAGACACATCTTTAAGGCATCATCAACACCGCGGACACCAAGGCACTGACACAAGTCCTAGATGTGGTGGTGGAAATATAATTAAAGAATAAGCCACACTTATTTAATAAAATAAAAAAAATATATAGAATAAGCCCACACTTATTTAATAAAATAAAACAAGTAATCCCATACTAAATACTAAGTAAAGAAAAATAGATTTTTAGGTAATGCACATAAACGGATGCTGAAATTATTATGCACTTTTAGTTATAAATAGACATTTGTTAAAACTGTTGGCTGAAGAGTTAGAGATACAGTAATGAATGTGGTTATTTACTCTATTTCGCCTTAAACAAGGGGAGATAAAAATGTCATTTAATTAAATTTCGTTAAAAGCAAGTGTATATGAGAATTTGATTATTAACTGTAAAAATTACAGCATTCTTTATAACAGTGTACTATTGCTGACATAAGGCAAATGTAATTAAGATTGAGATTATTAACTGTAGAAATTACAGCATTATTTAAAACAGTGCAATATTACTGACACAAGCCGCCCGCTCTTGGTCAAACAGTCGTTTGCAAGAATACTGAGAACTGTGTAAAATGTCAACAAAATATATTTTTCAAAAACTTCGTTCTGCAGGAGTACAAGGAACTGTCGGAGAGGTGGGGGGTATTGGGTATACATTTTGCAATCTTCTTCGCTGCAATAATGTATACATATACAGAAAATATGTAAAATGAAACACACACAGACATACATATACGTGTGTGGGTGCGCATAATATCCTTTTCATTTAATAAAAAACAATTGCTAAAAGTGCACATACTTTATTTGGTTAGTTTATCAGTCTATAAGTGTGTTTTGTGTGCGTGTTTGCGTGCGTGCGTGCGTGCGTGCGTGTGTGTGTGTGTGTGTGTGTGTGTGTGTGTGTGTGTGTGTGTGTGTGTGTGTGTGAGAAATACAGTCTGAGATTATCGAGATATCTTAAATAAAGAATAGGCATTATATTATCTGTAATGTCAGTCATGTGTTTGGCCTATAATTACCTCATAAATTTAGTGTCTATTTGAAATAAAAATATAAATAAAAAAATAAAAACATTAGTGTATATCAAAGCATAGTTTAAATTTAAATAATCAGTGCATATGTACCCGTATATTTCTTTTAAAGTACATTCAGGGAGATAACCCTATTTTAGGATGCAATATTTTAGGCATGATAGATTTCTTTCCTATTACCATATTTTAAAGAAACATATTTTAGTGTTTAAGAGTTGAGTGAAGAAAATTTAACCGAGATAATAAATTTTGATAATGCAGATGCAATTTACTTGCCACGTTTGAAGTCAAGAAAAATCATTAAGTCCATATTTTGAATGTCGTCATCTAATATAGCATATGTTTTATTTGAATAAGCTTTTTTTTAAAAAAAAACACCGATAACAGTTAATTTGCTATCTGTTTGAATCCGAAACGACACATTTAAATATACGTCCACGAAAACATGTTAATATAATTGCATTTTAGCATGATGTGGTGTGTCGAAACATACATTTGAGCTACATTCATTACATTCAGCTTGGCCAATATCTTAGTTACATACATACCAGTGAAAACAGAAGCTGTATATTTTATAAGTAATGATTGCAAGAGAAACAATTTTAAAATAACACATGACATCATTGCTTATTAGATAAAAAAACAACAACTGCATTTCAGCATAGCAGCATTGCTTGCCTGATATGGAATAATTGATAAGGAGACCATCTGTGTATGAAATTTATCAGAATACACTTATAGAAAACCACGCAAGTCCAACAGCTAGAGTTACCTAAATGAATTGCTAAGACACCACGATTGCCTCATTGCTAAAGTGACCTGAATATATTTTAATAAGAGACACTACTTGCCCCTAAATTTACCTGAATATATTGGTAAGGAATCACACTTACACCACTTCTAAAATTACCTGATTATAGTGATAAGAAACTACACACTCACCACACTGCTAAAGATACCTGAATATAGTGATAAGAAAATACACTTTGGAAATTGCTAAATTTATTTGAATGCACTAACAAATCACACATACTGCTTTGATATAATTACATCATATTACTGATAGGAAATACAGTTGTCCCACTGCTAATATTAACTGAATATACTGATTGGAATCGACACCTGACGTTCTGCTAATGTTACCTAAATATGGTGCTAGGAACTTACACTTGTTCCATTCCTAAAGTTACCTGAATATACCGACAGGAAACCATACTTCCCCCAAAGATAAAAACAGCTCTGCTAGGAAGTGCCCGTTTCATCATTAAAATCTAAGATCTCAAAGAATGTTGATAACAATGGCAGTAAATATTTCACAGCTGACAGAGAACAGAAGTCATTAAAAGAATCAATATTACTACTATTACTATTACTACTACTACTACTACTACTACTACTATTATTACTACTTCCACTGCTGCTACTAACTTTATTAAATTAAAAGTTTCTGATTTATAATGTATACATTAAAACTCAGTCAGTTTTCTATACATTCCAAAATGTGCTTTTAATTATAGTAACATTTTATTTATCCCAGACTTAGACATTTTTACTTAACATACAGATGGAAAATTATGAAAAATAATTATTTTATTCCAGCTATACTGAATCATTTGACAAACATGCGGGTTGAAATTAAGTAACATTGAAAATGATTCGTAGTTTTATTTGTAAAACACCATTAGCCGTAATCGAGGAAATAACGCAAATGTAACAAGTGTGTATGATTCCACATAGACACTTATATATGCACAAAAACACTTATAGTCATTTGAACATAAAGTCGAAATACTGTGTTGAAGGTGGGATATTTTGACGTCATAAGGGCTTGTTAGCAGAGTACAGGGGACGATACCGAATATATCTCACTCTACTTCGAAATCCGAACACGTTTCCTTAGGGAATGTTGGGACACTTAAATGTTTTTGAGAGGGGCAAGTTTGAACCTCGAAAGGCCATGGGATATCCTTCCGGGTGAGCGGAAGTCTAGGTACAATGAACAATGAGAGAAAAGTAATTCTTACGTCAACAATTTACAGCAGACGTTATGTGAATGACTGACGCCACTAGATACACAGAAATAGATTTCATGGCAATATTTATCTGGATCTTTCATGTGTTTGTCTCTGACTTGGAAGTGTTATATTCTGAGAGACTGCTATGTAATGAATACATGGTGTTAAATTGTTTACTGTATAAGACAATTAATATTTATTATTGGCTTCAATGGTAATAAATAGTTTCAAATACACGTTTCATTGAGTTATTACTTTGCATTTGCCTAATGATCAATAAATAGCAAGGATGACTGGCAGTATTAATTATAGAATAGTTCTTTCAATTTAATTTAATCACATTATCTTTCAATTTCTTACTATTGTAAAATCTTACCTCAACATCAGATGGATTCCTGCTAATTGCCCGCAGTAACTGAGTAGAACTGATGTTTGGCATTGCAAGAATTTTAGTGATATTATTGTCTGTCAAGTCTGACGTCAAATGCTTTAATACAACCTCTGACTTGCTTAACTGCTTTAACGCCTCTTTAAATTTCTTCATCAACAATACATCCTCCTGTTGCTCCGTCATCTTTAGCTGACTGAAGTTTGCTCCCACGCTTTTAATTTCTAATGTGAACAATCCGTGTTGTCTGTGTATGATGAGAACATCAAAGTCACCCTCGTCATAATGATGTTCCTTACGAAGGTCTTCGGGCAGTGTACTAGGGCGTGGTAGAAGGGCAGCAGCAGCCGCATAGCTAGGTTCACCAAGGTAATTCCCGAACTCAAGCTGAGAAATGACCATCATCACTTCTTTCGGTTCACTTTTATCTGCCAACGCACGAAGACAATGTAGCACACGCTGTAAGGCTTTGTCGTCACGTACGTCACTCTCATACACGGGTTGAAGCTAAAAGCAAATGAAGTTAATGAACTGCAAACATCAATCTTACCAATATGTGAACTTAATAAATTACAAAACCAATTATACCTCCAAATGTTTGTGAATTTAATAAATTACAAATAGTAAACTTACCTCCAAGATGTGAACTTCATAAATTACAACTGTCACTCTTACCTCCAAGATGTGAATTGAATAAATTGCAATAACAATCTTGCATCCAATATGTGAACTTAATATATTACAAATAGCAATCTTGACACCAAGATGTGAACTTAATTTATTACAAATAGCAAACTGTTTTCAAGATTAATGTGAGAAGAAGAAAATAATTAATATTTTAGAAATTGTAAACTTCTGTGTTAAATATATTTAGAGAAATAAACAACAAACTAAACCTAATATAATATTATTTATTTAATAAGATAATCAGTCAGCACACACCATTGAACACAGTCAACATTCAGGACACAACGTTCAAGACACAACTGTCAGAATACATAATATTTCACACACATATAACAATCAGCGCATGCAACATAATTTTAAGGGAGATAATTATGAAACAACACCAGCGCCATCATATCCGCCAAGAGAGAGGGACGAGTGGTGTCTCCTTGAGAATTATTAGTAAGATAAATTAAGATTCAGATCAATTGTAATTAGTCATGGTTGATTAATTAACAATAATAATCGTAATCAATAACTAGAGTGACGTCACACAGTTGTTTGGAAGAAATAATATATAATACAGTAAGAGAAGCACAGTGCTAGATCAACATGTCTTCCTTAAACGTGTGGTGTAGTGATTTTAACCATCTAAGTTCTGTGTTGGGTATTGGTTATAGCCATTTATTTGCAGTGATGTGTATTGGTTATAGATGTCTATGTCCAGTTGTGTGTATTGGTTTTAGCCATCTATAGTCAGTGTTGTGTATTGGTTATAGCTATCTAAAGTGCAGTGTTATATATTATTTTTAACAATATGTATACCTTGTGGTGTTGTTTAAGCCATCTATGTGCAGTGTTTTGCAGATTGTTTTCGGTTTATTTATTTTTTTTTATATAAAATCTGTTTACATTATATCATTAAGTATAATTTACAGTGGGTTTAGCCATAATAAAACCACTTATTCATTGGGTTTAGCCTTGTGCAAACTCTCTTATTCAGTGAGTTCAGTCATCTGCAAAACCTGCTATACAGTGTGTTTAGCGATCTGCAAACTCTGTTATTCAGTAGGCTTAGCCATCTGCTAACCTGCTGTCTAGTGGATATATTCATCTGCTAACATGTTATTCTGTGGGTTTAGGCATCTGCTATTCTGTTGTGGAATGTGTGTGTACGTGTGTCTAGTTGTCTACTTATTTTTTTTGTAGCGACAAAATTGGGTCAGCATGCATTTGTTTAAATCGTGTGGTGCGGTACCGTTGTCAGTGGTTAGTTAATGTACAGAGATGTACAGAGATGTGTTAGAGTACCCGATTTATTATTGTATACTGCTTCAGGTACTAGTAACTAACGTTGATATTTATATACTTAGAAAGGAAAGTTTGTAGTTTGCATTTATATATTTAGATAAGTAGTGGTTTGTAGTTTAAGTTTATTTCTTTTGATAGGAAATTGTTGGTTGCTTGTATTCATATACATGTACATGTATATAGGAAATGGATTGTAGTTTGTGTGTATATATTTAGATAGGAAATGGTTTGTAGTATATAATTTCCGTATGCTATTTGTATTAATTTCTTTGTGAATTTTAAGATTTATTCAAGTTGGAATGATTATTAAATGGCACACAAATATAGGTATTTAATTCAATTTATATTTTATCTTTTAAATTATATACAAGGAAAGAGTATTATTTAAAGATTAATTATTGTATTTTGTATTTATATTTTTATAAGCATAACACAACTCTAAATGGTTTAGAAGTAAATTACGAAGCATAGAATTATCAATTATCACTGGTTTCAGTCATTTTTCTAAATCGTCTACTGTGTCTTTCTTTGTGACCAGGGCTTTAAGAATATAGATGGACGAGTGATTGTGTCAATGATGGTTGGAGTGTATGCGTTCCTAGCAACACAGAACAATGTAGCTGTAGAAAGAGAGAGCTTGGCGGTGTGCTGCCATGAATAAGGCCTTTTGTAAGCTGTATACACAGGATTGCGTGATGTCATCTCTTGCCTGCGGCTGTCATCAAGGGATGTGAAGTATTATCTCCAGCATCATTGTTGTTTTTCATTTGGCATCCTGTGGTGACCCATAAAACACACTTTACAAGAGATCACCCCATAGATGTTATTCAGTGGGTTTAGTCATCTGCAAACCCTCTCATTCGATGGGTTTAGTCATCAGTAAATCCTGTTATTCAGTGGGTTTAGTCATCAGTAAATCCTGTTATTCAGTGGATTTCAATATCTCGAAACCCTCTTATTCAGTTGGGTATAGACAACTTTCACAGTCACATAAGGCTTTCATGAGTGGTACATTTCTCACTAAAGGAGAAGACAAATCCATCATAGTCAATATTTATAGAACCCCCTATCCACCCTCTTTCTTCTAAAACATAATATTATCAATATCAATATGCTTATATATACACATACAATTCAACAATAGATTCAATACAATTTGCAGGTTAGTCCTATCAGAGAATATAAATGGTGTTATTAAAGGTAGGTTATTGATATATGTTACATGAACTGGATTAAGCACTGCTTCAACAGTCTTTCACTGGCCTTTGCAACAATGTCACAATGTCAAAATGTCCACGTGACAATACATGTCTCCACATGGAAAACATTGACACATTGTTTCCTCTCAGCCAACCTGGTGCTCTCTTCACCATGAATCCTGCTCTGCAGAACACAGTCACAATGATTTTTTCAACTTTACTGTAATGATGTACTTAGCATTCCTTGCCTTGATATATAAAAAGTAAGGGGGTAGCATATTCCCTTACACATACATACACCATAACATACATCCCCATGCTTCCCAGTCATCTGACTTATAACTAGTGAATGCCTATAGGGTAACTGTAATATTGAAACTTGAAGCTTGAAACTCGACACTCAAGACTCCAACTCAGATTCAAAGTCAAATCCAAAAGTCAAAAGATGGCACTTGATCACTGTAACAAATAATCAATGAACAGGCCTAAGTTTCCTGTTCATCACAATATAACACCACTCCACCTCAAACTCCATTCTCAACTTACAGTTTCCTGCAGTGGTATTCATTAGCCCCATGCACACGTGTGGCACAATAAGTACAGCATATCAAACAATGTCAAGTTTTCTTAGCAAACTACATGGGTGCAGCCTAGTTTAAACATTTGTAGAAATAACAACCAACTTGCATAGTTCATCTCTACATAAACAACAGTATAACATATCAATAATAAAAATGCATGAAATGTTTCTCAGTCCAGCTCTCTCAATCAGTCAGTTTAAGCTCACCATCAAGCTAACAACTGCTATCAAGCTGGACTTTCTTCTTCTACTCCAAATTCAAAAGTGACTTGGGAGCAGGACTTTCTACAGCAAGTGAATTCTTTAAACTCAGCCGATTGGCTGGTCACTTTCTTGTAATTAATAATCATTGGATAATATAAACCTACATACTAGGTTTCCATTAGGTCAGCAAATCAAAAATATTCTTGCCTCAGGATGTTAATTTCAAACTCAGACACTTTCAAACTAACACAACAATGAATGATTAAGGTCGGGTCACTCAGACAACTCAATAACTTATTTGACAATTTAATTAAAAAATATGGAGAGGCAAATTTACTCTGTCACAGAAATTAATGAATCAAACATAAGACCAAACTATGACATACAGTGAACATAATTGTTTATATATATAAAACTAACATGACTAAGGTTAATTTATTACAAACATAATAACGACTAATACGATTGCATAAATACATAAGAAATACTGTATCACTAATATGATTATAGAATACAAAACTAGCATTAATACTATTAACATGATTAAATAAGAATATAATTAACATCATTGCATACATATATGAACACCTTTATCATTAATACGATTATATAAATACATTACACACATTATTATTGCTTTCCTCGATAATATACACATAAAAGAAATGCCAGGGTAACTAATATTTTATATAAATGCAAGGGATGTGTGAAAGATTCATTATTGTAAATTGATTTTACCGTAATCTGAAATGTCCGTTTACGTGAATTAAATTTAGCAGTTGACGGTATCTGACTGGGTCCATCCTGTGGGGTTTGAGCCACTAACACCTGCTCGCCAGCAATGTTCTCCCCGCTGTATGGCACGCGATTGAAATGAAGGGGAGGTAAGAAATATGTCTGTGTGTGAAGTTCAGGGTACCAAGCCTTTATACACTGGAGCCAATAGTTTTCAGCTAATTGCTGTGATGAATGACCTTGATCCTCATTGGATGCCTAAAGAAATTATAGGAAGAATGACGTCACACTAATATTTCTATGACAGCCCTGTGTTCACTTCTTATGAGATAATTACAATATCAAAATATCAGTCTCTGCAATTGACAAATATTTGTAATAACTTCTGGTCATTGAAATTTGCAATAGAGAACCGATTACATAGTTCAGAAAGTAAACTTAATGATTCTTAATTTTCTACTGTAAACCTATATAAACATTTTAAGGAAATATTATATTTATTTTATTTAAAAAGATGTTGTGATGCCAATGCCACTTTGTTAAGGGTTATGGTTATTTTTTATTAATTAATCATTCATAACTAATTACAAGTGATGAAAATCTTAATTTACATTATTAATAATTCTCCACAAGACACCATTCATCTCTCTCACTTGGCAATATGTGGATGCTGTAAATGGTTTTACTTTTCCACAAAAATAAAGACAATCATTTGCCGTCACACAATATTTCTGTATGTTGAAAACGTCTTAGTAAAGGAGAAGGTAACTCCGTCTCTATATTTATTGAGACCCTATCCACTAACTTCTCCAACATAATGTTATCAATGTGTGTAAGGAGGTCAGTACATTTAGTGATAAATTTATTCAATCAACAATCAAATATACATATAACTAATACAAGTAAAATATATTACTTGACATCAATATTTCCATGAATCAAGTTTTAATAATTTTAATACCTATACAGTCTCATACCCTACAACACCATTCAAAAGAGTAGTGCCAAAACATATCACAGGATAGTTCTTATCAGAGAGCAGTAATGGAGTTATCAGAAATAGGTGATAATAATTTGTGCATAACCTGGTTTAGGCACATTCTCAATAATCTTTTGTGTACCTTTTGTAGCAAAGTCATAAGTTTATGGTGTATGTTATTACTGTCACTTCCACGTGATTCACCCCTCACATTGTGGGAACACTGACTTGTGATTCACCCCTCACATTGTGGAACACTGACTTGTCACCATTTCCTTGATTCCATCTCATGCTCCTCCTTATTGGCTCCCTCAGGCAGAACAACAACTGTGGCAATTTTCAGTAACTTCCTTGTACGAAAACTTGCATGGTGCAGACAGCATACTTCGCCGCCATACATCAACAGAGTGTAGTGTATTCCTTACACTTACACACTGCAGTAAATACTTCTCACATCTACCAAGGTTGGTGTGGTTTATACTCAGTAAACCAGGAGATTCAGCTAAAAAAAATGAGAGGCTGCTTTTCCCCTGTAAAATATAATCAGGGAACACATGCTAACTTTCCAGTTTGTTCAGTTTTAACTTCATTTAATCTTAAATTCAAGTATCAACTTACAGTTTCCTGCAACAGTATTTATTAGCCTGTAATGTGTTCTGAATTTAATCAGTTAAAAATATATATTTATTCTTGTAATTATTGTACAGTAAGTCGAAATGTATTCAATAATTTTAGTATTAATTCTTGAAATTGTTGTTTAGTAAGTAAAAATTTAATTAGTTAAAAATATTTATTCTTCTAATTATTGATTAGTGTGTCTGAATTTAACTATTTTTATAAAGTTTATATTATAATTATTTTTCTTATAAGTCAAGACAATAATATCTAACTTCAGCAGTCTTTTCTGTGTGAAATTAGTTTTTGTTCAATCATATCATAGCTCTAGTCTAACTAAGCAATATATAGTGTGTAAGACATTTAACACGAATCACTATGTTCCTTTTCGAAATTATGGAAAGCTGTTCACTATTGCAGTTAGCAATGCTGTTGTGTAACCAAGCTGTATGCAGAGTATAAGACCTTAACATTAAAACAAAATATTATAACACGTGTTTCTTTGTTATTAAAGATGTCTTTACACATTTAATAATGTTCTCGCCTATCCGAGCTGTATACTTTATGTAGAAACATTGAAAACAAATTATTAACATATATATCACACCGGTACACTTTATGAAAATCATTAAAAATAAAATATTTACTTACTAAGCAACTGTAAAATTAATGAAGGCCTTTAAATCTAAAATGGTTACTTACGTAGTTGAACAGTATATTTTATTGAAGTCATTAAAATTAAAATAGTTATTTACTGAACTGGCTATTTTGAGTTTATTAAGAGAATGCCAAATTATTTAGATGAAAGCTTTTAATAGGTCACTTGTATTTCAAGATGTGATTCATTAAATCTGCTACACTACTGCAATGTGTACATATCTGTTTAGCTGTTGTTACATGTTTGATTGATATATCATCTTCATTTTAACAGCTATGTTAGTACTTTGTGTAAGTGTTTGGTTAGCTGTTAAAATGATCTTACATTGACTTTATTTAGACGGCTATATTGTTATTTTGTGGGCATGATTGATTAGCTGTTAAAATGATTATTAAATTGACTTCATTGATCACTAGACGACGCACATACGGAGGAATTGACAGTTCTTTGGAAATTCAGTTCAACAAAGAAAAAGAATACTGGATCAAAGTTCTGCAAAGATTAGTGTCAGTAATCATATTCCTCTCATCACGTGGATTAGGTTTTCGCGGCGATGCACAACGCCTTGGTTCTCAACATAATGGCAAATACTTGGGAATTTTAGAGTTAATCGCAGAGTACAAACCATATTCTATGTTCTCATTTAGCCAAATATGGTAATCTAGGTCAAGGAAAATCTTCCTATTTTTTCTTCCACAATCATAAAACTCTTTTTTGAAAATGTTGTGCAATCAAGGTTCCCAAATGTTATGAGAGCGTTCAGAATTGATAAGTGTCTCATGATCGCGAACTACTGGTGAACTAACGTATTCAAAGTTAAAACTACTGAAAAAATGTTCATCGATCTTCAATAACACAAGAATGACTGAAGTCACTTGACATTATGGCCACTGAATACGACGTCTTCAGTGACACAAGAACGACTGAAGTCACTTGACATTATGGCCACTGAATACGACGTCTTCAATAACAGAAGAATGACTGAAGTCACTTGACATTATGGCCACTGAATACGACGTCTTCAATAACACAAGAATGACTGAAGTCACTTGACATTATGGCCACTGAATACGACGTCTTCAATAACAGAAGAATGACTGAAGTCACTTGACATTATGGCCACTGAATACGACGTCTTCAATGACACAAGAACGACTGAAGTCACTTGTCATTATGTCATTACTGACTACGAAGTCTTGCATAAGGTATACTTCCAGGATAACGTGAAAGAATTCACCAAAAACAAATTGGGGAAAATGAATGTTTAAAGTTGTGTTGTATACTAAGATTAACCAGTATATATGGTACTTTTCATAAAAATGGCAGTGTATGTTTGGTTTAAATATTTATAATATATAGAATCGCATCTAATGACTTTTATTAGACACCATTTCTCATAACTATTTTATTTTTAATATTTTGAAGTAAAAATAGTTTTATATTTTAAGTGATCAAATTAAAATCATTAAAATTATTTGGAACCATAATCTTGCACTATCTTGAAATATTTAATATTTCATGTTAATAATATTCTGTTATCAGAAATTGCTGGTGTAAATTAAACTGGTTTATTCTGAAGATGGATGACTTTTGGCAACATTAAAGCAGAGTTAGAACTCACAGTAACGATTGTTTCATAAATAATACTAATTAGATCTTCCTCGGTAGAACTAACTCTATAGCTTTCAATGCACAGTTTAAAAATAACTACAATGTAAAGAAATGGGCTAGTTCAATTCAAATTTTGAATCTATCTATCTATCTATCTATCTATCTATCTATCTATCTATCTATCTATCTATCTATCTATCTATCTATCTATCTATCTATCTATCTATCTATCTATCTATCTATCTATCTATCTATCTATCTATCTATCTATCTATCTATCTATCTATCTATCTATCTATCTATCTGTCTATCTATCTATCTATCTATCTATCTATCTATCTATCTATCCTATCCATCCATCTCTCTCTCTCTCTATCTGTCTATCTATCCTATCCATCCATCTCTCTCTCTCTAATTTAACAATTTTGCCAAATCATTCATAAATATAGAATTCTTAATTAGACCGAGTAAAATTTTATACAACGTAAGGCTATCGGTTTACAAGTAATTTTCACTAATAAGTCTCTGAAATGATAGTCCTGAATAGTTTGTTATACATCAATAGCCTTTAAAACTTCACTGAATAGTCTGCTATGGATCGAAATGACTAGTTTGCTAAACATCCACATTCCTACTCAATTCCGTGTGTATCTTGCTTAAATCAAAAGGTATACTCACTTCACATAATAGCTTGCTATACATCAAAAGGTATACTCACTTCACTGAATAGCATGATATTCGTGAAAGTATGCTAATTCATTTCGGAATTATTGTGTTGACATAATTTGGAAACATATGTTTTATTAAATTAGTTTTAAATTAAAAAGCACTCAAATCAACCTTAAAAGGCAAAGTTTAGATGTGACTTTAAATTTATTTTACCATGAATTCATTTATTTCATTGTTGTAATCAGGATTTGTCAAATTTTGCAATTGATGACGTCAATCTTGATCCATCTTGAACGTTTTACCATCAATCAAGTCCTCATTCTTCACTGTGCGGTACTTCACTGAAATGAAAGGGAGGTAAGAAATAAGCGCGCATCTGAAATGTTATCCTCATGCATTAGTACCTCGTCTTTATAGAATGACGTCATTCTCTTAATTATTGATGATGATGTAGTTTATCAAGTCTCTGTGATTACGTTTGTTTTGTCTCTGTGATTAGGTTTGTCTTGTCCCAATGATGACGTCTTTGGTTTGTCCTGTCTTTATGGTTACGTGTTTGTTTTGTCATGGTGTTTATGATTACATATTTGATTTGACCTGTCTCTATAACTACATGTTTGGTTTTTCTTAACTGTATGAGTTCGTGTTTGTCTAATTTCTTCGCCTGTCCCTACTCTAGACTTAATTGTTATATAAATTGTTAAATTGTCAAAGTGACCCGACCGTGGGCACTCATGATGTGATTTTTGTAAGTGTCAGAGTTGGAGTGAACACGAGTGGAGAATATGTTAGGATTTGCTGATGTAATGCAAACCAGTTCCAACTTGATGGGTAGCTGTTATTATCCAATGGTTAAGATTTACGAGAATGAGACCGGTGAAGAGGCTGAGGTCAAAAGTTTACAAGCTGTAGAAAATTTTATTGACTGCTTATTTGAATTTGGTTTGGTAAGAAGTCTGGTCATGAAAGTTGGCTATTAGCTTAATGGTGAGTTAACTGACTGAGAGAGAATGGACTGAGAAATATTATTTGGTGCATTTTGCTAGTGATATATTTGTGTTTCACGTAGTGATCTATTATGTGAGGACACGATTATTGTGAACTATGATGCTTATATGTGATATGCTAAACACTTGACATTGTTTCAAGTGAACACATTAACAAAACTATTATGCTGTATTTATTGTGCTGTATTCATATATTGGGCTAATAAATACTGTTGTAGGAAACTCTAGGTTAAAACTTGAATAAGAAAGAATGGAGTTATAAAGGGATAAACTGGAAGCTTAACATTTGTTCCCTGATTATATTTTGACAAGGACAAAGCAAACTTTTCTTGTGTCATTCGAATCTCCTGATTTACGGATCGTGACACTGGTAGACGTGGGAAGAATTTACTGCAGTGTGTAAGTGTAGGGAATACACTATATATACTCTATTAATCTACGGTGGCAGGGTATGCTGACTAAATGGAGCAGATTTTGGTGCAGGAATGTTGTTGGAGATTTCTATGGTTGTTGATCTGCTTGAAGGAGCTGTTTCAAAAAATGAGTGCCCAGGTTAACTTTGGGAGAATATCAGTAAGTCATTATTATAGATCACGAGGAAAGAAACATGAGGAATTGACGTGGACAATAAACCTGTAACTTTGATACAAAAAAATCTCCTGAAAAGACACTTATGGCTTCATCTCTATACAAGGTTATGTAGAAACTAGTATTCCTTATCTTTAAGAACTCCATTACAGTTCTCTGATAAGAACTATTCTGTGATTTGTATTAACACTATTGTTCAATTGTATTTTAAGATATACGACTGAATAAACATAAAAAAATAATCTAATGTGGTATCATGGAAATATTCATCTACAGTAATAACTTTCATTGTAATTATTATTGTCACATCCGCCCTCTCGACTGATAATGGGAAGGAAGGTAGATGTAGACATTTGTCAGCAACAATGTCGGACTGTGAAGTTGGTAACACAAAATCCACAATACATACATTATCAGAGAATTTGTGATGACATTTCATATCTTACAACTTTCTGGTTTAGAAGTAGGGATAGGCAAATTTACTTCACCACACCATCATAAATAGTGCCTAAGGTCGGGCCACTTTAACATTGGCGACGAAGACATAAATAATTATTAAGCATATAAAGAGGGACAGGCAAATTTATCCGCCACAAATAGTAAGGCATACAGAAGATAAATTCATTTCTAACAAGTTAAATCACAAATTGTGTATTAAGGCGTTTTAAGTACAACTTTCACACTAATACAGAACTTGTTATTAACGCGAAAACGTGACTGCGACTATTTGTAATTCAAATTATTTTTAAATATAGCGTTACACATTTCTACAAAACATGACTGTCACAATGTGTAATACAAATCATTTATAAATATAGCGTTACATATTACTACAAAACACTCACCGTGTTGTTACGTCGATGTTGGTGGTATCATAAAGTCGATACAACGATTTTCAAAATGTCGAATGATCAATAAATGCAAGTCAAAGCAAGAATGCAAACTTTCCGGAGAGTGAGCGAGTATGTTAACGGGTGGCAATTGGGGTGCACCCTAAGGCACCCAACTATATGACTGCCAGTGGTTGTAATGGGGGCCAAGGTGTCAATAATGGCCTTAATTTTAGACATGTGGCTTCCATGTAAGGTATTCATTTTGCTATCTTGTCGATAATTGCATTTTCATGAAAGCATTTCAGTTGTGATTTTACACATCTCTACATGTATGTTTGTACTCGATTAGACATATGCAGCTGTATGTTTGTAAACGACTAGACACGTGTACCTGTATGTTTGTACACGATTACACATGTGTACATGTATGTAAACGACTAGACATTTGTGTATACATGTATGTTTGTAAACGACTAAACATGTGTACATGTATGTTTGTAAACAACTAGACGTGTGTATTTGTATTGTTTGTAATCCACTAGACATGTGTACACGTATGTTTGTAAAGGACTAGACATGTGTACCTGTATGTTTGTAAACGACTAGACACCATACATTCATGTTGTAAACGACTACAAGTAACTGATCACGTGCATATTACTGACTACCCACTTACAATGAATGTAGGTCAACGACTACGCATTTCTAAAATCAGATTTACAGTCTACTACATATCTCTAAAGTCAGGTTTACAATATACTACATATCTCTAAAGTCAGATTTACAGTCTACTACATATCTCTAAAGTCAGATTTACAGTCTACTACATATCTCTAAAGTCCGATTTACAATCGAAAAAACATTTCAGCACCATGCTAGTAATAGAATTCTCACCTCTAATTGACCTCTACAATGAACTCTCAGCTCAACATCATGTTTATAATGGGCTACGTTTTTCAAAAGTCACTTCAGTAACTGATTTATTATCTATAAAGATAATCATGATTCAAATAATAATCAAACGTATACCCATAAGTTGGTGTTGGTTATCGCCTACACATCTCTAACTCAGTCAACTACTCATGTCCAAAGTATATAAACAAAGGGTACACATCTCCAAAATATATAAGTAAACGCCTACACATCACTAACTCACGTACTAATGGATTACACATTTCTAATGTATGCAAGTAATTGATTGAACGTATCTAGCTCATGTTATCAATCAACTAATGTATAAACCTAAAGGGTACATTTTTCCAAAATATAAGGAAACGCCTACACATCTCTAACTCATATTATCAATCATCTACACATCTCCAAAGTATATACATAAACACCTACACATGTCTAACTCATGTTTTGAATCAACTACATATCTCTAAAGTATATAACTAAACAACTACACATCTCTAATTCATGTTAGTAATCAACTACACATCTCTAATTCATGTTACTAATCAACTACATATCTCTAATTCATGTTACTAATCAACTACACATCTCTAATTCATGTTACTAATCAACTACACATCTCTAATTCATGTTAGTAATCAACTACACATCTCTAATTCATGTTAGTAATCAACTACACATCTCTAATTCATGTTAGTAATCAACTACAAATCTCTAATTCATGTTAGTAATCAACTACACATCTCTAATTCATGTTAGTAATCAACTACACATCTCTAATTCATGTTAGTAATCAACTACACTTCTCTAATTCATGTTAGTAATCAACTACACATCTCTAATTCATGTTAGTAATCAACTACACATCTCTAATTATGTTAGTAATCAACTACACATCTCTAATTCATGTTAGTAATCAACTACACATCTCTAATTCATGTTAGTAATCAACTACACATCTGTAACTCATGTTAGTAATCAACTACACATCTCTAACTCATGTTAGTAATCAACTACACATCTCTAATTCATGTTAATAATCAACTACACATTTCTAAAGTATACAACTAAACAACTACACATCTCTTACCAATGTTAACAATCAACTACACATCTCTAAATTATATAAGTAAACGCCTACACATCTCTAAATCATTTTAATAATCAACTACACATCTCTAACTCATGATAGTAATCAAATACACATCTCTAAAGCATATTAAGTGTTGGATCATGCACCTCTAAATTCGCGTAAACAACTTTTCAATTTCTAGAATTATACTTGTTAATATTTAATTTATTAAGCATATATAAAATGATATCCTAAATGCCAATTGAAAATAGCAGAAAATTAACTAAACGAGCATAAAGAGAGCTGAGAGTGAGTCAAAATGGCGGATGAATACAGTATAAGATACACTATCAATTGCATTTCTGCAGAATTTCTTGAGCAAGAATATCAGCTTTCTGGTTGAGTGCGTCGTGACCCAGAAATGAGCCAGGTACGAGTTGGTCTTTTCACTGTTAGAATGGCGACCAGGTAAGAGTTGGTCTTTTCACTGTTAGAATGGCGACCAGGTAAGAGTTGGTCTTTTCACTGTTAGAATGGCGACCAGGTAAGAGTTGGTCTTTTCACAGTTAGAATGGCGACCAGGTATGTGTTGTTCTTTTCACTGTTAGAATGGCGACCAGGTAAAAGTTGTTCTTTTCACTGTTAGAATGGCGACCAGGTAAGAGTTGGTCTTTTCACAGTTAGAATGGCGACCAGGTAAGAGTTGGTCTTTTCACTGTTAGAATGGCGACCAGGTAAAAGTTGGTCTTTTCACTGTTAGAATGGCGACCAGGTAAAAGGTGGTCTTTTCAAAGTTATAATAGCGACCAGGTAAGAGTTGGTCTTTTCAAAGTAAGAATAGCTAACGTATTGATTTAATCCGCCACTTGCTTGACAAAGGGTGACGTCAAAGCCCATAACATATTTAAGATTCAGGACTTGTTCACGCTTGCAGTGTGATCAAATCGCTTTGACGAAATTTGAAAAGATTTATTTTAAATCCCATGAAACATAAAATATAAAACCTGTAAATAATTGAACACGTTACTATAAAACATTGTACTATAACACATGTTACTATAACACACTGTACTAAAACACATGTTACTATAAAACACTGCACTATAACACATGTTACTATAACACACTGCACTATAACACATGTTACTATAAGAAAAAAAAATTCCTCATATACGTGACACTAATACAACTATCTCACAGTAAAAGGGGGGAGTAATCATAAAATTTAAATTTTAAAAATTAATTTGCCCGTGGCATGATGTGTTTACGCTATTGTGTATTTATCTGGAGTAAATAAGTGTCAGATACATGCATTGTCAGTGAGTTTGTGTGCGTGCATGATTATTTTGTGATTTTCGCACTTTAAATAATTTCATTTGTTTAATTATTTGTGTTAGATGATAGTTAATGACGTTAGCAATATAGATAATATGGTTAATCTAAATAGTTCTTAATTATAAATTTAAGACAGGGATTTTACTGTGTATTAGAAACTAATGCATGTTAGCAATTTTGCGCCTTTTTTTAACAATAGGACAGCCATGGATTCACATGTTAATTGTGTGAGTTTTTCTAGAAGGCAATGGAATATTGGGAAACTCATAAGTTATATAAAAGCACAGCCCGACATTTTATATTTAGTATGCGTATTTCATCTGGACTACAGAGAGGTGTGAGACTACGTAATGTTTTTCTACACCGAGTCTGGACGTCTTTCTATCTTTGTAATAAACTGGAGAAGAAAGACCTTTTACAAATATTTTCTATGTATTGTGCAGAGTTGGCATTTGTTTTGCCAAATACAATTTTTTTATGACAACCTGTGTAGCATTGTCAGTACTCTTTGTTGGATACGAAACTAAACAATGGTTGACTCATCAGGGACGAATAGTACTGAGGGAGCAAAACTGAGCTGAGAGAATATTCTACATCCCTCATATTTTTGTACGGTCATTACCATAGACAGATTTCTGTGTTCTTTAGCACAGGTTCCAGTGGTTTTTTCAATGTGTGACAAGTACCGCGAGTCTTCACTTGCGTGCACAAATGTGTATGTGCTTCACTCTTCATTGGGGCCATGTTTTGTTCAACAAGTTTTGTGTTATGCCAGGCGTATCAGCAACAAGTTTTGTGTTATGTCAGGCGTATCAGCAACAAATTTCGTGTTATGCCAGGCGTATCAGCAACAAATTTCGTGTTATGCCAGGCGTATCAGCAACAAGTTTCGTGTTATGCCAGCGTATCAGCAACTTTTTGTTCCCATGAGCGGATCCATTGTTCAGTGGCCGGTTCATTGGGTGTGCATCATGTGACTCTTTGTGTTTTGCCAGTGTGTTGGCAAGTGGGACTCAGCCATTTTTGTTCATGCACACATGTTTTCCTGCAGCATCTTTTCAACAGCATTTTATTCTCAACATTTGTAAGTAGGAATAAATTAGAAGTTAATTTAGAAGGCGCAATACTTAGGTAGGTTAGTTAGAGTTTATTAATATTATTATCATTGACACTTGAGTTTTCACCCTGAACTTTTTTTTAATGGACTTTTCTCTTATTGTGAGGAAGTGCGTTGGTCAGTTGCTTGTTTGTTCGATCCGTTCGTCCCTCATACTACATTCACACGCCTACTACATACTACATTCACACGCCTACTACATACTACATTCACACGCCTACTACATACTACATTCACACGCCTACTCACAAAAAAGCCGAACTTCACCCCACATTTATAGAATAAAGTAGTCCTCTCCACAAAAAATATCATGGTGTCTGTATGTGAGAGTGGTTATTGTTTTTATACCTTGCCACTCTGTGTGATCCAGGCATCGCGGCCGCTGATCTGACCCCCACCCACCCATCGAGGAGGAGAGAGAGCCTCAGCTCAGCACCCGCGACAAACTCTAACAACAAGAATGTATAAATACAAGTCTACTACACAGTTCCACATTCATAGATAATTGAAACATTAAAATTGTACAAAGTAGCGCCATCAATACAGAATCTAATTCAGGAGTCAATGAAAAACTGGAAAACCACCCTCACATGCAACAACACAAATATTGCAGACATAGCAATAAATTGTGGAATCTTCCAAGGTGATTCCCTATCACCACTACTGTTCTGCATTGCCTTGAATCCTCTCAGTCAAGAGATCCAGAAAACAGGGTTAGGATACAAAATGAAAGCAGGACAGATTATCAGCCATTTACTGTACATGGACGATCTCGAACTGTACGGTAAAAATGAACGTGACGTCACATCCCTGATCAATACTGTCAAGATCTGCAATGAGGACATCAACATGAAATTTGGCCTTCAGAATCCTTCTAAACGAGATTATTAGGCACTGCCCTAAGTACTATTGAGACTAAATGACACTGGTCGTCACTCCTAGTAAACATTCAATAGCGTAATTTCCTGACAGCGCACGTCACATCTTATAATGCTTATTTCATGATACAAGACGATAACCTGTTAGACTAGCCATATAATTCAGCATGTGTACGATACTACCACTTCTCTTAACACAAAATTCATTCATGCATTCAGAGTACTTTCTTTGGCTTGTGAATACATATTAGTGATGCATGCTTTATGCATAAACTCCTTGTTTTACACTTTCATGCATACACACAATTTCTAAATTATTTCTTTATATGTGCAAACAATTTATAGCAATATACAATTCAAAATGCAATAATATGAAAGAAAAATGGAATATGACATCAATGCGCATCAACGCAAGCAAATATTTCACGCTCACATTAAATAACGTTGATTCCCAATGTTTTTTGTCTAGAGATATTCATAAAATTTTCAAACAATTCTGGATGATGTCCACATTAATATATCACCGCTGTACTCTGGGGTGACTTTGTAATAATGAATTATATCAAATATTATAAATCGTGTGATACAAGACCTCTAATTGTAACATGCATGTCCGTGATTTGGTACTATATCTTTTATTTTATATTTCAATGTAAAATACGATTTAAAGCTTGATTTGTGAGTAGGCTACTCTATTGTCTATGCCACATGTACAGATCAGTGAATAAATGAAATTATCGCTCTTGGAATGAAATTATCTTTACGGAGTGGGTTTTCAGTTTCACGTCCGTAGGATTACGTTCGTGATTTTGGTTTTGAAGTTCATACCTGAACTTCGTGTGGATTCTACATGGATCCTGAGTGTTCGATGTGCTGAGACGTACTGAACACTGGGCCTTACATCTAACGGCTGGAGAGCCAAAATCAACGCTATACAAGCGACGGGTTGTGTGATAGTCGCTAGAATCTCCGATATGTATTGACACACTGTTGGGGGTGGGGGTGGGGTATTGGGCACTGCCATAAGGGATAAAAGGATGAAGTTAAGTAAATAGTGGTGGATTCTGAAACCAGCCTGTAACGTACGATTCGTACAAACTCTAAAGACAATAGGTAGTCCTATGACTTTCGTATTGGGGAATTTGATGTATGGAATCACCTTTGGTTAATTGTTAATTTTATTATATATTTTCATTGTTATCTAATTACAGAAGTTGGCTAATTTTTGTGAGGAATACCAATTAGGGACTGGGTTGGGGGCTAATTATGCATTCAAACATACATCATAATTATATAACGCACCCAATCCGTGCTTTATTACACATGTTTTCCTGTCAGTAAATTTAATATCTAAACTAAGAAAGTTAAGTTAGGAGACTGAAGGGTGAATCAGGGCAACCAATCTGTCGCCAGCATAGGTGAATGATGTAAATTAATAATCTTTAAATCCTCATTCTGAGACAGAATCTCTAAACAAATACTGGAATGTAACAATACGACCCTTGCACTCATAGAAACACGTCAGTATACGTAATCCTTGCACGCATAATAACACGTCAGTATACGTAACACTTGCACGAATAATAACACCATCAGTAAACGTAACGCTTGCCAACATAATAACACTTCACTGTACGTAATCCTTGCACGCATAATAACACGTCAGTATACGTAACACTTGCACGAATAATAACACCATCAGTAAACGTAACGCTTGCCAGCATAATACGTCAGTACACGTAACCCTTGCACGCATAACAAAAGAGCCAGGCAAGCATCCATGTTCATTTATTCCGCAGAGTTCACAAACTTTGTATGTGACAACTATTAGAGTTAACAATGAAACATAAGACTAACCTCTATATATGTGAGATTACAATAATCAGTTTTAATTCCTGTTATCATGCTGAGATCTTCATGAGGGTTTACCACAGTTGAGTGAGCGAGTGAAACTTAAACAGAGAAAAACAGAGACACAGATAACAGTGACTATATTTGAACTGTGACCTTCTTTCAGTGTTTTTTTTCCTTTTTCCGGCATGGCTGGTTGTTTCATCTTTTTATCGAAATCAGCCAACTTGTTTTGTTATTGGTACTAAGACCTGTAACTGTAAATAGCCATAAAAATCAATTCATTAATAAAAACCTCAGTGCATATACATTTAATTATGAGTAAGTAGGGCTAAGTATGAATGTAAGATTTGAACCTTTATCTATTTGCAACTGGATTGTGAAGGAGGAAAATAGCTGTAGGATTTGTAGTGATCATTTTTAGAAATAACTTTATACATTGTACTTGTACCTTTTTTTTCATGGCGGGAATTGCTGCATTTTTGCCATGTTTTTAGTTTGTATCTTTCTACCTACTTCTTTTTTTAGTTTCTTATTATTTTTATCGCTCATCCTTAAGAAAATTAATCCTTTCATCAGAGGGTTTATTTTAATTCCAGAATGGATTGCGAAACGAGCTATTAAGTTTTTCTTTTATCCACCACACGAAAGGGAACCACCCTTAGGATAATAAAGTTCAATCATTCTTAAAAAATAGTAAATTGTCTACTATTGTTTTCAAAGTGTGAGTGTGGTATCTGCATTGTAGTGTCCTGTATTGCTGACATTTTCCACTCTATATACATTCTCACAAACAAACACATCAGCATACGTAACGCTTGCACGCATAACAAAAGAGCCGGACAAGCATCCATGCTCATTTATTCCGCAGAGTTCACAAACTTTGTATGTGACAACTATTAGGGTTAACAATGAAACATAAGACTAACCTCAGTATATGCGGGATTACAATTATTAGTTTTAATTCCTGTTATCATGCTGAGATCTTCCAGAGGGTTTACTACAGGTGAGTGAGCGAGTGAACATTAAATAGAGTAACGGTATGTTAGAGAGAGACCACATTTATTTTTAAATAGCCGTGGACTACATAGAAATTATATGAAGTCATTTCTGAATCCTCATCTATTTAATGCATTTGTCACTTGAAGACGTATCCTTTATTTCAACATATAAAGTTCCTGACTCATTTATGTAACACTATGCATACCTTATGGTTATTATATATTAATACTGAAAAACCTCTTATATTGACGACATTTGCAATGCACCTTGATTTGACCATGCCGTGTTTGTGTAACACCCACAAAGAACATCTTGCTGTTGTTCAATGAAGTATATTTTAAAGATAAGCCAATTGAGTATAACTCCAGATAATGAAAATGTGCATGAGCATTCAGCATCCACACAACATACCGCTACATCGCTTTACATATACAGTTTCATTCGTTCGTTTGTTCCTTCATTGCATTTTAATGTCCACTGTCTCTCGTTTTATCGATTGTACGCGTATTTATATAAACAACAATATATTCCTATTACGTTATTGTTATTGATTGTACGCGTATTTATATATACTATAATATATTCCTATTACGTTATTGTTATTGATTCATTTGTTGCTCATTTATGTAGGATTTGTTAACTTTTCCCCTACTAATCTGTGAGATTTGTTTAAGTTTTTTCCTACTAATCTGTGAGAATAGAACTTGAATACACAGCTTGTGAAGTAATCTATGTCAAACCAGTTTAATGCTGGTTTTATTTCTTACAGGCGTTTACATCTAGCAAAGAATGAATGCACTCACATCAGTATATTAGTTGATTTATATATTTTAATTTTATTTTTAGGATACTTTATAATTTGTTTATTTGATTTAGTAGATGGTGAACTTGTGTTTGGAAACATAGGTTTATTCCACAACTATCAATATATGTCTATCTATCCCTCCCTCTATCCATTCATCCATCCATCCATCCATCCATCCATCCATCCGTCCATCCATCCATCCTTCCGTCCATCCAATTATTCAACTGTCTATCTATCTATCTATCTATCTATCTATCTATCTATCTATCTATCTATCTATCTATCTATCTATCTATCTATCTACTATGCATTTATAAGTCTATCTTTTCATCTGTCGCTCGCTACCTGATGTAGCAGCATTTGCTATATAATCTTTAATCATTGTTTATTCATCATCATCGCCCGCCATCATTACCATTATTAGTATCTTCATCGTCATTATCATCATCACCATCATCATCGTCATCATCATCATCACCACCACAATTACTGCTACCTTTCACACCAGTACAGCCACTACCAAATGTGTTATTGTAATTGCAAACACATAGCAAACTTGAGTTCTTGCAAATCTGATACAGTCTTCTATTTTTTGTGGAAGATTTTAATTGGCGTTGATTTAATTATTTTCAGAGTTTTTATATCTTTATAAGTAGTTCACGCCAATTTGCTGTGAGGCCTGATTTGATTGGTCAGCGCAATGAGCAGTCGACACCGTAAAGGCGTGGTTTTTAAGACGGGTCGAACTTATAAATATCGATACACACCGACAGATCACTTAGCCTAAGTGCGAAAGCGGCGGAAGCGACCCCTACATTCAATCAAAAAATCAAAAGATCACTTTCGGTGTGCAAAGTGACGAAGAAATTGTTACAACTTTCAATATTCAACGGGTAAGAGACTGGAGTAAACTGTTTTGTGAGAAAATGCATATTTCACATACGTTATATCTGTATCTAATTCTCTATATCCATGTCTACTGAGAGTTATATCTCTATCTTCATCTCTATCCATTGCCGTTGAATATATAACAGTTATAATGGCTCTGATGGAGCCAATAATAGAAGACTCAATTTTAACTTTGACTTCAATGTACCTGTGTTTAAGAAACTTTAATATTTTACGGATGATTCTTTTTGTAACTTTCATCTCTATTCTTTTCCTTATTTCCTGGATGAAAAAGAAATTTAATCAGAAAATTAATTTTTTACCCTTGATTATCTCCACTTGGCTATCGCGCGACGCAACAGACGTTAGCAAGTGTCGTCTTGTCGTCTGGGAGCAAAATGACGTATTAATTACGTACTGTCAGCAAGTTTGTTTCCATTTACTGATTTTGTTGCATACAATGTCAACAAATTTGCTAATTTCATGTTTTCAACATTTTTATAAAAATATATTTGATTAATTATTTAAGTTAGATTCTCGATAATTATGTTCACAATATGTAGAAAATGTGTTTTATTTTTATTATCAATTCTTATTACAAATTTAATTAGGGATTATATTATTAGGAATATTGCATCTCAGAATAATGCACCTTCGTAGCGTCAGTAAAGTAGGAATACACGCGAGAATTTTATATGTGAGAGAGTGAGAACTGATTATGCATAAAAAGACTAGCGGGAGCTATTTTACTTCATTGTGAGTCGTCTGGAATGGTGTGAGGACATTTTTGGTGACACTTTCACGTGATTTAGTGTAAGAAATGACATGACGTGAAATGATATTACTCTTTCTCGTCATTGCTCTATGAATGTATTTAAGATATAAATATCTTTTCATGGCCCCTGCATGTCGTCAAACAAAATGAAATACTTCATCTCATCGTGGAATGTCCTCTGGTGTATTGATATAACTTTATCTTAGCATTGTAGCATGGATGTCATCAAGTAAGATGATATAACACTATCTGAGAACTGAACATTAAAATGTTATCATGTGAAATGATATATCTCTGTTTTAGCAATGTAGCCAGAATGTCACTAAGTCAAATGATAAATTAAACATTATCATCGTACCCTGAATGTCATTAAGTTGAAATAATATAATCTCTCTCTCTCTCTGTCTGTCTTCTCTCTCTCTCTCTGTCTTCTCTCTCTCTCTCTCTCTCTCTCTCTCTCTCTCTCTCGTCATTGTATAGCTAAGTGGCATCAAGTGAAATGATATAACTCTGTTTCAGCATTCGAATATGATGTCTTGAATTGAAATGCGATGATTCTGCCTCGTCACGGTACCATAAATAGTATGATGTGAAATGATGTAACTATGTCTGTCATTGTACCCTGAATGTCATCAATTGAAATGCTATAACTCTCTGGGCATTGTAGCCTGCATGTCATCAATTGAAATGCTATAACTCTCTGGGCGTTGTAGCCTGCATATCATCAAGTGAAATGCTAAAACTGTCTCGGCATTGTAGCCTAAATGTCATCAAGTGAAATGATATACCTGTGCCTCATCACTGTGCCCTGAATGTCATCAAGTGACATGGTATACCTATCTCACCACTCTATTCCCAAAGAATACCAGTCTTTTTATTTTTTCCAATAGGCACATCTCCATTGTTTGATAACATTGACTATCTAAGATGTCCATACGTTCGTACAGCAATATTTATATTGAAATATAAATGTACGTCACACTGACAAATACCAAGGTAGAATAACATTTCAGAACTTATGTTTTATTAAAGTATTGTATTTAGTTTGTAATTGCACAATTCAATATGTTTCTTTCTTTTGTCCTTTAGCGAGTATTTCGAAGATGGAAAAAATAGTTCTATCGGCAGCTTTGCTGATCCTCATATCATTGGCATCAGCATCTAAGTTAATGGTAGGATTCTTGTTTTACCACTATGCGCATGACAAAACATCTAAGTCAATGGTAGGTTTTTTGTTTTTACCAATTTGTGCATGTCAAAACATCTAAGTTAAAGGTACGTTTCTTGTTTTACCACTTTGCGCATGATAAAACATCTAAGTTAATGGTAGGTTTCTTGTTTTCATCACTTTGCGCATGACAAAACATCTAAGTTAACGGTAGGTTTCTTGTTTTACCACTTTGCGCATGACAAAACATCTAAGTTAATGGTAGGTTTCTTGTTTCTACCTCTATGTGCATGACAAAACATTTAAGTTAAAGTGTCAATCTGTTCATAAAACTGTCAATTAGAAGCTTCTTTCTTCACGTATGATGAGTTGTAATGAAAGCTAAATATTAGCATATTGAAAATAGAAAATATCAGAGAAAAGAGTAACAGATGAGAAAAAGTAAATCAAAGTGCTGTGCAATGGGGCTCATCTTACCAACACTTCCATATTTTAACTGGAATTGGACATATACAATAAATTGGACCTCATCACACCTACACTCCAACTCAAACAGCTCGTATACAATGAACTGGACCTCCTCACACCTACACTCTAACTCAAATTGGTCGTATACAATGAACTGGACCTCTTCACACATACACTCTAACTCAAACTGGTCGTATACAATGAACTGGACCTCCTCACACCTACACTCTAACTCAAACTGGTCGTATATAATAAACTGGACCTCCTCTCACCTACACTCTAACTCAAACTGGTCGTGTACAATGAACTGGACCTCATTACACTGACCCTTCCACTCTTTAACTCAAATCGGTCGAATAATATGACCTACAACAAATAAATGACGTTTACAAAAGATATCTTTATTCTGAAAATTGTTATTGACTAATTTTCACTTACATATTTACCAATGAAAGGCTTGACATTGCAATAACAATAGGTAACTGTAACTGACAACCGAAAAGTGAGACGAACGCCGATAGCCGAAAAACAGTACACCCTCATTTAATTTATAATGGTTTCTGTTTGAAGTTTGATAGAAATCATTTGAATGTATAATAAGGAATACATTGGATCAAATGTTAGTAGACGATAAACGATTACTAATTAGTACACAGTGAACTGCATAATAGTGAGTTATTAATATGCATTGCTATGTTGAACTTATTCAATAAACAAGTATTTGTTTCATTTACCTAGGTTAGATACCCTGGGTGGTGCGGTTACGGGTGGGTTGTGTTTGAGAACTCCTGCTACGCGATAACAACGAGAAAGAATTCCTGGGAGGAATCTGGGGTAAGATTCCAATAATACGTTTTCTGGAACCGGGTATGACCTATTTACAAATATTTTTTATGAGTTATTCCATGACTGTGAGTATAATGGTATCATTGATTTTCAAACTTTACAACAAGTTATCTTTTGGGTAGCTTAAACTAATATGTATAACTGACTTTGAACATGCAGAGCGAAAAGTGTATTCTTTATGAACAATCAATATTTCAGTACAGTTGCAGGTCTCAAGACATCACCAGTTACCTGGTAAACATCGGGTCACAAAAGGAAGACGAATTTGTGATTAAAATGGCACGTAACAAAGGTAGGAAACTTTTCTAACCTGGGAACATAGTCCGTTTACATCAGCTTTATTACACACATGATCAATTTTTACCACCTTTTTGTATCAAGAATACCCCACTTATCTCCCCTTTCCTAACGTTATATTTCCATTTTTACCCTGAATATTCCACTTATATCAACGTTCCTAACCCACATACTCCACTCACATCAGCTTATCTAACCTAAATACTCTACTCATATCACCTTTGCTAACATACGTACTCCACTTACATTAACTGTCTTAACATGTACACTCCACTTAATTAACTGTCTTAAAATGTACACTCCATTTACATCAACTTTCCTATGCTGCATATTCCACTTACATTAACTCTCCTAACCTATATAATCCACTCACTTCTACTTTCTTAAATTATATACTCCACTTACATCAACGTTCCTGACTAATTACTCCACACACTAACTTTCCTAACTTGCATACTCCACTTTTACCTACTTAAATTGTTTCATTTCTTTACCTCACATTGTAAACTATTTCATATATTTCAACTTAGAATAGTTTATTTCTTAGAAAACACATTTAACACTTACTGAAGTAAATACGTATCTATTTTCAAAAGTATAGTGTATATTGAAAAGCGTAGAATATTCAGCAGTTTTGATTGACTTATTATTATAAACCAGTATACAAGTATACAGTGTTTCATGTGACGGATGATTGTAAACCAGATGTAAATGTTTACATTGGCTTAGTATTATAAAAGAAAGTATTTGAGTATTAGGATTGAGTAATCACTATAAACTGTTATTTTGTTTTGGGGTTGACTTATTCTAAATCAGTATATTCTAAATCAGTATTCTGTGTCTCAATTGTCTTGGTATTTCATATTTGGATTGACCTATTATTATAAACAATATTCAGCATTTGGATTGATTATTATTATAAACAGTATTTTATATTTGAATTGACTTAATATTATAAGTTAGTATTTCGTTTAGATTTAGTGCTTATATTGTAACATTATTATAAACAATATTCAAATTTTGTACTGACTTATTATTATAAACCATTGTTTAGTGTCTGTGCTGATATATTATTGTAATATTGTCCCCAATGTTTATATTTGTTAATTAGTATGCATCAATGTCCATTATTGTGGATTATCATATTATTATAAACCAGTAAACAGTGTTTGAAAATTGAGAATATACATTCTGGAGAACACTCAAACAACAAAACCGAACAAATCACAATGATGAATAACTTTTAAATAATGTGTACGACAAAACTATATGTGTGCAGTTTACTCTAAGTGAATTATGGAGAACTTGAAATTAATTGTAGGACCAAACTAAATATAATCATGCAATTATTATAAAACAACACATCACTTTGGTAACTTTCAATCCCAACTTCCTTTTCAATATGTGCATAATCTGAAGATGCCTTTTAAAAAGATTATTATATGCATCAACGTTGGCAATATTCTCTACTAAAATAATTGCAATTTAATAATTATATATTTCATATATAATTTAGAATAATATCTTATAATTCAAATTAATATAGTATAATAATTATATGTTCATACATGTGTACAGCAATGTCCTATAATTCATAAATCTCATAAATAAATTGCAATCTAATAATTATAGTCTATACTTAATTTATAACAATGTTTTAAATTTCATAAATATGATAAATGAATTGCAATCTAATAATTATATTGTTATGCATGATTTAAGGTAATGTTTAAAGAATCATTACTGTTACGTAGATATTCATATCAATAATTATATGTTTCATACATGATTTAAGGTAATGTTTAAAAAAATCATAAATCTTACATAGACATTCATATGTATTAATTATATGTTTTGATTTAAGACAATGTTTAAAAAATCATAAATCTTACATAGACATGCATATCTATTAATTATATGTTTTATATATGATTTAAGGTAATATCTATTAATTACATGTTTTATACATGATTTAATTTAATGTCTAATAATTCATAGATCTTATGTAAACATTGATGTCTATTAATTATATATTTATAAATATATCTCAAACTCAGTAAAACATGAACATGTGCAGGAGAAACTGTGTGGATAGGTTTGAATGATATGAGGAATGAGGGGCGCTTTGTTTGGGATAATACACAGCAAGTACCAACATACACACACTGGGGATCTACAGAGCCGAACGACTATCAAGGAGGGGAAGACTGTGTAATGTTATATTATGCTTTTGGAAGTCTTTGGTATGATGACAGGTGTGACGTCAGTCATTATGCTATCTGCGAGAAAAGTTTATGTGAGTATTGTTTACTCACTGGTAGACTTTAGTTTACTCACTTGTGGATTTTTCTTTACTCACTAGTGGACTTTTAAAACTCACTAGTGTACTTTTTACTCAGGTGTGGTCTTTTGCTGAATCATTGATGTATTTACTCACTTGTGGACCTTTGCTGAATCAATGGTGTACTTTTGTTTACACACTTGTGAACGTTTAACACATTTGTGCTCTTTTGTTTACTCATTTGTGAACGTTTTTACTAACTTTTGGACTTTTGTTTGACACACCTGTGGATTTTTGTTTGACACACCTGTGGATTTTTGTTTGACACACTTATGGTCTTTCCTATACACCCCCTTGTTGACATTGTGAAAAAACGTTGATAGTGTTTTGCTTGACATAATCCCATGATCATTATATTAATTTATTTTAAAATATGTTAGAATAGACTAAGTGGACAGATGTTTAGTTACATATTTAACTTAATTTAAAGTATCAATCAATATTCTAACGTATCAGTCCAGGGTCTCTTTAGTCGATGAGTGTATTAGTCACTCATTCTTTAGTACTTAGAAATTAAAAACTAGTTACTGTCACACGTGACTCCCACACTTGATAATAGCCGATACTGATATTAAACACGTATATTACAATACATTTATGGATTTATTTAGGAATAAATACAAATTACGCAATACGAACACATAATTGAAATAGTTAAGGATTTAATTAAATGCATAGAAAGTAATTATTACCTAATAAACACAAATACTATGAACCTTTCAGGCATTTATTGATTATCATATGCTGTAGAAGACTGTGGGTGGATTGTGGCTTACTAAATATAGAATAAAATATTCGGATTTATCTTCTCCTTTTGTAATAGGTTTTCCAGAGAGACATGTGGTGTCTTCTAGAGAAATATTACTAATATAAATTAAGATTTTTGTCAATTGTACTTAGTTAAGAGTGTTTAATTAACAATAATAATCTTAACCATTAACTAATGTGGAATAGGTGTCACAAATTCATAGAATTGAATTACTCAGGAGTTCCTAATAACATATTACTCAGGATTTCCTAAATTCTCATTACATATTAGTTCCTAAGATTTCATTACACATTAGTTCCTAATAGCATTTTAACCAGAATACTCTACGATCCATCATGGAAACGTGTGTTCTGAAATCCTGTTAGATTAGATCCACATTTTTAATGATACGTTGTAAATTCGTGACACCTCACTATCCGCTGTATAATTCACAATGATCGATCTTTAAAACTGTAAATATTAAAATCTCCCTTAAAGAATAAATCCTTGACGAGAATAAGCTTATAAAAAAAGCGGCATAACATACCATTCTGTTCCTAATATTTCAAACATTTTTAGTGTGTGAAGTATGCTAATTTGTAAACAATGGAACTGATTATATAAGCAAGCAAATGGATTTAGAAATCAGCGTCGAGATTAAATGCCTACATACATAAATCAATATCGATATAAATTTGTTTTCTTGGAATCGAGATTTCAAATCTATTCCTGGCACTGGCTTTTGAAAGTCTCACATGCAAATATTTCACTAAGTCTTAGTTACACTATGGTCTCAGAGCTGAGTTCTCCACATGATGAGTTCTTTTTTTTTTTTTTTTCTGAAATCGCCTTCGTTGGAAAATGGCTTTTGGATAAATGAGATATCTTTATTTCTCAAGCACGTTAAATGTGTTTGCCAGACATGTATACAGAACTTCTAACAATTTCAGTCAGCCTCTACTGTTTATTACAGAGTGAATATAATTTATTTCATTGTCACCCCACAAGTGTTGTCGGTTGGAAATGAACAGAATGACGTCATCAGTTACGTCTTTTCTCCATCACCTTTTCCACACCGTTTGGTCAAGTACAATGACACACACTAAGACACGTCAGGACACATAAGTGGAGACATTACATCTTGTTTGCGTGCACGACACTCTATTTAGTGTACTTATGAAATATTGAAGAACGACTATTCGTGGATGTAATAAACAAAGTACAAATTCTCTCCCTTTACATATTTTTTCAATGTATGCATTATTATTAATACTTTTAGTCGAGCTTCACAGCTTGAGTTGTTTCTCTTTGCACGTTATGCAATGTATATTATCTAGACTCTACTGCTCGAATAGTGTCCCTTTACATCCCTTGCAATGAATATCCTCCTCTTATTGTTTTAGTTGAACTTTACTTTTTGAAGTTAATATAATAGTGATTGTTTACTACACTTGCTACCTGTGAATTTTACAGGATTCTTGTTCACTTTACTGACCGGTTGTTCACTCTTTGACTACCTGTTTACATCACTAGCTGCCTGTCCGCTGTACAGGTTGCCTGCTTATTAAATTGGCTGTCTACACATTACATAATCACGTGTTCACCAAACTGGATGCCTGTTCACTATGCTGGTTGTCTGTTCACTACTTAATCGTTTGCAAGTTAGAATAATTCTGTTTTTTACTTAATACTCAAGCTCAAAGCACTCGTCCTGAGTACATTTCAATTTGACACTTTCTCACGACCACTACAACCCGTTTGTATTGCAAAAGAAAAAATCAAGTGAAAATATATTAAAGAAATGGGGATTGTTTACTATAATTCACATAAGCACACTTTTTAAACAATATTGTCAAACTCAGCATTAAAAGCAGGATTGGTTCTAAAGCGAATTAGAATTTTAATAGGAGCTAAACTATTCTTGTGACAATGTAAGAAATATTTATTACAAAAATGTTCAATCTTTGCTATCTAGCTGAATATGTCTCCATGTATTATTTTTAAAATGTGCCATTTCATCCTTTGTCATTGTTATCGTGTCATATATGTCTACTTGTACTATTTAAAATGTGTTATTTCATCCATTGTCTTTGTTATCGTGTCATATATGTCTACTTGTACTATTTAAAATGTGCCATTTCATCCTTTGTCATTGTTATCGTGTCATATATGTCTACTTGTACTATTTAAAATGTGCCATTTCATCCTTTGTCATTGTTATCGGGTCATATATGTCTACTTGTACTATTTAAAATGTGCCATTTCATCCTTTGTCATTGTTATCGTGTCATATATGTCTACTTGTACTATTTAAAATGTGCCATTTCATCCTTTGTCATTGTTATCGTGTCATATATGTCTACTTGTACTATTTAAAATGTGCCATTTCATCCTTTGTCATTGTTATCGTGTCATATATGTCTACTTGTACTATTTAAAATGTGCCATTTCATCCTTTGTCATTGTTATCGTGTCATATATGTCTACTTGTACTATTTAAAATGTGCCATTTCATCCTTTGTCATTGTTATCGTGTCATATATGTCTACTTGTACTATTTAAAATGTGCCATTTCATCCTTTGTCATTGTTATCGTGTCATATATGTCTACTTGTACTATTTAAAATGTGCCATTTCATCCGTTGTCTTTGTTATCGTGTCATATACGTCTCCATGTAGTGTTTGTCAGAGGAGTTTTAGGCAAATTATGCCGATTAATAAAAATATGTTTTTCTTATTTCTAATTACTAATTCTTGTAAGAGATATATGGTACTGTTTGTAGGTTGCAAACCTGTGGTGCAGTAGGTGTTTACGACCTATTAAGATGTTAGGTCGCTTGAAAGGGTGGGGGACGCTGAGGGGTAAAGGGGACTGTCAGGATAGGGGAACCACTAGTTGGATTCGAGACACCGTATTTGGTCATTTGCATTCCGTGTCATAACGTAGTAGAATATGCTAGCTGACCTAGAGACAATTCATATATACATATCAATGACCAGTGATCCACATGCACATATTTGGTCATTTGCATTCCGTGTCATGACGTAGTAGAATATGCTAGCTGACCTAGAGACCATTCATATATACATATCAATGACCAGTGATCCACATGCACATATTTGGTCATTTGCATTCCGTGTCATGACGTAGTAGAATATGCTAGCTGACCTAGAGATCATTCATATATACATATCAATGACCAGTGATCCACACACGCATGTTCACCGCACCCAACTGTCCAAGGGCAAATTACTTGTGTTTCTTGACACTGCATGCGAATTATGAGAGTAGCAAATATAAGTGTCTTTTTAAAATAGTGTTTATATTATTTATAGAAGGCTGTGTGAAATATTTATGATTGTGTGAACTTATGTATTTCTTCTCATGGCATTGGTGATGATTGCATTCATGAAGAACTGTTGATATTGCATAAGCCACGTGTATTCGCCAAGATCACGCATTGTTAAATTATATGTAGCCGATAAATCTAAATAGAGAAAAAAAATTGTTTAATGAATATCACTGTGAACCACATGCTAGATGTATTACATCTGAAAGTGTATGCAACTGTAGAATTACAATTATTATTATTCACTTATAAATATTTTATTGAACGTATTAATTGTAAGTTAGCATGTAGCATGTAGCATGTAGCATGAAGCTAACGAGTTGTAATGAGATTGTAAAGAGTAATCTATCTCTATCGCCATTAAGTCCAAATGATTATTCAATAGGCTGCTATATAAGATTGTTGCTCATTACCGCTGGTTCTGGATATGAAACTACTCCAGTTTCAAGATCCTCTGATAACAACGTCTAGCACACCTGTTTGACGCCAGGTTGGTCATACATCGAGGACAACTGCAACGTGATGTTACTTCTGTAAAAGATGCAGTGAGCTGTTGCAGATCTTCACGAGACTCTAGTTAAGTGTCCTCTCCAAATGAACTGATACGAATAATCGTGCAGGGCGGGACAGACGAACTCTTGAATTTTCTACAATCGAAAAGGACGTCTTTCATTACTATTATTGCTATTAAATCTTACTTTGTTTTCTTCACCCTTGTTATATAATTTGTTTTAATCGTCGACTAAAAGTCTTGTATCGGGGATGAGCCAGAGAAATAATACCATTATCATAACTAATAAATAAAGGTGGATATAACAGTACCAGCTTGGGCAAGTCAGGCAATTTCCCTGTCAGAATGTCATTTGAGTAATAGCCCGAATCTTTGGCATATTCGTTGGAGATAAGTCAGGTCTTCCGGCTATTGCAAATATATTAGAAGAGAATCGATAATTGATAACTATTGATATTTGGGAGTCTGATATAGTGAGAGGGTCATTAAACATAACCGGACACGTAAGTGTGATATTTCATCTACTGTCTTTGTTATTGTGTCATATATGTCTCCATGTAGTGTACAAAACTGTGCTATTTCAACATTTGTCTTTGTTATCTAGCAGTATGTCTTCGTGTAGTGTATATATCTTTTGTCATCTGTTTTAATTACATGGGAGACGTATTTATCCAGTAATATGTCTGATTCTTTTTATTTCACAGATTGATCAATAACGATTTCTGGATTGAGGAGAAAGAAATCAAAGGATATCAATCGCATCGATATATGTCAGAAGTAAATTGAAAAAATATTTTTAATTGTGATTCTTCACATCTTTAGACACTGATGTCAAATGGAAACATAATTGGGATACTTCAACCCTTATTAAATTTATTAGAATTGTTCGTATATTAATGTTATGTCTCTGTTATTGATTTATTATTGAACCACATTATATCAGGATTTTTTAAAAATAATTTCTTGTATAATTATTAAATGGAAAAAAGCTATTATTTATTACTTTACATAAAGATAAAAATTATACAGCCTGATGTAAAGACATAGAACAATAAATATTATTTAAAACTATAACTGACTGATTTGGCAATTTGTTGTGTTGGATGAAACATATAGCATATTAGTGGCAAAGAGGTGTAAACGCTAGACTTGTGAACAGGTTCTCAATTTATTCAGTGTTTATGTGTTAAATGTATTTCCTTGCACCTCAAACACACATACATACAAATTCATGCATGTGTATACGCAAAGGTCTAAAATCATGAGATATGTTTCTTGCATACCATATCTTTGCTCATCGAATAATGATTATTTCTGTGAGACAGCAATAAATAATGATTCATTCTGTGAGACAGCAATAAGTAATGATTCATTTTGTGAGACAGCAATAAGTAATGATTCATTTTGTGAGACAGCAATAAGTAATGATTCATTTTGTGAGACAGCAATAAGTAATGATTCATTTTGTGAGACAGCAATAAGTAATGATTCATTCTGTGAGACAGCAATAAGTAATGATTAATTCTGTGAGACAGCAATAAGTAATGATTCATTCTGTAAAACAGCAATTATTAATCAATGATTCCGTGAGACAGCAATAAATAATCAATAATTCTGTGAGACAGCAATAAGTAATCAAGAATTCTGTGACGTAGCAGTAAGCAACGTGCTTCCGAACACGACTGCACACGTGACTGATGGAGGATCGGTTCCTTCACGGTTGAAAGTGATGTTCCTGGTTGAAATGATGAATGTTACTAAAATTTGTAATGTGACGTTCTTGGCTGAAATGATGAATGTTGTTAATTTTGAATACATTCATTCTGGGTCAAAATGATGACTGTTGATACAATTTAATGTGAGGTTCTCGGTTTAAATAATGGATATAAATAGAATTTAATATGTTAAGTATTCGGTTTAATTCTTTGATGTTGGGACGATGTAATACACACTGCATAGACTCAATAGCATGATAATACACAATACATCTTGTGCACACAATGGGACGGATATTTACACACTGCATAGACTCAATAGCATGATAATACACAATACATCTTGTGCACACAATGGGACGGATATTTACACACTGCATAGACACAATAGCATGATAATACACAATACATCTTGTGCACACAGTGGGACGGATATTTACACACTGCATAGACTCAATAGCATGATAATACACAATACATCTTGTGCACACAGTGGGACGCATATTTACACACTGCAAAGACTCAATAGCATGATAATGCACAATACATCTTGTGCACACAATGGGACGGATATTTACACACTGCAAAGACTCAATAGCATGATAATACACAATACATCTTGTGCACACAGTGGGACGGATATTTACACACTCATCTTTTCCTTGCCCCTTGTTTTTCATAATTTCTCTCTGTATTTTTATTTATGCAATACTTTGCTGTGATGCATAGTGGAGTATGTGCTCGTATTTCCGGACATATATGTGTTGAAAGTAGGCGACGTACACTGCACGTTAAGTACACATTTATATGTAGTGTTTGAAGTAGTTCATATATTGCACGTTAAGTACACATTTATATGTAGTGTTTGAAGTAGGTCATATATTGCACGTTAAGTACACATTTTTATGTAGTGTTTGAAGTAGGTCATATATTGTACGTTAAGTACACATTTTTATGTAGTGTTTGAAGTAGGTCATATATTGTACGTTAAGTACACATTTTTATGTAGTGTTTGAAGTAGGTCATATATTGCACGTTAAGTACACAATTTTATGTAGTGTTTGAAGTAGGCGACGTACACTGCACGTTAAGTACACATTTTTATGCAGTGTTTTAAGTAGGCATTGAACATTGTACGTTAAGTACACATTTTTATGTAGTGTTTGAAGTAGGCGACGTACACTGCACGTTAAGTACACATTTTTATGTAGAGTTTAAAGTAGGCGACGTACACTGCACGTTAAGTACACACACACACAAGTAGAAAACAAAAGAGTCCTTCTAAAAGAGATTATTATGCACTGCCTTAAGTATTATCGAGACTAAATGACACTTGTCGTCACTCATAGTAAAAATTCAATAGCGTAATTTCCTGAAAATGCATGAACCTTCTTGTAATGGAAAATGGCTTATTGCATGATGCAAGATGATAACCTGTTAGACTAGCCAATGGCCATGCAATGACCAATTGTACTTGCCTAATGAAATGATAATATCTTATTGCAATATTGAAGTAAAAGAATAATGTCACAATATTTTTGTTGTGGACTCAACAGAATTACGTTTTAATTAGATTTTGATGCACATGGTTTACCCTTGTTCTGCTCTGCTGTGTGGTCAAGAGATGTGACCACATAATTACACATCAGTATCTTGCTAGACCTTACATATACAGTTTCATTCGTTCGTTCGTTTGTTCATTGCATTTTAATGTCCGCTGCCTCTCGTTTTATTGATTGTACGCGTATTTATATATACAATAATATATTCCTATTACGTTATTGTCATTGATTCATTTGTTCTCATTTTGTGGGATTTGCTTGACTTTTTTCCTACTAATGTGTGAGATTAGAACTTGAATACACAGCTTGTGAAGTTCTATATGTGGGATTTGTTTGACTTTTTCCCTACTAATCTGTGAGATTAGAACATGAATACACAGCTTGTGAAGTAATCTATGTCAAACCAGTTTAATGCTGGTTTTATTTCTTACAGTCGTTTACATCTAGCAAAGAATGAATGCACTCACGTCAGTATATTAGTTGATTTATATATTTTAATTTTATTTTTAGGATACTTTATAATTTGTTTATTTGATTTAGTAGATGGTGAACTTGTGTTTGCAAACATAGGTTTATTCCACAACTATCAATATATATCTCTATCTATCCATTCATCCATCCATTCATCCATCCGTCCATCCAACTATTAATCTATCTATCTGTCTATCTATCTATCTATCTATCTATCTATCTATCTATCTATCTATCTATCTATCTATCTATCTATCTATCTATCTATCTATCTATCTATCTATCTATCTATCTATCTATCTATCTATATTTCCAAATGTAGCAGTATTTGCTATATACTCTTTTATCATTGTTTAGTCATCATCATCGCCCGCCATCATTACCATTATTATTATTATTATCATCATCATCATAATCATCATCATCATCGTCATCACCACCACAATTATTGCTACCTTTCACACCAGTACAGCCACAGCCAAATGTGTTATTGTAATTACAAACACATAGAAAACTTGAATTCCTGCAAATCTGATACATTCTTCTTTTTCGTGGAACATTTCCATTGGCGTTTATTTAATTATTCTCAGGGTCATTATGTCGGTAATAAGGAGTTCACGCCAATTTGCTGTGAGGCCTGATTTGATTGGTCACGCAATGAGAAGTCGACACCATAAGGGCGTGGTTTTGAAGATGGGTCGAACTTATAAATATCGATAGATCGATAGACAGATCACTTACCGTGTGCAAAGTGACGAAGAAATTGTTACAACTTTCAAAACTCAACGGCTAAGAGACTGGAGTAAACTGTTTTGTGACAAAATGAATATTTCACATAGGTTATATCTGTATCTAACTCTCTATATCCATGTCTACTGAGAGCTATATCTCTATCCTTTGATGTTGAAAATATAATAGTTATAATGGCTATGATGGAGCCAATAATAAATCACTCAATTTTAACTTTGACTTCAATGTACCTGTGTCTAAGAAACTTTAATATTTTTCGGATGATTCTTTTTGTAACTTTCATCTCGATTCATTTCCTTATTTCCTGGATGAAAAAGAAACTGTGTCAATGAAAAAAGGGGAGAGTAATCAGAAAAATAATTTTACCCTTGATTATCTCCACTTGGCTCGCGACGCAACAGACATTCGCAAGTGTCGTCTGCGAGCAAAATGACGTATTAATTACGTGCACTGTCAGCAAGTTTATTTCCATTTATTTACTGTCAGGGCGTCTGCATACAATGTCAGCAAATTTGCTAATTTGATGTTTCCTACATTTTTATAAAAAATATATTTGATTAATTATTTAAGTTAGATTCTCGATAATTATGTTCACAATATGTAGAAAATGTGTTTTATTTTTATTATCAATTCTTATTACAAATTTAATTAGGGATTATATTATTAGGAGTATTGCATCTCAGAAAAATACACTTTCGTAGCGTCAGTAAAGTAGGAATACACGCGAGAATGTTACGTGTGAGAGAGTTAGAACTGATTGTTCATAAAAAGACTAGCGAGAACTATTTTACTTCAGTGTGAGTCGTCTGGAATAGTGTGAGGACATTTTTGGTGACACTTTAACCTGATTTAGGGTAAGAATTACTTTTCCTATCTTCATCATCATCATCATTGCATAGGTATTGATGTTGGGTATTGGATTTTTGCATTGTGGATTTTGTGTGCAATTTTTTTGACATGGATTGTGCGTGATTTAGGAACGTGAGTTTTCCCGTGCACGCATTGTAGGGTTGTGATTCTTTTCGCGTTAGAAATGTTTGAACTTTTGATAGCCTTATTAGCGCATACTGTTAGAACTTTGACATGGCCGTCAAAGTTAAGGTTAAAGGACAGGTCTTGACAGAATTCGAGTTAGAGGTATTAGGAATGACGGCAGAGGACGTAGGATTTCTTACTGCAGAACGCCAGAAGAGATTCAGACGTTAAAGATAGAAGCAAGATGTAGAGAGGAATATGAAAACGAGCGGGACCACCGATATATTCTGATTTTAATGTACAACACCTATCGTGATTGAGTTACAGTTCGATGTTTCAGAGTTCGTTTCGATTTCAGTATCGATTTCTGAGCATACGTCTAGTGCACTGATTGAACCGCTAAGAACTACACAGAGCTATTCATTTGTTCAGACAGGCAAGTCAGATAGACTCGGTTGTCATGACTACCCCGCCGCTAATAGCTACACTATTGCTACTTTCGATTGCTTGAGTTTCGCTAGGCAACTCGGTTGTCAAATGACGTATTAGATGCAACGCAGATTTTTCGCATACTGATGCTACCTCTGAACCAGCAGCTTCGTGTCGTGATCAGTTAGAAGTTCAGGCCCCAGTTGTTTTTGCCAAAACATTTTGGTCGGTTGATCAACGGCGGTATTCAAAAAGAAAAGGTTGAAGTACGGAAAAAGTTTTTCTTTGTTAATCTTTTTATGTACAGTCAATTCTCCTTCTCTCATAGATAAAGTTCGCATGTGTATCGCTACTCTACCTAATGAACCGTTTAATCTATTTATTTCTAGAGTGTTTAATATTTTCTTCACAACTTGTGTCATAAAAATCTAATGTATTTGAATGAGTAATCAACTTTGTCTCATCATATAGACCCATGAATGTCATCAAGCGAAATGATATCACGTATCTGAACAAGGACCCTTACTATCATCAGGTGAAATGATATAACACTGTGTATGTCATGAAGTGAAATGGTTTCAACTCTGTCTCATCATTATGACATGAATGTCATCATGTGAACTGATATAGATGTCTTATCATGGTAGCCTAATGCCTTCAAGTAAAATGATTTAACTATGCCTTATCATAGTACACTGCCTGTCATTAAGGTGAAATAATCTCTCTCTCATTCTCTCTCTCTCACTCTCTCTCTCTCTCTCTCTCTCTCTCTTCATTGTATATGCTGAGTGGTATCAAGTGAAATGATATAACTCTCTTTCAGCATTGGAATATGAATGTCTTGAATTGAAATGCTATGATTCTGCCTCGTCACGGTATCATAAATATTATGATGTGAAATTATATAACTATGTCTGTTCATTGTAGCCTGAATGTCATCAGTTAAAATGCTATAACTGTCTCGGCACTGTAGCCTGAATGTCATCAAATATTTATATTGAAATGTAAATGTACGTCACACTGACAAATACCAAAGTAGAATAACATTTCTGAACTTATCTTTGAAAACAGTAATGTATTTAGTTTGTAAATGTACAAATCATTATGTTTCTTTCTTTTGTCCTTTAGCGAGTATTTAGTTTGTAAATGTACAAATCATTATGTTTCTTTCTTTTGTCCTTTAGCGAGTATTTAGTTTGTAAATGCACAATTCTTTATGTTTCTTTCTTTTGTCCTTTAGCGAGTATTTCGATGATGGAAAAAATAGTTCTATCGGCAGCTTTGCTGATCCTCATATCATTGGCGTCATCTAAATTAATAGTAGGTTTCTTGTTTTACCACTTTGTTCATGACAAAACATCTAAGTTAATGGTAGGATACTTGTTTCACCAATTTGTGCATGACAAAACATCTAAGTTAACGGTAGGTTTCTAGTTTTACCACTTTGCGCATGACAAAACATCTAAGTTAATGGTAGGTTTCTAGTTTTACCACTTTGCGCATGACAAAACATCTAAGTTAACGGTAGGTTTCTTTTACCACTTTGCGCATGACAAAACATCTTAGTTAATGGTAGGTTTCTTGTTTTTACCAATTCGTGCATGACAAAACATCTAAGTTAATGGTAGGTTTCTTGTTTTACCACTTTGCGCATGACAAAACATCTAAGTTAATGGTAGGTTTCTTGTTTTTACCAATTTGCGCATGACAATACTATGTGCACCAGTCCTTTACAACAAGGTATCTTTCACTTTATGAAAGTGTCAATCTGAAACGTCTAAGTTTATAAAACTATCATTTACCAGCTTCTTTCCTCACGTATGATGCGTTGTCATGAAAGCTAAATATTAGCATATTAAAATAGAAAATCAGAGGAAAAGAGTAACAGAAGAATATAGAAACGTAAATCAAAGTGCTTTGCAATGGGACTCATCTTACCAACACCTCTACACTCTAACTCAAACTAGTCGTATACAGGGAATTGGACCTCATCACTCCTAGACTCTAACTCAAATTGGTTGTATACAATGAACTTGACCTCATCACACCTACACTCTAACTCAAATTGGTCGTGTACAATGAACTGGACCTCATAACACTGACCATTCCACTCAAATCTTTCGAATAATATGACCTACATCAAATAAATGACGTTTACAAAAGATATCTTTACTCTGAAAATTGTTATTGACTAAATTTCACTTACATATTTACCAATGAAAGGCTTGACATTGCAATAACAATGGGTAACTGTAACTGACAACCGAAAAGTGAGACGAACACCGATAGCCGTAAAACAGTACACCCTCATTTAATTTATAATGGTTTATGTTTGAAGTTTGTTAGAAATCATTTGAATACATAATAAGGAAATAATTGGGTCTAATGTTAGTAGACGATAAACGTTTACTAATTAGTACACATTGGACTGCATAATAAGGAATGCATTGGGTCTAATGTTAGTAGACGATAAACGTTTATAATTAGTACACAATGAACTGCATAATAGTGAGTTATTAATATGCATTGCTATATTGAACTTCTTCAAATTTGTTTCATTTACCTAGCCGGGTGGATACTCTCGGTGGTGCGGTGACGGGTGGATTATGTATGAGAACTCTTGCTACATGATAACACAGAGAACGTTGGCCTGGGATAGAGCTCGGGTAAGGTTCCTAGGACACACTTTCTGACACGTATTACCTAATTAAAATGATGTTTTATCACAAGAATATCATTATACTGCTCTTATTTCATGCATTTCTTAATGAGTTATTCCATGACTGTGAGTATAATGGTGTCATTGATTTTCAAACTTTACAACCAGCAGTTATCTTTTGGGTAGCTTAAACTAATATGTACAACTGACTTTGAACATGAAGAGCGAAAAGTGTATTCTTTATGAACAATCAATATTTCAGTACCATTGCAATTCTAAAGACATCAAAAGCTATCTGGTAAACATCGGGTCACAACAGGAAGACGACTTTGTGAATCAACTGGCACGTCAAAAAGGTAGGACAACTTCTCTAACCTGGGAACATAGTCCGTTTACTTCATCTTTATTACACACATGCTCTAATTATACCACCATGTTTTTAAAATCAAGAATACCCCAATTATCTAACCTTTTTGTATCAAGAATACCCCACTTATCTCACCTTTCCTAACGCTATATTTCCATTTTTACCAACATTTTTTACCCTGAATATTCCACTTATATCAACGTTCCTAATCTACATACTCCACTTATGTCAATTTTCCTAGCCTACATACTGCACTCTCATCATCTTTCTAACCTACATACTCCATTCAAATCACCTTTCATTACATACATACTCCGCTTACATTAACTGTCTTAACATGCACATCCAAATTACCTTAAGTCTCCTAACCTACATAATCCACTCACATCTACTTTCTTAAATTATATACTCCATTTACATCAACGTTCCTAATTACTCCACTTACAATAACTTTCCTAACATGCATACTCCACTTTTACCTACTTAAATTATTTTATTGCTTTATCTCACATTGTAAACTATTACATATATTTCAACTTAAAATAGTTTATTTTTTTGAAAACACATTATTATCTTACTGAAGTAAATAGGTATTTTCAAAAGTATAATGTATATTGTAAATCGTTGAATATTCAGCAGTGTTGATTGACTTATTATTATACACAGTATTCATTATTTGCATTGATTTATTATTATAAACAGTATTTTATATTTGGATTGACTTAATACTATAAGTTAGTATTTCGTTTGGATTAACTTAGTATTATAAAACGGTGTTTAGTGCTTATTGTAATATTATTATAAACTAATATCCACATTTTGTATTGACTTATTATTATAAACCATTGTTTATTGTCTGTGCTGATTTATTATTATAATATTGTACCCAATGTTTATATTTGTTAATTAGTATAAATCAATGTCCAGTATTTTGGATTAACAAATTATTATAAACCAGTATACAGTGTTTGAAAATTGAGAATAAACATTCTGGAGAACACTCAAACGACAAAACAAATCACAATGATGAACAACTTTTAAATAATGTGTACGACAAAACTATATGTGTGCAGTTTACTCTAATTGAATTATGGACAACATGAAGTAAGTGTACGACCAAAATAAATATAAACATACAATTACACTGTCAACACTGATAAAGATATAAGCATGCAGTTTACTCTAAGTGAACTATGGAGGACTTGAAGTTAATTGTAGGACCAAACTATATATAAACATGCAATAAATTATAAAATAACACATCATTTTGGTAGCTATCAATCCCAACTTCCTTTTCAAATATGCATATTCTGAAGGTGCCTTTTAAAAAGATTATTATAAGCATTATTGTTACCAATATTCTCTCGTATAATAATTGCAATTAAATAATTATGTATTTTATATATAATTTAGAATAATATCTTATAATTAATAAATCGCGTTACTAAATTGCTATTAATTAATTATTTATTTTTGCATAATATATATTAATGTTTTCTAATTCATAAATTTCATAATTAATTATAATGTAATAAATGCAAATGTTGTGTATAATGTATTGTATTGGCTTATCATTAAGAAATTTCATAAATTAATATAATATAATAAGTATATGTTCATACATGTGTACAGCTATGTCCTTTAATTCATAAATCTCATAAATAAATTGCAATGTAATAATTATAGTGTATACTTAATTTATAACAATGTCTTACTTTTCATAAATATGATAAATGAATTGCAATGTAATAATTATAGTGTATACTTAATTTATAACAATGTCTTACATTTCATAAATATGATAAATGAATTGCAATCTAATAATTATATTGCTATGCATGATTTCAGGTAATGTGTAAAAAATCATGAAGCTTATATATATATATTCATATCTATTAATTACATATTTTGCATGATTTAAGGTAATGTGTAAAAAATTATTACTCTTACATAGATATTAATATCTATTAATTACATATTTTATACATGATTTAAGGTAATGTTTAAAAAATCATAAATCTTACATAGACATTCATATCTATTAATTATATGTTTTATACATGATTTAAGGTAATATCTAAAAATTCATAGATCTTATATAGACATTGAAGTCTATTAATTACATGTTTCATAAATGATATAATGTAATGATAATTAATTACATGTTTTATACATGATTTAAGGTAATATCTATTAATTACATGTTTTATACATGATTTAAGGAAATGTCTATTAATTACATGTTTTAAACATGATTTAAAGTAATGTCTAATAAATCATAGATCTTATGTAAACATTGAAGTCTATTAATTATTTGTTTTATACATGATTTAAGGTAATATCTAAAAATGCATAAATCTTATATAGACATTGAAATCTATTAATTACATGTTTTATACATGATTCAAGGTAATGTCTATTAATTACATGTTTTATACATGATTTAAAGTAATGTCTAATAATTCATAGATCTTATGTAAACATTGAAGTCTATTAATTATATGCTTTATAAATATATTTCAAACTCAGTAAAACATGAACATGTGCAGGAGAAAATGTGTGGATAGGTTTAAGTGATTTTAGGCAAGAGGGGCGCTTTGTTTGGGAGGGTACAAGGAAAGAACCAACATACACACACTGGGGATCTACAGAGCCGAACGACTTTCAAGGAGATGAAGACTGTGTAATGTTATTATATGCTTTGGGAGGTCTTTGGTATGATGCCAGGTGCAATTTACCTCATTATGCAATCTGCGAGAAAGATTTTTGTGAGTATTGTTTACTTACTTGTGGATTTTTGTTTACTCACTAGTGAACTTTTAAAACTTGTTGACTTTTTGCTCAGGTATGGTTTTTTGTTGACTCATTGGTGGACATGTATTTACTCACTTGTGGACCTTTACACTTGTGAACGTTTAACACATATGTGGACTTTTGTTTACTCACTTGTGAACGTTTTACTCACTTATGGACATTTGTTTGAGAAACTTGTGGACTTTCCTATACAACACATTGTAGTCATAGTGAAAACTGTGATAGTGTTTTGTTTGACATAATCCCATGATCATTATATTAATTTATATTAAATTATGTTAGAATAGCCTAAGTGGACAGTGTTTAGTTAAATATTTAACTTAAAGTATCAATCAATATTCTAAAGTATCAGTCCAGGGTCTCTTTAGTCGCTGAGTGTATCAGTCACACATTCATTAGTGCTTAGAAATTAAACACTAGTTACTGTCACACCTGACTCCCACACTTGATAATAGACAATACTGATATTAAACACGAATATTACATTACATTTATGGATTTATTTAGGAATAAATACAAATTACATAATACTGATATTATTCTCGAATATTACAACACATTTATCGATTTATTTAGGAATAAATACAAATTAAGCAATACGCACACATAATTCAAATAGTTAGGAATTTAATTAAATGCATAGAAAGTAATTACCTAATAAACACAAATACTGAGTGAGTGAGTGTGTGTGTGTGGGGGGCGCTTCCGGCTTCAGCCGCTTTCGCGCTGGGTGAGGGGGTTGTGGGGGAAAGGGAGGGGTACAACACAAATACTATGAACCTTTCAGGCATTTATTGATTATCATATGCTGTAGAAGACAGTGGGTGGATTGCTAAATATAGAATAAAATATTCGGATTTATCTTCTCCTTTTGTAAAAGGTTTTCCACCTACGGAAATACTATGTGGCAGTAAATGTCTTTAATGTTGTGGTAGAGAGAAGCATTTACAGTACCCATATATACGCCAGTGAGAGAGACATGTGGTGTCTTCCTGAGAATTATTACTAATATAAATTAAGATTTTTTATCAATTGTACATAGTTAAGTGTGTTTAATTAACAATAATAATCTTAACAAATAACTAATATTGCATAGGTGTCACAAATTCATATAATCGTGTTACTCAAGAGTTCTTAAGAACATATTACTCAGGATTTCCTAAATTCTCATTACATATTAGTTCCTAATATATCATTACACATTACTTCCTACGATCTCATTACACATTAGTTCCTAAGATCTCATTACACATTAGTTCCTAAGATCTCATTACATATTAGTTCCTAAGATCTCATTACACATTAGTTCCTAAGATCTCATTACATATTTGTTCCTAAGATCTCATTACACTTTAGTTCCTAAGATCTCATTATACATTAGTTCCTAAGATCTCATTACCATGAATACTCTACGATCCTTCATGGAAACGTGCGTTCTGAAAATCCTGTTAGATTAGATCCAAATTTTTAATGACACGTTTTAAGGTCGTGACACCTCACTATCCGGTGAATAATTCCTAATGATCGATCTTTAAATCTGTAAATATTAATATCTCCCTTAAAAGAATAAATCCTTGACTAGTGTAAGCTTATAAAATAGCGGCATAATATACCATTCTGTTCCTAATGTTCCAAACATTTTTAGTGTGAGAACTACGCTAATTTGTAAACAGTAGAACTTATTTTATAAACAAGTAAATGTATTTAGAAATCAGAGTGGAGATTAAATGCCTACATACATAAATCATTATCGACATACAATTGTTTTCTTGGAATCGAGATTTCAAATCTATTCCTGGCACTGGCTTTTTGAAAGTTCCGCATGCAAATATTTCACTAAGTCTCAGTTAGTCTATGGTCTCTGAGCTGAGTTCTCCACATAATAAGACTTTTTTTCAGAAATCACCTTAGTTGGAAAATGGCTTTTGGATAAATGAGATATCTTGATTTCTCAAGCACGCCAAATGTGTTTGCCAGACCTGTATACAGGAACTTCAAACAATTTCAGTCAGCCTCTGCTGTTTATTACAGAGTGAATATAATTTATTTCATGTTCACCCCTCAATTGTTGTCAGTTGCAAATGACGTCATCAATTACGTCTTTATTCCGTCACCTTTACCACACCGTTTGGTCAAGTACTATGACACACAATACTGTTTACGTGAACGACACTCTATTTAGTGTACTTATGAAATATTGAAGAACGACTATTCGTAAATGTAATAAACAAAGTACAAATTATCTCCCTTTACAGATTTTACAATGTATGCATTATTATTAATACTTTTAGTCGAGCTTCACAGCTTGAGTTGTTTCCCTTTGCACGTTATGCAATGTATATTATCTAGACTCTACTGCTCGAATAGTGTCCATTTACATCCCTTGCAATGTATATCCTCCTCTTATTGTTTTAGTTGAACTTTACTTTTTGAAGTCTCCCTTTACACTTTTTGCTATTTATAACATATTAATAATAATTTTATTTATTCTTTGTAATTATTCTATAATGATTATTTTAGTTAATATAATAGTGACTGTTTACTACACTGGCTACCTGTGAATTTCACAGGATTCCTGTTCACTTTACTGGCTGGTTGTTCACTCACTGACTACCTGTTTACATCACTAACTGCCTGTCCGCTTTACAGGTTACCTGCTTTATTAAATTGGCTGTCTACACATTGCATAATCACGTGTTCACCAAACTGGATGCCTGTTCACTACACGTGTCTGTTGACTACTGAATCCTTTCAAGTTCGCCTAATTCTTTTCTTTTTTTTTACTTGATACTCATGTCCAAAACACTCGTCCTGTGTACATTTCAATTTGACACTTTCACACGACCACTACAATCCGTTTGTATTGCAAAAGAAATAATCAAGTGAAAACAGATTAAAATAAATTTGGCTTGTTTACTATAATTCACATAAACACACATTTAAAACAATATTGTCAAAATCAGCATGGAAAGAGGGATTGGTTCTAAAGCGAATTAGATTTTAACAGGAGATAGATAAACTATTGTTGTGACAATGTAAGAAATATTTATTACAAAAATGTCCAATCTTTGCTATCTAGCTGTATAAGTCTACATGTACTATTTAAAAAAAGTGCTATGTCATCCATTATCTTTGTTACCAAGTCATATATGTCTGCATGTAATATTAAAAAAAACATGTGCTATTTCATCCATTGTCTTTATTATCGTGTCATACATCCATGTAATATTTTTTATAGTGTGCTATTTCATCCATTGTCTTTGTTATCCTGTCATATATCCATGTAATATTTTTAAAAAGTGCTATTTCATCCATTGTCTATGTTATCGTGTCATATATGACTCCATGTAGTGTTTGTCAGAGGAGTTTTAGGCAAATTATGTTTTTCTAATTTCTAATTAATAATTATTTTATTAATTTAAGAGATGTATGGTACCGTTAGCTAGATAGCAAACCTGTGGTGCAATATGTGCTTACGACCTATTAAGAGGTCAGGTCACTTGAAAGGGTGAGTGACGCTGAGGGGTAAAGGGGATTTGCAGAATAGGGGAACTGCTATCTGGATACGAGTCACCGTATTTGGTCATTTGCATTCCGTCTCATGACGTATTAAAATATGCTAGCTGACCTAGAGACCATTCATATATAAATATCAATGACCAGTGATCCACACACGCATTTTCACCGCACACACCTGTCCAAGGACAAATTTCTTTTGTTTGTTGATACTGCACGCGAATTACGAGAGTGGCAAATATAATTGACTTCTTTAAAATATTGTTTATATTAATTATTGATAGAATGCTGTGTAAAATATTTATGTGATTTGCTAAATGATTGTGTGAACTTATTATTTCTTTTCATGGAAGATAAATGGCATTGGTGATGATTGCATTCATGTTGAAATGTTGAGATTGCATAAACACGTGAATTTCCCATGCTCACACTTGTTTAACTATTTGTAGCCGGTAGAGCTAAATAGAGAAATAAATGATTGTTTAATGAATATCGCTGTGAACCACTTGCTAGATGATTATATCTGAAAATTTATGCAATTGTAGAAGTAGAATTATTATTACTCACTTATAAATATTTTATTGAACTTATTAATTGTAAGTTAGCAGTAGCTAACTAGTTCTGATGAATTTGTAAAGAGTAATCTATCGCTGTCGCCATTAAGTCCAAATGATTATCTAATAGTTTGTTATAAAAGATTGTTGCTCATTACAACCGGTTATGGGCCCTGAAACTACGCCAGTCTCATGGTCCTCTGATAACAACGTCTAGCACACCTGTATGACGCCAACGTGATGTCACTTTCTGTCAAAGATGCAGTGAGCAGTTACAGACCTTAATGAGTTAAATGTCCTCTCCCAATGAAGTGATCAGTCTAATTCAAACTTTATACGAATAATCGTGCAGGGCGGGAGAGACGAACTCTTGAATTTTCTGCAATCGAAAAGGATGTCTTTCATTACTAGTATTGTTATTAAATCTTACTTTGTTTTTTCACCCTTGTTATACAATTTGTTTTAATCGTCGACAAACATCTATGGGGAATGAGCCAGAGAAATAATACCATAATAATAACTAATAATAAAGGAGGAGATGACGGTACCAGCTTGGGCACGTAAGCTGATAAATCTGTCAGCATGTCATTTGAGAATCTTTGGCATATTCGTTGAATAGCCGTCCGGCTATTGTTAATATATTAGAAGAGAATCGATAACTTACTATTGATATTTGGGGGTCTGATATAGTGAGAGTGTCATTAAACATAACCGGACACGTGACAGTTTTACAAAACTGTGATATTTCATTTATTGTCTTTATTTCCGTGTCATATATGTCTCCATGTAGTGTACAAAACTGTGATATTACAACATTTGTCTTTGTTATCTAGAAGTATGTCTCCGTGTAGTGTATACATCTTTTGTCATCTGTTTTAATTACATGGGACACGTATTTGTCCAGTAATATGTCTGATTCTTTTTATTTCACAGAATGATCAATAACGATTTCTGGATTGAGGAGAAAGAAATCAAAGGAAATCAATCGCATCGATGTACGTCAGAAGTAAATTGAAAAAATATTTTTAATTGTGATTCTTCACATCTTTAGACACTGATGTCAAATGGAAACAGAGTTGGGATACTTCAACCCTTATTTAAAATTATTTAAAGAATTGTTCGTATATTAATTTTATGACTCTGTTATTGATTTATTATTGAACCACATTATATCAGGAATTATTTTGAATAATTTCTTGTATAATTATTAAATGGAAAAAAGCTATGATTTATTTCTTTACATAAAGATAAAAATTAAACAGTCTGATTCAAAGAAATAGAAAAATAAATATTATTTAAGCATAAAACTATAACTGACTGATTTGGCAATTTGTTTGATTATTTGTTGTGTTGGATGAAAGATATAAAACATTGGTGGCCAAGAGGTGTAAACGCTAGACTTGTGAACAGGTTCTCAATTTATTCAGTTTTTATGTGTTAAATGTATTTCCCTGCACCTGAAACACACATACATACAAATCCATGCAGGTGCATACGCAAATGACTAAAATCATGAGATATATTTCTTCCATACTATATCTTTGCTCATCGAATAATGATTAGTTCTGTGAGACAGCAATAAGTTATGATTAATTCTGTGAGACAGCAATAAGTTATGATTAATTCTGTGAGACAGCAATAAGTAATCAATAATTCTGTGACGTAGAAGTAAGCAAAGTGCTTCTGAACACGACTGCACACGTGCCTGATGGAGTATCGGTGGCTTTACTTTTGAAAGTGATGTTCCTGGTCGAAATGATGAATATTACTAAAATTTATAATGTGACGTTCTTGGCTGAAAAGATGAATTTTTTAAATTTGAATACGTTCATTCTGGGTTAAAGTGATGACTGTTGATACAATTTAATGTGACGTTCTCGGTTGAAATGATGTATGAATATAGAATTTAATATGTTAAGTATTCGGTTTAATTCTTTGATGTTGGTACGATGTAATACACACTGCAAAGACTCAATAGCATGATAATACACAATACATCTTGTGCACACAATGGGACGGATATTTACACACTGCATAGACTCAAAAGCATGATAATACACAATACATCTTGTGCACACAGTGGGACGGATATTTACACACTCATCTTTTACTTGCCCCTTGTTTTTCATAATTTCTCTCTGTATTTTTATTTATGCAATACTTTGCTGTGATGCATAGTGGAGTATGTGCTCGTATTTCCGGACATATATGTGTTGAAAGTAGGCGACGTACACTGCACGTTAAGTACACATTTATATGTAGTGTTTGAAGTAGGTCATATATTGCACGTTAAGTACACATTTATATGTAGTGTTTGAAGTAGGTCATATATTGCACGTTAAGTACACATTTTTATGTAGTGTTTGAAGTAGGTCATATATTGTACGTTAAGTACACATTTTTATGTAGTGTTTGAAGTAGGTCATATATTGTACGTTAAGTACACATTTTTATGTAGTGTTTGAAGTAGGTCATATATTGCACGTTAAGTACACAATTTTATGTAGTGTTTGAAGTAGGCGACGTACACTGCACGTTAAGTACACATTTTTATGCAGTGTTTTAAGTAGGCATTGAACATTGTACGTTAAGTACACATTTTTATGTAGTGTTTGAAGTAGGCGACGTACACTGCACGTTAAGTACACATTTTTATGTAGTGTTTAAAGTAGGCGACGTACACTGCACGTTAAGTACACACACACACAAGTAGAAAACAAAAGAGTCCTTCTAAAAGAGATTATTAGGCACTGCCTTAAGTATTATCGAGACTAAATGACACTTGTCGTCACTCATAGTAAAAATTCAATAGCGTAATTTCCTGAAAATGCATGAACCTTCTTGTAATGGAAAATGGCTTATTGCATGATGCAAGATGATAACCTGTTAGACTAGCCAATGGCCATGCAATGACCAATTGTACTTGCCCAATGAAATGATAATATCTTATTGCAATATTGAAGTAAAAGAATAATGTCACAATATTTTTGTTGTGGACAACAGAATTACGTTTTAATTAGATTTTGATGCACATGGTTTACCCTTGTTCTGCTCTGCTGTGTGGTCAAGAGATGTGACCACATAATTACACATTAGTATCTTGCTAGACCTTACATATACAGTTTCATTCGTTCGTTCGTTCCTTCATTGCATTTTAATGTCCGCTGCCTCTCGTTTTATTGATTGTACGCGTATTTATATATACAATAATATATTTCTATTACGTTATTGTTATTGATTGTACGCGTATTTATATATACAATAATATATTCCTATTACGTTATTGTTATTGATTGAACGCGTATTTATATATACAATAATATATTCCTATTACGTTATTGTCATTGATTCATTTGTTCTCATTTTGTGGGATTTGCTTGACTTTTTTCCTACTAATGTGTGAGATTAGAACTTGAATACACAGCTTGTGAAGTTCTATATGTGGGATTTGTTTGACTTTTCCCCTACTAATCTGTGAGATTAGAACATGAATACACAGCTTGTGAAGTAATCTATGTCAAACCAGTTTAATGCTGGTTTTATTTCTTACAGTCGTTTACATCTAGCAAAGAATGAATGCACTCACGTCAGTATATTAGTTGATTTATATATTTTAATTTTATTTTTAGGATACTTTATAATTTGTTTATTTGATTTAGTAGATGGTGAACTTGTGTTTGCAAACATAGGTTTATTCCACAACTATCAATATATATCTCTATCTATCCATTCATCCATCCATTCATCCATCCGTCCATCCAACTATTAATCTATCTATCTGTCTATCTATCTATCTATCTATCTATCTATCTATCTATCTATCTATCTATCTATCTATCTATCTATCTATCTATCTATCTATCTATCTATCTATCTATCTATCTATCTATCTATCTATCTATCTATCTATCTATCTATCTATCTATCTATCTATCTATCTATCTATCTATCTATCTATCTATCTATCTATCTATCTATCTATCTATCTATCTATCTATCTATCTATCTATCTAACTATCTATCTATATTTCCAAATGTAGCAGTATTTGCTATATACTCTTTTATCATTGTTTAGTCATCATCATCGCCCGCCATCATTACCATTATTATTATTATTATTATTATCATCATCATCATAATCATCATCATCATCGTCATCACCACCACAATTATTGCTACCTTTCACACCAGTACAGCCACAGCCAAATGTGTTATTGTAATTACAAACACATAGAAAACTTGAATTCCTGCAAATCTGATACATTCTTCTTTTTCGTGGAACATTTCCATTGGCGTTGATTTAATTATTCTCAGGGTCATTATGTCGGTAATAAGGAGTTCACGCCAATTTGCTGTGAGGCCTGATTTGATTGGTCAGCGCAATGAGAAGTCGACACCATAAGGGCGTGGTTTTGAAGATGGGTCGAACTTATAAATATCGATAGATCGATAGACAGATCACTTACCGTGTGCAAAGTGACGAAGAAATTGTTACAACTTTCAAAACTCAACGGCTAAGAGACTGGAGTAAACTGTTTTGTGACAAAATGAATATTTCACATAGGTTATATCTGTATCTAACTCTCTATATCCATGTCTACTGAGAGCTATATCTCTATCCTTTGATGTTGAAAATATAATAGTTATAATGGCTATGATGGAGCCAATAATAAATCACTCAATTTTAACTTTGACTTCAATGTACCTGTGTCTAAGAAACTTTAATATTTTTCGGATGATTCTTTTTGTAACTTTCATCTCGATTCATTTCCTTATTTCCTGGATGAAAAAGAAACTGTGTCAATGAAAAAAGGGGAGAGTAATCAGAAAAATAATTTTACCCTTGATTATCTCCACTTGGCTCGCGACGCAACAGACATTCGCAAGTGTCGTCTGCGAGCAAAATGACGTATTAATTACGTGCACTGTCAGCAAGTTTATTTCCATTTATTTACTGTCAGGGCGTCTGCATACAATGTCAGCAAATTTGCTAATTTGATGTTTCCTACATTTTTATAAAAAATATATTTCATTAATTATTTAAGTTAGATTCTCGATAATTATGTTCACAATATGTAGAAAATGTGTTTTATTTTTATTATCAATTCTTATTACAAATTTAATTAGGGATTATATTATTAGGAGTATTGCATCTCAGAAAAATACACTTTCGTAGCGTCAGTAAAGTAGGAATACACGCGAGAATGTTACGTGTGAGAGAGTTAGAACTGATTGTTCATAAAAAGACTAGCGAGAACTATTTTACTTCAGTGTGAGTCGTCTGGAATAGTGTGAGGACATTTTTGGTGACACTTTAACCTGATTTAGGGTAAGAATTACTTTTCCTATCTTCATCATCATCATCATTGCATAGGTATTGATGTTGGGTATTGGATTTTTGCATTGTGGATTTTGTGTGCAATTTTTTTGACATGGATTGTGCGTGATTTAGGAACGTGAGTTTTCCCGTGCACGCATTGTAGGGTTGTGATTCTTTTCGCGTTAGAAATGTTTGAACTTTTGATAGCCTTATTAGCGCATACTGTTAGAACTTTGACATGGCCGTCAAAGTTAAGGTTAAAGGACAGGTCTTGACAGAATTCGAGTTAGAGGTATTAGGAATGACGGCAGAGGACGTAGGATTTCTTACTGCAGAACGCCAGAAGAGATTCAGACGTTAAAGATAGAAGCAAGATGTAGAGAGGAATATGAAAACGAGCGGGACCACCGATATATTCTGATTTTAATGTACAACACCTATCGTGATTGAGTTACAGTTCGATGTTTCAGAGTTCGTTTCGATTTCAGTATCGATTTCTGAGCATACGTCTAGTGCACTGATTGAACCGCTAAGAACTACACAGAGCTATTCATTTGTTCAGACAGGCAAGTCAGATAGACTCGGTTGTCATGACTACCCCGCCGCTAATAGCTACACTATTGCTACTTTCGATTGCTTGAGTTTCGCTAGGCAACTCGGTTGTCAAATGACGTATTAGATGCAACGCAGATTTTTCGCATACTGATGCTACCTCTGAACCAGCAGCTTCGTGTCGTGATCAGTTAGAAGTTCAGGCCCCAGTTGTTTTTGCCAAAACATTTTGGTCGGTTGATCAACGGCGGTATTCAAAAAGAAAAGGTTGAAGTACGGAAAAAGTTTTTCTTTGTTAATCTTTTTATGTACAGTCAATTCTCCTTCTCTCATAGATAAAGTTCGCATGTGTATCGCTACTCTACCTAATGAACCGTTTAATCTATTTATTTCTAGAGTGTTTAATATTTTCTTCACAACTTGTGTCATAAAAATCTAATGTATTTGAATGAGTAATCAACTTTGTCTCATCATATAGACCCATGAATGTCATCAAGCGAAATGATATCACGTATCTGAACAAGGACCCTTACTATCATCAGGTGAAATGATATAACACTGTGTATGTCATGAAGTGAAATGGTTTCAACTCTGTCTCATCATTATGACATGAATGTCATCATGTGAACTGATATAGATGTCTTATCATGGTAGCCTAATGCCTTCAAGTAAAATGATTTAACTATGCCTTATCATAGTACACTGCCTGTCATTAAGGTGAAATAATCTCTCTCTCATTCTCTCTCTCTCACTCTCTCTCTCTCTCTCTCTCTCTCTCTCTCTCTCTCTCTCTCTCTTCATTGTATATGCTGAGTGGTATCAAGTGAAATGATATAACTCTCTTTCAGCATTGGAATATGAATGTCTTGAATTGAAATGCTATGATTCTGCCTCGTCACGGTATCATAAATATTATGATGTGAAATTATATAACTATGTCTGTTCATTGTAGCCTGAATGTCATCAGTTAAAATGCTATAACTGTCTCGGCACTGTAGCCTGAATGTCATCAAATATTTATATTGAAATGTAAATGTACGTCACACTGACAAATACCAAAGTAGAATAACATTTCTGAACTTATCTTTGAAAACAGTAATGTATTTAGTTTGTAAATGTACAAATCATTATGTTTCTTTCTTTTGTCCTTTAGCGAGTATTTAGTTTGTAAATGTACAAATCATTATGTTTCTTTCTTTTGTCCTTTAGCGAGTATTTAGTTTGTAAATGCACAATTCTTTATGTTTCTTTCTTTTGTCCTTTAGCGAGTATTTCGATGATGGAAAAAATAGTTCTATCGGCAGCTTTGCTGATCCTCATATCATTGGCGTCATCTAAATTAATAGTAGGTTTCTTGTTTTACCACTTTGTTCATGACAAAACATCTAAGTTAATGGTAGGATACTTGTTTCACCAATTTGTGCATGACAAAACATCTAAGTTAACGGTAGGTTTCTAGTTTTACCACTTTGCGCATGACAAAACATCTAAGTTAATGGTAGGTTTCTAGTTTTACCACTTTGCGCATGACAAAACATCTAAGTTAACGGTAGGTTTCTTTTACCACTTTGCGCATGACAAAACATCTTAGTTAATGGTAGGTTTCTTGTTTTTACCAATTCGTGCATGACAAAACATCTAAGTTAATGGTAGGTTTCTTGTTTTACCACTTTGCGCATGACAAAACATCTAAGTTAATGGTAGGTTTCTTGTTTTTACCAATTTGCGCATGACAATACTATGTGCACCAGTCCTTTACAACAAGGTATCTTTCACTTTATGAAAGTGTCAATCTGAAACGTCTAAGTTTATAAAACTATCATTTACAAGCTTCTTTCCTCACGTATGATGCGTTGTCATGAAAGCTAAATATTAGCATATTAAAATAGAAAATCAGAGGAAAAGAGTAACAGAAGAATATAGGAAACGTAAATCAAAGTGCTTTGCAATGGGACTCATCTTACCAACACCTCTACACTCTAACTCAAACTAGTCGTATACAGGGAATTGGACCTCATCACTCCTAGACTCTAACTCAAATTGGTTGTATACAATGAACTTGACCTCATCACACCTACACTCTAACTCAAATTGGTCGTGTACAATGAACTGGACCTCATAACACTGACCATTCCACTCAAATCTTTCGAATAATATGACCTACATCAAATAAATGACGTTTACAAAAGATATCTTTACTCTGAAAATTGTTATTGACTAAATTTCACTTACATATTTACCAATGAAAGGCTTGACATTGCAATAACAATGGGTAACTGTAACTGACAACCGAAAAGTGAGACGAACACCGATAGCCGTAAAACAGTGCACCCTCATTTAATTTATAATGGTTTATGTTTGAAGTTTGTTAGAAATCATTTGAATACATAATAAGGAAATAATTGGGTCTAATGTTAGTAGACGATAAACGTTTACTAATTAGTACACATTGGACTGCATAATAAGGAATGCATTGGGTCTAATGTTAGTAGACGATAAACGTTTATAATTAGTACACAATGAACTGCATAATAGTGAGTTATTAATATGCATTGCTATATTGAACTTCTTCAAATTTGTTTCATTTACCTAGCCGGGTGGATACTCTCGGTGGTGCGGTGACGGGTGGATTATGTATGAGAACTCTTGCTACATGATAACACCGAGAACGTTGGCCTGGGATAGAGCTCGGGTAAGGTTCCAAGGACACACTTTCTGACACGTATTACCTAATTAAAATGATGTTTTATCACAAGAATATCATTATACTGCTCTTATTTCATGCATTTCTTAATGAGTTATTCCATGACTGTGAGTATAATGGTGTCATTGATTTTCAAACTTTACAACCAGCAGTTATCTTTTGGGTAGCTTAAACTAATATGTACAACTGACTTTGAACATGAAGAGCGAAAAGTGTATTCTTTATGAACAATCAATATTTCAGTACCATTGCAATTCTAAAGACATCAAAAGCTATCTGGTAAACATCGGGTCACAAAAGGAAGACGACTTTGTGAATCAACTGGCACGTCAAAAAGGTAAGACAACTCTAACCTGGGAACATAGTCCGTTTACTTCATCTTTATTACACACATGCTCTAATTATACCACCATGTTTTTAAAATCAAGAATACCCCAATTATCTAACCTTTTTGTATCAAGAATACCCCACTTATCTCACCTTTCCTAACGCTATATTTCCATTTTTACCAACATTTTTTACCCTGAATATTCCACTTATATCAAGTTCCTAATCTACATACTCCACTTATGTCAATTTTCCTAGCCTACATACTGCACTCTCATCATCTTTCTAACCTACATACTCCATTCAAATCACCTTTCATTACATACATACTCCGCTTACATTAACTGTCTTAACATGCACATCCAAATTACCTTAAGTCTCCTAACCTACATAATCCACTCACATCTACTTTCTTAAATTATATACTCCATTTACATCAACGTTCCTAATTACTCCACTTACAATAACTTTCCTAACATGCATACTCCACTTTTACCTACTTAAATTATTTTATTGCTTTATCTCACATTGTAAACTATTACATATATTTCAACTTAAAATAGTTTATTTTTTTGAAAACACATTATTATCTTACTGAAGTAAATAGGTATTTTCAAAAGTATAATGTATATTGTAAATCGTTGAATATTCAGCAGTGTTGATTGACTTATTATTATACACAGTATTCATTATTTGCATTGATTTATTATTATAAACAGTATTTTATATTTGGATTGACTTAATACTATAAGTTAGTATTTCGTTTGGATTAACTTAGTATTATAAAACGGTGTTTAGTGCTTATTGTAATATTATTATAAACTAATATCCACATTTTGTATTGACTTATTATTATAAACCATTGTTTATTGTCTGTGCTGATTTATTATTATAATATTGTACCCAATGTTTATATTTGTTAATTAGTATAAATCAATGTCCAGTATTTTGGATTAACAAATTATTATAAACCAGTATACAGTGTTTGAAAATTGAGAATAAACATTCTGGAGAACACTCAAACGACAAAACAAATCACAATGATGAACAACTTTTAAATAATGTGTACGACAAAACTATATGTGTGCAGTTTACTCTAATTGAATTATGGACAACATGAAGTAAGTGTACGACCAAAATAAATATAAACATACAATTACACTGTCAACACTGATAAAGATATAAGCATGCAGTTTACTCTAAGTGAACTATGGAGAACTTGAAGTTAATTGTAGGACCAAACTATATATAAACATGCAATAAATTATAAAATAACACATCATTTTGGTAGCTATCAATCCCAACTTCCTTTTCAAATATGCATATTCTGAAGGTGCCTTTTAAAAAGATTATTATAAGCATTATTGTTACCAATATTCTCTCGTATAATAATTGCAATTAAATAATTATGTATTTTATATATAATTTAGAATAATATCTTATAATTAATAAATCGCGTTACTAAATTGCTATTAATTAATTATTTATTTTTGCATAATATATATTAATGTTTTCTAATTCATAAATTTCATAATTAATTATAATGTAATAAATGCAAATGTTGTGTATAATGTATTGTATTGGCTTATCATTAAGAAATTTCATAAATTAATATAATATAATAAGTATATGTTCATACATGTGTACAGCTATGTCCTTTAATTCATAAATCTCATAAATAAATTGCAATGTAATAATTATAGTGTATACTTAATTTATAACAATGTCTTACTTTTCATAAATATGATAAATGAATTGCAATGTAATAATTATAGTGTATACTTAATTTATAACAATGTCTTACATTTCATAAATATGATAAATGAATTGCAATCTAATAATTATATTGCTATGCATGATTTCAGGTAATGTGTAAAATATCATGAAGCTTATATATATATATTCATATCTATTAATTACATATTTTGCATGATTTAAGGTAATGTGTAAAAAATTATTACTCTTACATAGATATTAATATCTATTAATTACATATTTTATACATGATTTAAGGTAATATCTAAAAATTCATAAATCTTATATAGACATTGAAGTCTATTAATTACATGTTTCATAAATGATATAATGTAATGATAATTAATTACATGTTTTATACATGATTTAAGGTAATATCTATTAATTACATGTTTTATACATGATTTAAGGAAATGTCTATTAATTACATGTTTTAAACATGATTTAAAGTAATGTCTAATAAATCATAGATCTTATGTAAACATTGAAGTCTATTAATTATTTGTTTTATACATGATTTAAGGTAATATCTAAAAATTCATAAATCTTATATAGACATTGAAATCTATTAATTACATGTTTTATACATGATTTAAGGTAATGTCTATTAATTACATGTTTTATACATGATTTAAAGTAATGTCTAATAATTCATAGATCTTATGTAAACATTGAAGTCTATTAATTATATGCTTTATAAATATATTTCAAACTCAGTAAAACATGATCATGTGCAGGAGAAAATGTGTGGATAGGTTTAAGTGATTTTAGGCAAGAGGGGCGCTTTGTTTGGGAGGGTACAAGGAAAGAACCAACATACACACACTGGGGATCTACAGAGCCGAACGACTTTCAAGGAGATGAAGACTGTGTAATGTTATTATATGCTTTGGGAGGTCTTTGGTATGATGCCAGGTGCAATTTACCTCATTATGCAATCTGCGAGAAAGATTTTTGTGAGTATTGTTTACTTACTTGTGGATTTTTGTTTACTCACTAGTGAACTTTTAAAACTTGTGGACTTTTTGCTCAGGTATGGTTTTTTGTTGACTCATTGGTGGACATGTATTTACTCACTTGTGGACCTTTACACTTGTGAACGTTTAACACATATGTGGACTTTTGTTTACTCACTTGTGAACGTTTTACTCACTTATGGACATTTGTTTGAGAAACTTGTGGACTTTCCTATACAACACATTGTAGTCATAGTGAAAACTGTGATAGTGTTTTGTTTGACATAATCCCATGATCATTATATTAATTTATATTAAATTATGTTAGAATAGCCTAAGTGGACAGTGTTTAGTTAAATATTTAACTTAAAGTATCAATCAATATTCTAAAGTATCAGTCCAGGGTCTCTTTAGTCGCTGAGTGTATCAGTCACACATTCATTAGTGCTTAGAAATTAAACACTAGTTACTGTCACACCTGACTCCCACACTTGATAATAGACAATACTGATAACACGTATATTACAATACATTTAGGGATTTATTTAGGAATAAATACAAATTACATAATACTGATATTATTCACGAATATTACAACACATTTATGGATTTATTTAGGAATAAATACAAATTAAGCAATACGCACACATAATTCAAATAGTTAGGAATTTAATTAAATGCATAGAAAGTAATTACCTAATAAACACAAATACTGAGTGAGTGAGTGTGTGTTTGTGTGGGGCGCTTCCGGCTTCAGCCGCTTTCGCGCTGGGTGAGGGGGTTGTGGGGGAAAGGGAGGGGTACAACACAAATACTATCAACCTTTCAGGCATTTATTGATTATCATATGCTGTAGAAGACAGTGGGTGGATTGCTAAATATAGAATAAAATATTCGGATTTATCTTCTCCTTTTGTAAAAGGTTTTCCACCTACGGAAATACTATGTGGCAGTAAATGTCTTTAATGTTGTGGTAGAGAGAAGCATTTACAGTACCCATATATATGCCAGTGAGAGAAACATGTGGTGTCTTTAATGTTGTGGTAGAGAGAAGCATTTACAGTACCCATATATACGCCAGTGAGAGATACATGTGGTGTCTTCCTGAGAATTATTACTAATATAAATTAAGATTTTTATCAATTGTACATAGTTAAGTGTGTTTAATTAACAATAATAATCTTAACCAATAACTAATGTGGCATAGGTGTCACAAATTCATATAATCGTGTTACTCAAGAGTTCTTAAGAACATATTACTCAGGATTTCCTAAATTCTCATTACATATTAGTTCCTAATATATCATTACACATTACTTCCTACGATCTCATTACACATTAGTTCCTAAGATCTCATTACACATTAGTTCCTAAGATCTCATTACATATTAGTTCCTAAGATCTCATTACACATTAGTTCCTAAGATCTCATTACATATTTGTTCCTAAGATCTCATTACACTTTAGTTCCTAAGATCTCATTATACATTAGTTCCTAAGATCTCATTACCATGAATACTCTACGATCCATCATGGAAACGTGCGTTCTGAAAATCCTGTTAGATTAGATCCAAATTTTTAATGACACGTTTTAAGGTCGTGACACCTCACTATCCGGTGAATAATTCCTAATGATCGATCTTTAAATCTGTAAATATTAATATCTCCCTTAAAAGAATAAATCCTTGACTAGTGTAAGCTTATAAAATAGCGGCATAATGTACCATTCTGTTCCTAATGTTTCAAACATTTTTAGTTTGAGAACTACGCTAATTTGTAAACAGTAGAACTTATTTTATAAACAAGTAAATGTATTTAGAAATCAGAGTCGAGATTAAATGCCTACATACATAAATCATTATCGACATACAATTGTTTTCTTGGAATCGAGATTTCAAATCTATTCCTGGCACTGGCTTTTTGAAAGTCTCGCATGCAAATATTTCACTAAGTCTCAGTTAGTCTATGGTCTCTGAGCTGAGTTCTCCACATAATAAGACTTTTTTTCAGAAATCACCTTAGTTGGAAAATGGCTTTTGGATAAATGAGATATCTTGATTTCTCAAGCACGCCAAATGTGTTTGCCAGACCTGTATACAGGAACTTCAAACAATTTCAGTCAGCCTCTGCTGTTTATTACAGAGTGAATATAATTTATTTCATGTTCACCCCTCAATTGTTGTCAGTTGCAAATGACGTCATCAATTACGTCTTTATTCCGTCACCTTTACCACACCGTTTGGTCAAGTACTATGACACACAATACTGTTTACGTGAACGACACTCTATTTAGTGTACTTATGAAATATTGAAGAACGACTATTCGTAAATGTAATAAACAAAGTACAAATTATCTCCCTTTACAGATTTTACAATGTATGCATTATTATTAATACTTTTAGTCGAGCTTCACAGCTTGAGTTGTTTCCCTTTGCACGTTATGCAATGTATATTATCTAGACTCTACTGCTCGAATAGTGTCCCTTTACATCCCTTGCAATGTATATCCTCCTCTTATTGTTTTAGTTGAACTTTACTTTTTGATGTCTCCCTTTACACTTTTTGGTATTTATAACCTATTAATAATAATTTTATTTAGCCTTTGTAATTATTCTATAATGATTATTTTAGTTAATATAATAGTGACTGTTTACTACACTGGCTACCTGTGAATTTCACAGGATTCCTGTTCACTTTACTGGCTGGTTGTTCACTCACTGACTACCTGTTTACATCACTAACTGCCTGTCCGCTTTACAGGTTACCTGCTTTATTAAATTGGCTGTCTACACATTGCATAATCACGTGTTCACCAAACTGTATGCCTGTTCACTACACTTGTCTGTTGACTACTGAATCCTTTCAAGTTCGCCTAATTCTTTTCTTTTTTTTTACTTGATACTCATGTCCAAAACACTCGTCCTGTGTACATTTCAATTTGACACTTTCACACGACCACTACAATCCGTTTGTATTGCAAAAGAAATAATCAAGATTAAAATAAATTTAGCTTGTTTACTATAATTCACATAAACACACATTTAAAACAATATTGTCAAAATCAGCATGGAAAGAGGGATTGGTTCTAAAGCGAATTAGATTTTAACAGGAGATAGATAAACTATTGTTGTGACAATGTAAGAAATATTTATTACAAAAATGTCCAATCTTTGCTATCTAGCTGTATAAGTCTACATGTACTATTTAAAAAAAGTGCTATGTCATCCATTATCTTTGTTACCAAGTCATATATGTCTGCATGTAATATTAAAAAAAACATGTGCTATTTCATCCATTGTCTTTATTATCGTGTCATACATCCATGTAATATTTTTTATAGTGTGCTATTTCATCCATTGTCTTTGTTATCGTGTCATATATCCATGTAATATTATTTAAAAAGAGTGCTATTTTATCCATTGTCTTTGATATCGTGTCATATATGACTCCATGTAGTGTTTGTCAGAGGAGTTTTAGGCAAATTATGTTTTTCTAATTTCTAATTAATAATTCTTTTATTAATTTAAGAGATGTATGGTACCGTTAGCTAGATAGCAAACCTGTGGTGCAATATGTGCTTACGACCTATTAAGAGGTCAGGTCACTTGAAAGGGTGAGTGACGCTGAGGGGTAAAGGGGATTTGCAGAATAGGGGAACTGCTATCTGGATACGAGTCACCGTATTTGGTCATTTGCATTCCGTCTCATGACGTATTAAAATATGCTAGCTGACCTAGAGACCATTCATATATAAATATCAATGACCAGTGATCCACACACGCATTTTCACCGCACACACCTGTCCAAGGACAAATTTCTTTTGTTTGTTGATACTGCACGCGAATTACGAGAGTGGCAAATATAATTGACTTCTTTAAAATATTGTTTATGTTAATTATTGATAGAATGCTGTGTAAAATATTTATGTGATTTGCTAAATGATTGTGTGAACTTATTATTTCTTTTCATGGAAGATAAATGGCATTGGTGATGATTGCATTCATGTTGAAATGTTGAGATTGCATAAACACGTGAATTTCCCATGCTCACACTTGTTTAACTATTTGTAGCCGGTAGAGCTAAATAGAGAAATAAATGATTGTTTAATGAATATCGCTGTGAACCACTTGCTAGATGATTATATCTGAAAATTTATGCAATTGTAGAAGTAGAATTATTATTACTCACTTATAAATATTTTATTGAACTTATTAATTGTAAGTTAGCAGTAGCTAACTAGTTCTGATGAATTTGTAAAGAGTAATCTATCGCTGTCGCCATTAAGTCCAAATGATTATCTAATAGTTTGTTATAGAAGATTGTTGCTCATTACAACCGGTTATGGGCCCTGAAACTACGCCAGTCTCATGGTCCTCTGATAACAACGTCTAGCACACCTGTATGACGCCAACGTGATGTCACTTTCTGTCAAAGATGCAGTGAGCAGTTACAGACCTTAATGAGTTAAATGTCCTCTCCCAATGAAGTGATCAGTCTAATTCAAACTTTATACGAATAATCGTGCAGGGCGGGAGAGACGAACTCTTGAATTTTCTGCAATCGAAAAGGATGTCTTTCATTACTAGTATTGTTATTAAATTTTACTTTGTTTTCTTCACCATTGTTATAGAATTTGTGTTAATCGTCGACTAAAAAGCTTGTATGGGAATGAGCCAGAGAAATAATGCCATTATCATAACTAATAATAAAGGTGGAGATAACGGTACCAGCTTGGGCACGTCAGCTGATAAATCTGTCAGTATGTCATTTGAGAATCTTTGGCATATTCGTTGAATAGCCGTCCGGCTATTGTTAATATATTAGAAGAGAATCGATAACTTACTATTGATATTTGGGGGTCTGATATAGTGAGAGTGTCATTAAACATAACCGGACACGTGACAGTTTTACAAAACTGTGATATTTCATTTATTATCTTTATTTCCGTGTCATATATGTCTCCATGTAGTGTACAAATCTTTGATATTTCAACATTTGTCTTTGTTATCTAGAAGTATGTCTCCGTGTAGTGTATACATCTTTTGTCATCTGTTTTAATTACATGGGACACGTATTTGTCGAGTAATATGTCTGATTCTTTATATTTCACAGAATGATCAATAACGATTTCTGGATTGAGGAGAAAGAAATCAAAGGAAATCAATCGCATCGATGTACGTCTGAAGTAAATTGAAAAAATATTTTTAATTGTGATTCTTCACATCTTTAGACACTGATGTCAAATGGAAACAGAGTTGGGATACTTCAACCCTTATTAAAATTATTTAAAGAATTGTTCGTATATTAATTTTATGACTATGTTATTGATTTATTATTGAACCACATTATATCAGGAATTTTTTGAATAATTTCTTGTATAATTATTAAATGGAAAAAAGCTATGATTTATTTCTTTACATAAAGATAAAAATTAAACACTCTGATTCAAAGAAATAGAAAAATAAATATTATTTAAGCATAAAACTATAACTGACTGATTTGGCAATTTGTTTGATTATTTGTTGTGTTGGATGAAAGATATAGAACATTGGTGGCCAAGAGGTGTAAACGCTAGACTTGTGAACAGGTTCTCAATTTATTCAGTTTTTATGTGTTAAATGTATTTCCCTGCACCTGAAACACACATACATACAAATCCATGCAGGTGCATACGCAAAGGACTAAAATCATGAGATATATTTCTTCCATACTATATCTTTGCTCATCGAATAATGATTAATTCTGTGAGACAGCAATAAGTTATGATTAATTCTGTGAGACAGCAATAAGTTATGATTAATTCTGTGAAACAGCAATAAGTTATGATTAATTCTGTGAAACAGCTAATAAGTTATGATTAATTGTGTGAGACAGCAATAAGTAATCAATAATTCTGTGACGTAGCAGTAAGCAAAGTGCTTCTGAACACGACTGCACACGTGCCTGATGGAGTATCGGTGGCTTTACTTTTGAAAGTGATGTTCCTGGTCGAAATGATGAATGTTACTAAAATTTATAATGTGACGTTCTTGGCTGAAAAGATGAATTTTTTAAATTTGAATACTTTCATTCTGGGTTAAAGTGATGACTGTTGATACAATTTAATGTGACGTTCTCGGTTGAAATGATGTATGTATATAGAATTTAATATGTTAAGTATTCGGTTTAATTCTTTGATGTTGGTACGATGTAATACACACTGCATAGACTCAATAGCATGATAATACACAATACATCTTGTGCACACAATGGGACGGATATTTACACACTGCATAGACTCAAAAGCATGATAATACACAATACATCTTGTGCACACAGTGGGACGGATATTTACACACTGCATAGACTCAAAAGCATGATAATACACAATACATCTTGTGCACACAGTGGGACGGATATTTACACACTCATCTTTTACTTGCCCCTTCTTTTTCATAATTTCTCTCTGTATTTTTATTTATGCAATACTTTGCTGTGATGCATAGTGGAGTATGTGCTCGTATTTCCGGACATATATGTGTTGAAAGTAGGCGACGTACACTGCACGTTAAGTACACATTTATATGTAGTGTTTGAAGTAGGCGACGTACACTGCACGTTAAGTACACATTTTTATGTAGTGTTTGAAGTAGGTCATATATTGCACGTTAAGTACACATTTTTATGTAGTGTTTGAAGTAGGTCATATATTGCACGTTAAGTACACATTTATATGTAGTGTTTGAACTAGGTCATATATTGCACGTTAAGTACACATTTATATGTAGTGTTTGAAGTAGGTCATATATTGCACTTTAAGTACACATTTATATGTAGTGTTTGAAGTAGGTCATATATTGCACGTTAAGTACACATTTATATGTAGTGTTTGAAGTAGGTCATATATTGCACGTTAAGTACACATTTATATGTAGTGTTTGAAGTAGGCGACGTACACTGCATGTTAAGTACACACACAAGTAGAAAACAACAGAATCCTTCTAAAAGTGATTATTAAGCACTGCCCTAAGTACTATTGAGACTAAATGACACTTGTCATCACTCATATTAAAAATTCAATAGCGTAATTTCCTGAGTAAACACGACCCATCTTATAATGGAAAAATTGGCTTATTGCATGATGCAAGATGACAACCTGTTAGACTAGCCAATTGACATGTAATGTCCAATGACATGATAATATCTTATTGCAATACTAAAGTAAAAGAATATTGTCACAATACCTTTGTTGTGGACAACAGAATTACGTTTTAATTAGATTTTGATGCACATGGTTTCCCCTTGCTCTGCTCTGCTAAGTGTGGTCAAGAGATGTGACCACATAATTACACATTAATATCATGCTAGTCATGGTAAGTGTGGTCAAGAGATGTGACCACATAATTACACATTAATATCATGCTAGTCATGGTAAGTGTGGTCAAGAGATGTGACCACATAATTACACATTAATATCATGCTAGTCATGGTAAGTGTGGTCAAGAGATGTGACCACATAATTACACATTAATATCATGCTAGTCATGGTAAGTGTGGTCAAGAGATGTGACCACATAATTACACATTAATATCATGCTAGTCATGGTAAGTGTGGTCAAGAGATGTGACCACACAATTACACATTAATATCATGCTAGTCATGGCAAGTGTGGTCAAGAGATGTGACCACATAATTACACATTAATATCATGCTAGTCTTGGTAAAGCTAAATATTTCTTTGCCAACTTAGCAAATTTGTATCTCCATTATAGTTTCTGAACATCAGATTGAAGATTTGGTTAAGGACCTGATGCAGGAATAAAAAATGCAGCTTTAATTTCTACTCAAATGACGTAGTCAGTAGGAGACCTGAGATAGAGATTAGGAGACCAGAATGTTTCTCATTGGTGTTATATGGGTGAAATAACTTTTTCATTTATTTTGCCATGTTATGTACCCATATTGTTGTGATGGCAAAGCAGTCGGGTATCTTAATGCGGTGACGTCATCTGGTAAAAGATTGTCCCACTCTGTTGGCAAAATTCATTAACCATTTAATGAGTTAGTTCAGTGCAAGGACAAAATAGTTGGACAGGATATTTTGCCATGCGGGCAGCCAGAGGCTTTGAACCAGACCTACTCTAGGGTGGACCGATTACATCCATGCAGATATCGATGGAAAGTAATGCCACGCGATGTTGACATTTGGCTGACAATGGAGTGCGACAGCGACTTTTTACTTATGTAGTGATTGTCTGAAAACCCTCATCCAGCTTTATTTAGCCTAAATACTGGGAAGTCTGGACTTAACCTACAGACAGGCGATCAATCTGTTAGGTTGTTTCAGATCAAGCAGAGAACTAATTATTTGACACCAGAAGTGTGTTTGAAGACGGAATGTCCAACCATGAGCAACCCCGCAAGAGACAGACATAACAGTGTCTATATTTGAACTGTGACATTCTTTCCGTGTTTTTTTTTTCCATTTTCCGGCATGTCTGGTTGTTACATCTTTTTATCAAAATCAGCCAACTTGTTTTGTTATTGATACTAAGACCTATAGCTGTAAATAGCCATAAAATTCAATTCATTATTAAAAACCTCAGTAGACATAATTAATTATGAGTAAGTAGGGCTAAGTATGAATGTAGGATTTGAACCTTTATCTATTTGCAACTGGATTGTGAAGGAGGAAAATAGCTGTAGGACTTGTAGTGATATTTATTTTAGAAATAACTTTATACATTGTACTTGTATCTTTTCTTTTCATTGCTGCATTTTTGTCCTGTTTAGTTTGTTTTTTTCTACTTCTTTACTTTACTTTCTCATTATTTTTATCTCTCATCCATAAGAAAATTAATCCTTTCATCATTGTCCAGAATGGATTACGAAACGTGTGATTAAGTTTTTCTTTTATCCACCACACGAAAGGGAACCCTTAGGATAATAAAGTTCAATCATTCTTAAACAAAAATAGTGTGACGCGAAAAAATACAAACATCAAGCGAAAACTTGTTCATGAATTAAAACGTAATTTATACGTTTTTTATACGTAATTTAGTCAAAACTAAGTAAATTACATCATAATACCAATGACGTCTTCATGTCGCCAGAGACTAAGGGGTTGCGGCTCCTAAGATCTGATTTTCCGTGCAAACTAGAGACAGAGCAAGGCACGCCTGAATGTCTGGGAAGTCAATAGTCAACAGTCAAAGGACAGTCTTGTACTGGTGATGTTTGCTCACAATGTGTCGTAAGTCTGGGAAGTCAAAAGTCAACAGTCAAAGGACAGTCTTGTACTGGTGATGTTTGCTCACAATGTGTCGTAAGTCTGGGAAGTCAAAAGTCAACAGTCAAAGGACAGTCTTGTACTGGTGATGTTTGCTCACAATGTGTCGTAAGGTATAAAAGAAACAACGAGTGCGTATCGTTGAGAAAATTGTTCGTCTCTGAAATTATTTTAAAGGAGGACAGATCGGAAAGTGATTCTTTCTTCGTACAATAATTATCAAACTCCAAATTCTGGTCACTGATCCTAGATCAGCGATCACGGCCTACGTTGTGACTGCCATCAGAGGCGCTGAAGAAGACGAGGACTCTGTTCAAAGCCGTTTTGTTCTTTTACGTTTTCCGTCGTTCTCCTGGTTCCTGTTTTCCGTTGCGTCTCATTGTCTGGTTGTCTTGGGTTGACAACAGTACTGCCACTCAGCCTGCTGAATGTGTTAAGGGCCAGTGTGGAGTAACTTCTTGTTTGGACTCTATGTACCGGGACCAACAAGGGAGACGATATTACGAAGTGAGCTGCAGCAGGTGCGTGTGTGAGTCTGACTCACTTGTAATAAACAAGGATAAGTTTCCAAACCAGCGTGAACTCGGACTGTGTTATTCCGTGCCAGTGAAAGGAGTATAATATACTGTGAACTCGGACTGTGTTATTCAGTGCCAGTGAAAGGAGTATACTATACTGTGGAAAATTCTGACTGTGTGTTATTCAGTGCCAGTGAAGGGATTTTTCCATATACTGTAATAACTGTTCTTGGACAAAGTGTTATGTGTACTGAACATTCATTTAACGTCACCAGGCGGGCTAAACCACGAGACATTCAATTGTAAACCAAACCTGCCGAGAACAAGGCTACTGCTGAACAAGGCCCTAATCAGGTGATTCAATTACATGAACGTTCTGTGTAATCTGTACATGTTTCTGTGATTTTTCCATTCCTTGTTCTATGTCTGATTCTTCTATGTAATTCCTTCTATGTATTTTTCCTAAAGTGTTGACTATGTAGTTGGCTTAATTATGAGAGTGTTTATGTAAGCTTAACTAAATTGGATCATAGTGTCACATGAAATTCTCTAATAATTATTCTCTAAAACTGCATTGATATATCTTTTTTATTAATTGTGATTTTAGACGTCTTACGAGATTGGTGATTTCGAAATCGCCTAGTGTGTGAGTTGAAGTCAATGTAAATTTATTGAAATTGTTATCTTTATTTCTTTTAATAAATTTGTTTTTTTTTCTTTAAAACTATTTACTCCTTATATTGTTGGGGAGGAGCATGTGTAGATGATGGGTGGTGGCAGCCAATGACGTAATACAATTGAGAAGACGGTCTATGCACATGTTTAAAATAGTTCCCATCATCGACGACGACGAGAGATTTGTGGTAGGGCCGGAATAGTGACAGAACGACTAGCAAGATAACATAGTGTAGTCGCTATTCTGAGACAGGTAACACTTGAGAGACGGTCACTGACTGACGGACTGCTCAAGGCTTGACCTAGTCACTCTCAGACCGCACAAGACCCTTAAGGAGGTTGTGAGCGATTGGCATGAAAGATATTATTAATAAATTATTTATTACTTACCAAGACGCACACAGAGAAAACCCCCTTTCCGCCTCAAATAGTAACTTGTCTACTATTGTTTTCAAAGTGTGAGTGTGGTATCTGCATTGTAGTGTCCTGTATTGCTGACATTTTCCACTCTATATACATTCTCACAAACAAACACATCAGCATACGTAACGCTTGCACGCTAAACAAAATAGCCGGACAAGCATCCATGCTCATTTATTCCGCAGAGTTCACAAACTTTGTATGTGACAACTATTAGGGTTAACAATGAAACATAAGTCTAACCTCAGTATATGCGGGATTACAATTATTAGTTTTAATTCCTGTTATCATGCTGAGATCTTCCAGAGGGTTTACTACAGGTGAGTGAGCGAGTGAACATTAAATAGAGAAAAGGTATGTTAGAGTGAGACCACATTTTAAATAGCCATGGACAGCATAGAAATTATATGAAGTCATTTCTGAATCCTCATCTATTTAATGCATTTACACTTGAAGACGTATCCTTTATTTCAACATATAAAGTTCCTGACTCATTTATGTAACATTATGCATACATTATGTTTATTATATATTAATACTGAAAAACTCTTATATTGACGACATTTGCAATACACCTTGATCTGACCAGGCCGTGTTTGTGTAACACCCACAAAGAACGTCTTGCTGTTGTTCAATCAAGTATATTTTAGAGAAAAGCCAATTGAGTACAACTCCAGATAAAGAAAATGTGCATGAGCATTCAACATCCACACAACATACCTCTACATCGCTTTACACATCCATCCATCTATCCATCCATCCATCCATCCATCTATCTATCTATCTATCCATCTATCCATCCATCCATCCATCCATCCATCCATCTATCTATCTATCTATCTATCTATCTATCTATCTATCTATCTATCTATCTATCTATCTATCTATCTATCTATCTATCTATCTATCTATCTATCTATCTATCTATCTATCTATCTATCTATCTATCTATCTATCTATCTATCTATCTATCTATCTAACTATCTTTTCATCTCTCGCTCCCTTCCAGATGTAGCAGTATATGCTATATACTCTTTTATCATTTTTAGTCATCATCATCGCCCGCCATCATTACCATTATTATTATCATCATCGTCATCATCGTCCACTTCATCGTCATCATCGTCGTCATCATTATCGTCATCAAAATCGTCATCATCATCACCACCACCATTACTGCTACCTTTCACACCCAGTACAGCTACTGCCAAATGTGTTATTGTAATTGCAAACACATAGAAAACTTGAATTTTTGCAAATCTGATACATTCTTCTTTTTCGTGGAAGATTTCCATTGGCGTTGATTTAATTATTCTCAGGGTCATTATGTCAGTAATAAGTAGTTCACGCCAATTTGCTGTGAGGCCTGATTTGATTGGTCAGCGCAATGAGAAGTCGACACCGTAAGGGCGTGGTTTTGAAGACGGGCCGAAGTTATAAATATCGATACACACCGACAGATCACTTTCGGTGTGCAAAGTGACGAAGAAATTGTTACAACTTTCAAAACTCAACAGGTAAGAGACTAGAGTAAACTGTTTTGCGAGAAAATGAATATTTCACATACGTTATATCTGTATCTAACTCTCTATATCCATGTCTACTGAGAACAATATCTCTATCTTTATCTCTATCCATTGCCGTTAAAAATATTATAGTTTTAATGGCACTGATGGAGCCAAAAATAAATCACTGTTTTAACTTTGACTTCAATGTACCTGTGTTTAAGAAACTTTAATATTTTTCGGATGATTCTTTTTGTAACTTTCAGCTCTATTCTTTTCCTTATTTCCTGGATGAAAAAGAAATTTTGTCATGGAAAAAAGGGGAGAGTAATCAGAAAATTATTTTTTTTACCCTTGATTATCTCCACTTGGCTCGCGACGCGACAGACGATCGCAAGTGTCGTCAGCGAGCAAGATGACGTATTCATTACGTGCACTGTCAGCAAATTTGTTTCCATTTACTGTCAAGGCGTCTGCTTATTTTGTTTGCATACAATATTAGCAAATTTGTTAATTTCATTTTCTCAACATTTTTATAAAATATATTTGATTAATTATTTAAGTTAGATTCTCGATAATTATGTTCACAATATGTAGAAAATGTGTTTTATTTTTATTATCAATTCTTATAACAAATTTAATTAGGAATTATATTATTAGGAGTATTGAAAATGCACCTTCGTAGCGTCAGTAAAGTAGGAATACACGCGCAAATTTTATATGTGAGAGAGTGAGAACTGATTATGCATAAAAAGACTAGTGGGAGCTATTTTACTTAAGTGTGCGTCGTCTGGAATGATGACATTTTTGGTGACCCTTTCACGTGATTTAGGGTAAGAATTATGCGTGTGAGATCTTTCTTCTCTCTTTAACATCTGAATCTCTTCTGCAGTAAGAAATCATACGTCCTCTGCCCTCATTCCTAATACCACTAACTCGAATTCTGTCAAGACCTGTCCTTTAACCTTAACTTTGATGGCCATGTCAAAGTTCTAACAGTATGCGCTAATAAATCTATCAAAATTTCAAAAATTTCTAACGCGAAAAGAATCACAACCCTACAATGCGTGCACGGGAAAACTCACGTTCCTAAATCAAGCACAATCCATGAAAAAAACATTGCACACAAAAATCCACAATGCAAAAATCCAATACCCAACCACAATACCTATGCAATGATGATGATGAAGAAGATAGGAAAGTAGAAAAAGGAAAGAGGAATTTCGAGACCTGGGAAAGAAAGATGGGTTAGTGGGGGAAGAACTGGAGTAGTTTATAGAGGACGGAATAGATTGGTGGTAAGTGGTACAGGAAGAAATAGAGGGGTGTCCGTGGTCAACCAAAAATCTAGGCCCAGACAAAGTGCCTGGCGGGCCTTAATTATTGCTATACAGCACTCAGCCAAACAGAAATCATCCGGTGAACTCTTCTTTACTCTTGCCACTTCTTTTATTGGTCAAAATTTTCTGACTCCTTAATTGTTGTAAATCTCTATATTCTGCTTTCAATCTTTCCCTATCTCTCATAGTGACCTCTATTTCTTCTATTCTTGCGTCTCTGTCCCTGGCCTCTGCCCTTATTCCGTCTATCTCTAACTCATCCTCGACCACTGCCTTCAATTCTTCTATCTCTATCACTTTTATCTGTTTCTTTAGTTCCCATCGGGGCGAGAACAGTGACAATCATTTCCGACTAAGGAAACTTCACGAGCGGGACCGCCGATATTTTCTGATTTGATATGTACAACACCTATCGTGCTTGAATTACAGTTCGATGTTTCAGAGTTCGATTTCTGAGCTTACGTCTAGTGCACTGATTGAACCGATGACATTCAGGGTCTATATGATGAGACAAATTTGATTTCTAATTCATTCACATGTAAATAGATTTTAATGACACACGTTGTGAAGAAAATATTAAACACTTAGAAATAAATAGATTAAACGGTTCATTCAGTACAGTAGGGATACTAACAAAGAAAAACCTTTTCCGTACTTCAACCTTTTCTTTTTGAATACCGCCGTTGATCAACAGACCAAAATGTTTTGGCAAAAACAACTGGGGCCTGAACTTCTATCTGATCACGACACGAAGCTGTTAGTTCAGAGGTAGCATCATTATGCGAAAAAATCTGCGTTGCATCTAATACGTCATTTGACAACCGAGTTGCCTAGCGAAACTCAAGCAATCGAAAGTAGCAATAGTGTGGCTATTAGCGGCGGGGTAGTCATGACAACCGAGTCAATCTGACTTGCTTGTCTGAACAAATGAATGGCTGTGTGTAATAAATCGAAATGATATAAATCTGTGTATGTCATGAAGTGAAATGGTTTTAACTCTGTCTCATCATTATACCATGAATGTCATCATGTGAACTGATATAGATGTCTTATCATGGTAGCCTAATGCCTTCAAGTAAAATGATTTAACTATGCCGTATCATAGTGCCCTGCCTGTCATTAAGGTGAAATAATCTCTCTCTCTCTCTCTCTCTCTCTCTCTCTCTCTCTCTCTCTCTCTCTCTCTCTCTCTCTCTCTCTCTCTCTCTCTCTCTCTCTCTCTCTCTGCCTGACTGACAACAAGTAAATAAATGATAAATCTCTTTCAGTATCGGAGCCTGAATGTCTTCATCTGAAATGCTATATTTATCGATGATATAACTCTGAATCAGCATTGTGGACTAATGTCTTCAGGTGACATGCTATAATACTGTCTAGTGATTGTACCATGAATGACATGAAGGGAAATGATATTACTCTTTCTCGTCATTGCTCTATGAATGTATTTAAGATATAAATATCTTTTCATGGCCCCTGCATGTCGTCAAACAAAATGAAATACTTCATCTCATCGTGGATTGTCATCTGGTGTATTGATATAACTTCTTAGCATTGTAGCCAGGATGTAATCAAATAAGATGATATAACACTATCTGAGAACTGAACATTAAATGTTATCATGTGAAATGATATATCTCTGTTTTAGCAATGTAGCCAGAATGTCACTAAGTAAAATGATAAATTAAACATTATCACATCGTATCCTGAATGTCATTATGAAATAATATAACCTCTCTCTCTCCCTCCCTCCCTCCCTCTCTCTCTCTCTCTCTCTCTCTCTCTCTCTCGTCATTGTATGTGCTGAGTGGCTGAGTGGTATCAAGTGAAATGATATAACTCTCTTTCAGCATTGGAATCTGAATGACTTGAATTGAAATGCTATGATTCTCCCTCGTCACGGTACCATAAATATTATGATGTGAAATTATGTAACTATGTCTGTTCATTGTAGCCTGAATGTCATCAAGTGAAATGCTATAACTGTCTCGGCATTGTAGCCTGAATGTCATCATATATTTATATTGAAATGTAAATGTACATCTAACTGACAAATACCAAGGCAGAATAACATTTCTGAACTTATCTTTGAATACAGTAATGTATTTAGTTTGTAAATGCACAAATCACTATGTTTCTTTCTTTTGTCCTTTAGCGAGTATTTAGTTTGTAAATGCACAATTCTTTATGTTTCTTTCTTTTGTCCTTTAGCGAGTATTTCCAAGATGGAGAAAATAGTTCTATCGGCAGCTTTGCTGATCCTCTTATCATTGGCATCAGCATCTAAGTTAAAGGTAGGTTTCTTGTTTTACCACTTTGCGCATTCCAAAACATCTAAGTTAATGTTAGGATTCTTGTTTTACCACTTTACACATTCCAAAACATCCAAGTTAATGTTAGGATTCTTGTTTTACCACTTTGTGAATGAGAAAACATCTAAGTTAATGGTAGGTAACTTGTTTTACCACTTTGCGCATGAGAAAACAACTAAGTTAATGGTAGGTTTCTTGTTTTACCACTTTGCGCATGAGAAAACATCTAAGTTAATGGTAGGTTTCTTGCTTCTACCTATATGCGCATGACTAAACTAAGTCCATCCGTCCTTTACAACAAGGTAATTTTCACTTTATGAAAGTGTCAATCTGAAACGTCTAAGTTTATAAAACTATCATTTACAAGCTTCTTTCCTCACGTTTGATGCATTCTAATGAAAGCTAAATAATTAGCATTCTGAAAATAGAAAATATCAGAGAAAAGAGTTACAGAAGAATATAGGAAAAGTAAATCAAAGTGCTGTACAATGGGACTCATCTTACCAACACTTCCATATTTTAACTGGAATTGGTCATATGCAAGGAATTGGACCTCATCACTCCTACACTCTAACTCAAATTTGTCTTATACAATGAAATGGACCTCATCACACCTACACTTTAACTCGAACTCGTCGTATACAATGAATTGAACCTCATCACTCCTACACTCTAACTCAAATTGGTCGTGTACAAGGAATTGGACCTCATCACACTGACCCTTCCACTCTTTAACTCAAATCGGTCGAATAATGTGACCTACAACAAATAAATGACGTTTACAAAAGATATCTTTATTCTGAAAATTGTTTTGACTAATTTTCACTTACATATTTACCAATGAAAGGCTTGACATTGCAATAACGATGGGTAATTGTAACTGACAACCGAAAAGTGAGACGAACGCCGATAGCCGAAGAACAGTACACCCTCATTTTATTTCTAATGGTTTCTGTTTGAAATTTGTTAGAAATCATTTGAATGCATAATAAGGAATGAATTGGATCAAATGTTAGTAGACGATAAACGATTACTAATTAGTACACATTGAACTGCATAATAGTGAGTTATTAATATGCATTGCTATATTGAATTTATTCAATAAACAAATGTTTCATTTACCTAGCCTGTTATAGACCCTCACTCTAGGATGTGCGGTGACATGTGGGATTATTTTTGGAACTCCTGCTACATGATTATATATAAAGAACAATCCTGGGCGGATTCTCGGGTAAGATTCATATGACACACTTTCTGACACGTATTACCTATTTAAAAATAATGTTTCATCACAATAATATCATTACACAGCTCTTATTTCATGCATTTCTTAATGAGTTATTCCATGACTATGAGTATTTCATGCATTTCTTAATGAGGTATTCCATGACTATGAGTATTTCATGCATTTCTTAATGAGTTATTCCATGACTATGAGTATTTCATGCACTTCTTAATGAGTTATTCCATAAATATGAGTATAATGGTATCATTGATTTTCAAACTTTACCACCAGCAGTTATATTTGGGAAGCATAAACTAATATGTACAACTGACTTAAAACACGAAGAGCAAAACGTGCATTCTTTATGAACAATCACTATTTCAGTACAACTGCAAGTCTGAAGACAACGCCAGCTATCTGGTAAACATCGGGTCACAAGATGAAGAAAACTTTCTGATTAACATATTACGTGACAGAGGTAGGACAACTTTTCTAACCTGGGAACATAATCCATTTACATCAGCTTTATTACACACATGCTCTAATTAAACCACATTTTTGTATCAAGAATACCCCACTTATCTCCCCTTTTTGTATCAAGATTACCCCACTTATCTCACCTTTCCTAACGCTACATTTCCATTTTTACCATCATTTTTTACCCTGAATATTCCACTTACATCAACGTTCCTAATCTACATACTCCACTTATGTCAATTTTCCTAACCTACATACTCCACTCACATCATCTTATCTAACCTACATACTCCACTCACATCACCTTTCATAACAACATACTCCATTCACATTAACTGACTTAACACGCACATTTCACTTACATCAACTCTCCTAACCTATATTATACACTCACATCTACTTTCTTAAATCATGTACTTCACTTACATCAACGTTCCTGACTAATTACTCCACACAATAACTTTCCTAACTTGCATACTCCACTTTTACCTACTTAAATTGTTTTATTTCTTTACCTCACATTGTAAACTATTCCATATACTTCAACACAGAATAGTTTATTGCTTTGAAAACACATTATACACTTACTGAAGTAATACGTATATTTTCAAAAGTATAGTGTTTGTTGAAAAGCGTTGAATATTCAGCAGTGTTGATTGACTTATTATTTTATTAACCAGTATACACTAATACAGTGTTTTAAGTGACGGATGAATGTAAACAAGATGTAAATGTTTACATTGGCTTAGTATTATAAAAGAAAGTATTTGAGTATTAGGATTGAGTAATCACTATAAACTGTTATACTGTTTTGGGGTTGATTTATTCTATATCAGTATTCTGTGTTTCAATTGTCTTGGTATTTCATATTTGGATTGACCTATTATTATAACCAATATTCAGCATTTGGATTGACTTAATACTATAAGTTAGTAATATTATTATTAGTAATATTCAAATTTTGCATTGACTTAATATTATAAACCATTGTTTAGTGTATGTACTGATTTATTATTTTAATATTGTACCCAATGTTTATATTTGTTAATTAGTATAAATCAATTTCCAGTATTTTGGATTAACATATTATTATAAGACAGTATACAGTGTTTGAAAATTGAGAATATACATTCTGGAGAACACCCAAACGACAAAACCGAACAAATCACAATGATGAAGAACTTTTAAATAATGTGTACGACAGAACTATTTGTATGCAGTTTACTCTAAGTGAATTATGGAGAACCGGAAGTAAGTGTACGACCAAATAAATATAAACATACAATTACACTGTCAACACTGACAAAAGTATATGCATGCAGTTTACTTTAAGTGAATTATGGAGAATCTGAAGTAAGTGTGCGAGAAAACTAAATATAAACATACAATTACAATGTCAACTCTGACAAAACTGTATGAATGCAGTTTACTCTAAGTGAATTATTGAAGTTAATAGTAGGACTAAACTAAATTATTGAAGTTAATCGTTGGGACCAAAATAAATATAATCAAGCAATTATTGTAAAACAACACATCATTTTTGTTATTTTCAATCCCAAAATGTGCATATTCTGAAGATGCCTTTTAAAAGATTATTATAATTATCACCGTTACCATTATTCTCTCCTAAAATAATTGCAATTTATTAATTTGTTATTTTATATATAATTTAGAATAATATCTTATAATTCATAAATCTCGTTACTAAATTGCAATTAATTAATTATTTATTTATGCATATATATATATATATTAATGTTTTCTAATTCATAAATTTCATAATTAATTATAATGTAATAAATGCATATGTTTTGTATAATTTATTGTATTGCCTTATCATTCAGAAATTTCATAAATTAATATAATATAATAATTATATATTCACACATGTCTACAGCAATGTCCTATAAGTCATAAATTTCATAAATAAAATGCAATGTAATAATTATATTTTATACTTAATTTATAACACTGTCTTACTTTTCATAAATATGATAAATGAATTGCAATCTAATAATGATATTTTTATGCATGATTTAAGGTAATGTTTAAAATATCACTACTCTTACATCGATATTCATTTCTATTAATTACTTATTTTATACATGATTTAAGGTAATGTTTAAAAAATCATAAATCTTACATAGACATTCATTTCTATTAATTATATGTTTTATACATGATTTAAGGTAATATCTAAAAATTCGTCATTCTTATATAGACATTGAAATCTATTAATTACATGTTTTATATATGATATAATGCAATGACTATTAATTACATGTTTTATATATGATATAATGCAATGACTATTAATTACATGTTTTATATATGATATAATGTAATGACTATTAATTACATGTTTTATATATAATATAATAATATGACTATTAATTACATGTTTTATACATGATTTATGGTGATGTCTAATATTTCATAGATTTTATGTAAACATTGAAGTCTATTAATTATATGTTTTATAAATATATCTCAAACTCAGTAAAACATGAACATGTGCAGGAATGACTGTGTGGATAGGTTTGAGTGATATCTGGCAAGAGGGGCGCTTTGAATGGCATGATACAGACTGGCAACCAACGTACACACATTGGGCCTCTACAGAGCCGAACAACTCTCAAGGGGGGCAAGACTGTGTAATGTTAAATCATACTGATGGACATAAATGGTACGATGACAGCTGTGGCGCCCGTCATTCTGCAATCTGCGAGAAAAGTTCATGTGAGTATCGTTTACTCACTTGTAGCATTTAGTTTACTCACTTGTGGATTTTTTTTACTCACAGTAGACATTTTAAACTTACTCGTGGACTTGTATTTACTCACTTGTGGACTTTTCTTGAATCAATAGTGGACTTTTGTTTACACACTTGTGAACGTTTAACACATATGTGGACTTTTGTTTACTCACTCGTGAACATTTCACTAACTTGTGGGATTTTGTTTACTCACTTGTGAACGTTTTACTCACTTATGGACTTTTGTTTGACACACTTGTGGACCTTCCAATACAACACCTTGTGGTCATTGTGAAAACTGTGATAGTGTTTTGTTTTACATAATCCCATGATCATTATATTAATTTATTTTAAAATATGTTAGAATAGCCTAAGTGGACAGATGTTTAGTTAAACATTTAACTTAATTTAAAGTATCAATCAATATTCTAACGTATCAGTCCAGGGTCTCTTTAGTCGTTGAGTGTATCAGTCACTCATTCTTTAGTACTTAGAAATTAAAATCTTGTTAGTGTCACACCTGACTCCCACACTTGATAATAGACAATACTGATATTAAACACGTATATTACAATACATTTATGGATTTATTAAGAAATAAATACAAATTACGCAATACGAACACATAATTCAAATAGTTAAGGATTTAATTAAATGCATAGAAAGTAATTACCTAATAAACACAAATACTACGGACCTTTCAGGCATTTATTGATTATCATATGCTGTAGAAGACTGTGGGTGGATTGTGGCTTACTAAAAATAGAATAAAATATTCGGATTTATCTTCTCCTTTTGTAAAAGGTTTTCCAGAGAGACATGTGGTGTCTTCTAGAGAATTATTATAATATAAATTAAGATTTTATCAATTGTACTTAGTTAAGGGTGTTGAATTAACAATAATAATCTTAACCAATAACTAATGTGGCATAGGTGTCACAAATTCATATAATCGTATTACTCAGGAGTTCTTAAGAACATATAACTCAGGAGTTCTTAAGAACATATTACTCAGGAGTTCTTAAGAACATATTACTCAGGAGTTCTTAAGAACATATTACTCAGGAGTTCTTAAGAACATATTACTCAGGAGTTCTTAAGAACATATTACTCAGGATTTCCTAAATTCTCATTACATATTATTAGTTCCTAAGATCTCATTACACATTATTTCTTAAGATCTCTTTACATATTAGTTCCTAAGATCTCATTACATATTAGTTCCTAAGATCTCATTACACATTAGTTCCTAAGATCTCATTACACATTAGTACCTAAGATCTCATTACATATTAGTTCCTAAGATCTCATTACATATTAGTTCCTAAGATCTCATTACACATTAGTTCCTAAGATCTCATTACATATTAGTTCCTAAGATCTCATTACACATTAGTTCCTAATATCACTTTAACCAGAATACTCTACGATCCATCATGGAAACGTGCGTTCTGAAATCCTATTAGATTGATCCAAATTTTTGTTGTAAGTTCGTGACACCTCACTATCCGGTTAATAATTCCTAATGATCGATCTTTAAAACTGTAAATATTAATATCTCCCTTAAAAAGAATAAATCCTTGACTAGTGTAAGCTTATAAAAGAGCGGCATAATGTACCATTCTGTTCCTAATATTTCAAACATTTTTAGTGTGTGAAGTATGCTAATTTGTAAACAATGGAACTGATGATATAAACAAGCAAACATATTTAAAAATCAGAGTCGAGATTAAATGCCTACATACATAAATCAATATCGACATACATTTTTTTCTTGGAATCGAGATTTCAAATCTATTCCTGGCATTGGCTTTTTGAAAGTCTCGCATGCAAATATTTCACTAAGTCTCAGTTACACTAAGGTCTCTGAGCTGAGCACTCCACATAATAAGACATATGTTTTTTTCAGAAATCACCTTCGTTGGAAAATGGCTTTTAGATAAATGAGATATCTTGATTTCTCAAGCACGTTAAACGTGTTTGCCAGACCTGTATTTGGAACTTCAAACAATTTCAGTCAGCCTCTACTGTTTATTACAGCGTGAATATAATTTATTTCATTTTCACCCCACAATTGTTGTCGGTTGCAAATGGACGTCATCAGTTACGTCTTTACTCCGTCACCTTTACCACAACGTTTGGTGAAGTACAATGACACACACTAAGACACCTCAGGACACATAAGAGGAGACATTACATCTTGTTTGCGCGCACGACACACTATTTAGTGTACTCATGAAATATTGAAAGAACGACTATTCGTGGATGTAATAAACAAAGTACAAATTATCTCCCTTTACAGATTTTACAATGTATGCATTATTATTAATACTTTTAGTCGAGCTTCACAGCTTGAGTTGTTTCCCTTTGCACGTTATGCAATGTATATTATCTAGACTCTACTGCTCGAATAGTGTCCCTTTACATCCCTTGCAATGTATATCCTCCTCTTATAGTTTTAGTTGAACTTTACTTTTTGAAGTCTCCCTTTACACTTTTTGCTATTTATAACATAATAATAATAATTTTATTTATTCTTTGTAATTATTCTATAATGATTATTTTAGTTAATATAATACTGACTGTTTACTACACTGGCTACCTGTGAATTTCACAGGATTCCTGTTCACTTTACTGGCTGGTTGTTCACTCATTGACTACCTGTTTACGTCACTAACTGCCTGTCCGCTGTACAGGTTACCTGTAATGTGATGACAGCCAATATAATAATCCCGTGTTCACCAAACTGGATGTCTGTTCACTAGACTGGTTGTCTGTTCACTACTTAATCGTTTACTAGTTCGCCTAATCCTGTTTTTTACTTGATACTCAAGTCCAAAACACTCGTCTTGTGTAGATTTCAATTTGACACTTTCACACTACCACTACAATCCGTTTGTATTGCAAAAGAAATAATCCAGTGAAAATATATTAAAGAAATGAGGCTTGTTTCCTATAATTCACATAAGCACACATTTTAAACAATATTGTCAAAATCAGCATGGAAAGCAAGATTGGATCTAAAGCGAATTAGATTTTTAACAGGAGATAGATAAACTATTGTTGTGACAATGTAAGAAATATTTATTACAAAAATGTCCAATCTTTTTATCTAGCTGAATATGTATCCATGTACTATTTAAAAAATTGCTATTTCATCCATTATCATTGTTATCGTGTCATATATGTCTACTTGTAATATTAAAAAAATTGCTATTTCATCCACTGCCTTTGTTATCGTGTCATATACGTTTCCATGTAGTGTTTGTCTGAGGAGTTTTAGGCAAATTATGCTGATTAACTAAAATATTTTTTTCTAATTTCTAATTTCTAATTCTTTTATTAATTTAAGAGATGTATGGTACCGTTAGCTACATTGTAATCCTGTGGTGCAATAGGTGTTTTCAACGTATTAAGAGGTCAGGTCACTTGAAAGGGTGAGTGAGCTCAGGGGTAAAGGGGAATGTAACGATAGGGGTACCGCAAGCTGGATACGAGACACCGTATTTGGTCATTTGCATTCCATGTCATGACGTAGTAGAATATGCTAGCCGACCTAGAGACCATTCATATATACATATCAATGACCAGTGATCCACACACACATTTTCACCGCACACACCTGTCCAAGGATAAATTTCTTATGTTTGTTGATACTGCACGCAAATTACGAGAGTGGAAAATATAATTGACTTCTTTAAAATATTGTTTATATTAATTATTGATAGAATGCTGTGTAAAATATTTATGTGATTTGCTAAATGATTGTGTGAACTTATGTATTTTTTCTCATGGAAGATAAGTGGCATTGGTGATGATTGCATTCATGTTGAAATGTTGAGATTGCATAAACACGTGTATTTCCCTTGATTACGCTTGTTAAACTATTTGTAGCCGGTAGAGCTAAGTGGTGAAATACATGATTTTTTAATGAATATCGCTGTGAACCACTTGCTAGATGTATTATATCTGAAAATTTATGCAATTGTAGAAGTAGAATAATTATTACTCACTTAGAAATATTTAATGAACGTATTGATTGTAAGTTAGCATGTAGCTTGTAGCTAACTAGTTCTGATGAATTTGTAAAGAGTAATCAATCGCTGTCGCCATTAAGTCCAAATGATTATCTAATAGTTTGTTATAGAAGATTGTTGCTCATTACAACCGGTTATGGGCCCTGAAACAACGCCAGTCTCAAGGTTCTCTGATAACAACGTCTAGCACACCTTTTTGACGCCAAGTTGGTCATACCTGGAATACAACTGCATCGTGATGTCATTTCTGTCAAAGATGCAGTGAGCAGTTACAGACTTTAATGAGTTAAATGTCCTCTCCAAATGAAGTGATCAGTCTAATTCAAACTTCATACGAATAATCGTGCAGGGCGGGAGAGACGAACTCTTGAATTTTCTGCAATCGAAAAGGATGTCTTTCATTACTATTATTGTTATTAAATTTTACTTTGTTTTCTTCACCCTTGTTATAGAATATGTTTTAATCGTCAACAAACATCTATGGGGGATGAGCCAGAGAAATAATACCATAATCATAACTAATAATAAAGATGGAGATAACGGTACCCGCTTGGGCACGTCAGCTGATTTATCTGTCAGTATATGATTTGAGTAATAGCCCGAATCTTTGGCAAATTCGTTGAAGATAGGTCAGGCCGTCCTGCTATTGCAAATATATTAGAATCGATAACCTACTATTGATATTTGGGGGTCTGATATAGTGAGAGTGTCATTAAACATAAACGGACACGTGACAGCTTTACAACTGTGATATTTCATTTATTATCTTTGTTTCCGTGTCATATATGTCTCCATGTAGTGTACAAATCTTTGATATTTCAACATTTGTCTTTGTTATCTAGCAGTATGTCTCCGTGTAGTGTATACATCTTTTGTCATCTGTTTTAATTACATGGGACCCGTATTTGTCCAGTAATATGTCTGATTCTTTATATTTTACAGATTGGTCAAGATCGATTTCTGGATTGAGGAGAAAGAAATCAAAGGAAATCAATCGCATCGATGTACGTTTGAAATAAATTGAAAAAATATTTGTAATTGTGCTTCTTCACATCTTTAGACACTGATGTCAAATGGAAACAGAATTGGGATACTTCAACCCTTATTAAAAATTCCATAAAGAATTGTTCGTGTATTAATTTTATGACTCTGTTCTTCATTTTGCATTGAACCACATTACAGAATTAAATGAATATTTTCTTGTATAATTATTAAATGGGAAAAAGCTATTATTTATTACTTTACATAAAGATAACAATTATACAGCCTGATTCAAAGACATAGACAAATTAATATCATTTAAGCATAAAACTATAACTGACTGATTTGGCAATTTGTTTGATTATTTGTTGTGTTGGATGAAACATATAGCATACTGGTGGCCAAGAGTTGTAAACGCTAGACTTGTGAACATGTTCTCAATGTATTCACTGCTCAAAACTCATACCTAGAAGTACGGTACTATCCCAAAATGTCCTCTACCTCTGTTCAACTTCTGAACTGTTCACTTACAGAGAACACACCCTATCTCATTTCTGCACAACAAACAATCATGTGCCTTTATAAAATAAAACCGTTAAATGAAGTTAAATAGAAAAATCTCAGTGACCTACATACTACGAAACCAATCAGTGACCTACACAGACCCCAGACAGTCAGTGAACTACATAGAATAAAACCAATCAGTCACCTACACAGACCCCAGACAGTCAGTGAACTACATAGAATAAAACCAATCAGTCACCTACACAGACCCCAGACAGTCAGTGAACTACATAGAATAAAACCAACCAGTCACCTACACAGAACACATAAATATCAATCTTTACGTACATAATACAGCCATTCAGTATTATAGAAAACCAAAACCAAATCACACACTCTTCAATTTCTCTTTAGGTATTTCTTCAGAGAATGTTTTTATCAAATGAATCGATTAAACACTGAAAGGTTATAAATACAAAAGAAAACAGTTTTGATCATTTGATTTCCGTTCCCCTCAGTGCAACTGGAAGTATTATTATAACTACCCGCTTGCATTTGCACAAGAAATATTTTAAAATTCGAAATTTTAAAAAGTGGCAGTAGAAAGGTACGCTATAGTGAATCAGGAAATATATTTTCAAAAATTTAGGTTTTAGAACTGTGATATTGCCCGGTTCCTCTTCAGAAACAACGAAAAGGTTTGATTGAGGAAAGCCAATGAAAAGGTTTGATTGAGGAAAGCCAACGAAAAGGTTTGATTGAGGAAAGCCAACGAAAAGATTTGATTGAGGAAAGCCAACAAAAAGGTTTGATTGAGGAAAGCCAATAAAATGAGTTAACTGATTGCCACAAGGAGACCAATTCAAAACCAAAAGTGCAAAACTCTCATTGTTATTTTTTTTAGAAAAAGGAAAACAAAAAACATAAAACACAAAACACTAAACTAAAAAGCACAAAATAGAAAACAAAATGCAGAACACAAAAAAACAAAAATAAAAATATAGAAACAAAAACCCGAAAATGCAAAACACAAAACACTAAAAAAGAAAAGTTATACACAAAACAGAATATGCGAAGCACAAAACAGCAAGTGGAAACAAGAAACAAATTGAAAAATGCAAAACACACAACTAAACACCAAAGGAAAATGCAGAACACAAAACACAAATCAAACAAGAAAAGAAAATCAGCCATGAATCAAACATCAATCAATCGTTGATTAACCATCAGTCAACTCTCGATCAAAATTAATCATCCATCAATCATATATAGATCAACCATCTATCAACCATTGATCACCAATTGGTCTACCAGCTACTCCAATTCTGCCACTTACACAAAAAACATCAAAACAATTAAGTCTAAAAATAGGGATATCAAAATTTACTGAACCATAGAATGTATTATTATATTCATAATAAATACGAAGGTTTGTTTGTATAAAGCACAATGATACTATAGCATGGTATAATGAAATACTGAACCATAGAATGCATTATAATATTCATAATAAATACGAAGGTTTGTATAAAACACAATGATGCTATAGCATGGTATAATGAAATACTGAACCATAGAATGCATTATAATATTCATAATAAATACGAAGGTTTGTATAAAACACAATGATGCTATAGCATGGTATAATGAAATACTGTCAAGGTAACATAATATGAGTACATTCAATCAACATAAAATATTCAAGCAGAAAATGAAGCAAACTATTTTTTTTCGAAAGAGAATTTACCATAATGTTAGGAGAAAGTAAAACCGAAAGAATGTTACAGAATGTCAAGAAATTCTTCGAAGAAAGTTAATAGAATATTACCAGAAAATGAAGTTAAAAGAAACTTAACGAAATTTTAGCAGAAAGTTAAACCAAATGAATACACATGAATTTAAGTTAACATATTTCTTCCAGAAAGTGAAATTAACAGATTGTTTTCAGAAAGTGAAGTTAATAGAAAGTTATCAGAAATAAAAATCTAAAAAAATGTTAAAAGAAAGTGAAAAGACTGTTATCAGGGAGTAAAGCTAATGGAAAGTTATCTTAGCAGAAACTCAGTATATGTTAGCAGAAAGTGTACCTATTCGAAAATTAGCAGAAAGTGAAAAGTATGTTAGCAAAAGGTAGACTGATAGAAGGTTGAAAGAAAGTCAACATATTATTAGAAGAAAGTGAACTAACGGAAAATTGGAAGAAAGCGACAATTATTGTTAGATAAAAGTGGGACTAACAGAAAGTTGGCAGAAAGCAAACAACATGTTAGCAGAAAGGATGGGTGGTAGAAGTTTATTAAAAATAAAGTGAAAAATCACTCCTCAATTTAATCCCTCAGCTAGATGTTGAGTTAATGTTTATTGGAGTTTAATAGTATTTGTTGATATTTGCAAATAAGTATTTCGGTATCATTAACTGCTGTTACATTAGTAACCAATCTGTAATCGTGACAACTAATGCAACGAATTATCGGTTTGAAATTAAATTTTATAAACAACACATTAAAAACATTTTTCATTATTTATTTACGTATTTCACTTTTTTTGTAGATTTGCGAATATTATTTGCATCATACCATTGATCTGACTTACAATTCTAATCAAATAATTATTGTTTAATTCACAATTTTAATCAAAGAATTATTGTTTAAACTTCTAATAAAATAATTAGTGTTTACATTCACAATTCTAATGAAATAATTATTGTTTAATTCACAATTCTAATCAAATAATTATTGTTTAATTCACAATTTTAATCAAAGAATTATTGTTTAAACTTGCAATTCTAATAAAATAATTAGTGTTTACATTCACAATTCTAATGAAATAATTATTTAAACTTACAGTTCTAATCAAACAATTATTTAAAATTACAGTTCTAATTTAACACCTATTGTTTGGACTTACAATTCTAATAAAAAAAGTTATTGGTTTCACAGTTCACTACAGATCATGACTTTGAACATGCGATAGGCGCTAATGAAAGTTGCATTGTTATAAATATACTTATGATACTTTACAAGCCATTAAGGTTTCAACAGTTTGTCACTTAAACTGCAGCTGAAGTAGAGCTGTGAACAAAGATGTTGATGTGGACCTGTGAACACAGTTGATGAAGAAGATCTGCAAACGCATTTCATGAAATAGACATGTGAACACAGTTGATTAAGTTGAGCTTTAAACACAATTGGTGAAGTAGATCTGTGAACACAGATAATGAAGTATCCCAGTGAACACATTTGGTGAAGTAGACATTGAAATGTTGTTGAAGTAGACGAGTGAACACAGTTGATGAAGTAGACGAGTGAATACAGTTGTTGAAGTAGACGAGTGAACACAGTTGCTGAAGTAGTCCTGTGAACATAGTTGTTGAAGTAGATGAGTGAATACAGTTGTTGAAGTAGATCTCTGAACACAGTTGATGAAGTTGACATATGAACACAGTTGATGAAGTAGACCTGTAAACATAGGTGATGATGTAACAGTTGATACCTGATGGTATTTTAATTATTCTGTCATAATCTTTCGAAATTACGAAAAGCTATTCCTTGTTACTTGTCTGACACAAAACACACAAAAATGTATTCTTCTTTTAGTTTAATTCAAATTACACAAAAAACGGTCCATTTGTTGCTAGTCTTACACACATATCTAAAAGCTATATTTGTGTTGCTAGTCTTACACACATATCTAAAAGCTATATTTGTGTTGCTAGTCCTACACACATATCTAAAAGCTATATTTGTGTTGCTAGTCTTACACACATAATTAAAAGCTATATTTGTGTTGCTAGTCTTACACACATAACTGAAAGCTATATTTGTGTTACTAGTCTTACACAAGTAACTAAAAGCTATATTTGTGTTGCTAGTCTTACACACGTAACTGAAAGCTATATTTGTGTTGCTAGTCTTACACACACATAACTGAAAGCTCTATTAGTGTTGCTAGTCTTACACAAGTAACTAAAAGCTATATTTGTGTTGCTAGTCTTACACACATAACTAAAAGCTATATTTGTGTTACTAGTCTTACACACATAACTGAAAGCTATATTTGTGTTACTAGTCTTACACAAGTAACTAAAAGCTATATTTGTGTTGCTAGTCTTACACACGTAACTGAAAGCTATTTTTGTGTTGCTAGTCTTACACACATAACTGAAAGCTATATTTGTGTTGCTAGTCTTACACAAGTAACTAAAAGCTAGATTTGTGTTACTAGTCTGATAACGACTACACTAAAACTATTCACATGACTCTTTTGCCTTATCCTTCCTCCAATTATTATTTGCATGATCTAAAAATAAAACACCTCTTTTTGTTTGTAAATTTTACTGACAAAATCCGATATGAAACACGTGATTTCTTGTGTCAGTTTCGATGACAATCTTCGTTGTAAAACACCCGTTCATTCTCACCAATCAGAATGTATTTTACTCGATGCTTATGCCGATATTCTGGTGAACTGTAGTGACCTCATTATTTTCAAGCAACGTCTTTTCGAACGCCAGGGTTGTGGAGTCCTTCAAAATATTACAAATACTTAATTGCAAATATTTATATTCTATCGTTCTCACTTATGTTGGTTTACTGTGCTAAATTTCTACACTTCGTCTAATTTAATTTAATTTGTGTAAATATATTTCTTGCAGACTGCAACCGTATAAGCTATTGGGTTGATCCATGCAGGAATGACAAGGGAAAATATAGTTTTAGCAATCAGGCCTTATGTTTAAGGCTGAAGTTCTAAAGTTCTCAACAACATTTGTTTCCTTTCAAAACCAGTTCCTGAAATACTAAGTTAACAGGCATAGCATTTGGACTTTTTATGTATTTACTTGATTCTGTATTAGACATTGATTGGTATAATGTTCACTCTTTTCTCTGTTATAAATCAATAAAGAATGAATATCTATCTATCTATCTATCTATCTATCTATCTATCTATCTATCTATCTATCTATCTATCTATCTATCTATCTATCTATCTATCTATCTATCTATCTATCTATCTATCTATCTATCTATCTATCTATCTATCTATCTATCTATCTATCTATCTATCTATCTATCTATCTATCTATCTATCTATCTATCTATCTATCTATCTATCTATCTATCTATCTATCTATCTATCTATCTATCTATCTATCTATCTATCTATCTATCTATCTATCTATCTATCTATCTATCTATTTATCTATCTATCTATGTATCTATCTTTCGGTCTATCCATTCATTAATCCATCTGTCTATCTATCTATCTCTCCGTTCCATCAAAAGTATTATGTATGTATGCATATAATTTTATCTTTTTCTTTGTAGCCATATCAACAATAAATTCCTTACCAATTTAACCACCACAACTTTTCACACCCCCCCCTTCTACTAGTACTATTACAGTAGCAAACACATAAGACACACAGTGAACCTCTAAATCTGACTCCTCGATCTAACTTTGTTTGTGGACGATTTCTATCGGTGGTGCACGATGAATTAATCTGCAAAGTTGGAGATCTTGTTTATTTCGCAGTCTACACACATAGTTTACGTCATTTCGCTGCGTGGGCTGGTTTGATTGGTCAGCGAAATGATCAGCTGACGGTGAAGGCGTGGTGTTGGACACAGTTCGAGCCTATAAATATCAACAGGCATCGAGAGACCTCTTAAGGTACACACTGACGAACAATTTGTACAGCTATCAATCCTGTACATTTTCAGGTAAGAGATAAAATTTAACTTTTTTGTGAATATTACATTTGTGTGATATATGTTATATGCCTATACACCTCTCTATGTACGTCTATTGAGATGTTTCATATCTTTTATATCTCTCTGCCTACTGACATGTTTCATATCTGTTATATCTGTCTAACTCTATATCTGTCTACTGGCAGGTTGCAATTATGGGACAGAGTTATACCATTTCACTTGGTGACAGTGAGGGTGCAATTATAGATATATAGTTACCGATATTACATATATGAAACTCATTCTTTACGTTATTTCACTATACATACATCACTAACGTATGACACCATTCACTACATATAATGTCCAGTGAGTCTTGTAATAGGAATAAATACATCACTAACGCTTGACACCATTGACTACATATAATGTCCAGTGAGTCTTGTAATAGGAATAAATACATCACTAACGCGTGACACCATTGACTACATATAATGTCCAGTGAGTCTTGTAATATGAATAGGAATAAATACATCACTAACTCTTGATACCATTGACTACATATGAAGTGCAGTGAGTGATTCCAATGAAAAATACATTTATCTCTAATGCATGATAACTTTGATTACATAAAATTTCCAGTAATTTTCTTAATAGTAATTAATATATCGCTAATGCCAGAAAATATTGACTTCATAAGATGTTACAGTTAGTCTTGTAATAGTAATACATTCATCTATAATGCCCGATAAAATTGACTTCATAAGATGCTACAGTTAGTCTTGTAATAGTAATATATTAATCTCTAATGCCAGATAATATTGACTTCATAAGATGTTACAGTTTGTATTGTGATAGTAATACATTCCTCTCTCATTCAAGATAATATTGACTTCATAAGATGTTACAATTAGTCTTGTAATAGTAATACATTCATCTCTAATGCCCGATAATATTGACTTCATAAGATGTTAAAATTAGTCTTGTAATAGTAATACATTCCTCTCTTATTCCAGATAATATTGACTTCATAAGATGTTAAAATTAGTCTTGTAATAGTAATGCATTCATCTCTAATGCCCGATAATATTGACTTCATAAGATGTTACAATTAGTCTTGTAATAGTAATACATTCCTCTCTAATGCCCGATAATATTGACTTCATAAAATGTTACAATTAGTCTTGTAATAGTAATACATTCATCTCTAATGCCCGATAATATTGACTTCATGTTACAATTAGTCTTGTAATAGTAATACATTCCTCTCTAATGCCCGATAACATTGGCGACATAAGATATCCAGTCGTCCTTTTAACAGCACTGTTTGTTATTCAAATGTGAATATACATAAAATGTGTAGCATTCCTGAACTTATGTTTAGTACGGTACTTGTGTATACACCTTAAGAGCAACCATCAGTTTGTTTTGTGCGGTACATGTTATACAACTTAAGTGCAACCATCAGTTTGTTTTGTGCGGTACATGTATATACAACTTAAGTGCAACCATCAGTTTGTTTTGTGCGGTACATGTATATACAACTTAAGTGCAACCATCAGTTTGTTTTGTGCGGTACATGTGTATACAACTTAAGAGCAACCATCAGTTTGTTTTGTGCGGTACATGTATATCCAACTTAAGTGCAACCATCACTTTGTTTTGTTCAGTAAATTTTTCTATAATTTAAATGTAAACTTCAGTATGTTTTCTTCTCTTGACTTTTAGTTAGTATTGTCATGACTACCCCGCCGCTAATAGCTACACTATTGCTACTTTCGATTGCTTGAGTTTCGCTAGTCAACTCGGTTGTCAAATGACGTATTAGATGCAACGCAGATTTTTTCGCATACTGATGCTACCTCTGAACCAGCAGCTTCGTGTCGTGATCAGTTAGAAGTTCAGGCCCCAGTTGTTTTTGCCAAATCATTTTGGTCGGTTGATCAACCGCGGTATTCAAAAAGAAAAGGTAGAAGTACGGAAAACGTTTTTCTTTGTTAGTCTTTTTATGTACAGTCAATTCTCCTTCTCTCACAGATATAGATCGCGCGGGTATCCCTACTCTACTGAATGAACCGTTTAATCTATTTATTTCTAGAGTGTTTAATATTTTCTTCACAACTTATGCCATTAAAATCTATTTACATGTGAATGAATTAGAAATCAAATTTGTCTCATCATATAGACCCTGAATGTGTTCAAGCGAAATGATATCACGTATCTGAACAAGGACCTTTACTATCATCAGGTGAAATGATATAACTCTGTGTATGTCATGAGGTGAAATGGTTTTAACTCTGTCTCATCATTATACCATGAATGTCATCATGTGAACTGATATAGATGTCTTATTATGGTAGCCTAATGCCTTCAATTAAAATGATTTAACTATGCCTTATCATAGTACCCTGCTTGTCATTAGGGTGAAATAATCTCTCTCTCTCTCTTTCTCTCTCTCTCTCTCTTTCTCTCTCTCTCTCTCTCTCTCTCTCTCTCTCTCTCTCTCTCTCTCTCTCTCTCTCTCTCAAATGAAATGCTATAACTGTCTCGGCATTGTAGCCTGAATGTCATCAAATATTAATATTGAAATGTAAATGTACGTCACACTGACAAATACCAAGGTAGAATAACATTTCTGAACGTATCTTTGAAAACAGTAATGTATTTAGTTTGTAAATGTACAATTCACTATGTTTCTTTCTTTTGTCCTTTAGCGAGTATTTCCAAGATGGAGAAAATAGTTTTATCGGCTGCTTTGCTGATCCTCATATCATTGGCATCAGCATCTAAGTTAATGGTAGGTTTCGCGTTTTACCACTTTGCGCATGACAAAACAACTAAGTTAATGGAAGGTTTCTTGTTTTTACCACTTTGTGCATGACAAAACATCTAAGTTAGTTACAAAACATCTAAGTTAGTGGTAGGTTTCTTGTTTTTACCAATTTGCGAATGACAAAACTAAGTGCATCCGTCCTTTACAACAAGGTAACTTTCACTTCATGAAAGTGTCAATCTTAAAATCTAAGTTCATAAAACTGTCAGTTACAAGCTTCTTTCTTCACGCATGATACGTAGTAATGAAAGCTAAATATTAGCATATTAAAATAGAAAATATCAGAGAAAAGAGTAACAGAAGAGCATAGGAAAAGTAAATCAAAATGCTGTGCAATGGGACTCATCTTACCAACACTTCCATACTTAAACTGGAATTGGTAAATACAAGGAATTGGACCTCATCACTCCTACACTCTAACTCAAATTTGTCTTATACAATGAAATGGACCTCATCACACCTACACTTTAACTCAAACCTGTCGTATACAATGAAATGGGACCTCATCACTCCTACACTGTAACTCAAATTGATAGTGTACAAGGAACTGGACCTCATCACACTCACCCTTCCACTCCCCCAAATCGGTCGAATAATATGACCTACAACAAATAATATGGCCTACAACAAATAAATGACGTTTACAAAAGATATCTTTACTCTGAAAATTGTTATTGACTAAATTTCACTTACATATTTACCAATGAAAGGCTTGACATTGCAATAACGATGGGTAATTGTAACTGACAACCGAAAAGTGAGACGAACGCCGATAGCCGTAAAACAGTACACCCTCATTTAATTTATAATGGTTTCTGTTTGAAGATTGTTAGAAATCATTTGAATGTATAAAAAGGAATGAATTGGATCAAATGTTAGTGGACGATACACGTTTACTAATTAGTACACATTGAACCCATAATAATGAATGCATTGGATCATATATTAGTAGACGATAAGCGATTACTAATTAGTACACATTGAATGCATAATAGTGAGTTATTAATATGCATTGCTATGTTGAACTTATTCAATAAATAATTATTTGCTTCATTTACCTAGGCTAGAGACTCTGTGTCTTGCAGTTACGGGTGGGTTGTGTTTGAGAACTCCTGCTACACGATAACAACGAGAAAGATGTCCTGGGCGGAATCTCGGGTAAGGTTCCAATGACACACTTTTTGACAAGTATTACCTAATTAAAATGATGTTTTATCACAAGAATATCATTACACTGCTCTTATTTCATGCATTTCTTAATGAGTTATTCCATGACTGTGAGTATAATGGTATCATTGATTTTCAAACTTTACATCCAGCAGTTATCTTTTGGATAACTTAAACTAATATGTACAACTGACTTTAAACACGCAGAGCGAAACGTGCATTCTTTATGAACAATCAATATTTCAGTACATTCTTTATGAACAATCAATATTTCAGTACATTCTTTATGAACAATCAATATTTCAGTACATTCTTTATGAACAATCAATATTTCAGCACACTTGCAATCTTCTAGACATCACCAGCGATCTGGTAAACATCGGGTCACAAAAGGAAGACGAATTTCTGATTAACATGGCACGTAACGAAGGTAGGATAACTTTTCTAACCTGGGAACATAGTCCGTTTACATTAGCTTTTTTACCCACATGTTCTATTTTTACCACCTTTTTGTATCAAGAATACCCCACTTATCTCCCCTTTCCTAACGCTACATTTCCATTTTTATCAATATTGTTTTACCCTGAATATTCCATTTATATCAACGTTCCTAATCTACATACTCCACTCACATCAGCTTATCTAACCTAAATACTCTACTCACATCACCTTTGCTAACATACATACTCCACTTACATTAACTGTCTTAACATGTACACTCCACTTAATTAACTGTCTTAAAATGTACACTCCATTTACATCAACTTTCCTATGCTGCATATTCCACTTACATTAACTCTCCTAACCTATATAATTCACTCACATCTACTTTCTTAAATTATATTCTCCACTTACATCGACGTTCCTGACTAATTACTCAACTTACACTAACTTTCCTAACTTGCATACTCCACTTTTACCTACTTAAATTGTTTCATTTCTTTACCTCACATTGTAAACTATTTCATATATTTCAACTTAGAATAGTTTATTTCTTTGAAAACACATTATACACTTACTGAAGTATTACGTATCTATTTTCAAATGTATAATGTATATTGAAAAGCGTTGAATTATTCAGCAGTGTTGATTGACTTATTATTATAAACCAGTATACACTAATACAGTGTTTCAAGTGACGGATGATTGTAAACCAGATGTAAATGTTTACATTGGCTTAGTATTATAAAAGAAGGTATTTGAGTATTAGGATTGAGTAATCACTATAAACTGTTATTCTGTTTTGCGGTTGACCTATTCTAAATCAGTATTCTGTGTTTCAATTGTCTTGGTATTTCATATTTGGATTGACCTATTATTATAAACAATATTCATAATTTGGGTTGACTTATTATTATAAACAGTATTTTATATTTGGATTGACTTAATAATATAAGTTAGTATTTCGTTTTGATTTAGTGCTTATATTGTAATATTATTATAAACAATATTCAAATTTTGTATTCATTTATTATTATAAACCATTGTTTAGTGTCTTTGCTGATTTATTATTATAATATTGTACCCAATGTTTATATTTGTTAATTATTATAAATCAATGATCAGTATTTTGGATTAACATATTTTTATAAACGAGTATACAGTGTTTGAAATTTGAGAATATAAATTTTGGAGAACACACAAACTACAAAACCAAACAAATCACAATGATGAACAACTTTTAAATAATGTGTACGACAGAACTATATGATTGCAGTTTATACTATAAGTGAATTATAGAGAACTTGAAGTAAGCGTACGACCAAACTAAATATAAACATACAATTACAAGGTCAACACTGACAAAACTGTATGCATGCAGTTTACTCTATGTGAATTATGGAGAACTTGAAGTTAATTGTAGGACCAAACTAAACACAATCATGCAATTATTATAAAACAACACATCATGTTGGTAACTTTCAATCCAATCTTCTATTTCAAAATGTAAAGATGCCTTTTAAAAAGATTATGATAAGCATCATCATTGCCAATATCATCTTTTAAAATAATTGGATTTAATAATTATGTATTTTATATAGAATTTAGAATAATATCTTATAATTCATAAATATCGTTACTAAATTGCCATTAATTAATTATTTAGTTATGCATAATATATATGAATGTTTTATAATTCATAAATTTCATAAATTAATTATAATGTAATAAATGTTTGTTATGCATAATTTATTGTATTACCTTATAATTCAGAAATTTCATAAATTAATATAGTATAATAATTATATGTTCATGCATGTGTACATCAATGTCCTTTAATTCATAAATCTCATAAATAAATTGCAAAGTAATAATTATAGTGTATACTTAATTTATAACAATGTCTTACATTTCATAAATATGATAAATGAATTGCAATCTAATAATTATATTTTTATGCATGATTTAAGGTAATGTGTAAAATATCATTACTCTTACATAGATATTCATATCTATTTATTACTTATTTTATACATGATTTAAGGTAATGTTTAATAAATCATAAATCTTACACAGACATTCATATCTATTAATTATATGTTTTATACATGATTTAAGGTAATATCTAAAAATTCATAAAATCTTGTATAGACATTGAAATCTATTAACTACATTTTTTATACATGATATAATGTAATGACTATTAATTACATGTTTTATATATGATATAATGTAATGACTATTAATTACATGTTTTATATGATTTAAAGTAATGTCTAATAATTCATAGATCTTATGTAAACATTGATGTCTATAAATTATATGTCTTATACATAAATATCAAACTCAGGAAAACATGAACATGTGCAGGAGAAACTGTGTGGATAGGTTTGAATGATATGAGGAATGAGGGGCGCTTTGTTTGGGGTGATACACAGCAAGTACCAACATACACACACTGGGCATCTACAGAGCCGAACGACTATCAAAGAGGGGAAGACTGTGTAATGTTATATTATGCTTTTGGAAGTCTTTGGTATGATGCCAGGTGCGACGTCGGTTATTATGCAATCTGCGAGTCACGTTTAAGTGAGTATAGTTTACTCACTTGTGGTTTTTTGCTTATTCACTAGTGGACTGTTTAAATTCACTTGTGGACTGTTTAAATTCACTTGTTGACTTTTTACTCAGGTGTGGTTTTTTGTTGACTAATTGGTGGACTTGTACTTACTCACTTCTCACCTTTGTTGAATCAATGGTGGACTTTTGTTTACACACTTGTGAACGTTTAACACATTTGTGGACTTTTGTTGACTCACTCATGGATTTTGTTTGATACACTTATGGACTTTTGTTTGACACAATTGTAGACGTTTGTTTGACACTTATGGACTTTCGTATACACCCCTTTGTGGTCAATTTGAAAACGTTGATAATGTTTTGATTGTTATAATCCCATGATCATTATATTAATTTATTTTAAAATATGTTAGAATAGCCTAAGTGGACAGATGTTTAGTTAAATATTTAACTTAATTTAAAGTATCAATCAATATTCTGACGTATCAGTCCAGGGTCTCTTTAGTCGCTGAGCGCATCAGTCACTCATTCTTTAGTACTTAGAAATTAAACTCTAGTTACTGTCACACCTGACTCCCACACTTGATAATAGACAATACTGATAACACGTATATTACAATACATTTAGGGATTTATTTAGGAATAAATACAAATTACATAATACGTATATTACAATACAATTAGGGATTTAATTGGGAATAAATACAAATTACATAATACTGATTTTAAACACGTATATTACAATACATTTAGGATTTATTTAGTAATAAATACAAATTACATAATATGTATAGTACAATATATGTAGGGATTTATATAGGAATAAATACAGATTACATAATACTGATATTAAACACGTACATTGCAATACATTTCGGGATTTATTTAGGAATAAATACAAATTAAGCAATAGGCACACTTAATACAAATAGGAATTTAATTAAATACTTAGAAAGTAATTACCTAATAAACATAAATACTATGAACCTTTCAGGCATTTATTGATTATTATATTCTGTAGAAGACAGTGGGTGGATTGGGGCTTGCTAAAAATAGAATGAAATATTCGGATTTATCTTCTCCTTTTGTAAAATGTTTTCCACCTACGGAAATACTATGTGGCAGTAAATGTCTTTAATGTTGTGGTAGAGAGAAGCATTTACAGTACACATATATCCGCCAGTGAGATCCAGTTGTTACTGGTTTGGACACCATCGGCAATAGTAATAGCAAATTAACTCCGCCACACTATCTATCTATCTATCTATCTATCTATCTATCTATCTATCTATCTATCTATCTATCTATCTATCTATCTATCTATCTATCTATCTATCTATCTATCTATCTATCTATCTATCTATCTATTTATCTATCTATCTATCTATCTATCTATCTATCTATCTATCTATCTATCTATCTATCTATCTTTGGTTCTTTCTTGATGTAGACTCGAAAGTAACATCACTTGAGAATGAAAGGTATGCGACAACTATCGTTAACTCGTGTAAGTCATATAGAAAAGTAAAACTATTGACAATGTTTTACAAATTGATAACTAATATAATTAAAGAAATCAACAACATCATCATTCATTTGCTGAAATAGGAATTTCTACTAGTGATTTGAAGCAGTGAAATTCGCCCGTGTTTATAAATCCCGAAAATCTAACTGATTAATAGAATTTGATATGGAAGGCACAAGATCACATTTCTATTTATCCAGCGCAACATGTGGTGTCTTCTAGAGAATTATTACTAATATAAATTAAGATTTTTATCAATTGTACTTAGTTATGGGTATTTAATTAACAATAATAATCTTAATCAATAACTAATGTGGCATAGGTGTCACAAATTCATATAATCGTATTACTCAGGAGTTCTTAAGAACATAATACTCAGAATTTCCTAAATTCTCATTTCCTATTAGTTCCTAATATCTCTTTACCCAGAATACACTATGATCCATCATGGAAACGTGCGTTCCTAAAATCCTGTTAGATTAGATCCAAATTTTTAATGACACTTTGTAAGTTCGTGACACCTCACTATCCGCTAAATAATTAATAATGATCTATCTTTAAAACTGTAAATGTTAATATCTTCCTTAAAAAGAATAAATCCTTGACTAGTGTAAGCTTATAAAATAGCGGCATAATATACCATTCTGTTCCTAATGTTTCAAACATTTTTAGTGTGTGAAGTATGCTAATTTGTAAACAATGGAACTGATTATATAAGCAAGTAAATGTATTTAGAAATCAGAGTCGAGATTAAATGCCTACATACATAAATCATTATCGACATACAATTGTTTTCTTGGAATCGAGATTTCAAATCTATTCCTGGCACTGGCTTTTGAAAGTCTCGCATGCAAATATTTCACTAAGTCTCAGTTACACTAAGGTCTCAGAGCTGAGCACTCCACATAATAAGACATATGTTTTTTCAGAAATCACCTTCGTTGGAAAATGGCTTTTGGATAAATGAGATATCTTTATTTCTAAAGCACGTTAAATGTGTTTGCCAGACCTGTATTCAGGAACTTCAAACAATTTCAGTCAGCCTCTACTGTTTATTACAGCGTGAATATAATTTATTTCATTTCCACCCCACAATTGTTGTCGGTTGCAAATGGACGTCATCAATTAGGTCTTTACTCCGTCACCTTTACCACAACATTTATCAAGTACAATGACACACACTCAGACACCTCAGGACACATAAGTGGAGACATTACATCTTGTTTACGTGAACGACACTGTATTTAGTGTACTCATGAAATATTGAAAGAACGACTATTCGTGGATGTAATAAACAAAGTACAAATTCTCTCCCTTTACAGATTTTTCAATGTATGCATTATTATTAATTCTTTTAGTCGAGCTTCACTGCGTGAATTGTTTCCCTTTGCACGTTATGCAATGTATATTATCTAGACTCTACCTCTCGAATAGTGTCCCTTTACATCCCTTGCAATGTATATCCTCCTCTTATTGTTTTAGTTCACCTTTACTTTTTGAAGTCTGCTTTTACACTTTTTGCTATTTATAACTGATTAATAATAATTTTATTTAGTCCTTGTAATTATTCTATAATGATTATTTTAGTTAATATAATAATGATTGTTTACTACACTGGCTACCTGTGAATTTCACAGGATTCCTGTTCACTTTACTGGCTGGTTGTTCACTCATTGGTTACCTGTTTACATCACTAACTGTCTGTCCGCTGTATAGGATACCTGCTTTATTAAATTGGCTGTCTACACATTGCATAATCACGTATTCACCGAACTGGATATGCCTGTTCACTACACTTGTCTGTTCACTACTTAATCGTTTGAAAGTTCGCCTTATTCTGTTTTTTTTTTACTTGATACTCATGTCCAAAACACTCGTCCTGTGTACATATCAATTTGACACTTTCTCACGACCACTACAATCCGTTTCAAGTGAAAATAGATTAAAATAAATTTGGCTTGTTTACTATAATTCACATAAACACTCATTTAAAAATATATTGTCAAAATCAGCATGGAAAGAAGGATTGGTTCTAAAGCGAATTAGATTTTAACAGGAGATAGATAAACTATTGTTGTGACAATGTAAGAAATATTTATTACAAAAATTCCAATCTTTGCTATCTAGCTGTATATGTCTTCGAGTACTATTTAAAAAAATGTGTTATTTCATCAATTGTCATTGCTATCTTGTCATATATGTCTACATGTAATAACTTTTTAAAATGTGCTATTTCATCCATTGTCATTGTTATCGTGTCATACATTTCTCCAGGTTGTGTTTGTCAGAGGAGTTTTAGGCAAATTATGCCGATTAACTAAAATATGTTTTTCTAATTTCTAATTAATAATTCTTTTATTAATTTAAGAGATGTATGGTACCGTTAGCTAGATAGCAAACCTGTTGTGCACTATGTGTTTACGACCTATTAAGATGTTAGGTCACTTGAAAAGGTGGGGGACGTTGAGGGGTAAAGGGGAATGGCAGAATAGGGGAACTGCTATCTGGATACGAGACACCGTATTTGGACATTTGCATTCCGTGTCATGACGTAATAGAATAAGCTAGCTGACCTAGAGACCATTCGTATATACATATCAATGACCAGTGATCCACACACACATTTTCACCGCACCCACCTGTCCAAGGACAAATTTCTTGTGTTTGTTGATACTGCACGCGAATTGCGAGAGTGGCAAATATGATTGACTTCTTTAAAATATTGTTTATATTATTGATAGATAGAATGCTGTGTAAAATATTTATGTGATTTGCTAAATGATTGAGTGAACTTATGTATTTCTTCTCATGGAAGATAAGTGGCATTGGTGGTGATTGCATTCATATAGAAATGTTGAGATTGCATAAGCACGTGTATTCGCCATGATCACGCTTGTTAAACTATTTGTAGCTGGTAGAGCTAAGTGGTGAAATAAATGATTGTTTAATGAATATCGCTGTGAACCACTTGCTAGATGTATTATATCTGAAAATTTATGCAATTGTAGAAGTCAAATTATTATTATTCACTTATAAATATGTAATTGAACGTATTAATTGTAAGTTAGCATGTAGCTAACTAGTTCTGATGAATTTGTAAAGAGTAATCTATCGCTGTCGACATTAAGTCCAAATGATTATTCATGCTAATAGTTTGCTATAGAAGATTGTTGCTCATTACAACCGGTTATGGGCCCTGAAACTACTCCAGTCTCAAGATCCTCTGATAACAACGTCTAGCACACCTGTTTGACGCCAAGTTGGTCATTCCTGGAAGATAACTGCAATGCGATGTCACTTTTGTCAAAGATGCAGTGATCAGTTGAAGATCTTTATGAGACTCTAGTTAAGTGTCCTCTCCAAATGAAGTGATCAGTCTATTTCAAACTTCATACGAATAATCGTGCAGGGCGGGAGAGACGAACTCTTGAATTTTCTGCTATCGAAAAGGATGTCTTTCATTACTACTATTGTTATTAAATCTTACTTTGTTTTTTTCACCCTTGTTATAGAATTTGTTTTAATCGTCAACAAACATCTATGGGGGATGAACCAGAGAAATAATACCATAATCAGAACTAATAATAAAGGTGGAGATAACGGTACCTACTTGGGCACGTCAGCTGATTTATCTGTCAGTATGTCATTTGAGTAATAGCCCGAATCTTTTTCAAATTCGTTGAAGATAGGTCAGGCCGTCCTGCTATTGCAAATATATTAGAATCGATAACCTACTATTGATATTTGGGGGTCTGATATAGTGAGTGTGTCATTAAACATAACCGGACACGTGACAGTTTTACAAATCTGTGATATTTCATTTATTGTCTTTGTTTCCGTGTCATATATGTCTCCATGTAGTGTACAAAACTGTGATATTTCATTTATTGTCTTTGTTTCCGTGTCATATATGTCTGCATGTTGTGTACAAATCTTTGATATTTCAACATTTGTCTTTGTTCTCTAGCAGTATGTCTCCATGTAGTGTACAAAACTGTGCTATTTCAACATTTGTCTTTGTTATCTAGCAGTATGTCTCCATGTAGTGTACAAAACTGTGCTATTTCAACATTTGTCTTTGTTCTCTAGCAGTATGTCTCCATGTAGTGTACAAATCTTTGATATTTCAACATTTGTCTTTGTTATCTAGCAGTATGTCTCCGTGTAGTGTATACATTTTTGTCATCTGTTTTAATTACATGGGACACGTATTTGTCCAGTAATATGTCTGCTTCTTCTTCTTATTTTACAGAATGATCAATAACGATTTCTGGATTGAGGAGAAATAAATCAACGGAAATCAATCGCATCGATGTACGTCTGAAGTAAATTGAAAAAATATTGTGATTCTTCACATCTTTAGACACTACTGTCAAATAGACAGACTTGGGATACTTCCACCCTTATTAAAATTTCCATAAAGAATTGTTCGTATATTAATTTTATGACTCTGTTATTGATTTATTATTGAACCACATTATATCATTTTTTGAATAATTTTTTGTATAATTATTAAATGGAAAAAAGCTATTATTTATTACTTTACATAAAGATAAAAATCATAAAGCTATTATTTATTACTTTACATAAAGATAAAAATCATAAAGCTATTATTTATTACTTTACATAAAGATAAAAAATTAAACAGCCTGATGCAAAGAAATAGACAAATAATTATTATTTAAGCATAAAACTATAACTGACTAATTTGTCAATTTGTTTAATTATTTGTTGTGTTGGATGAAACATATAGCATATTGGTGGCCAAGAGTTGTAAACGCTAGACTTATGAACATGTTCTCGGTGTATTCACTGCTCAAAACTCATACCTAGAAGTACGGTACTATCCCAAAATTTCCTCTACCTCTGTTCAACTTCTGAACTGTTCAATTACATAGAACACACCCTACTTCTGTTCAGCACAACAAACAATACTTTGACTACATAAAACACAATTTTTCATTTAAATTACATAGAACAAACCCTACCTCTGATCTTCACAACAAACAATAGTTTGCCTATATAAACAAAAACGTTTCAATGAAGTTACATAGAAAAATCCCGGTGACCTACATACTACGAAACCAATCAATGACCTACACAGACCCAAAACCAATCAATGACCTACACAGACCCAAAACCAGTCAGTGACCTCCATAGAATAAAACCAATCAGTGACTTATACAGACCCCAAATAGTCAGTGAACTCCATAAAATAAAACCAATCAATGACCTACACAGACCAAAAACCAGTCATTGAACTCCATAGAATAAAACCAGTCAATGACTTACACAGACCCAAAATAGTTAGTGAACTCCATAGAATAAAGTCAATCAGTGATTTACACAAACCCCAAATAGTCAGTGAACTCCATAGAATAAAACCAATCAGTGATTTACACAGACCCCAAATAGTCAGTGAACTCCATAGAATAAAACCAATCAGTTACCTACACAGACCCCAAATTGTCAGTGAACTCCATAGAATAAAACCAATCAGTGACCTACACAGACCCCAAATAGTCAGTAACTCCATAGAATAAAACCAATCAGTCACCTTCACAGAACACATAAATGTCTATCTTTACCTACATAGTACAGCCATTCAGTGTTATAGAAAACCAAAAACAACTCACACTCTTTAATTTCTCTGTAGGCATTTATTCAGGAAATGTTTTTATCAAATGAATCGATTAAACACTGAAAGATTATAAATACAAAAGAAAACAGTTTTGATCACGTGATTTCCTTTCCTGTCAGTGCAAGTGGAGGTATTATTTTAACTACACGCTTGCATTTGCACAAGAAATATTTTTAAATGCGAAATTTTAAAATATGGCAATATAAATGTACACTACAGTGAATCAGGAAATATATTTTTTAAAAGTTAGGTTTTTAGACATATGATATTGTCCGGTTCCTCTTCAGAAACAATGAAATGGTTTGATTGAGAAAAGCCAACGAAAAGGTTTGATTGAGGAAAGCCAATGAAAGGGTTTGATTGAGGAAAGCCAATGAAAGGGTTTGATTGAGGAAAGCCAATGAAAGGGTTTGATTGAGGAAAGCCAATGAAAGGGTTTGATTAAGGAAAGCCAATGAAAGGGTTTGATTGAGGAAAGCCAATGAAAGGGTTTGATTGAGGAAAGCCAATAAAAGGGTTTGATTGAGGAAAGCCAATGAAAAGGTTCGATTGAGGAAAGCCAATGAAAGGGTGAAACACAAAATAGCAAGTGGAAACAAGAAACACAAATCGAAAAATGTAAAACACCAAAGGAAAATGCAGAAACAAAACAAACCACAAAAGAAAATCATCCATGAATCAAACATCAATCAATCGTCGATTAAACATCAGTCAACTATCAATCAAAATGAATCATCCATCAGTCAAACATAGATCAACCATCTATCAACCATTGATCACCAATTGGTCTACTAAGTACATTCAATCAACATAAAAAATATTCAGGCAATTTTAATCAATGAATTATTGTTTGAAATTGCAATTCTAATCAAATAATTATTGTTTAATTCACAATTTTAATCAAAGAATAATTGTTTGAAATTGCAATTCTAATCAAATAATTAGTGTTTACATTCACAATTCTAATCAAATAATTATTTAACATTACAATTCTAATTAAACAATTATTGTTTTCACTTACAATTCTAATCAAAAGGTTATTGGTTTCACAGTTCACTAAAGATTGTGAATTTGAAAATGCGATAGGCGCTAATGAAAGTTGAATTGTTTTAAGTATACTTTTGAGACTTTACAAGCACTGAATGTTTCAACAGTTTGCCACTTATACTGCAGCTGAAGTAGATTTGTGAACACAGATGTTGAAGTAAACATGTGAACACAGTTGATGATGTAGACCTGTGAACACATTTGATGTAGAAGATCTGCGAACGCATTTCATGAAGTAGACCAGTGAACACAGCTGATTAAATTGAGCTTTGAACACAATTGGTGAAATAGATCTGTGAACACAATTGGTGAAGTAGATATGTGAACACAATTGATGAAGTAGATCTGTGAACACAGTTAATGAAGTAGACCAGTAAACACATTGGTGAAGTAAACAGCATACTGTTGTTGAATTAGACGAGTGAACTCTGTTGATGAAGTAGACCTGTGAACATAGTTGATGAAGTAGACGAGTGAAAACAGTTGTTTAAGTAGTTTTGAATACACAGTTGATGAAGTAGACGAGTGAACACAGTTGATGAAGTAGACTTGTAAACATAGTTGATGATATAACAGTTGATACTTACTTGATGGTATTTTATTTATTCTGTCATAATATTTCGAAATTACGAAAAGCTATTCCTTCTTACTAGTCTGACACAAAACACACAAAAAATATATTCTTCTTTTAATTCAAATTACAAAAAATGTCCTATTGTTGCTAGTCTTGTACACATAACTAAAAATTATATTTGTGTTGCTAGTCTTACACACATAACTAAAAGCTATATTTGTGTTGCTAGTCTTACACACATAACTAAAAGCTATATTTGTGTTGCTAGTCTTACATAACTAAAAGCTATATTTGTGTTGCTAGTTTTACACACATAACTAAAAGCTATAATTGTGTTGATAGACTTACACACATATCTAAAAGCTATAATTGTGTTGCTAGTCTTACACACATAACTAAAAGATATATTTGTGTTGCTAGTCTTACACAAGTAACTAAAAGCTATATTTGTGTTGATAGTCTTACACACATATCTAAAAGCTAAATTGTGTTGATAGTCTTACACACATAACTAAAAGATATATTTGTGTTGCTAGTCTTACACACATAACTAAAAGCTATAATTGTGTTGATAGTCTTACACACATATCTAAAAGCTAAATTGTGTTGATAGTCTTACACACATAACTAAAAGATATATTTGTGTTGCTAGTCTTACACACATAACTAAAAGCTATAATTGTGTTGATAGTCTTACACACATATCTAAAAGCTATATTTGTGTTGCTAGTCTTACACAAGTAACTAAAAGCTATATTTGTGTTGCTAGTCTGATAACGCTACACTAAAACTATTCACACGATTGTTTTGCCTTATCCTTCCTCCAATTATTATTTGTATGATCTAAAAATAAAACACCTCTTATTGTTTGTAAATTTTACTGACAATATCTGATATGAAACACGTGATTTCTTTTGTCAGTTTCGATGACAATCTTCGTTGTAAAACACCTGTTCAGTCTCACCAATAAGAATGCTTTTTTATCGATGCTTATGCTGATAGTTTGGTGAACTGTAGTGACCTCATTATTTTCAAAAAAATGTCTTTCGTAACGCTAGGGTTGTGGAGTCCTTCAAAATATTTCAAAACTTAATTGCAAATATTTATATTTTATCGTTCTCAATTATGTTGGTTTACTGTGCTAAATTTCTACACTTCGTTTAATTTAATTTAATTTGTGTAAATATATTTCTTGCAGACTGCAACCGTATAGCTATTGGGTTGATCCATGCAGGAATGACAAGGGAAAATATAGTTTTAGCAATCAGGCCTTATGTTTAAGGCTGAAGTTCTAAAGTTCTCAACAACATTTGTTTCCTTTCAAAACCAGTTCCTGAAATACTAAGTTAACAGGCATAGCATTTGGACTTTTTATGTATTTACTTGATTCTGTATTAGACATTGATTGGTATTATGTTCTCTCTTTTCTCTGTTATAAATCAATAAAGAATGAATATCTATCTATCTATCTATCTATCTATCTATCTATCTATCTATCTATCTATCTATCTATCTATCTATCTGACTATCTATCTATCTATATGTATATCTATCTATCTATCTATCTATCTATTTATCTATCTGTCTATCCATTCATTAATCCACCCGTCTATCTATCTATCTATCTATCTATCTATCTATCTATCTATCTATCTATCTATCTATCTATCTATCTATCTATCTATCTATCTATCTATCTATCTATCTATCTATCTATCTATCTATCTATCTATCCGTTCCAGCAAAAGTAGTATGTATGTGTTGCATATAATTTTATCTTTTTCTTTGTAGCCATCATCAACAATAAATTCCTTACCAATTTAACCACCACAACTTTTCACACCAACACACATCCCTCTACCAGTAATATTACATTAGCAAACACATAAGACACACAGTGAACCTATACATATGATTCCTCGATTAACCTTTGTCTGTGGAAGATTTCCATCGGTGATGCATGATGAATTAATCTGCGAAGTTGGAGATCTTGTTTATTTCGCAGTCTACACACATAGTTCACGTCATTTCGCTGTGTGGGCTGATTTGATTGGTCAGCGAAATGATCAGCTGACGGTGAAGGCGTGGTGTTGAGCACAATTCGAGGATATAAATATCAACAGGCATCGAGAGACCTCTTAAGGTACACACTGACGAACGACTTGTTACAGCTATCAATCCTGTACATTTTCAGGTAAGAGATAAAATTTAACTATTTTGTGAATATTACATTTGTTTGATATATGTTATATGCCTATACACACCTCTCTATGTACGTCTATTGAGATGTTTCATATCGTTTATATCTCTCTGCCTACTGACATGTTTCATATCTGTTATATCTGTCTAACTCTATATCTGTCTACTGGCAGGTTGCAATTATGAGACAGAGTTATACCATTTCACTTGGTGACATTGAGGGTGCAATTATAGATATATAGTTACAGATATTACATATATGAAACTCATTCTTTACGCTATTTCACTATACATACATCAGTAACGCTTGACACCATTGGCTACATATCATATCCAGTGAGTCTTGTAATAGGAATAAATACATCACTAACGCTTGATACCATTGACTACATATAATGTCCAGTGGGTTTTGTAATAGCAATAAATACATCACTAAAGGTTTTATACCATTGACTACAAATGAAGTGATTCCAAAGAAAAATACATTTATCTCTAATGCATGATAACCTTGATTACATAAAATTTCCAGTCATGTTCTTAATAGTAATTAATATTTCGCTAATGCCAGATAATATTGACTTCATTCGATGTTACAGTTAGTCTTGTAATGTAATATATTCATTTATAATGCTCGATACTATTGACTTCATATGATGTTACAATTAGTCTTGTAATAGTAATACATTCATCTCTAATGCCAGATAATATTGACTTCATATGATAATAGTAAGACATTCATATCTAATGTCAAATACTATTGACTTCATAAGATGTTACAATTAGTCTTGTAATAGTAATACATTCCTCTCTCATTCCAGATAATATTGACTTCATAAAATGTTACAATTAGTTTTGTAATAGAAATACATTCATCTCTAATGCCCGATAATATTGACTTCATAAAATGTTACAATTAGTCTTGTAATAGTAATACATTCTTCTCTAATGTCCGATAATATTGACTTCATGTTACAATTAGTCTTGTAATAGTAATACATTCATCTCTAATGCCCGATAATATTGACTTCATGTTACAATTAGTCTTGTAATAGTAATACATTCCTCTCTAATGTCCGATAATATTGACTTCATGTTACAATTAGTCTTGTAATAGTAATACATTCCTCTCTAATGCCCGATAATATTGACTTCATGTTACAATTAGTCTTGTAATAGTAATACATTCTTCTCTAATGCCCGATAACATTGGCGACATAAGATATCCAGTCGTCCTTTTAACAGCACTGTTTGTTATTCAAATGTGAATATACATAAAATGTGTAGCATTCCTGAACTTATGTTTAGTACGGTACTTGTGTATACACCTTAAGAGCAACCATCAGTTTGTTTTGTGCGCTACATGTGTATACACCTTAAGAGCAACCATCAGTTTGTTTTGTGCGGTACATGTGTATACACCTTAAGAGCAACCATCAGTTTGTTTTGTGCGGTACATGTATACAACTTAACTGCAAACATCACTTTGTTTTGTTCAGTACATGTTTCTATAAATTAAATGTATACTTCAGTATGTTTTCTTCTCTTGACTTTTAGTGAGTGTTTTCAAGATGGCGAAAGTAGTTCTATCGACAATATTGATAATCCTTATTTCAGTGGCATCATCATCTCCGATAACGGTAAGTTTCTTGATTTTACTTCTGTTCACATGACAAAGCACATTGTCATTGTCATTCACAACAAAGCACATTGCCAGTGTCATTCACAACAAAGCAAATTACCTATGTCATGTACAACAAAGTACATTGCCTGTGTCATTCAGAACAAAGTACATTACATGTGTCATTCATGACAAAGTAAATGTCACTCTAGATGTGTGTCAGTATAAAAATTGTAACTTTTATAAAATTATAAGCTTTCAACTCCGTCTGTGACACTTTGTAATGAGTTTTACAAGTGAACATATTTAGATTAGAAAATATATGAGAGAAGCAGTATCCCATCTGCGTAAGGAATGGCAAAGAGCTATTAGGAATGTGTTAAGATATGGACTTCTAGCACCAGTACTCTTCAACTCACACTGTCTCCATACCTGGACTACAACAAGCACTTGATGTTAAGAAAAGATTATTTCTTTCACACTGTCTCCATACCTGGACTACAACAAGCACTTGATGTTAAGAAAAGATTATTTCACTCTGAAAACGCGTATTGAGTGATTTTCACTGTAATATTCGTAAAGCACCCACGTAATTCTTTAATGAAAGTCTTGAAACTAGATCTATCAGGGATAATTTTAATTGTCAACCGAAACGGGAGACATCCGCGCATAAAAAATAAGTATTTCAACCACATTTAATTTATATGCTTTTCTGCGCGAATTTTGTTAGAAATCCTAAATATATTTAATTCGGATTTTAAAGTGTCAAGTCGTAATACAGGATGAAGTTTACTAATTAGCAAAACTTAGCTGTCAAATAGCGAGCCATTAAAATAAACTGCTATGTTGAACTTATGTAATAAATAAATCATTGTTTATTTATCTAGTCGAGAGACTCAGGTTGGTGCCCAGACGCGTGGGTGGCATTTGGTAGCTCCTGCTATTATCTGATAACAGGAAACCATACTTGGAGCGAATCTCAGGTAAGATTTGCGTTAACACATTTATTGGACCATAACGTATGATTTTCATGATGCACTGTTACATGAATATCAACTATAATCCTATCTGTATATATTATGCTAATTATAAATTACATGAGTATCAACTATAATCCTATCTGTATATATTATGTATTTTAATTAATTATGAACGTTACAACAACAATATTTTTATTATGCGATGAATAGCCTAATATGTAGAAATGGCCTTGAATATTAAAGAGGAAAAAGTGCATTATTTATGAACTATCATTATTTCAGGCCATTTGCAAGACTAAAAGCAGTTCCCTGGTACAGATTGAATCACAAATGGAAGACGAATTTGTGGTCATACTGGCACTTAAAATTGGTATGACAACTTTTCAAACCTACATACTCAGCTTATATCAACTTAAATTAGTTTATTTGTTTACAGCACCTTATATCAACTTAAATTAGTTTATTTGTTTACAGCACCTTATATCAACTTAAATTAGTTTATTTGTTTACAGCACCTTATATCAACTTAAATTAGTTTATTTGTTTACAGCACCTTATATCAACTTAAATTAGTTTATTTGTTTACAGCACCTTTTAAAACTCTTGCAAGCTAATTATTCCATTTTCTCCAAGTTAAGTTAGTTTATTTCTTTACAACGTATTATAAACTTATATCAGTAAATAAGAATGTTATTTTCTAAAATATAATTCATATTGAAAAACAGTGGAACTTCTGCTGTTTGGATTGACTTATTACTATAAGCCAGTTTTCAATGTTTGGATTGCCATTATATAAAACAGTAATCAGTGTTTGGATTGACTTATTATTAATGACCAGTCTTCAATGATTAGATTGTCATTATATAAACCATTATTCGGTGTTTGGATTGACTTATTATTATTGACCAGTCTACAATGATTAGATTGTCATTATATAAATCATTATTCGGTGTTTGGATTGACTTATTATTATTGACCAGTCTTCAATGATTAGATTGTCAAATATAAACCATTATTCGGTGTTTGGATTGACTTATTATTCTAAACTAATTTTCAGTTTTGTGACTGACTTATAATTAAACTATAGTCCCCGTTTGGATCGACTTATTATTTCGACCCAACATTCAGTGTTTCAGAGTCATCACTGTGGTCATTGTGAAGTACATATTAGAGTACATGGAAACAGCCAAACGAAAGTCATCATTGTAGTCATTGTGAAGTACATATTAGAGTACATGGAAACAGCCAAACGAAAGTCATCATTGTAGTCATTGTGAAGTACATATTAGAGTACATGGAAACAAACAAGCAAAAGTCATCATTGTAGTCATTGTGAAGTACATATTAGAGTACATGGAAACAAACAAGCAAAAGTCATCATTGTACTCATTGTGAAGTACATATTAGAGTACATGGAAACAGCCAAACGAAAGTCATCACTGAAGTCATTGTGAAGTACATATTAGAGTACATGGAAACAGCCAAACGAAAGTCATCACTGAAGTCATTGTGAAGTACATATTAGAGTACATGGAAACAGCCAAACGAAAGTCATCATTGTAGTCATTGTGAAGTACATATTAGAGTACATGGAAACAAACAAGCAAAAGTCATCATTGTAGTCATTGTGAAGTACATATTAGAGTACATGGAAACAAACAAGCAAAAGTCATCATTGTACTCATTGTGAAGTACATATTAGAGTACATGGAAACAGCCAAACGAAAGTCATCACTGAAGTCATTGTGAAGTACATATTAGAGTACATGGAAACAGCCAAACGAAAGTCATCACTGAAGTCATTGTGAAGTACATATTAGAGTACATGGAAACAGCCAAACGAAAGTCATCACTGAAGTCATTGTGAAGTACATATTAGAGTACATGGAAACAGCCAAACGAAAGTCATCACTGAAGTCATTGTGAAGTACATATTAGAGTACATGGAAACAGCCAAACGAAAGTCATCACTGAAGTCATTGTGAAGTACATATCAGAGTACATGGAAACAGCCAAACGAAAGTCATCACTGAAGTCATTGTGAAGTACATATTAGAGTACATGGAAACAGCCAAACGAAAGTCATCACTGAAGTCATTGTGAAGTAATATTAGAGTACATGGAAAATGCTAAACAAACGTAATAAGAGTGAAGAGAATTTTAGAATTCGATGACACTAAGTAAATCCATATAATTACTATAAATCAACACATCACTTTTGTGCTATTCAATCCCTAACACCTCCATGGTAGTAGAAGTAGTGGTGGTAGTGGTAGCAGTAGTAGTAGAATTATCATCAGCAGCAAAATTGAAGGAACCATAGTGTGTAAATGTTGTGTTTCTGTATGCTAATTGCTAATTATTAATTTATGAAATTTAATTTCATAATTAATACATAAACAATATTCCTCTCATGCAAATAGCACGCACAGTCACCCGACAGGGGTCATTGTCTTTGCGGTTAAGAGAGCGACTAGGTCAATCCCTGGGATTGTCTGCTAAATAATTAACTCTCTGTCCAAGTGTTACCTGTCTAGATTAACAGACCTTAATTGAATTATCTTGTCAATCTTTGTCTTTAATCCAGCCCCTCATATATAAGCTCTCTACGATGACGGGAACCATCCCAAACTTGCACTTAACCGTCTTTCTATTGTCGTTACGTCATTGGCAGCCCCCCCCTCCGTCATCATGCACAAGCGCCTCTCTATCAATGTAATGAGTGTGGATAGTTATAAAAACAACAATTTATTAAAAATAAATAATAATTAAAAATAGTTTTACAATTAATGTAATCAAAATTACACATAAAACAATTTATCAGAAATCACAATCTCATCTAAGATACATAGATTTCAGTCAATCAAGAAAAATATATCATGTCAATTCCATAGAACAATTACAGGAATTTTACATCAAAAGAATATCTTCACAATTTAGTTTAGCTTACACAAATTCTGAATGTCAATAAGCCAACTAAATAAATAATACATTTAATTTAATATAAGATATTAAAGAGAAGAATCAGAAATAGATAAGGAATTTAAGAAATCATAAAAACATGTACATATTACACAGAAAATTCATAATAATGGTTCACCTAATAGCAGTCTGTGAGAAGTAGTCTTGTTCTTGTTTAGGGTTGGCTGGCAGTTAAAAGTCTTGTGACAATGGCCTTGCCTGATAACAGTTCTGCATACCATAACATGAATGTTTGAACAATCCACACATAATGTACAACACAAGCACTTAGTCACAAATTACACAGCATAAACACAAATCAGTTTCATGTCCGAATTTTACACAATGTTCAAAACACAATCTTTACCGTGCATACTTGCGTGCATGTGTGTGTGTGTGTGTGTGTGTGTGTGTGTGTGTGTGTGTGTGTGTGTGTGTGTGTGTGTGTGTTGGTTAACTTATAACAAAACATTTTCTCGATTGTGATTTGTATGTCTCAAAAGCAGTCAAATACAAATGTGTACAGATGAGTCGGTGTGGATAGGCTTGAATGATCGGGAAAAAGAGGGGAACTTTGTGTGGGCCGATACGCAGCGAGTACAGACATACACACACTGGGCACCTGGAGAACCGAACGATCTCCAGCAAAACGAAGATTGTGTGTGCTTGTGGTCTAAAAATAAAAGTATGTGGTTTGATGCCATCTGTGAGAATAAATATTCTGCAATCTGCGAGAAACATTATTTCTGGTAAGGTGAGTGTATTTCCCTCAGGTATGGACATGACTGTGTACTACCTTGTGGTCAGTTGTGAGTACACTGATAGTGATCAGTTGTGAATACACTGATAGTAGTCAGTTGTGAATATGTTGATAGTGGTCAGTTGTGATTACGTTGATAGTGATCAGTTGTGAATATGTTGATAGTGGTCAGTTGTGAATATGCTGATAGTTGTCAGTTGTAAGTACGTTGATAGTGGTCAGTTGTGAGTACGTTGATAGTGATCAGTTGTGAGTATGCTGATAGTTGTCAGTTGTGAGTACGTTGATAGTGGTCAGTTGTGAGTACGTTGATAGTGATCAGTTGTGAGTACGTTGATAGTGATATTTTTGAGTACGTTTAAAGTGATATTTGTGAGTGTGTTAATAGTGATATTTGTTGTTGGTACCCCATATAATGGACAACACGAAATACACAACGATTTGAGGTCGATCACTCCATTAGGATGGTCTTCACATGAAGGATGGACATGGCGGACAAATAAATAAACGGGCAGACATACCTAATAAAGGCTAATTATTTTCTCTAAGCACAATCTCTCTAACCTGAAATAAACACCAATTAATTATACCTGGCACTATATCATGATTACATTCTACCAGGAAATTATTAATAATAAAAAAATGTAAAAGCAAATACACCTTTGTTAAGCAAACCCAAGGATTCAAGATATCTGTAACAATAGCCTACAGTTCTCCTATAACAAAGATTTGCACAAATTTCCCTAAAGTTCCTACACGGTTATCGACCATTCTCACTCTCCTGGTCAATTTAATATTTTCACCTTAACTTAGTTACACTGGTAGAGTCTAGTGTCACTGGCTGAGTCTATGCAGACTTCCCCTCTATTGGCACTCCATTTGTACTCTAATGGCACTCCAGTAGTTCTCTATTGGCACTCTGTAATATATTGGCACTCTATTTGTACTAACTATATTGACACTCCTTTCATACTCTATTGACACTCCAGTAGTACTCTATTGGCACTCCGGTCCCTGCCTAGACTTTGCACCACAATGAGCAAAATACCAAAATGGGCTGAGATCAACTGAGTTTTCTAAACAGACACAAACAGACACAAATAGATAAACACAAGACAGATACAAACAAATACAAACAGACACAAACAGACACAAATAGACACAAATATACAGACACAGAGAGACACAAACAGACACAAATAGGCAGACACAAACAGACACAAATAGACATACACAGACACAAATAGACAGACACAGACACAAAAGCGCCATCCCAGACTACTGACCAGGCCCATGCTAAACCCATTACTCACCTCAGACAACATAATTGCAGCATGGACAAAATCTAAAATGAAAATATAAACAATACTTTCACTCTGTTGTACAGTGGACACTATTCAAACGTCGAAGTCAGATCATATTGTCTTTATAAATCTTTCTGCCACCATTACTTTCTTCATATCAAGTTTTCAGTCATCACTATGTTTATAAGTTTTGCATTTCCCTTTTAATATTGTCATTTTTCATATGTCAGGTTGTGACTGGGGGGGGCCTCATAGCTCTTTTTTGTGATTATTAATTTAATAAAACCTTTATTTGTCAAACACTGCGAAATACCCAACATCACAGATATATGATTGTTCGAATGGTGGGCCACATTAGGATTTTAAGTCTATTCATACATCTTTCTTAACCCCCATGTAACAATCAGTGGTACATCAAGTTGTACGCCATCAAGTCGTGATAAGCTGTACATCAGTAATACATCACGATGTGTTGTACATCATCAAGTCGTGATAAGATGTACATCAGTAATACATCAAGTTGTGTTGTACGTCAAGTCGTGATAAGCTATTACATCAGTAATACATCAAGTTGTGTTGTACGACAAGTCGTGATAAGCTGTACATCAGTGGTACACTATACATCGTTAATAAATCAAGTTGTGTTGTACGTCATCAAGTCGTGATAAGCTGTACATCAGTAATACATCAAATTGTGTTTTACGTCACCAGGTCGTAATAAGCTATACATCAGTAATACATCGTCAGAAATTCAAGTCAGTATTTTTATTCCTGTCGTATTATGATGACTGTTACTTTGGAAATAAAATAATTCCGTATGTTTTATTATGACGGCCTTTTAACTATGACAATCAAACCCATATGTCTGTCGAATTATGACGACAAGTTAACTATGACAATAACAGCCACACGGTAGAATTATGACAGGCTTCTAACTATTGCAATGAAATACACTCTCTCTGTCGTATTATGATGCACTGGCCTATTCTGAGGGCATTTTAACTATGACAGTAAAATCCACCTGTCGCATTATGACCGTCTTTTAACTATGAATAAAACCCACACTGTCGCATTATGACCGTCTTTTAACTATGAATAAAACCCACACTGTCGCATTATGACCGTCTTTTAACTATGAATAAAACCCACACTGTCGCATTATGGCCATCTCTTAACTATGACAATAAAATCCACATTGTGAAATTATGACGGCCTTCAAACTATATTAATAAAATCCACACAGACATATTATGAATTTTATCGATGAGAATAAAAAACACTCTGTCGTATTATGAGGGCCTTTAAACTATGACAATAAAAAACACTCTGTCGTATTATGAAGGCCTTTTATGACAATAACAAACAATGTCGTATTGTGAAGGCCTTTTATGACAATAACAAACAATGTCGTATTATGAAAGACTTTTATGACAATAAAAACACTCTGTCGTATTATCATCACCAACTCTACCAAGGGTGGATAAATGCAACGGAAAATAGGCCACACTTAATCATCACTTTACAACTTTCCTATCTACTACCATCTACCTTGACTTTCATCATTATTAATTCTACCAACACGGTACAACTCGCGTTAGGGTGTGAAATCGACGGAAGCCGGAAGCGCTTATCACCCCTGAATTGGCGTCTGCTCGCTATGCTGTCTACCTCTGAATTTCACTGGATTCCCGTCTACTTCACCTGTTGCGTGTTCATTTCACTAGCTGCCTGTTCACCAGTACTGGCTACCAGTTCACTATTTTAGTTGGCTACTATTACATAATCACCTCTTGGCTACACTGACTACCAGTTCACTATTTTAGTTGGCTACTATTACATAATTACCTCTTGGCTACACTGGCTAACAGTTCACTATTTTAGTTGGCTACTATTACATAATCACTTCTTGGCTACTCTGGCTACCAGTTCACTATTTTAGTTGGCTACTATTACATAATCACTTCTTGGCTACTCTGGCTACCAGTTCACTATTTTAGTTGGCTACTATTACTTAATCAACTCTTGGCTACTCTGTGCATTACGTTATCCGCGCAATGTCTCCTAATTCTGTTATACTGGCTGACTCAAACCCAAAATTATCGTCCTGTCACGTGCACATTCGTTTTACACGATCTCTACATTCCGTTTGGTGTGCAAAAGAAATAATCGGGTCGAAATATATTAAAAGAAATTAGTTTTGTTCAGACAGTGAAAACGGAAATACTTTTAAAAAATATTGTCGATACGGACATAACTGACAGGAATAGTTCTAGCGCAAATTCGAAATGTAACAGAAATCTAATTCTTGCTATGACAATATAAGAAATATTTATTTCAAAACTGTGATCTTTAATCATTTGTCTTTGTTATCTAGCAGCATGTGTCTTTGTTATCTAGCAGCATGTGTCTTTGTTATCTAGCAGCATGTGTCTTTGTTATCTAGCAGCATGTGTCTTTGTTATCTAGCAGCATGTGTCTTTGTTATCTGCAGTATGATTCTCCATGTAGTATTATAAAACTATGTTATTTTAAAATTTGTCTTTGTTATCTAGCAGTATGTCTTTGTTATCTAGTAGTATGTGTCTTTGTTGTCTAGCAGTATGTGTCTTTGTTATCTTATAAAACTATGCTATTTTAACATTTGTCTTTGTCATCTAGTAATATCTCCATATAGGGCGCACATAGTTTATCAACTATACACAACTATGAGAAGAAAATATTTATCTAGTACGCTGCATTTCTAAAATTGTCTGTCTCTGATCCTTTCACAGATTGACCAACAACGATTTCTGGAACAAGCTGACTGAAATAAAACTCCAGGAAATCGATCACAACGATATAAATCTGAAGTTAAATGAAAGACTCCTGTGACATGTACTTCTTTATGACGTTTGAAAACCTTTAACCCTTTGTATACCGATGTTGTCAAATGGAAGGACATATTCGGGACGTTTATGTCGTAAAGAATTGTTCAAGTGTTACTCGTATTATGCTTTGTCATAGGCCACATTATATTACTCTTTTCTCCTCTTTATTTCTAGCATTCTTATTAAATACAAATAACATTATATTTTGTTTTCTCGATTTATTTCTAGAATTATTATTAAACAAAAATCACAGTATACTACTGTTTTATCGATTTCTTTCTAGAATAATTATTAAACAAAAATCACAGTATACTACTGTTTTATCGATTTCTTTCTAGAATAATTATTAAACAAAAATCACAGTATACTACTGTTTTATCGATTTCTTTCTAGAATAATTATTAAACAAAAATCACAGTATACTACTGTTTTATCGATTTCTTTCTAGAATAATTATTAAACAAAAGTTACAGTATACTACTGTTTTATCGATTTCTTTCTAGAATAATTATTAAACAAAAGTTACAGTATACTACTGTTTTATCGATTTCTTTCTAGAATAATTATTAAACAAAAATCACAGTATACTACTGTTTTATCGATTTCTTTCTAGAATAATTATTAAACAAAAGTTACAGTATACTACTGTTTTATCGATTTCTTTCTAGAATAATTATTAAACAAAAATCACAGTATACTACTGTTTTATCGATTTCTTTCTAGAATAATTATTAAACAAAAATCACGTTATACTACTGTTTTATCGATTTCTTTCTAGAATAATTATTAAACAAAAATCACGTTATACTACTGTTTTATCGATTTCTTTCTAGAATAATTATTAAACAAAAATCACGTTATACTCCTCATTTCTCCGATTTATTTCTAGCATCATTATTCAATAAAAATACTTTGTGTCCACTAGAATCCTACTTGGTATAAAAAGGGTTAAAATATTAAAATTAAACTTCACGTATGAGGCGTGGTTAAAGTTTAAACTTCATAACATATGCGTTATTTTATTTAATTAATTAACAAGCGTCTGTAATGTTGAAAATTAAAAAACCAGAATTAAAGACATAAATGTAAAAATAAATATTTTATAAGCATACAACAATTACTGATTGATTTGGCAATTGATTTGATTATTTATTTTGTTGTGTGAGACCTCCGAAAATTGGTGGCCTAGAAGTTAGGCACTTCGACTGTTGAACAGGTTTTATACTGGATAAGGTTACAAAACTCACCCTGGAAGTAGACGTTTTTAACACCTCATAACCTCCCTTTGCCATTCTCCTAGTTCAGACTGTAGAGCTCACGCAGTGCGGATAATTGCTATAAATAGAAACGCCTTTATTAATGCTACATGAATTATATTGAGATTTGCCATAAATAGAAACGTCACTATAAGAGTTACATGAATGATTTTTTTTTATAGAGTTGCTATATATTTAAATCACATTGTGATTTCCTAGCAATAGAAACAGCATTATAAACGTTACATGAAATGTACTGAGATTTGCTATAAATAGAAATGCCTTTATAGAGGTTACCTGAATTCTATTGAGATGTTCTGCGTGTCGTTGTTTGTTGTTGGCAGTTTTGTTAACTTCTGTGTGTAATTATTTATTACATTGTGTGACGAGCATACCACACTAGTTATTATTATTATTACGCCAAACTCTCTGTGTCTTCTAATCCTCGGAATCTAATTCGGCAAACTCTACCTCTCGTGTAAGATCACATTTGTGTTTTAGCCGTTTTATTGGTATCCACTCTTTCAATCTTTATTTTTTCTTTCCTTCCTACATAGTCTGTAATATAATCTGAAAATGAATCTGTTTAGTGCCTACTACATCGGCCATTGCATCACCGTCCTGCCCTCATCGCATTCATTATTCGAGCATAATTTCCATTTTTAATTGCAAAATAACTCAACCATGGTCAAGCAACTATCTGACTGATGTTACAAAAGTATATTTACACAAGCTTAAGTAACTAATCTAGTTACATAAAATGCAAAATCAATGTAAACATTACAATCTCCACCCATCCATAATGGTAACTATTGTAATACATGCATCAATACAATATGCAATACGTGGTGGAGTAAATTTGCCTATCCCTATAAGGCTAATAAGTACTGTTGCAGAAAGCTATAATTTGAGAGTGGAAAGTAAGAAAGAAATAGAGTTATAATGCTATAGGCTGGAAACTTAGCATCGCTCCCTGATTGTGTTTTTTAGGGTGGAGCAGCCTTTCGTTTTGTGTATATGATTTGAACCTCCTGATTTACTGTTCATAAACTGCTATGACTGACTGTCGTAAAGGCATGTAGAGGTGTGTAAGTGTAAGAATACACTATACTCCATTGATGTATGGCAGCAAGATAGGCTAACTACATGAACAATTTCTAGCGTAGAGAAGTTATTTGAAATTAATACATTTATTGTTCTGCTTTAAGGAGTTGGTAAAGCAACAGGAAGCACCCAGGTTAACTCCAGAGAATTAGTAGAGGACTAGTATTTTCAAATGTGCGCGAGAAACAAGCAACGCAGTAATAGAAACATTGTGACATTGTTGCAAAAGCACATATTGAGACACCGAAACACGTTAGAAGATTCATGGCAAGGACTCTATAAAGTTGTCGAGAAACTGACCGAGTGTAATTTCATAATTCAGATTGGATCTAAAGCGAAACTTTTTCATTCTAATCTGATTAAAACATATAAAGAATGCCCTGATAACATGGTCACTACCATTGTAATAGAGGGTGAAGCTACTTTTTCTGTACCAGATGCCAAATCCGTACCACAAAAAAGGTTTAACAGATGTAGAAACTGTTAATGACGTTATTTTAGATCAGGAACTCTCAGACTCTGATGCCTAACACGTGATGAAAGAAACTTGTATCGTTTTTTTTTTGTTTGTTTTTTTCCCCAAAGACGATACACGTTTCTTTTATCACGCTCCATTGAAAACAAACCAAAATGAATTTATTTCCCTGTTCTGGTTTAGTAGAAGTAATAGTAGTACCATTAAGAGTGTGAAAGTAGCGTGTAGCACTGGGACATGGGGTGGTGGTGGTGGGAAAGGATGGGGTGGTTCGGCCTGATGGCTACGTTATGATTGTAGTGGTATTTTTATGAATGTTACTTGCAGTGTCGTTGTGGTGGATGTTGCTTTTGGACCCGATGTTGTTGTTGTACCCGATGTTGAATTGGGATGGTGGGTGGGTGGGTGTATCTTACAGAGACAAGGCTATTAATACAAAATGCTCCACCTTTTGTGTATGTTCTCCCGAGATGTTCACCACCACCCAGGCCTCCTCACTATTTCCGCTTTCGTCACTGAGGTTGTGGTTGTCCCTGGTGTCAGTTGGAATGCAGGTAGATAGGCACTAGTGGTCAGTAAAGGTGGTCAAGTAGCTGCTGGATCATGTCCACAACGGGATCGTTAAAATATCCGAACAACGGATGCTGATGCTCGTTGTACTGAAATTGTTGTCACTCTTGGTGATAGTTACTTTAGTATTGTAGCAGTTGACGCCGTTGTTGTTGTTGTTGCTGCTGCTACTGTTGTTGTGGCTGATCTTGTTGACCCTGTTTACGTTGCTGCTTTTTTCTTCACCCTGAGTGTTGGTGTGGCTATTTTCAAAGTGTTTCTTTAATTGGTGAAAAAGGCCATTAGAGTGCTCACCGTACATCTGACTGAGACTTCATATTGGAGTGGTTTCCATGGCAAATACCTAACAGCCTCTGCATAGTCTTTCTTGGCACAGACCTACCAGCCTCTACCTAGTCTTTCATGGCACTGACGTACCGGCCTCTACCTAGTCTTTCTTGGCACTGACGTACCAGCCTCTACCTAGTCTTTCATGGCACTGACGTACCGGCCTCTACCTAGTCTTTCATGGCACTGACGTACCGACCTCTACCTAGTCTTTCATGGCACTGACGTACCGGCCTCTACCTAGTCTTTCATGGCACTGACGTACCGGCCTCTACCTAGTCTTTCATGGCACTGATGTACCGGCCTCTACCTAGTCTTTCATGGCACTGACGTACCGGCCTCTACCTAGTCTTTCTTGGCACTGACGTACCGGCCTCTACCTAGTCTTTCATGGCACTGACGTACCGGTCTCTACCTAGTCTTTCATGGCACTGACGTACCGGCCTCTACCTAGTCTTTCATGGCACTGACGTACCGGCCTCTACCTAGTCTTTCATGGCACTGACGTACCATCATTCATTGGATACCCCCACCTACTCGTTGACAGCAAATCATCAGTGTCGTCTGTACTTAGGACTGAGGAAATTTGGGTCAAGCGAGGAGAGGACATTCTTCGCTTCACTCATATTTTTATTGATTTTCACCATTCATAACTTCATCATTCTTCAACGAGAAGTAATTTCTGCATTTATCAATGAGAAAGGTCACCCATGTTCAACCTGTGTAAGTGTAAGGTCGCCCTTCATATGTGTATGTGTTCTATCTTCCATCATGATCAGGGGAGATCATTCATTGTTTCTGTTCTGGTCTTCACCGATGAACATTGTTGTTTTATTTTCCTGACGGAATTCATGGACATCATACTCGTCATATTCCTTTGGAGAGTGTGTGAGTGTGTTAGTCAGTGTGTTCGTCAAGTTTCATCAACTCTCCATTAACTGTGAAAAACTATCGTTAGTAGTGTCACATTTTGGTAGATAGGTAGGATGTTTAGATTTCTGTTGTTATTGAAATTGATAATTTCATTATATATTAGACTTTCGACCATTGACATATTCGTTTAGTGAACATTATATTAATAATTTGCTTATTAAAATTTGTGGGTTGTTCACCCTGAGACATTTTCATTGCATGCAATTCATTTTATTTTTTTCTTTTCTTTAATTTTCATTATCTTTTTTCATTGTTCTAGTCCATTTCCCCATGAGTGCTGTGTGGGTGTTTTCTGGATGAATGGCTAACAGCTGTGCAAAAATATTCTCCCTTTTCTCGAGAATAAATTCTCACGTTAGCTTTATTCAAAGCGTCTGCTTTGATTTTCCGAAACTGGTCCACGTGCAGTTGTTTGTCCGTTCGTCCTGTCCGTCCACATTTCTCATTCAATCCTAATTGCACGCAATCACACAGCCGACTTTCACACTTTATCCCGCATTCAAAATAAAATACACCCCCATCCCCAAGAACATTGTGTTGTATGTGTTAGAGAGTTTGTTATTTTCCATCCTGCATCATCGGTGCGTCGTCGGCTGGACCACTACCCCCCCCCTCCCGGGTGCTGGTGACAGAGGAATTTATCTCCTATGAAAATGTGTCTTTTCAGAGAGAGGTATTTAACTCTTCAGACGATCCATTTTTGCAAATGGAGGAATTTACCTCCTCACAAAATTCGTCTTATGAGATAGAAGAATTTACCTCCTTACACGATCCGTCGTTTTATGTAGAAAAACATCTTTTTCACAGAATTTACCTTTGGAGACAGTGAAATTTACATCCTCAGCACTCAGTTTTTTTCCAGAGGTTTTAATACGATTGCATATCGATTAGGACACTACTCAATCTCGTTCATTATACATGAATGACGTCACAAATATGTAAATGAACAAACACGAAAATTAAAAATGAAATGCTACTGTAAAAAATTGAAGGAGGAAAGTATTGTTTCCTATTTTAAAAACACATTATAAATACATTTTTAATGAAATCAATAACTTTTTGATTCTATAACACAGCACACTGCACAACTATCACACGTACACATTTACATATAAAAGTCACGAGTAACGCAATAAATACTTTGGAATGCAATATATTGTTTGTCAGTCATAAGATAGATAAATATTCATATCAATTACTTTATTCCAATGTGTAGGCACACATATTTGATAACATTTCAAATTGTGGTTAACGAGAATTGATAAATATACTTCTAGTACTTGATCACTGCTTCTAACCAAACATGACGTCGTTAGTCGAGGAGAGATGATTAAATAGAGGTGAACTTAGCGATTAATTCATGTTTTGATTCAGTTATAATGCATGAGTGTAGTACTACTAACAATACGATTCTGAACTAGAATTTAGCGATTTTACTCTTCTGAGTACACAATGAGTATTTTGATTTCGTACAATGAAGTACTGCATTAAAATGGCTGATTTTATGACTAGAGAGCGTTGTGAGGGTTAAAATCACAAAGAGTGAACAGAATAAAGCACGACACACCTGCAAGGTGTATCAATGAATACATATATCATAGCTTGTGCCATAGCAGTACCACTGAAGACTGTGGTACTTGTCTGTAAGGTAGCCTTAAAACACATAGTGGAACTTGTCTATAAGGTAGCCTTAAAACACATAGTGGAACTTGTCTGTAAGGTAGCCTTAAAACACATAGTGGAACTTGTCTGTAAGGAAGCCTTAAAACACATAGTGGTACTTGTCTGTAAGGTAGCCTTAAAACACATAGTGTAACTTGCTATATTGTTGTTACTACAGACACAGCAACTTATGCTATAGTATTTTTACTACAGACACTCCAATCTTTTTCTTTAGTGTTGTAACTACAGACACTACAAATCTTTTGCTACATTGTTTTTTACTACAGACACCGTTACTTTGGCTATAGTGTTTTAACTACAGACAGTCCAACCTTTAGCTATATTGTTTTTTTACTACCAGACACATTTACTTTTGCTATAGTGCTGTAACTACAGACACTCCAACCGTTTTCTATAGTGTTGTAATTACAGACACTGCAACCTTTTGTTATAGTGTTTTTACTACAGACACTCGAACCTTTTTCTATAGTGTTTATACTACATTCACCGCAATTTTTGCTATATTGTTGTAACTACAGACACTCCAACCTTTTGCTATGATGTTGTTACTACACATATCGTATCCTTGGTTAAAACATTGTTCATGCATACTTACTCGTAGACAAAACAATTAAAAAAAAAACACCAAAACATTAGTGATACAGAGTATTCCTGGTCTAAATCCGTATTAATTACAAACCTCAATTATCTCGACTAAAATGGTGTTACTGCATAATTTGGGACTAAAATGGTGACAGCATAACCTGGGACTAACATAGTGTTACAACATAACCTGGTACTAACATGGTGTTGCAGCATAAACTGGCACTAGCATGGTGTTACATCATAACATGGGACCAACATGGCGTTACATCATAAGCTGGGACGCAAACGCTGTTGAGCTAAACGTAGAAAAAAATTTAAGAATGAAACTAAACGTTGATAATCTGACCAGTATTTGATTGACAGTACCTATGCAGAAAGTTCGAAAATGTGATTTATAAACTGTGTGAATTTGGAAAACACTACAAATCTGGGTCTTTGAAAATCAGACTTTAAATAAAATGAATATCTAATATTTTCTTCACGTTTCAGGTGATCTGGAAAACGTCATCCAAGAAAGGTGAAAACGCTTTCTAGGAATAACTGCGAAATACACACTATTCTTGTAAGTGTGTTTGTATACGTGTGTGATTGCAAACGCACGTGTGTGTATCATGTCATTTGTTTTCAACCAACGTCTGTGCATGTATTTGGTCCAACATCAAGCGTTTTATGAACAAACTGTTCCTTGCATTAAATTTCCTTTTTCTGCTATGCCCACTATTGTTTCACAGTATGACGCGTCTTTTAATATAGAGGAACTTACCTTCCCACACTAAACGTTTTACAGACATAGAAATTTAATCCTCAGACAATTTGTTTTAGTAATAGAAATTTACCTCCTCAAGCAATACATTTCTCAGAAATAGAAATTTAACTCCTCACACAATACGGTTATATAATATATCACTGTTTCGTTAATTTTGTAGTATTCCAGAAATATTGTATGCAATTATATATACATTAGAACTGTTTACAGTCTCGTTCATTTTATAATGTCACAAATATATCAGTCAATTAACAGGGAAAGTGTCAAAAACATATCAGTCAATTAACAGGGAAAGTGTCACAAACATATCAGTCAATTAACAGGGAAAGTGTCACAAATATATCAGTCAATTAACAGGAAAAATGTCACAAACATTTCAGTCAATTAACACGGAAAGTGTCACAAATATATCAGTCAATTAAAAGGGAAAATTTCGGGGAAAATGTTACTAATTATTATACAGTGGGGAATGCATTGCATTCTAATTTCTAAATAAAGTGACACGTTTATTTTAAATGAAATAATTCATTTTTCATTCTATAATACATTGTATTACACAAAACGTGTGCATGAATTCGAGTATGACGCAGACACATTTATATTTACACACAAACGTCACTACTAATCGTAATTAATTGCGGTTGAATGTAATATATTTCTTGTCAATGAGAGTGTAGATATTTAAATGATATAAATTACATTATTCCATTGTTACAGCACATAAATTTGAAAACATTTCAAATTGTGTAAGCGAGAACTGTGAAGTATAATGCTGGTACTTGATCATTGCTGGAACAAAGCAAGACATGTTTCAAAGAGCGGCAATGATTCAAAACTGAATTCAGATTAAAACTTGAGGTAAACATAGCGATTAATAATGTTTTCATTCGGCCATCAATGTATGATTGTGGAAAGGGAAAAGTCAAATAGGTTGCATTATTATCAGAATCGTTAAAAAAATTATCCTGCTGAAAATTATCGTAAGTATATCACGTGCGCTATTTACTCATGACAAATGTCAACATGACCTAGTGAGTGACGTCGTTCATTGAACGTCATCAGTTCGTTTTCCAGTCTGGAGAGAACGCTAGTTAACGTTATCTCATGATTGGCCAAACGGTCGGAAAGGAAACGAAGAGCAGCTTTATTTGGCGAGTCACGTGTCATTTGTGTTTCTTCCGTTTTAGAACACTCTTCTGTAAGTTTCTCTTTTGCTTCCGATTCAAACCGATTTTCCAAAAGTTGTAAAATCTTGAGTTCATGTGCTTTTCGTCTTCTGGCGGCCAGTCTGTTGAATGTGTAGACAAAAGGGTTCAGTGCTGCGTTTAACGGCAAAATAAAGATCACCATAGCAACCATGACCTCACTGGGAACTGCAAAGCCTGTTGAAGAGACGAAAGCCACGACCCCTAACGGAAATAAACACAGGCAGTTCGAAATCACCACAAGAGACAGGCGTTGAGCAATGGTGCCAGACTTTTTGGTCTTGACGGACGAGATTGAGTTATACGCAACCGACATGTATATGAACAATTGTCCCAGAGCTATTAAAACCAGCAAGGCAATGTTAAATATTATTACCAGACTGTAAGAGTACGTCTTTCCTGGGTAATCGTTCCCAGTAAAAGGCAGCGGGACACATATTCCTGATTGTGTATAAAATTTCCATTCTGATTTCATAGGCATTAGCGGAATGGCAGCAAGTAAGATACCGACCACCCACGCAATCCCACAAGCCATTACGAATGAATTCCTTCGGTAAGCAAATGTCGTGAATGGAAAGCACAGAGCAAAGAAACGATCAAGTGTAATCAATAAAATGGTGATGGAAGACACTTCTAATGACAACAGTGACAAAAAGCCTGCAATGACACAGGTCACACTATTTCTCCATGAATAATCAAATGCAAAATAATTACCCACAAACAACTGATCTGCCACACCCACTATTAACAGATAAATACCCATCAAAATGTCTGCTAAACTAAGGTTAGTAACCAACACTTTATACCCAGACTGACATTTCCTTTTCTCGCAAAACGTTAAAAACACAAATGATCCTGCATTACACACTATTGTCAGTGATGAAATTATCCAGTTAAACATTCGATAAAAATTTGATCGCAAAAGATCTTCACAGGAAGAGATTTCGTCCACTGGCGCAAAACAGTCGTTTTCGTCAAAGATTTCTGGCAGCATTGCCTTGCAGCAAAGTTTAAAACTGCTAGCTAAAATTCGCTCAAGATTGAGCGATCTTTTAAAAAGGTCTTGAGAGAAGTCTTCCAGTGAGTTACCCCGAATATCTAGAATTTTAAGATTTGGTGTATAAAGAAACCCATATTTCCCTATGGTTTCAAGAATTCCGAAAGACAGGTTTAGGAAAGCAATGTGAGGAAAGGAGTTGAGCACTATGCTTTCAAACACTCTAATTGCTGTTCGTGAGAGATCCAAACTTTGCAGTGAACTATGCTCCACCTTATTCCGTAAGGAATGTCTTAAATGAACAATGGGATTTTCTGACAAGTTCAGCTCCACAAGGTTAGAAAGCTTGTAAAATATGTCCATGTTAATAGAAGTAAATCTGTTTTTACTTAAATCTAAAACCCGTAGATTAGGGTTCAACATTTCGTTGACGTCACTGATGTTACAGTGACGTAAACGTAGCCAGATAAGATACATATTCCGTGTTACGTTACTCATTGACATTCCTGAACTGTCAGCATCAAGATAGCGTACATCGGGATAGGCCTCTGTCATTAAAGGCTTTCTACAAATAAACGCTAACCCCTGACACAGACATTCCTCGGGGCACTGAAAGTCACACAACACTTCGTCATCGCGATATGGACACTGAGCCAAACCGTCACATAGATGGTCAACGTGTAAGCAGATCGATGAGTTATAACAGCGATAAAATCCTGGGCAACTATACTGTCCACAGTCATCTTCATCGACTTGATCAGGGCAGTCGTAAATACCATTACAACGCACATATACTGGCAGACAGTTACCCAGGTCACCATGACAATGGAAATGGGTTGCTGGGCATGGATATTTTGGATTATATGGTACATACAAAATATTTCCCCTAGCATCAAAGTTAATTACACTGGGTGGCAGGACAGCATTCATTATGGCTCTTTGATTTTTTGCATACTGTATTGCACACGAACGTTCATCCGACCCATCCCAACATTGTTCAACATAGTCACACACTTGGTCAAATCGGATGCATTGTCCACTATGACATGTGTGCTCAGAACACTGTGAATAGTGCCTGCAAAAATCTTCGTCCGACCCATCGTCACAGTCTGGCTTAAAGTCACAGACTAAAGTGTAATGTAACGTTTTCTCTCCTTTACAAACAAACATTTCAGTAAGCGACAAGGAAGAATTATTGTGAGATGGATTAGAAGATAGAGTAAACGACTTTACTAAAACGTCTTCATGAAACACTTGGCACATTCGAGAGCGTCCTTTTTCTCCAGGAAGACTTTCCGACTGACAGGATAAAAAGTCGTGTGTAAAATGGCCGTCCTTGCCGAGAACGAGGAAATTTCTAGACGTATTTAAATTAATGTTTACTAGCTTAAGGTCAGGAAACGTAATTGATGCTTTAGAGAGTGATTTATTAAAATTACAATCAGCCTCGCATATCACATCGTTGTCAACTTCCATTAGGCAGAAGAGGGCAAAAAATATCAACTGGTCTTTATCATGATAGTGAGAACAAAATGCTAACGAATGGAAAATTAATGATGTTCCACTGATGTTTACATTGTATGCTACCGTCCCGTCAACCCACATCCAGTGTTTTGTATATAACGAATGTTCTTTAGAACGCACTGAAATCTCGTGAAGTCCAGTAAATATGAAATTTGTTATATTTTTATAATTATATATCATTCGTATTGCGTCACGATCTGCTGGAGATTTTGGCATCACTAAGTTACCTCCCCGTTTCTGGCAGCTAATCTGAGCATTCTGCCAGGCTATTGTGGCAACTGTATGGTGGTATGTGTAACACTTTCCGTTAAAGAAATAGTAAGTGAAATGGCACGATTTCTCCTCTCCCCCTAACTGGCACTCACTTTGCAGACTGCATTCCGGGTTTTGCATGAAAAAGTGGTAGTAGTCGTTGTTGTTTGGACGGAGCAAATTTACGTTAGCCGACATTCGAAAATCTGGGTGAAATGTGATCAACAACATCAATTCTGGCCACCCGTCTTCAGCGTCACTAACAAATCGTACGGCTAACGATCTGTTGGAAGCATTTGATAAATTGGTCTCTTCGGCACGCTCAAACCATTGTACACACAACACGCACACAACAAAAGATTGAAAGTAGTCATCAGCACAGCGGGAGAAATGTATTACGTCATTCAAGTAGATCTTACTTCCCTGCTGTGCGTGTATATTACGTCCTAACGAGGTGTTTTTACGCTCCGTACTAAACGATGGTGTGACAAACTCAGAATATGCGAAATCGAAAGTCACAGATGTAAAAGACAAATGCAATTCACACAATGAATCGAACAAACTCTGGAAATGTAGCATGCATTGTGCTATACATGTTACATTTTCACATTTCTTGTGTTGAAGGTTGGACGAATTTGCAAAAAAGTATTTGTTCAATTCTATGACGCATTGCAATAGGAGACTGTGATTGCCATATCTTTTTGTTCCGTTTTTGCTAAATTTTGTCAAACGGGTATTGAAATATATATTATTTACACTTTCAACCACTACTGAAATAGAATATTCTTTTGAAATATTTATCTTTTGTAAGCTCGTATTGATTTGTGCGATGAGATTAATATAAATTTTAATTCCATTTAAATATTCGTCCGTAACGGAAATGTTCATTATTGTTCTATAATTAAAATGGAAAATATTTAAGCCGGTTTGCAAAGTTGTGATATTAATAATATATGTATAGTTTATGACGTCATTGCTATTTGCTATATCCATTTGCCTTGTTATAACGACCACACACGCACAATTTAGCGGGTTAATACTTCCGTTCGTCGCACAATTTAACGGGTTAATACTTCCGTTCGTCGCACAATTTAGCGGGTTAATACTTCCGTTCAGCCCATTAATGTCTTTGATTTTACAAACGCCATCCCATTTTGAGTGAGGAGTCTGTGGTTCACTGCCCGTCCTCCCAAGGTTTTCGGAGGAATCAATACTGTCCTCTTCCGGTGAGGAAGATTCTATGTATGGAATAACATCACTTGCGTTTTGTTGTGAAAGTGTGAACTTAACAAATGTGAGAGAGGGAGCAGATTTCACTTCACCTAGCAGACTTGAATTTTTATTTATTTGCAAGAGAAGAGGAGTGGATGAAGTGTCCTTACAGCTCAGCAGAGCGATGAAAACGGAGACTCTAATAATAGAATAGACAATGAATTCCCAAAGAACTTTGCCGACTTTTATTAACTGCATTGTCTCTCTTTAATATTGATTTTGTTGTTTACGTGGTGATCTTTTCCTTTGTTTACTTAATGCACAGATCTGTTAGTTGTCTTTTTTGTTTACTTAATGCACAGATCTGTTAGTTGTCTTTTTTGTTTACTTAATGCACAGATCTGTTAGTTGTCTTTTTTGTTTACTTAATGCACAGATCTGTTAGTTGTCTTTTTTGTTTACTTAATGCACAGATCTGTTAGTTGTCTTTTTGTTTACTTAATACACAGAACTGTTAGTTGTCTTTTTGTTTACTTAATGGACAGATCTGTTAGTTGTCTCTTTATAAATTATTTAAATATAACTTTGTTGAGATGACGTCTGCACAATTTAATAAACGTGCGATTTTATTTAAACGAGTAATGAAAATTATTCATGATATATTATATTAGATTTACAAGATACGTCGCATTTTCCTGGAATATGATACAGTCACTACATATACAGTGAGTAGAATATCGCATTTTCCTGGAATATGATACAGTCACTACATATACAGTGAGTAGAATATCGCATTTTCCTGGAATATGATACAGTCACTACATATACAGTGAGTAGAATATCGCATTTTCCTGGAATATGATACAGTCACTACATATACAGTGAGTAGAATATCGCATTTTCCTGGAATATTATACAGTCACTACATATACAGTGAGTAGAATATCGCATTTTCCTGGAATATGATACAGTCACTACATATACAGTGAGTAGAATATCGCATTTTCCTGGAATATGATACAGTCACTACATATACAGTGAGTAGAATATCGCATTTTCCTGGAATATGATACAGTCACTACATATACAGTGAGTAACACATCGCATTTTCCTGGAATATGATACAGTCACTACATATACAGTGAGTAACACATCGCATTTTCCTGGAATATGATACAGTCACTACATATACAGTGAGTAACACATCGCATTTTCCTGGAATATGATACAGTCACTACATATACAGTGAGTAACACATCGCATTATCCAGGAATATAATGCAGTCACTACATATACAGTGAGTAGAATATTGCATTTTCCTGGAATATAATACAGTCACTACATATACAGTGAGTAACACATCGCATTATCCATGAATTTAATGCAGTCACTACATATACAGTGAGTAAAACATCGCATTTTCCTGGAATATAATACAGTCACTACATATACAGTGAGTAGCACACAGAACCGCACAGTCGTCTGCTGTCAGAAGTTGTTTTCTCCAGTGACGTCCTATCTCAATATGTACGCCTTTTAAACTATAGCCCCCCCCCCCGTAAGATCAAGATACTGAACAGAAAAAAGAGAACAGTTGGAAATAATAATTATTGCAGAGAATAATGTAGCACCCCATACATTTAACACTATATTTTTTTTAAGTTGAGAGTTGCTCTTTTGATGTGTTAGCGGGAAGAATAAAATATTTTATCGTCATGAATAAATGTTTGTAATTCTTAGAATTTTTCTTACTGTTTAGTAAACTGTCAAGGGAAGATAATGAATAAAACATGACATTTACAATTAAACTCTTCTCATTCTAAATATCCAACTAGAAAATTAATTTGTAATTCTTACTGTTTAGTAAACTGTCAAGGACAATTAATTATGAATAAAATATGACATTTGCAATTAACCTCTTCTTATTCTAAATATCCACCTAAAAAATTACGTTGGAGGTAGGGTTAAATATTATGAAATAGAAAACCATTTAAATGATTGATTAAGCTTAGGCTGAATGCTGTTTTTGTCAGAAATGTGGACGTCCTGAAATTATCCCTAATGTTTGAGGTTTAAAAATATACTCGTAAAATGATATTGTATGATTCGTTGGGCTAAATCTGTTTAAATCTGTTTAAACATTCATCTAACAATATATTTATTTCATGGTTTAATAAACGTGTAAACACGATCTCTCTCTCTCACTCTCTCTCTCTCTCTCTCTCACACACACACACACACACACACACACATATATGTGTGTGTGTATCTATGCCTACATGTAGTTACTGAGCATATTTCATTCTCAAATATTTATTTAGATCATTTTACCTTAAATGCGTTTCTGTCCCCTTCATTCATGTGAAAATATATCACTTACGTCTACATTTCGTTTTAAAATTTTCAGGAATAAAACGACTATGACGATAAAAGTGTGGTACAGTTTATTTTATTGATATATTCAAATACGAAATTAATTCGATATATTATTGAGATTTACTATCATGACGTTTTTTATATTAATATTAATATTAATAATTTAATATTTACTATTCATTCTATATTTATTTTTACATACAATTTGTCGTTAAAGAAACACGTTGCACTGGGTGGGGTCTGGTGAGGGTGGGAGGGAAGACAGCGTACGTACAGAATGTGATCTCTTTGACATTTGGAACAATTCAAGCTCACGGAAAATTCTTCTTTAAAATATTTTTTGTGAAGTGAACGAGGGGAACTCTTTGACTTACAAGCAATAGTTATTTATCGATGGCGACGAGAATAAACCCATTAGTGTCTGTCTTTGTGCGATTCCAGAATAAATTGGTCCAGTAGGCCGAATGTTCGTGTCTGGCAAAATACATTAATACTTTGCAGAGTTTGTTCTTGATGCAAAGGAAATTCGTTTGTAAAATCGTAGATTGCATTTTGAAAAATCAAAGATTTATATGCGAATTACTACTTTTACTTCCAATAATTGTCGACGTTTATTTAATTTAAATTTGACTTATGTAAGGTGTGTACGTGACATGAAATAATTTTCCCCAGACATTTATTTTGTCCAGAATTTATTGCAAAAAACTCCTTACGCTGATCATATTTAATCACTATAAAATATTTTTTTCCAATCGAAATGTCTAACCTCATATACCTCTGAAGAATACATCATTATTTACCTTTCACTGGCAATACACAAACTCTGCCACACCCATTTGTGGTAAAAGACACATTTAAAAAATAAATTAATATGTCTATTTTTAATTACACCATGAAATGCCATCGTCACAGACATACTTTATTGCGTCATATTCTGTGCATATATACGGATGGATCCTATCTGTAGATAGCTATAGTCTATTTAAGCAATGTGGCAATGATACCCGTTCAATAATGTGGCCATTATATGGATGCTGAGCCTTAGGTATCTTGTATTAAGACGTAGCTGGATATAATCCAACGAAAAATGTGTGCATGACATAAAAAAACAAGAAATAATTTCTTTTCTTTTCATCAAATGTAAACTGAATGTAACATACGTACAAACTAAACATTGTATTTTGATTTTAGTTTATATAAACTGACAAAAGATACAAAATGTAATTTTATGTAATATAAGAATCATGTATGACGTACCACTACGTGTATTAATGATTTCAACAAATATATGAAGAATATTACACACGTGATTAAATCATATCGGAACCAGCATTTAAACGGCACATTATATCTAGTGATTTCATCTTCTAAACACATTCGCAGTTTTATTTCAGTGAGATAAACATTTTTTATTATCGCGTCATAAGAAATCGCAATGTAACCATACCAAAGAAAAATGGAAAGCAAAATGACCTCCACTGGCTATAAATAGTTCTTCTACAAAAGGGAAAAAAAACTAAAAATATTCAAGACAATTTAGCATCTAGTTCTGAAGGTACCCAAACAGAACACAATAAAAACTCATGAAAAATCTCTCAAAGTATTTAAGAGGTCGTGAATTCGTGGTATTAATTCTTGCACAGAAAATTCACGTGTCAGTCTCAGTATGTGTAATTCACGTGTCAGTCTCAGTATGCGCATGCTCAGATATTCGATCATGTTTTTTTATGTTATCGCGTACAACTCCAGTATGACACTTGCAGATTTAAATTTCAAAAATAATATTAAAAATATCCCGGGCGATATCATCAATTTAATCATTCCAGGATCGCTGTCGAAAGTAACAGACAGTGTAACGAATATAAATATTCTTCCAGATGAGCAGCGTGAGGTAAATAGAGACAAAGAAGTAACTATTGCAAAATCGAGCGATGAAGTACAAAACGAGTTCACAATTCCAGCTTCGAGCAATAAAGTACAAAAGGAGTTCACAATTCCAGCTTCGAGCAATAAAGTACAAAAGGAGTTCACAATTCCAGTTTCAAGTTATGAAGTGCAAAACAATGTTTCAAGCAAATTCTACTTATGTGTTCGAGACCATGTGTTTCAGCATTCAAGTCTACACTCATCTCTAAATATTTCAAGTGAAACTGGAGACCTTCAGAAAGAAACATATCTCCAGACTATCAACAGAACAACTGGTCAGTTTTACATAAGTCCTGATGACTGTAACAACAAAGTATTTACTATGATTTCTCAAACAGAAGGATTTATATACGGAACAATGGACAAAATAAATCCATTTGTACGGTCGTGTTCTTGGAATGTCATTGTTCCAGAAGGCATGTTCATGTTAGTGTCAATCGAAATCCAAGAACCATGTGCTGCCAAAGAATTTATAATTGAAGTTAGTGAATATGAACACACGAATGAGAGTACAATTATCGCAACTCAGACTTGCGACGAGTTTCGAAAACAGGTACTAGCATCAATTTCAAACATTCTGTATTTTCAACTGGATACACTGTCCGAGGGCCTGTCATTTGAAATACAATTTCAAGTCCATATCCAAGTAACGACTGAGTCACATAGACTGTCGTTACCCGCTGTTTTTGATCACCCATACTCTGGTCATGTGACGTCACCTGGTTATAGTGAAGATAGTATGTACTCAGGATATACAAATGCCTCGTATAGAGTCAATGTTCCAAATAATAATTCAGTAATGATCAGTTTCCAGCGTATCGACATTCAGGATGGATACGAATGCAATAATAATTATGTAAGTGTCTCTGCAATAGAGTCTAGTGGATTAATTCTGAAGTTTAAAGGATGCAACAGAAACACTATTCCGACCTCCATTTATAATACGTCACTAATGATACAGTTTGTTACAAGCTCTCTTAATACGGGGACTGGATTTAAAATGCTCTTTTCATTTCATCTACAAGTACACCAGATACTTAAATCTCCTGAGGGACTGTTTGATTGCACTGTTCCTTACTATTTGAGGTTCAAGCACCATTTGACGTGTAACTTACAACAAGAGTGTATTGGTGGTGAGGACGAAAGAGATTGTCCATTTAGTAGTGAAGTCTGCAATGGCTCAGTGGCTTTTGAAAACAAGTGCTACAGCTTTCACCACTCAGAAATTTTTATAACCTGGATCGAAGCCCAACAACGCTGTCAGAAACGAGGTGGGAATTTGGCAATGCCCAAGACTGAAGCAGAAAAGAAAGCTATTGAGAAAATGATTCTTTATGGAAAATGGGTTGGACCTGCATACTTTGGACTGCATGCTGTCTATTCCAGCTTGCCCATGATGTACAGGTATGTAATGAAATGGGTAGACGGTTCCGTAGCATACAGTATCAACATTAGCTACGTCAGCAAAATATTGATTGCTACTGAATTTTGTGCACAATGTTTTCCATGCTCTCCCTTTACTGTGTACGTTAACTTGTGTCACAATAATTATTTGAGAGATTATATTTGTGAGACTGAGACGCACTCAGGAGCACGCACAGAGAAATCAATAACCTTTTCAAGGTCAATTAATCCCATTGTAAATAAAAGTGTCAACACCTTTGGCCGATGTCCAAATGGGCATTTTACCCACCACTTTCTTACTTGTAGCCCCGAGAGTTCATGTGGGGAGACGAGATATTTGGCTTGGTGCCAAGTCTCCGAACTCAACAGACTAAATCCAAATCGAAAGGTCGTTGATCTTGATGAGCAGGTGTTAAGTTGGACAGCCATGTTTGTTTGTGTTGACCGGAAAAGAACGATTCCTTACACGCTTGTTTGTGATTTTCATTATAACTGCATAGACAGGTCAGATGAAAACTTCTGTATACATGATAACTGTCCACAATACACCTGTCCAAATCGTCAGTGTATAGACTATGGTAAAACATGCGATGGAATTGAAGATTGTTATGATGAAACTGATGAAAAACATTGTAAGCTATATTCTCAGCATAAGTTTTCTCGTTCGCAAAGCTTTTACCCACCGGCAATTATTAACTTTGATCACAAGGGGAATTTTTACCAAACAGCAATACATCACGCCCAGCCATGTCCTACGACACACTTTCGTTGTCATGGCGAAAATAGTTATTGTCTACCCGTATACGTGAGATGTAACGGGGTGTACGACTGTCCGGATTACGAGGACGAGATTGGGTGTGATTTGTACACTTGTCCAGGATTTTACCGTTGTTTCAGTTCAAATATCTGTGTACACATGTACAATGTGTGTGACGGTTTTGCACACTGTCCTCAACGAGACGACGAGTTGTTGTGTGAATTGAAATGTCCAGACGGATGTCAGTGCCAAGGATTAGCTTTTGTTTGCAGACAAACATTTTCACCCGGATTCTACCCAGAACTGCGCTACCTTGACGCCAGTGGATCACAGTTATCTCTGAATGACGTGTCCCATAATCTATATTTAGTTTGGCTAAGCTTACGAGCGTGTCAGTTAAAGGTTGTGACGCAATTGGATATTCCTAACCTCTTGACCTTGGATCTAAGCGATAATCTGATTTCCTTCATTGATATGAACGTTTTCCTTAATCTAAAACAACTCAGTAAAATAATATTGGCAGGAAATCCCCTTGTATCAATAACAAGTCATCCAGTAAAACGTATTCCTCATTCTTACCTCAAAAGTGTTGATATGTCAAATACTTTAATTCGTGTTTTCAATAGCGATGCCTTTAAAAACTATCCGATGATTAGTTTTATTAATGTTTCCTTTAGCACATTAAAGGTCATTGACCAGAGCGGATTTTTACACTTGCAGAGAATTGAAACTTTTGATGCTCGAGGAACACCACTTTCGGTTTTCCCTAAAATTATCTTCCATGGGTTAAGTCATCTGGAAAAAGTATATTCAGACAATTATAGACTGTGCTGTGACGAAATCTTACCAAAATCCTTCAGCAGGGATTTTTGTTTTTCTAAACCAGACGTTTATTCGTCTTGCGAACATCTTTTACGATCTGATGTTTATCGTTTTCTTATGTGGGTTATAGTTGTCATGGTGATAGCAGGAAATACAACTTGCTTTCTGTTCACGCTAAGTAAATATATAAGAACCGAGGCATCTTGTACCAGCATGCTTTTCTTGAACTTAAACTTGGCAGATCTCATGATGGGTGTTTATTTGTCCATAATCGTCAGCAGTGACCTTGTTTTCCGTGGTCAGTATGTAAAAAACGAGGACACATGGAAAAACAGCGTAACGTGCAAGGTTGCCGGATTTTTGTCAATTTTGTCCACTGAAGTGTCACTATTCATTGTATTCATCATCATGCTTGACAGATTTATCGTACTCCGCTTTCCTTGTGGCTCTTTCCAATTCCGGGCTTCGTCTGCCGCAGTGATCTGCGGTCTTGTTTGGCTGTCTAGTGCACTAGTTGCTGCCATCCCTTTCTCACCTTTGACCTCACACACGGATGTCTCTGGATTGTCTTCTATCTGCACTCCTACGACAATTGTTTGGAACGTCGTCGGTGGAGAGAAACATTCCTTGGATCTAATGGTCGTGCTTAATTTACTGTTACTCTCTATTATTGCCGTGCTTCAATCATTTGTGTCCATGACAACCAAAACTATTTACCTAACAACAGACACATCACAGATCTCTCGCGACAAAAACGTTGCCCGACATTTTACAAGTATTGTGCTACTCAAAGTTCTTACCTGTTACCTCACGAGTATAGTACACGTGGTTAAATTTACAGGTAGTCCTATTCCTGGAGAAATTCAGGCCATTGTGGGTGTCGTCATTCATCCTCTCAGTTCCATGCTAGACCCTTTAATGTACGCATTCAGACTATTAAGGGAGAAACAGCAAATTGATTTGGAAATCCATCTGAGTAATCGGTTAAAATGTCATAAAGTAACAAAAACATCTCTTCTGAAGGGAACGAACCTGATGGCGGATTTCTCCGTAAATGAGGAAGGTGCGTTCAGTATCCTGGGCGAAAATCTTAGAAACCGGAGTTTAACCCTTACAGAACTACAATCTTATTTCGACGTTTATAGTCAAGGAAAGTTTTGATTTACATGTTGCTATTTTAATAACAACTTTAAGATACCATTCCGTTACTGGAAAAAATGCAATGTTTAAGAAGTTGTGTATTATGTACTTAGAACACTTTTGATTTTGGGAATGTCAACGTTTATTAATATCTGTATTTCGTTTTGATTGTCCAAGTAGTCTAGATTATCTTATAGAAATATCTTTTTTATCCAAATTTGTCTAGGATGTCTAGATTATCTTTTAAAAATACATAATTTCCATGTTTGTCCAATTAGTCTAGATTATCTTTTAGAAATAACACGTTTCCAAATATATGGATGAAATCTAGATTATCTTTAGAAATAACTCATTTTCCAAATTTTTCCAAGAAATCTCGATTATCTTACATAAATATATTTTCCAAATTTGTACAAGAAGTCTAGATTACGTATAAGAAATAACTATTTTCGAAATTAGTCCGAGAAATCTAGATTATATTTTATAAATATATCCTATCTCTATTCGTCTTCTAATTATAAATTATCTTATTGAAATATATTTTCTAGCTTTGTCTAATAAGTCTAGATTTTCTTATAGAAATATTTTTCTCCAATTTTGTCCAAGAATTCTAGATTATCATATAAAATATCTCTTTTTCCAGTGTTGACAAGAAGTCTTGATTATAATTAAGATAATTATCTTATAGATATATCTCTTTTCCAAATTTGTCAAAGAAGTCTACATTATCTTATAGAAATATATCTTTTCCAATTTTACCAAGATTCCAATATTTTCATATCTACTGATTTTTTCTGCCTGTGAGTGTTTTAATATTACTTTGCCAGTATATTGATTCTCGTTTACCTGAAATTGTATTTGTGTGCCTATGTGTGTGTGTGTGTGTGTGTGTGTGTGTGTGTGTGTGTGTGTGTGTGTGTGTATGCATGCATTTACGCTACCTATCTCTTACGTATTTGAATTTCAGTGTTTATTTATATTTAGTCTAATGATTTCTTATTTAATATACACGTGAACTTGTATTCCAGTGATTGTTAACATGTAGTCAAATGTTTTCTTACTTAATGTGCACGTGAACTTGTATTCCAGAGTTAACATGTAGTCAAATGCTTTCTTACTTAAAGTGCACGTGAACCTGTATTCCAGTGAACGTATCACAATTTTCCTTTGAGCTTGTATTTTAGTTCATGTCTCTGTGATTTCGTCTTCTAATGTAATCGTGCTACTGATGTATTTTTTTTTTATCTCTGTTTGTATTTTAGTTCAATGTTCTGTGCTTTAGTCTTCTTTAGGTGCACTGAGGTTTTCCTGAATGTTTCCACTGTTACTTACAAACGATATTTCCTGAATGTTTCCACTGAGGTTTTCCTGAATGTTTCCACTGTTACTTACAAGCGATATTTCCTTCTCGTGCCGGAGGATGAAGAAGAAACAATCACTGTCGTAAGTGTTGAAGTGACCTCCTCCCTGCAGTGACGGGGTTTGAGCAGTTTCCACTACTGCTTGTCTTGTGACAAATCTGTCATCGTAGGTGTGACTTGCCTCACTATAGACCCTTTTTCTGAGTTGCCTCACCATAGACCGTGTTTCTGACTTGCCTCACCAGGTGTTGTGGTTCTCACTTGCCTCACCATAGGCTGGGTCAGGAAACGGTTTCCCTGCATTGAAATTGCGATGTCTTGTTGTCGCACGTCCTCCTGTCAATGATGCACCTCGCGCCGTGACGTCACCCTTCCACCAGTACGTCTGATTGGACGGTGATCAATGCACTGGCGGTACATGGCTGGTTTAAATTTTGCCCGAATGACTAGCTGTAGACTGGTTCATTCCTCACCGTAGTTGGGCCGCCCGCTTTGGCTCACCAAAATTAATGGGGCTTTGGATTCCAGCAAACTCTTCGTGTGTCCAACAAATCTTAATTATTTCCCTACATGATTGATGAAATTTGAACGAGGCGTTCCAGAGAGACGCTAAATGTTCCTTCTAAGACTCGCGTACTTCTAGAGTTTTAGTATCTCTTTTTAGTAACTCTTCTTCCTCATTTTAGACAGGTTCAAAATCCTTGATAATTTTCGCCATGCTAGCATTTTTCTCAGCACGTTTTCCCCGCAAACTCATCTTCACTCCATCGCTTAATTAGCATATGAAAATCAGTTTCTCTCGTCTGCTAAAAATTTTGCCTATATCTAAGTGCGCATGCTCATGACCTCAGATGCACCTTAAAAATACATTTACTATTTTTAGAACTAACACTCTCGCACAAATAATACATGGTAAATGTACTCATTGAATATACAGAAGTGTTCAAAAATCGTATTCCATTCTAAATTTTACAATGGTAAAACTCTCACACAAACACACACAAACACACACACACACACACATACACACACACACACACACACACACACACGCACACACGCACGCACACTCTCCCTCTCTCTATGACATTATAGACATACTGTATAACAGCTAAATTAAAGCAGACATTATACACACACTAATGTAAATGTTATGTTAAAACAAACATACACTCACTGTGCAACAGTTTAAGCAGAAATTAAACACCCTGTATAACAGTTAACCTGAAGGAGACATTACCCCCCTCCTTACATACATAATGTGTAATAGTTAACACAGACATTATACACAGAATATGTAAACATTACATTAAAATATATAGTGTGACACTTAAGGGCAAATTTGAATCATAATGATTAATTAAAATATCATAACTAATTTACAATTTATTTGTTATCAGTTACTTTGCTCCAGAGTTGATTGTGAGAGTTAAAGTTTCCTTTAATAATAATGCATCTGTTTGTAGATGTATTAGATTGTGCAATTTATGACTAAGCATTTGTGGTGGTGATAAATGTTGGCGATGTGCAGGGGTCTGATGGTGGATAGGAGGGTTACAGTTAGGTGTCTGTCTGTGATTACAGTGAGAAGGAAATTGAGATCATTGTTTATTAGCGTTGCTAGCCCACCCAACCCTCGTAGTTCTGTTTTTGGTTTTGATAGTACTGGATTGTTTAGCACTGGAGTACAAGTGTTGGTTGTTGATTAGGTGTATGAGTGCCTTGGGGGGGGGATGTCTGGTTTATGGTCTGTGATTAGTGAGTGAAGTTGTTTTTTTTTTTTTTTTGTTTTTGTTTTTTAATATTTTATTCTATTGGAATTCCAGGATATCATTTTGAATGAGTTATGTTTTTGTGTGGTATCCCTGTAGAGAGGAGGATTTGAAAAGTGTAACATGGGTGAAAAAAGGAAGAAAGTGTGGTAAGGACTGGAGCGATATGTATGAGGGGGGATTCTTCTATGGGGTGTAGTTGGTAGGAGGGAGTGTTTTTTCGTGGGTTGAGTTGCAGAGAGAGGGAGTTTCTGGGTTGTTTTTTATAATCAATATATCGGCGAGTGCTTTTAGATAGGGGTGTGAATCTTGTGATTGGGTGAATGGGGGCTGGGGTAGAATAATGAGGTTGGAGATAGGAAGGAGGGGTGGTGGATGGTGTATAGAGATGGTGAAGATTTTCGAGGAGGGGGGGTTGAGAGAAGTTGATAGGAGTGGTTTGTGGGTGGGGTTTTGTTGGGGTTGGGGTGTAAGTGTTGATGGAAGGGTGTGTGTGTGTGTGTGTGATTAGGTGTGAGGTTTGCTTGTGAGATTTGTGGAATGAGGTTTCTATGGGTGGTGAAAAAGTTAAATGTCAAAAGTCTTGGTTGGGAAAGGAAAGGATAGGGGTTTTTACTCTTTGGGGAGAGGGGAGGAAGTTTTGTTGAACCGTTTTGAAATGGGTAGGGCGTGTGATATGTGATGGTTTCTACGTGGCTTAGATAGGAGGGGCTAGAAGGTTAAGCTATGGGTTTCCCAAGTAAGACTGGGAGAGTCGTGTGTCTGATTTTGTTTGTTGAGTTTTTTTTTTTTTTGAAGAATGAAGTGATTGTTGGACAATTATAGTTCAGGCTAGTGTGATTGTTGGACAATTATAGTTCAGGCTAGTGTGATTGTTGGACAATTATAGTTCAGGCTAGTGTGATTGTTGGACAATTATAATTCAGGCTAGTGTGATTGTTGGACAATTATAGTTCAGGCTAGTGTGATTGTTGGACAATTATAGTTCAGGCTAGTGTGATTGTTGGACAATTATAGTTCAGGCTAGTGTGATTGTTGGACAATTATAGTTCAGGCTAGTGTGATTGTTGGACAATTATAGTTCAGGCTAGTGTGATTGTTGGACAATTATAATTCAGGCTAGTGTGATTGTTGGACAATTATAGTTCAGGCTAGTGTGATTGTTGGACAATTATAGTTCAGGCTAGTGTGATTGTTGGACAATTATAATTCAGGCTAGTGTGATTGTTGGACAATTATAGTTCAGGCTAGTGTGATTGTTGGACAATTATAGTTCAGGCTAGTGTGATTCCAGGAACGACATCTGATGCACGGCCTGGGTTTGTTTTCTTCGGGCAATATGGTGAGTGTGTGGGTTAGGAAAAAATACACACAGTTTCCACTGCGCATTGCTGTCGAGTGAATAAGGCTGAGTTTAGTTTGCTTGAAGTAGATCTGTTTTAATTTTTTTGGGGGAGGGAGGTTATGTCGATGGCATATAGAGTAGTCTGACCATGTTTTAAATGACGTAAAACGGCAAGGAGCTGGTAATTTTAAAAAAAAGTCGTGTTTTGATGATGTAAGTATGCGTGTTAAACTGCTGACGTCATAGTGTAGCTGTGTGACGTAGTATTCCTTGCGGTCTGTTGAGAGGCGACTGCTCAAGCTAATGTGTTTCTTCTATGGACATCAAGCCTAAAGTAAGTTTAGAAATGTTTTGTTTACTTCTGGTAATACTTGGCAATCTTTATCTGTACCATAAAGTACGTTTGGAAAGGTTTTATTCAGTTCTGTTAATACTTGGCAGGTTTTATCAAGAACAATGTGGGCAACAAGCGATGCACCGCAGACCAGAAGGCTGTAAGATTAACATTGGGCTTTGATCTATTTATAGCTCCGTACCGTTATCTCAAAGGGGAAATAAATGCGTTTCTATAATCACATTGCGATAACGAATGCTCTCAGTACATGCACACTCAAGCGTGTCAGTACAAACAAATACAAACCATGAATGGTACATTGGGCATTCAATATTCATTAATACATATAACTATATAAACTTTGTAAACAAAAACAAGCCGTGAATAGTACATTGGACATTCAATATTCATTTAATACATATATATTATATAAACTTTGAAAACGGTATTGACACTCTAAATGAACGTCAGTACGATACTGTCAAACAATTAAAAAATAACTCAGCTAATATAAGGAGAAAAGAATGAATACAGAGAGTTAGCCTGTCCATTAAGTGAGTAACAAAATTTATTATCACAACTTTCTCCTTCCTCTTCTATGTGACATGATAACGTCACCTTCCATTTCCATGCCAATATAAGCAATGTTCCGTTTTCAATATACGATATTCCATTGTTTAAGAAGAGATAAGATAGATCAGTTTTCTCTAGATGTTTAAAGACATTCCAGAAGGAAGCATCATCTAGGTTTAAGATAAATCACTCTAGAATTATTGAAGATGTGCTACACAAGATTTGTTTTAATGAATGGCTATTGTTTTTATTTTGTTTTCAATTGCCGATACACTCCTGGTGTGTAACACAGTGGATAAATAATATAATAGTTTACATTTTTGTTTTTAATTGCCGATACATTCCAGGTGTGTAACAAAGTGGATAAATAATATAATAGTTTACATTTTTGTTTTTAATTGCCGATACACTCCTGGTGTGTAACAAAGTGGATAAATAATATAATAGTTTACATTTTTGTTTTTAATTGCCGATACATTCCTGGTGTGTAAGAAAGTGGATAAATAATATGATAGTTTACATATTTTTTTTACAAAAGTTAATCTACATTTATGTTTAAAAACTTCTTTTACAAATTATAAATTGTTTTCGTGTGTAACTGTTGTGATAAATTACTTTTCTTTTAGTAAAGATTAATATATATTCCAAAAATGATAGAACTGCACTTGTTTTACTAATCCACTGTACGTTTTCTGTAACAATTCCACTTGTTTTACTAATCCACTGTACGTTTTCTGTAACAATTCCACTTGTTTTACTAATCCACTGTACGTTTTCTGTAACAATTCCACTTGTTTTACTAATCCACTGTACGTTTTCTGTAACAATTCCACTTGTTTTACTAATCCACTGTACGTTTTCTGTAACAATTCCACTTGTTTTACTAATCCACTGTACGTTTTCTGTAACAATTCCACTGATTATAGTTTAAACATCCAACTGAAGTAAAGACACGCTTTTTGCATTTACCCAAACACAGGAATCCAATGCACAATCTTTTTTTAATTGCAATGAAACTTTGATTGAATATAGTTTAAACATCTAACTTTTTTTTCAATTCCACAACATAAAACAACATTTACAGTCACATAAGGTTTTCTTGAGTGGAAAAACGTCTTACTAAAGGAGAAGACAAATTCAACTTGTAATATATATTATTTAGCGAGCCTCACTTTCTTCTCCAGCATAAGATTATCAATATCAATATGCATAAGAGGGTCAATAAATTTAACAATAAATTTATTTAAAGAAAATTCAATTACACATATTTTATGAAAATTACATTGAAATAGATAACTTGATATAATATTCTATGAACCCATGTTCAGATAACTATTGCTGCAGTCTCTCTCTTCCTATAAATAAGAAAAAATATATACAAATACAATTTGACAATAGAGTCAATACAAATTGCAGGGTAGTCCAATCGAAAATAGAAATAGAGTTAGAGTCAAATGCATAAATTTACATGACCTGGATTCAGTGCTGACAGTCCTTCAATTGCTTTTGCAACAATGACACAGTGTCAGCGTCCAGCCTTTCCTTTGTTTTTGCAACAATGACACAATGTCACAATGTCACAAAGTCAGCTTCCAGAGTCTTTCCTTTGCTTTTGCAACAATGACACAATGTCAAAATGTCCACATGCAGCATGTTTCATGCACTGGCAGTGTCCACTCAGTCAACCTGACGTTCTCTTTGCCTTGTTGGTTTCTTGAGCAGAACACAATCACAATGGTTCTGGTACTTCAGTTTACTGATGTACTTAGCATTCCTTGTATGGGTGTAGCATACTCATTTATTGCCCTGGACAGCAGAGTTATCGGGAACGTTTGTGTTGGCATTGTGCCAAAAGACAAGTCTAAATGTTTTTTCTATATGAAAGTATGTGTTGGCATCTTGCCAAAAGGACAAGTCTGAATGGTTATTCTATATGAAATTTGAAAATGTAATTTTGCACTACACGTTCTAGTAATTATAAATATAAAGCTAAGACTTATATTGCAAAAGTTTATTTTCAAACACTAGTCTAATAACCACAGGTTCACCTCACATTTTGACATATCCATAAGGAAGAAGGAAACTAAACTACACTGTTATTTCGCTCATGAATCCGGGTACGAGACATCCAGATTCAAGAATTGGTGTGTACATTTGTTATTAGCAACACTCATCTTGCTAGTGTAAAAGTTTTGAGTGGAAGGGCAGAATTGTTATTATTTAAAAACACTTGTATACGTTAGTGGTATACATTAGCAGGCATTGTTTGTACATTGAAATTCACATGTTAGTTAGTGGTATACATTAACAGGCATTGTTTGTACATTGAAATTCACATGTTAGTTAGTGGTATACATTAACAGGCATTGTTTGTACATTGAAATTCACATGTTAGTTAGTGGTATACATTAACAGGCATTGTTTGTACATTGAAATTCACATGTTAGTTAGTGGTATACATTAACAGGCATTGTTTGTACATTGAAATTCACATGTTAGTTAGTGGTATACATTAACAGGCATTGTTTGTACATTGAAATTCACTTGTTAGTTAGTGGTATACATTAGCAGGCATTGTTTGTACATTGAAATTCACTTGTTAGTTAGTGGTATACATTAGCAGGCATTGTTTGTACATTGAAATTCACATGTCAGTTAGTGGTATACATTAACAGGCATTGTTTGTAGATTCAAATTCACATGTTAGTTAGTGGTATACATTAGCAGGCATTGTTTGTACATTGAAATTCACATGTCAGTTAGTGGTATACATTAGCAGGCATTGTTTGTACATTGAAATTCACATGTTAGTAAGTGGTATACATTAGCAGGCATTGTTTGTACATTGAAATTCACATGTTAGTAAGTGGTATACATTAGCAGGCATTGTTTGTACATTGAAATTCACATGTTAGTAAGTGTCTAAGAGGTGTCAGAAGAGTTAACTATAACTATTATTATTAATCACGTGCCGGATGTATGAACAATAGTGTGATGCGCGTGCAAACGTCGTACTAACGTGAACTTTCAAGGACATGTGTGCTACGTGCTGAAAAATGTTGGCTCAGCAAAATATTTTTTCTAAGACTTTGAACACTGTAACGTTCCATTATTTATTTATAGACCATGTTTCAGAATGATGATTTAGATTAATTAAACTTCACTCTTACCTATTCTGACAATAGACTGATTGTCAAAATTCACCATTCAGTCTAAACAAATTTAACGATCATAGTTTCAGCCAACAATTTTATAGACAGGCAAACTTGTGTAATAAAGCACGAACTGGGAAAACATTAGACAATTACAACCAATTATGCATTCAATCTTCTCATTCTTAACTCTAGCCCCCACCCAGTCCTATTGGTCTTTCTCGCATTAATTAGACAACTACCGTAATTGAATAACAATAAAAAGATTTAATAAAATTTAACAAATAATAAAGATATTCCAGAGATTAAGTTCGATATTAGGTATCTATGTCTATGTTAAGTCTAATCAGTTTAGGATTGCAAAACGTCAAATTATAGAGTCCCAGTCTCTTTAGACCACTTCCACTTATCTGGTCATCCCTTTGTGATTAAGGATGCCCATGCTCATCCCCAATGGTTACATAGTTGGATAGACGGATTTAGCGGCAGTCGTTGATTGATTATCGATCTTCGACCTGTAGTCGTAAGATCAGCGTCCAGTAACTTCGTACGTAGAAACCATGAGTTCAGGGTTGCTTCAATGATCTGAGAACTCAGAAGCAAACACCTGAGAAATACCCCAGACATCAGGCAACCCGGAAATTCCAGGACAATGCCAGAAAGCAAAATTTAATACAGGATACAGACAAAACCTGCTCTGAAAATATAATAATTTCCTATGAGAACAGTTCCTACAGATTTGCAAACCATACACGTGGTGTAGACAATAACATAGACTATTTAATCGACCTTTACAGTATCTTTACATCAATAGTTTAAATATACAATTCAATTAAAGATACATTTCAAGTCACACTCATGCATGTTACAATTAAAATACAACGGAATGCACGCAAGAGACTTAAAGCATTTCAAAGAAAACATATTTTATAATGAAAATTAGATAAATGAAGAATTAAATACAATTTAAATCATGCACATGCGTGTTACAATTATGACAAATATTACACACGCAAAATGAATTAAAATTGTTACATGAAAATTTACAATGAACGCGCTGTGACAACATCAATAGTAAAATGTTTCTAAGTCCATGCCCTCTCAAATAGTCAGTTTTTAAACTCACCACTCAAGCTAGTTACTGCCTTCAAGACGGACTTCTCTATTTGCCACTCAAATTCAAAATTATTAAAGGATAAAAATTCTACAGCAAGTGAATTTAATTCTTTATTGTCAATATTTTACATTTTGACAGTGAAAACAATGTCATTAGCATAATTATTTTACATTTTTAAAGTGAAAACAATGCTATTAGCATAATTGATATACATTTTGACAGTGAAAAAAATGTCATTACCATAATTATTTTACATTTTGACAGTGAAAACAATGTCATTACCATAATTATTTTACATTTTGACAGTGAAAACAATGCTATTAGCATAATTGATATACATTTTGACAGTTAAAACAATGTCATTACCATAATTATTTTACATTTTGACAGTGAAAACATTGACAATAGCGCAATTATTGTACATTTTAACAGTAAAACAGTCAGTGGCGCAATTAGTTTACATTTTCAGTTAAAACAATGTCAGAGGCGCAATTAGTTTACATTTTGACAGTTAAAACAATGTCAGTGGCGCAATTATTTTACATTGTGAGTAAAACTACATTGTAAAGATACAATGAAATTACTAAGTCCACAATTAAAATGCTTCATTTTACTACTTTCATTCCTGTGAATACATTACCTTAACAAGATTTATTTATTGATTTATACCAACATCAGCATAAATTCGGCACTCTTAACTATTACCTAATTTAATTATTTTCCAATTGCCCACACTTCTGCTTTATTTAGGAAAACGATTATTATTTATTTAGACATAAATCAACTGTAATTTTAATTCTCTGCATCACTTTCCCCACAGATAAAGAATCCGTCAATCAGGAGTGAATCACCCAAGCAAAGTGAACAAGATATATTCTGCGAAATTAAGGGAAACGTTATGCCGAAACTGTGAATTTATTACGTCAAAACAGAATTCGATACAATCAGAACAAAGACATTATGTGCTGAAGGAATTTATATGTAGTCAATGTAACAAGACATTTTCAAAATCTATCTCAACACATGAGTGTTTATACTGGAGACAAGCCATATAAATGTAGTCTATGTGATAAATCATTTTCACACTCTCGCACTTTATCTAAGCACATGTGTTTTCATACCAGAGAAAAGGCATATAACTGTAGTTAATGTAAAAAAAATCATCATTAACTTCTTTTCATTTTACAGTGCATATTCATACTGGAGAATAACCATATAACTGCATTCTATGTAACAAAGCAATCAAACTACATCGTATTTGTCAGAGCACATGCGTATTCATGCTGGCAGAAAGCCATATCAGTGCAGTCTATGTTGAAAAGCATTCTTAAGTGTTTCTTATTTATCAAAGCACATGTGCATTCATCCTGGATAAAAGCCATATAAATGTAATCAAAACAACTAATCTTTATCATAATCTGACAATTTATCACAACGTGTGCTTATTCATATTGGCGAAAAGCCATATAAATGTTGTCTATGTAAGAAAGCATTTTCACAATCTAGCAATTTATCTTCACACATGTGTGTTCATGCTGGAGAAAAGCCATATAAATGTAGTCTATATAACAAAGTATTTTTACACTCTGGCACTTTATCTAAGCACATGTGTGTTCATGCAGTCAATGAATGTAACAAAGCATATGTGTACTCTTCTACTTTATTACAACACATCTACTTCATACTGAAGAAAAAATATATAAATGCGGTCAATGTAACTAAACATTTTCATGCACTGGCACTTTATTAAAACACATGAATATTAACATGAGAGAAAAGCAGTATGCATGTGTTGAATGTAGTAAATCCTATTCATATCCATCATTTTTATCAAAACATAAGCTCATTCACACTGGAGAAAAAACATATAAAAGCGTTGAATGTAACAATCCATTAAAAAAAATATGGCGATTTATCGTGACGCATGCACATGCACAAACATACTGGAGATAAGCCGTACGAATACACCCAATGTAAGAAAGCATTTTCACAATCTTGCAATTTACATAAACACTTACGTATTCATACTGACGGGTGGGGGAATCGGGATATATAGATGCGATCAATATAACAAATCATTTTCATAATGTCCATTTATGAAGTAATACACTTTGTCAAACTTTAGAAAAGCCATATACATGCTATGATACCAACACCCGTTAGTTAATGGATATTATTATTAGAAATAGTAGTATCATTAGTAATAGTAGTAGTAGTAGTAGTAATAGTAGTAGTAATAGTAGTAGTAGTAGTAGTAGTAGTAGTAGTAGTAGTAGTAGTAATAGTAGTAATAGTAGTAGTAGTAGTAGTAGTAGTAGTAGTAGTAGTAGTAGTAGTAATAGTAGTAATAGTAGTAATAGTAGTAGTAGTAATAGTAGTAGTAGTAGTAGTAATAGTAATAGTAGTAGTAATAATAGTAGTAGTAGTAGTAGTAATAGTAGTAGTAGTAGTAGTAGTAGTAGTAGTAGTAGTAATTATTTAACCATCCAAAACTAATTACAACTGATCAGAAACTTAATTTTATTCATTTAATAATACTCCAGCAGATACCCTTCGTCTCTTTCACATGACAGATATACAGGAGCTGTAACTATTTCCTGTCTTCCACAACATTAAAGATACATATTTACTGTCTTCCACAACATTAAAGATACATATTTACTGTCTTCCACAACATTAAAGATACATATTTCCTGTCTTCCACAACATTAAAGATACGTATTTACTGTCTTCCACAACATTAAAGATACATATTTACTGTCTTCCACAACATTAAAGATACATATTTACTGTCTTCCACAACATTAAAGATACATATTTACTGTCTTCCACAACATTAAAGATACATATTTACTGTCTTCCACAACATTAAAGATACATATTTCCTGTCTTCCACAACATTAAAGATACATATTTCCTGTCTTCCACAACATTAAAGATACATATTTACTGTCTTCCACAACATTAAAGATACATATTTCCTGTCTTCCACAACATTAAAGATACATATTTCCTGTCTTCCACAACATTAAAGATACATATTTCCTGTCTTCCACAACATTAAAGATACATATTTCCTGTCTTCCACAACATTAAAGATACATATTTCCTGTCTTCCACAACATTAAAGATACATATTTCCTGTCTTCCACAACATTAAAGATACATATTTACTGTCACACAATATTCCATAGGTAGAAAACTTCTTAACAAAGGAGAAGACAAATCCATCTTTAATGTATATACTTAGTGAACCCTCATTCTTCTCCAACAAAAGGTTATCATCGATATGCATAAGAAGGTCAATACATTTATTAAATCAATAAAAAAGTATGCGTATGACAAATATAATGAAATAGATTTTAATTGACATAATTTATTTCAAAAATCCAAAATCGAACAATTTCTATTATTCACAGTTTTAAATTTCAAATACAATTTAATAATTATGTCTATACAAATCACAGGATAGTCTTATCAGATAACAGGAATGTAGTTATAGAGATAAATAATTATTTTTTTATATCACCTTGTTTAACTGCCGTCCCAATAGTCTTTCTGTATGCCTTTCTAACAAAGACAAAAGTTATTGTCAGCAGATATTATGTCGGCACCACATGTCTCACTAGCATATTGATAAACACTGTTCCGTTACTTAAAGATAAGCATCTTTTCGCCATATCAGCTCCTTCAAGCACAACAATAGTTCAGTAGTCAGTATATATTGACTACTCATCAGAGTGTAATATGTTCTTATAAGCCATTCTTGCCTTTATCACACACAATCAGTGATAGTGGTTTTACAACCAGTAAACCAAGAGGTTCAAATCAAGCATTAAAATGAAAGCAAGAAAGGCTGCTTATCTCTGCAAAATATAAGCAGAGAACACAGGCTTGGTTGGTCTCATTCTTGTAAATCATGACCATTGGATAATAAAAACTACTCACTAGCTTGTAGTATATCAGCAATTTTATAAAAGTCTTGCGTCGAGCACTTACTTGAAATCAGACACTTTCAAAAATACCATCATAAGGAGAGCCCAAGGTTGGGTTACTCTGCCAATTTAAGTTTATATAACGATTTAATTTTAAAATAAGGAGAGACAAAGTATAATTATTATTTATTCATTAATTTAATGTCAAATACTGCTTAATCTTATTCATTAATTTAATGTCAAATACTGCTTAATCTTATTCATTAATTTAATGTCAAATACTGCTTAATCTTATTCATTAATTTAATGTCAAATACTGCTTAATCTCTCAGAACTCCTTTCACGAAAATATATCTCCTACTATTAATTAGACTAGGAATTGATTTTACGTACTTTTGTTGTGTAGTTCATCACCTGTTATATTATTTGCTAAAGGTAAAGTACTGATACATGTAGAATATAAACTGTATATATTTGCTAGTCTTTATGACTTTTATTGCAGTTGTATTTAATATAATTTTGAAATGAAATGACACAGGGAAAGTGTGTACAAGGCTACATGTTCTTTGTACTCTAAATGTGAGTACTGTATTCGCTGTGTGGAATTCGTTTTGTAAATATATGAACGTGTAACTGTTGAATAAATATTCATAAATAATTTTGTATTCACATTATGCAATTAAAGTTAACCTTATGATGATCAATGAAATATTTCATTTACTGTTTATTACTTCTCATTCAGTAATATTAATATTATATTTAGTACTTCTCATTCAGGTAATATTAATATTATAGTTAGTACTTCTTATTCAGTAATATTAATATTATAGTTAGTACTTCTTATTCAGTAATATTAATATTATATTTAGTACTTCTCATTGAATAATATTAATATTATATTTAGTAATTTTCATTCATTAATATTAATATTATATTTAGTACTTCATTCATGGAATTGTTGGTCTAATAATAGAAATATTACCTATTTACAAATTAGCCCTTTATCATCTCATGCAGGTTTCTATGGGAGAAATGCTATATATTATTTTGTAAACATGCAATTTCACATTATTCTGATTTATATGCACAAAATATCCCCTATAAATAATTTAATTGGAACAAACAAGGCATATTCACATTTTGTCATTTTAAAACAACACACTTTTGAATATAATAGAGTAACCATAGAAATATCGCCGATATACCGAAGCAATTTCACGTTTTATCACAACACACACACTTTCATGTAATAATACTACCAGAGAAATGTGGTCTATTTAACAAAGCATTTTCACAGTTTGTCATTTTATCACCACGCACACATTTTCATATAATAGAACAACCATATAAATTTGGTCGATATAACGAAGGAATTTCACATTTGTTCATTTTATGAAAGCACACATTTTTATATAATAAAGTAACCCACAAAAATGTGATTGAAATAACAAAGCCATATCACAGTATTTTCATTTTATGAATACACACTCATTTTCACAGAATAGTAGTACCATATAAATGTGGTCGATGTAACGAAGCAATTTCCCATTTTATCACAATACATAGAAATGTGGTCAATGTAACAAAGCAATTTGACATTTTATTACAAAACACACACTTGCACATAATCGTACATCGACTGAAAAGTGGTCACTGTAACAAAGCAATTTGATGCCTTTCAAATGATCAAAACTCACACATTTTGAACAACCATAGAAATGTGGTCCACGTAACAATGCAATATGACATTTCTAAGTGCTACGCTCCATGTTTTACAGCGAGCTCACCTTTCTTTATTTCCGTTGCCTCCTGATCAACGTTCCCTCTAATATTTTTCCTTTGTGCGCGCGGAACTTTTTCCTGTGCGCGCGGAACTTTTTTCTGTGTGCGCAGAACTGGCGGTTGCTTGCGCTTGCTACAAAAACTTGTGCGCGGAATTTTGAAACTGCTGCGCGGAATTTTCTAATGAGCTGCGCGGCCGCGCACCTTAGAGGGAACATTGGTCCTGATTGGAAGACGAATACCAAAGCCCAAAGGGTCGACTACGGAAATCTCAGACCTCAGTTGGACTGGGTGAACTCTTCGGGGTCCGACCTCCAGACTTCGCCAGTCATCTTATTTACAGTATAGGCACTGTAAACAATTCTCCATTTCGTAGCGCAGGGTAACCCAGCGGTGCACATAATTATGTTCGATAACATGCGAAGTTACGTCCAAATGTGGAGCCCCAGGATAGTGGAGAGAATTAACATTGACTGTCATTACACCTCACTGTGTGATCACCGAACCGGGAGACAACTCGTACACACATCTAATGACTCAAGTAGAATATTATTATTAACTTTGACTTTTAAATGTTATACATTTCTTACGCGTGCCTTGACGCATGTCTGGAGTAGTTACTCTGGCACAACAAGAATGTGATTATTTACACTATTTTTGGGAAAGACAAGGGTAGAAGTGAAGTGTGGAAGGAGGTTGTTTACCGTATATAAGAGAAGTTATTAACTTTAATATTAATATTCTTGTAATATTCGCACCATTTAATTTTGTACCTCATTTTAATGATATAATAAGAGCGAGGACAGGGGCATTGTGGGCTATTACTTTCTTCTTTTCACACTATATTTTAAGAAAACTTTATTTTCAACATTTAATTTAATCATACAATCCTAACATGTCTTTCTAATTTTAAGAATACTTTATTTTCATTATTTAATTTAATCATACAATCCCAATATGTCTTTCTAATTTTAGAAAAAAACTTTAATTTCATTATTTAACTTAATCATACAATCCCAATATGTCTTTCTAATTTTAGAAAAATTTTAATTTCATTATTTAACTTAATCATACAATCCCAGCATGTCTTACTAATTTTAAGAAAACTTTATTTTCAACATTTAATTTAATCAAACAATCCTATCATGTCTACTAATTTTAGGAAATCCTTCATACGCAATATTTAACGTAATCATATAACCCTAATGTATCTTATTAATTTTAGTAAAATTTATTATTCCAATATTTAATTTTAAGCATCTACGCCTAAAATATATATAATTTGCAAACTTACCGTTCAATCAGATTCGTTCCTACTAATTGCTCGCAGTGACTGACCCGATCTGAAGTTTGGCATTGTATGTTTGTTCTAATATACATTGCATTCAAACTACTAATAGTTATATAATACTTTAACTATTAAAACTACTACACTAAATACTCCTTAAATACACTACTTTCTTACAAAATAATTTACCAAAAAAAAGGCGAAGCCATATTCACACATAAATCATAAAATACACTAAGAAAAAAATACAAACTAACATATAAAATTACATATATACAAACTGCAATTCACTTCCTATTAAAATATATAAACATTATTTTAATTAATAAATGCATAATATAATAAAGGGCGATAAAACATGCACACACTAACACAGCATTACACATTAACTACTGTACCGCTCGATCGAAACTAATGGCCGCTGACCTAGTTTGTCGCGAGGCATGTTTTTACTGTAAAACAAAACAAGCACTATGAACACGCACACACACCATTCCACATTATACACTTAAAGTTAAGAATTATATTGTCGTGGTATATACGTTGGTGTGTGTGTGTGTGTGTGTGTGTGTGTGTGTGTGTGTGTGTGTGTGTTTGTGTGTGTGTGTTTGTGTGTGTGTGTGTGTGTGTGTGTGTGTGTGTGTGTGTGTGTGTGTGTGTGTGTGTGTGTGTGTGTACATCGTTATAATATTTAGAATGGAACAAGTTTGTTGAACAATTGTATAAGTTCACTGAGTGCATTTAATAGGTGTTATATGTGAGAGAGTGTTAGTTCTAAAAATAGTAAATGTATTTTTAAAGGTGCATCTGATGTCATGAGAATGCGTACTGAGGTATAGGAAAGATTTTAGCAGACGAGATAATCTGACATTTATGGAAAGATTTTAGCAGGGGAGATAATCTGACATTTATGGAAAGATTTTAGCAAGCGAGATAATCTGACATTTATGGAAAGATTTTAGCAGGCGAGATAATCTGACATTTATGGAAAGATTTTAGCAGGGGAGATAATCTGACATTTATGGAAAGATTTTAGCAGGGGAGATAATCTGACATTTATGTGCTAATTAAGCAATGGAGGGAAGGTGTTTTTTTCGGGGAACATGTACTGAGAAAAAAATGCTAACACGGCGAAAATTATCAAGGATTTTGAACATCTATAAAAGAAGGAAGAGGGGAGCTAGAAAAAGACAAGAGGTACTAAAACTCTAGGAGTACGCAGTCTTCGGCAAAAGGAACTTTCGCATCTCTCAGGAACGCCTCGTTCAAATTTCATCAGTCGAGTTGGGAAATGACTGAGATTTGTTTTAACACAGTGAAAGTTTGCAAAGCTCCACTACTTTTGTGTTTATTTTTGGTGAGCGGCCCAACTACGATGACGGATGAGCCAGTCTACATTACAGTCATCTGGTGAAACTTCATACCGGATATATACGCGAGAGCATCGGTCACCGTCCAAGCAGACGTACTGGTGGAAAGGTGACGTCACGGCGCGAGGTACATCACTGACAGGCGGACTTGCGACAACAGAACGTCACAACTTAATGAAAGGGAAACCGTTTCCTGACCCTGCCTATGGTGAGGCAAGTCACAACCACGACTACAGATTTGTCACAAGACAAGCAGAAGTGGAAACTGCTCGAACCACCTTCACTGCCGGGAGGAGGTCACATGACCACTTACGACAGTGTTTGTTTCTTCTTCATCCCCCGGCGCGAGAAGAGAATATCGTTAGTGAGAACAGTTAAAACGATTCGATAAACCACAGTGGGCCTAAATTAATCTGAATTAATTTAAATCATCTAATCTAAATCATTGAAGTATCTGGAATTGACTCGAACTAGATTAATCTAATGAGTGTTTGAGAATTGGTCTAATTACTTAAAAAAAATAACTACTATTTGCATTTGGATTTGAAGTTTGAGTGACATTTTTTTCTCTTCTAACAAAAATGTTGCTCTTGATTTAATTTTTGATACGGGGATACTCACCCAGGACTTTTCTGAAAATTAAAAAATGTACACTACTCGAGTAGCAAACATTTTTTTTTCGTGGGAAGTACCTTTTTGTAAAGTAGTTTATATTTATTTTTGTATTTTGTTTACCCATCATTCATCATTTCTATCTTTTTTACCTCCCCCCCCCCCGCCCCAAGGGTGTAAGGGGTTTATGACACTTGCCTAACCACTACATTAAAGATACCTATTGATTAAATACATTTGAATTGAAACTTTCAACACTATCATTCGTCTGTCTATGGTTTTAAAAGTGAAGATTTCGGTTTGTTTTGAATGTTGTATTATCAGTACCATTCACACTATGGTTTTAAAAGTGAAGATTTCGGTTTGTTTTGGACGTTGTATTGTCAGTACAATTCACACATCACCCTAATATAACCACCCCCACATGCAAACATGTCATCCAGTCGTAACAGGCATGCAGAATAAATTTGATCAAAACAAATATCCATTGGTGTTCTTGTGTGGATTTTGTGATAACATCTACACAAGTACTACAAATAAACTATAGTGCGTTATCATGTGTTTCTCAGGACGTGCGTGTATTTGTTAATGTGTAGATGAACAAATGTGTGTTAAAGGAATTATATGACAGTTGTATTACATAAATAGATACTGTACCTGTTATGAATGAATTATCAACAACTATAATATGTTTTAATATTATGTTCCTTAAGAAATTAAACACAAATAGAGATAAAAATACAGCATTAACACGATTCAATTAAAAGATTAATGCACAAAGCCATGAACATAAATACAAATGAGATAAAAATACAACATTAGCACGATTACATAAAAATACAAAATCACAGTGACATGAACTAAAAATACAACATTAGCACGATTACATTAGAATACAAATTCACAGAGCCATGAACTAAATTACAACATTAGCACGATTACATTAGAAGACTGAATCACAGAGACATGAACTAAAATACAACATTAGCACGATTACATTAGAAGACTAAATCACAGAGCCATGAACTAAAATACAACATTAGCATGATTACATTAGAAGACAAAATCACAGAGCCATAAAATAAAATACAACATTATCACATTAGAAGACTAAATCACAGAGCCATGAACTAATATACAAAATTACCACGATTACATTAGAAGAGAAAATCAGAGAGACATGAACTAAAATACATTAGCACGATTACATTAGAAGACTAAATCACAGAGCCATGAACTAAAATACAACATTAGCACGATTACATTTGAAGACTAAATCACAGTCATGAACTAAAATACAACATTAGCACGATTACATTAGAAGACAAAATCACAGAGCCATAAAATAAAATACAACATTAGCACGATTACATTAGAAGACTAAATCACAGAGCCATAAACTAAATTACAACATTAGCACGATTACATTAGAATACAAAATCACAGAGCCATGAACTAAATTACATTAGCACGATTACATTAGAAGACAAAGTCACAGAACCATGAACTAACAACATTAGCACGATTACATTAGAAGACTAAATCACAGAGCCATGAACTAAAATACAACATTAGCACGATTACATTAGAAGACTGAATCACAGAGACATGAACTAAAATACAACATTAGCACGATTACATTAGAAGACTAAATCACAGTCATGAACTAAAATACTACAGTACACGATTACATTAGAAGACTAAATCACAGAGCCATAAACTAAAATACAACATTAGCAAGATTACATTAGAAGACTAAATCACAGAGCCATGAACTAAAATACAACATTAGCACGATTACATTAGAAGACTAAATCACAGAGAAATGAATTAATATACAACATTATCACGATTACATTAGAAGAGAAATTCACAGAGACATGAACTAAAATACAACATTAGCACGATTACATTTGAAGACTAAATCACAGTCATGAACTAAAATACTACAGTACACGATTACATTAGAAGACTAAATCACAGAGCCATAAACTAAAATGCAACATTAGCACGATTACATTAGAAGACTAAATCACATAGCCATGAACTAAAATACAACATTAGCACGATTACATTAGAAGACTAAATCACAGAAACATGAACTAAAATACAACACTAGCACGATTACATTAGAATACAAAATCACAGAGCCATGAACTAAATTACATTAGCACGATTACATTAGAAGACTAAATCACAGAGCCATGAACTAAAATACAACATTAGCACGATTACATTAGAAGACTAAATCACAGAGAAATGAATTAATATACAACATTATCACGATTACATTAGAAGAGAAATTCACAGAGACATGAACTAAAATACAACATTAGCACGATTACATTTGAAGACTAAATCAGTCATGAACTAAAATACTACAGTACACGATTACATTAGAAGACTAAATCACAGAGCCATAAACTAAAATGCAACATTAGCACGATTACATTAGAAGACTAAATCACATAGCCATGAACTAAAATACAACATTAGCACGATTACATTAGAAGACTAAATCACAGAAACATGAACTAAAATACAACACTAGCACGATTACATTAGAATACAAAATCACAGAGCCATGAACTAAATTACATTAGCACGATTACATTAGAAGACAAAGTCACAGAACCATGAACTAACAACATTAGCACGATTACATTAGAAGACTAAATCACAGAGCCATGAACTAAAATACAACATTAGCACGATTACATTACAAGACATAATCACAGAGACAATAACTAAAATACAACATTAGCACGATTACATTAGAAGACTGAATCACAGAGACAATAACTAAAATACAACATTAGCACGATTACATTAGAAGACTGAATCACAGAGACATGAACTAAAATACAACACTAGCACGATTACATTAGAAGACAAAGTCACAGAACCATGAACTAACAACATTAGCACGATTACATTAGAAGACTAAATCACAGAGCCATGAACTAATATACAAAATTACCACGATTACATTAGAAGAGAAAATCACCGCGACATGAACTAAAATACAACATTAATTCGATTACATTAGAAGACTAAATCACAGAGCCATGAACTAAAATAAAACATTAGCACGATTACATTAGAAGACTAAATCACAGAGAAATGAATTAATATACAACATTATCACGATTACATTAGAAGAGAAATTCACAGAGACATGAACTAAAATACAACATTAGCACGATTACATTTGAAGACTAAATCACGGTCATGAACTAAAATACTACAGTACACGATTACATTAGAAGACTAAATCACAGAGCCATGAACTAAAATACAACATTAGCACGATTACATTAGAAGACTAAACCACATAGCCATGAACTAAAATACAACATTAGCACGATTACATTAGAAGACTAAATCAGAGAAACATGAACTAAAATACAACATTAGCACGATTACATTAGAATACAAAATCACAGAGCCATGAACTAAATTACATTAGCACGATTACATTAGAAGACAAAGTCACAGAACCATGAACTAACAACATTAGCACGATTACATTAGAAGACTAAATCACAGAGCCATGAACTAAACTACAACATTAGCACGATTACATTAGAAGACATAATCACAGAGACAATAACTAAAATACAACATTAGCACGATTACATTAGAAGACTAAATCACAGAGCCATGAACTAAAATACAACATTATCACGATTACATTAGAAGACTGAATCACAGAGACATGAACTAAAATACAACATTAGCACGATTACATTAGAAGACAAAGTCACAGAACCATGAACTAAAATACAACATTAGCACGATTACATTAGAAGACATAATCACAGAAACATGAACTAAAATACAACATTAGCACGATTACATTAGAAGACTGAATCACAGAGCCATGAACTAAAATACAGCATTAGCACGATTACATTAGAAGACTAAATCACAGAGCCATGAACTAATATACAAAATTACCACGATTACATTAGAAGAGAAAATCACAGAGACATGAACTAAAATACAACATTAGCACGATTACATTAGAAGACTAAATCACAGAGCCATGAACTAAAATACAACATTAGCACGATTACATTAGAAGACTAAATCACAGAGAAATGAATTAATATACAACATTATCACGATTACATTAGAAGAGAAATTCACAGAGACATGAACTAAAATACAACATTAGCACGATTACATTTGAAGACTAAATCACAGTCATGAACTAAAATACTACATTACACGATTACATTAGAAGACTAAATCATAGAGCCATGAACTAAAATACAACATTAGCACGATTATATTAGAAGACTAAATCACAGAGCCATGAACTAAAATACAACATTAGCTCGATTACATTAGAAGACTAAATCACAGAGCCATGAACTAAAATACAACATTAGCACGATTACATTAGAATACAAAATCACAGAGCCATGAACTAAATTACATTAGCACGATTACATTAGAAGACAAAGTCACAGAACCATGAACTAACAACATTAGCACGATTACATTAGAAGACTGAATCACAGAGCCATGAACTAAAATACAACATTAGCACGATTACATTACAAGACTAAATCACAGAAACATGAACTAAAATACAACATTAGCACGATTACATTAGAAGACTAAATCACAGAGCCATGAACTAATATTCAAAATTACCACGATTACATTAGAAGAGAAAATCACTTAGTAATGAACTAAAATACAACATTAGCACGATTACATTTGAAGACTAAATCACAGTCATGAGCTAAAATACAACATTATACGATTACATTAGAAGACATAAATTATGAGCCATGAACTAAAATACAACATTAGCACGAATACATTCGAAGACAATCACAGAGCCATGAACTAAAATACAAAATTAGCACGATTATATTAGAAGACAAAATCACAGAGCCATGAACTAAAATACAACATCAATGGAAAATTGTGATACGTTCACTGGAATTCAAGTTTGCGTGCCTTTTAAGTAAGAAAGCATGTGATGCATGTTAACAATCACAGGAATACAAGTTCACGTGCTATTTAAGTAAGAAAACATTTGACTACTAGTTAAAAATACTGGAAGATAAATATTTAAGAGATAAGAAAGGAATATGCATGCACACATACACTCACACACACACACACACACACACACACACACACACACACACACACACACACACACACACACACACTGTTAAGTTTCCAGTATTTCTTTATAGACCCTGCCTAGGATTTTCAAGGACTTTAAAATGATTAGATTAAATTAACTCCTTCTCTCTATCCTACACAGACTGGTTGCCCAAATTATCATTCGACTAACATTAAAAATGCGTCTTTGTAGTGCAGACGACAGATTACGAACTGACAACTTGCGTACAAAAGCTGGCTTGGAGTCGTTAAATTCCTCTTAATTAATATGCATCCATTACGTCATTCAGCTCAATCTGCCCCCATCCAAACCACGTGTTAATGTTAGGTCTATTATGCATAAAAATGTACTACAAAGAGGGTTAACAATTAAAATAAGATTTAATAAGATTTAACAATTAACAAGATAATCAATATAGGAGCGCGAAGTCTAATTCTACTCGTGACTGATGAATATGTGCTTAACAGCCCAAGTTAAATGTTCGAGAAATTTGCCACAAAAGTTCCCAGTGATTTTTGATCAATCAGCTGTTACTTAGCTGTTTGTTTGATGCCACATGGGTTCCAAATCCAGTCCAAACCAGTCCACCTCACTCAATCATCGCCAGCAAAATGCACATAGCATAGATAGAAACTGTCTCTCAGTTCACGCCGGACGAAGAATGCAAGTGTAGACAAGGGTTGTGATGACCTGCGCATCACCATGTCACAATGGCAGTATGACTGTAATCGGAGTAGAACTTGACTCTAGAAGTTGGGAACTAGGCATCAAAAATAGGAACTAGGAACCAAGAAATAGGAACCAAGAACCAAGGGCCAGCCTGAAACAAGAGTGTTCCTATGATCATTCTGCGTTTTAGGTTTCGCCAACCTAAGCACGTTCGTATTCAAATGCAGTGAGTTAGAAATTCGACTAACGCATCGTTTACAATTTAGATTTGAAGATATAAAATGATTTCACGTATGTTACATTTAACAGTACATGACGTATGAATTACCAAATATTTACAATGTTAAAAGTTAGAGTTCATACAAAGGAACAATTCTAATCTAATGAAGCAAAGCGCTTCACAATTTAACATTAAAATTACACGCAATATTTTGAATTATAAAGGAAAATTCATGTCGTGCACAGACGCTCCTGGCACTAATGAATTTAAAGTTATATAAATTAAAGTTACAATGATTTATATACAATAACTTGTAGGTTTTGTCATTTACAAGCGAACCATGCTTAGGCTAAAAGATAGCAATGAATAGCACAATATTACATACATGGTTCAAAATGCAAGATACAATTAATAATGCAATACCTTTGCAAGAAGTGGACGTGTTATCTTCAAAGCAATATAGCGTCGGCTTCCTCTATCGACTCAATGGATGCGGCTGTTACAGGTAGTCGGTGAGACGGCTTGCCGTTTCTGGACCGGGGTGAAGAATCGGGCGCATCTACTGTATTTATTAAAAATGCATAGAACGCGTCACGTGACGGATCACGTGGTATGTAGTCGGTTCGAGAATCTAGACAATGGCCTAAAGTTACATAACATCCTGACCGCTTTGCTAGAAGCTTCTCGATACTGATGTATCATGGGAGAACTTGAACAAAGGAGTTTTCAAAATTTGATTTTTGAAAACAGCAAGTAGGTTAAGAAGTCATGACACAGATTTTATCAGACTCGTAACACACACACACACACACACACACACACACACACACATTCACACACACACACACACATACACACACACAGGCACACAAATACAATTACCAGTAATCGATATGCTGAGAAAGTAATCTAAAAACACGCACAGGCAGTAAAATACTGAAATGATATAGCAGATATGAAAATAGTTGAATCTGATTAAAATTAGAAAATAAATATTACTTTAAGATAATGTAGACTTCTTTGACAAAATTTGAAAAGAGATATATCTATAAGATAATTGTCTTAATTATAATCAAGACTTCTTGGACAAAACTGGAAAAGTGATATTTCTATATGATAATCTAGACTTCTTGGACAAAATTGGAGGAAAATATTTCTATAAGAAAATCTAGACTTCTTAGACAAATATAGAAAAGATATTTCAATAAGATAATCTAGAATTCTTGGACAAATTAAAGATAATCTGGATTTCTTGGACAAATTTGAAAATATAGTTATTTGTTAAATATAATATAGAATTCTTCGACACATTTGGAAAATATATTTATGTAAGATAATCTAGACTCCTAGGAGAAAGTTGGAAAAGAGTTATTTCTAAAAGATAATCTAGACTCCGTTGAAAAATTTGGAAAACGATATATTTGTATAAGATAATCTAGACTCCTTGGACAAATTTGGAAACGTGTTATTTCTAAAAGATAATCTAGACTTCTTGGACAAATTTGGAAATTAATTAATTGATTAATCTAGACTTCTTGGACAAATTTGGAAATTAATTAATTGATTAATCTAGACTTCCTTATAAATTTGGATTAAAAAGATATTTCTATAAGATAATCTAGACTACTTGGACAAACGAAGCTAAATACAGATATAATAAAACTTTGACTATCTACAAAACCAGAAGTGCTTTAATTACATAAAATACAATTTCTTATGTATTGTAAAATTTCTTCAGTAACGGTATGGTATCTTAAAGTGTGTTCTTAAAATAGCAACACATGAATTATAACTTTACTTGATTTCAAACTTTCAAATAAGATTGTAATTCACTTAGAGTTAATCTCCGGTTTCTAAGATTTTCGCGCAGGATACTGAACGCACCTTCCTCATTTACGGAGAAATCCGCCATCAGGTTCGTTCCCTTCAGAAGAGATGTTTTTGTTACTTTATGACCTTTTAACCGATTATTCAGATGGATTTCCAAATCGCGTCGCTGTTTCTCCCTTGATAGGCTGAATGCGTACATTAAAGGGTCTAGAACCGAACTGAGAGGATGAATGACGACACCCACTACGGCCTGTATTTCGCCAGGTATAGGGCTACCTGTAAATGTAACCAGGTGTAAAACACTCGTGAGGTAACAGGTAAGAACTTTGAGTAGAACAATACCTGCAAAATGTCGGGCAACGTTTTTGTCGATAGAGATCTGTGATGTGTCTGTTGTTAGGTAAATAGTTTTGGTTGTCATGGATACAAATGCTTGGAGCACGGCAATAATAGAGAGTAACAGTAAATTAAGCACGACCATTAGATCCAAGGAATGTTTCTCTCCAACGAAGATGTTCCAAAGAATTGTCGTAGGAGTGCAGATAGAAGACAATCCAGAGACATCCGTGTGTGGGGTCAAAGGTGAGAAAGGGATGGCAGCAACTAGTGCACTTGACAGCCAAGCAAGACCACAAATCAATGCGGCAGACCACGCCCTGAATTGGAAAGAGCCACAAGGAAAGCGGAGTACGATAAATCTGTCAAGCGTGATGATGAATACAATGAATAGTGACACTTCAGTGGACAAAATTGACAAAAATCCGGCAACCTTGCACGTTACGCTGTTTTTCCATGAGTTTTCGTTTTTTACATACTGACCACGGAAAACAAGGTCACTAATGACGATTATGGACAAATACACGCCCATCATGAGATCTGCCAAGTTTAAGTTCAAGAGAAGCATGCTAGTACAAGATGCCTCGGTTCTTATATATTTACTTAGCGTGAACAGAAAGCAAGTTGTATTTCCTGCTATCACCATGACAACTATAACCCACATAAGAAAACGATAAACATCAGATCGTAAAAGATGTTCGCAAGACGAATAAACGTCTGGTTTAGAAAAACAAAAATCCCTGCTGAAGGATTTTGGTAAGATTTCGTCACAGCACAGTCTATAATTGTCTGAATATACTTTTTCCAGATGACTTAACCCATGGAAGATAATTTTAGGGAAAACCGAAAGTGGTGTTCCTCGAGCATCAAAAGTTTCAATTCTCTGCAAGTGTAAAAATCCGCTCTGGTCAATGACCTTTAATGTGCTAAAGGAAACATTAATAAAACTAATCATCGGATAGTTTTTAAAGGCATCGCTATTGAAAACACGAATTAAAGTATTTGACATATCAACACTTTTGAGGTAAGAATGAGGAATACGTTTTACTGGATGACTTGTTATTGATACAAGGGGATTTCCTGCCAATATTATTTTACTGAGTTGTTTTAGATTAAGGAAAACGTTCATATCAATGAAGGAAATCAGATTATCGCTTAGATCCAAGGTCAAGAGGTTAGGAATATCCAATTGCGTCACAACCTTTAACTGACACGCTCGTAAGCTTAGCCAAACTAAATATAGATTATGGGACACGTCATTCAGAGATAACTGTGATCCACTGGCGTCAAGGTAGCGCAGTTCTGGATAGGATCCCGGTGAAAATGTTTGTCTGCAAGCAAAAGCTAATCCTTGGCATTGACATCCGTATGGACATTTCAAATCACAGAACAATTCGTCGTCTCCTTGAGGACAGTGTGCAAAACCGTCACACACATTGTCCATGTGTACACAGATATTTGAACTGAAACAACGGTAAAATCCTGGACAAGTGTACAACTCACACCCAATCTCGTCCTCGTAATCCGGACAGTCGTACACCCCGTTACATCTCACGTATACGGGTAGACAATAACTATTTTCGCCATGACAACGAAAGTGTGTCGTAGGACATGGCTGGGCGTGATGTATTGCTGTTTGGTAAAAATTACCCTTGTGATCAAAGTTAATAATTGCCGGTGGGTAAATCCTGCGTGAACTAGAAAACTTAAGCTGATAATGTCTAATACAATACTTTTCATTACTTTCATCATAACAATCATCAATTCCATTGCATTCTTTATCATAGTCTACACACTGACGATTTGGACAGGTGTATTCTGGACAGTTATCATGTATACAGAAGTCTTCATCTGACCTGTCTATGCAGTGATAATGAAAATCACAAACAAGCGTGTAAGGAATCGTTCTTTTCCGGTCAACACAAACAAACATTGCTGACCGACGTAACACCTGCTCATCAAGACCAACGACTTTTGCATTTGGATTTAGTCTGTTGAGTTCGGAGACTTGGCACCACGCCAAATATCTCGTCTCCCCACATGAACTCTCGGGGCTACAAGTAAGAAAGTGGTGGGTAAAATGCCCATTTGGACATCGGCCAAAGGTGTTGACGCTTTTATTTACAATGGGATTCATTGACCTTCGAAATGTTATTGATTTCTCTGTGCGTGCTCCTGAGTGCGTCTCAGTCTCACAAATATAATCTCTCGCGCCCTTAAAGTGACACAGGGTAACATATACAGTAAAGGAAGAGCAGTGGAAACATTGTGCACAAAATTCAGTACCAGTCAATATTTTGCTGACGTAGCTAATGTTGATACTGTATGCTACGGAACCGTCTACCCATTTCATTACATACCTGTACATCATGGGCAAGCTGGAATAAACATTATGCAGTCCAAAGTATGCACGACCAACCCATTTTCCATAGTGAAACATTTTCTTAATTGCTTTCTTTTCTGCTTCAGTCTTGGGCATTGCCAAATTTCCACCTCGTTTCTGACAGCGTTGTTGGGCTTCGATCCAAGTTATAAAAATTTCTGAGTGGTGAAAGCTGTAGCACCTGTTTTCAAAAGCCACTGAGCCATTGCAGACTTCACTACTAAATGGACAGTCTCTTTCGTCCTCACCACCAATACACTCTTGTTCTAAGTTACACGTCAAATGGTGTTTGAACCTCAAATAGTAAGGAACAGTGCAATCAAACAGTCCCTCGGGAGATTTAAGTATCTGGTGTACTTGTAGATGAAATGAAAACAGCATTTTAAATCCAGTCCCCAAATTAAGAGAGCTTGTAACAAACTGTATCATTAGTGACGTATTATAAATGGAGGTCGGAATAGTGTTTCTGTTGCATCCTTTAAACTTCAGAATTAATCCACTAGACTCAATTGCAGAGACACTTACATAATTATTATTGCATTCGTATCCATCCTGAATGTCGATACGCTGGAAACTGATCATTACTGAATTATTATTTGGAACATTGAGTCTATACGAGGCATTTGTATATCCTGAGTACATACTATCTTCACTATACCCAGGTGACGTCACATGACCAGAGTATGGGTGATCAAAAACAGCGGGTAGCGACAGTCTATGTGACTGAGTCGTTACTTGGATATGGACTTGAAATTGTATTTCAAATGACAGGCCCTCGGACAGTGTATCGAGTTGAAAATACAAAATGTTTGAAATAGATGCTAGTACCTGTTTTTGAAACTCTTCGCAAGTCTGATTTGCGATAATTGTACTCAAATTCATGGATTCATATTCACTAACTTTAATTATAAATTCTTCGGCAGCACATGGTTCTTGGATTTCGATTGACACTAACATGAACATGCCTTCTGGAACAATGACATTCCAAGAACACGACCGTACAAATGGATTTATTTTGTCCATTGTTCCGTATATAAATCCTTCTGTTTGAGAAATCATAGTAAATACTTTGTTGTTACAGTCATCAGGACTTATGTAAAACTGACCAGTTGTTCTGTTGATAGTCTGGAGATCTGTTGCTTTCTGAAAGTCCCCAGTTTTACTTGAAATAGTTAGAGATGAGTGTAGACTTGAAACGTTTAGAGATGAGTGTAGACTTGAAACGTTTAGAGATGAGTGTAGACTTGAATGCTGAAACACGTGATCTCGAGCAACTAAGAGGAATTTGCTTGAAAGGTTGTTTTGAACTTCATAGCTTGAAACTGGAATAGTCACTTCCTTCTGCTCTTCATAGCTTGAAACTGGAATTGTGAACTCCTTTTGTACTTCATCGCTCGATTTTGCAATAGTTACTTCTTTGTCTTCATCTAACTCACGCTGCTCATCTGAGAGAATATTTATATTCGTTACGCTGTCTGTTACTTTCGAAAGCGATCCTGGAATGATTAAATTGATGATATCGCCCGGGATAGTTTTAATATCAGTTTTGAAATTTAAATCTGCAATTGACCTATCGGAGTTGCTGGCTAGAAAATAAAAATACAAGATGGAATGTCTGAGTACGTACATGCTTCTTTTGAGACGTGAATTATCTGTGCAAGAATGAGTACGAGGTCATGACCTCTTTAAAGCTTGAGTGAGGTATCTGTGCAAGAATTACTACGAGTTCATGACCTGTTTAAAGCTTTGATATTTTTTCATATGTTTCTTGTGTTCTGTTAGGGTACCTTCAGAATTAGATGCTAAATTGTCTTGTCTTTTTTTTAGTTTTCCTTCCCTCTTGTAGATGAACTATTTATTGCCAGGGGAGGGAACTTTGAGTTCAAATTTTCTGTGTTATCGTTACATTGCGATTTCGTACGTCACAATAATAAAAAAAAAATTTATTTTTCTCACTGAACTAAAACTGCGAATGGGTTTAGAAGATGAAATCAAGGGAGATAATGTGCCGTTTAAATGCTGGTTCCGATATGATTTAATCACGTGTATACAATTCTTCATATATTTGTTGAAATGATTAATTCACTTATGTGGTACTTCATACTTACTTTTATTTTAACTCTATTTAAATAAAATTACATTTGTGCGTACTGTCTCTAGAGTGAGTTTATGTAAATAGAAATTAAAATATATTTTTTTTGTTTTGTACGTAACTTACAGTTAGTTAACGTTGATGAAAATTACTTCTTTTGTTTTTTTTTAGTCATGCACAAATGTTACATTGGATAATATCTAGCTACGTCGTAGTGTTAGTACATTTGTTACATGTGTAGCCATTGTAGAGGCCTAGCATCCATACTAATAGCCACATTATTTAACAGCTATCAATGTCACATTGCTTAAATAGACTATCTACAGATAGGATCTATCCGTATACATTCACAGAGTACGACGGAATGAAATATGTCTGAGGACATTTCGTGGTCTAATGAAAAATTGACATCGTAATTTCCTTTGTGGGTGTGTCAGAGTTTGTGTATTGCCTGTGAAAGGTAAATAATGATGTATTTTTAAGAGGTAGATGTGGTTTGACATTTCGATTGGAAAAAAAATATTTTATATAAAATGTAAATATGATTAGCATAAGTAGTTTTGTTCAATAAATTCTGGAAAATATAAATGTCCGCGGAAAATGATTTCACGTCATGTACACAACTTACTCAAGTCAAATTTAAATTAAATAAACGTCGACAATTTTTGGAAGTAAAAGTAGTAATTCGCATATAAATCTTTTAATTTTCAAAATGTGATCTACGATTTTAAAAACTAATTTCCTTCGCATCAAGAACAAACTCTGCAAAGTATTAATGTATTTTGTCAGACACGAACATTCGGCCTACTGGACCAATTTATTCTGGAATCGCGCGAAGACAGACACTAATGGGTTTATTCTCGTCGCCATTGATAAATAACTATTGCTTGTAAGTCAAAGAGTTCCCCTCGTTCACTTCACAAAAAATATTTTAAAGAAGAATTTTCCGTGCGCTTGAATTGTTCCAAATGTCAAAGCGATCACATTCTGTACATACACTGCCTTCCCTCCCACCCTCACCAGACCCCACCCAGTGCAACGTGTTGCAGTAAGACCGTTTCAAAAGTGTTTTTCTTTAACGACAAACAGTATGGCGAAATAAAGTATGAATAATTAATTAATTACGTCATTATATGTAAATCTCGTTAGTATCTCGAATTAATTTCGTATTTGAATATATAAATAAAATAAATTTAGCAACACTTCTTTGTTCCAGATGTTTTATTCCTCAGTGATGTATTTTTACATGAATGAAGGGGAAAGAAACGCATTAAAGTAAAATAATCTAAATAAATATTTGAGAATGAAATATGCTCAGTAACTACACGTAGGCAGAGACACACGCATATGTAAATTAATAAATGTATGGCACTATGTGTGTGTGTGTGTGTGTGTGTGAACGTTTATTAAACCTTGAAATAAATATATTATAAGATGAATGTTTAACAAGATCTAGCCGAACGAATCACAATATCATGTTACGCGTAGAACAAAGTATTTTCTTTAAATTCAAATATTAGGGAATTTTTCAGGACATCCACAATTCTGACAAATACAGCATTCAACCTAAACGTAATCAATCATTTGAATAGTTTTCTATTTCATAATATTTAACCCTACCTCCAAATTAATTTTCTAGTTGGGTATTTAGAATGAGAAGAGTTTAATTGTAAATATCATGTTTTATTCATTATCTTCCCTTGACAGTTTACTAAACAGTAAGAAAAATTCAAAGAATTACAAACATTTATTCATGACGATAAAATATTTTATTCTTCCCGCTAACACATCAAAAGAGCAACTCTCAACTTAAAAAAAATATAGTGTTAAATGTATGGGGTGCTACATTATTCTCTGCAATAATTATTATTTCCAACTGTTCTCTTTTTTCTGTTCAGTATCTTGATCTTACGGGGGGGGCTATAGTTTAAAAGGCGTACATATTGAGATAGGACGTCACTGGAGAAAACAACTTCTGACAGCAGACGACTGTGCGGTTCTGTGTGCTACTCATTGTACATGTAGTGACTGTATCATATTCCAGGAAAATTGGATGTGTTACTCACTGTATATAGTGACTGTATCATATTCCAGGAAAATTAGATGATTTCATCACTGTATATGTAGTGACTATATCGTATTCCAGGAAAATGCGATGTGTTATCTTGTAAATCTAATATAATATATCATGAATAATCCTCATTACTAGTTTAAAGATCCTCGGATGTTTATTAAATTGTGCAGGCTTCATCTCCACAAAGTTATATTCAAAATAACGCAAAAAGTGAGAACTAACAGATATGTGCATTAAGTAAGCAAAAGTTATATTCAAATAATTTATAAAGAAACATCTAACAGATCTGTCCATTAAGTAAACAAAAAAGACAACTAACAGATCTATGCATTAAGTAAACAAAAAAGACAACTAACAGATCTGTGCATTAAGTAAACAAAAAAGACAACTAACAGATCTGTGCATTAAGTAAACAAAAAAGACAACTAACAGATCTGTGCATTAAGTAAACAAAAAAGACAACTAACAGATCTGTGCATTAAGTAAACAAAGGAAAAGATCACCACGTAAATAACAAAATCAATATTAAAGAGAGACAATGCAGTTAATAAAAGTCGGCAAAGTTCTTTGGGAATTCATTGTCTATTCTATTATTAGAGTCTCCGTTTTCATCGCTCTGCTGAGCTGTAAGGACACTTCGTCCACTCCTCTTCTCTTGCAAATAAATAAAAATTCAAGTCTGCTAGGTGAAGTGAAATCTGCTCCCTCTCTCACATTTGATAATTTCACACTTTCACAACAAAACGCTAGTGATGTACTTCCATGCATAGAAATTTCCTCACCGGAAGACGACAGCATTACTTTCTCCGAAAACCTTGGGAGGACGGGCAGTGAACCACAGACTCCTCACTCAAAATGGGATGGCGTTTGTAAAATCAAAGACATTAATGGGCTGAACGGAAGTATTAACCCGCTAAATTGTGCGACGAACGGATGTATTAACCCGATAAATTGTGCGACGAACGGAAGTATTAACCCGATAAATTGTGCGTGTGTGGTCGTTATAACAAGGCAAATGGATATAGCAAATAGCAATGACGTCATAAACTACACAGATATTATTAATATCACAACTTTGCAAACCGGCTTAAATATTTTATATTGTAATTATAGGACATTAATGAACATTTCGGTTACGGACGAATGTGTATATGGAATTAAAATTTATATTAATCTCATCGCACAAATCAATACGAGCTTACAAAAGATAATTATTTCAAAAGAAATTTCTATTTCGGTGGTGGTTGAAAGTGTAAATAATATATATTTCAATACCCGTTTGACAAAAATTAGCAAAAACAAAACAAACCGATACGACTATCACAGTCTCCTATTGCAATGCACAATAACATTGACCAAATTCTTCTTTGCAAATTTGTCCAACCTTCAACACCCGAGATGTGAAAATCTGACATCTATAGCACAATGCATGCTACATTTCCAGAGTTTGTTCGATTCATTGTGTGAATTGCATTTGTATTTTACATCTGTGACTTTCGATTTCGCATATTCTGAGTTTGTGACACCATCGTTTAGTACGGAGCGTAAAAACACCTCGTTAGGACGTAATATACACGCACAGCAGGGAAGTAAGATTTACTTGAATGACGTAATACATTTCTCCCGCTGTGCTGATGACTACTTTCAATCTTTTGTTGTGTGCGTGTTGTGTGTACAATGGATTGAGCGTGCCAAAGAGACCAATTTATCAAATGCTTCCAACGGATCGTTAGCTGTACGATTTGTTAGTGACGCTGAAGAAGGGTGGCCAGAATTCATGTTGTTGATCACATTTCACCCAGATTTTCGAATGTCGGCTAACGTAAATTTGCTCCGACCAGACAACAACGACTACTACCACTTTTTCATGCAAAACCCGGAATGCAGTCTGCAAAGTGAGTGCCAGTTAGGGGGAGAGGAAAAATCGTGCCATTTCACTTACTATTTCTTTAACGGAAAGTGTTACACATACCACCATACAGTTGCCACAATAGCCTGGAAGAGAGCTCAGATTAGCTGCCAGAAACGGGGAGGTAACTTAGTGATGCCAAAATCTCCAGCAGATCGTGACGCAATACGAATGATATATAATTATAAAAATATAACAAAATTCATATTTACTGGTCTTCACGAGATTTCAGTGCGTTCTAAAGAACATTCGTTATATACAAAACACTGGATGTGGGTTGACGGGACGGTAGCATACAATGTAAACATCAGTGGAACATCGCTAATTTACCAATCATTGGGCGTTTGTTCTTACTTTAATAATGAAGACCAATTAAGATTTTTTGCCCACTTCTGCATAATGGAAGTTGACAACGATGTGATATGCGAGGCTGATTGTAATTTTAATAAATCACTCTCTAAAGCATCAATTATGTTTCCTGACCTTAAGCTAGTAAACATTAATTTAAATGCGTCTAGTAATTCCCTCGTTCTCGCCAAGGACGGCCATTTTACACACGACTTTTTATCCTGTCAGTCGGAAAGTCTTCCTGGAGAAAAAGGACGCTCTCGAATGTGCCAAGTGTTTCATGAAGACGTTTTAGTAAAGTCGTTTACTCTATCTTCTAATCCATCTCACAATAATTCTTCCTTGTCGCTTACTGAAATGTTTGTTTGTAAAGGAGAGAAAACGTTACATTACACTTTAGTCTGTGACTTTAAGCCAGACTGTGACGATGGGTCGGACGAAGATTTTTGCAGGCACTATTCACAGTGTCCTGAGCACACATGTCAAAGTGGACAATGCATCCGATTTGACCAAATATGTGATTATGTTCAACAATGTTGGGATGAGTCGGATGAACGTTCCTGTACAATGCATTATGTAAAAAATATAAGAACCACAGAGAATGCTGTCCTGCCACCCAGTCTAATTAACTTTGATGCCAGGGGAAATATTTTGTATGCACCATATAATCCAATACATCCATGCCCATCAACCCATTTCCATTGTCATGGTGACCTGGGTAACTGTCTGCCAGTATATGTGCGTTGTAATGGCATTTATGACTGCCCTGATCAAGCCGATGAAGATGACTGTGGACAGTATAGTTGCCCAGGATTTTATCGTTGTTATAATTCATCGATCTGCTTACACGTTGACCATCTATGTGACGGTGTGGCTCAGTGTCCATATCGCGATGACGAAGTGTTGTGTGACTTTCAGTGCCCCGAGGAATGTCTGTGTCAGGGGTTAGCGTTTATTTGTAGAAAGCCTTTTCTGACAGAGGCCTATCCCGATGTACGCTATCTTGATGCTCACAGTTCAGGAATGTCAATGAGTAACGTAACAAGGAACATGCATCTGGTCTGGCTACGTTTACGTCACTGTAATATCAGTGACGTCATCGAAATGTTGAACCCTAATTTACGGGTTTTAGATTTAAGTAAAAACAAATTTACTTCTATTAACATGGACATATTTTACAAGCTTTCTAACCTTGTGGAGCTGAACTTGTCAGAAAATCCCATTGTTCATGTAAGACATTCCTTACGGAATAAGGTGGAGCATAGTTCACTGCAAAGTTTGGATCTCTCACGAACAGCAATTAGAGTGTTTGAAAGCATAGTCCTCAACTCCTTTCCTCACATTGCTTTCCTGAACCTGTCTTTCGGAATTCTTGAAACCATAGGGAAATCGGGGTTTCTTTATACACCAAATCTTAAAATTCTAGATATTCGGGGTAACGCACTGGAAGACTTCTCTCAAGACCTTTTTAAAAGATCGCTGAATCTTCAGCGAATTTTAGCTAGCAATTTTAAACTTTGCTGCAAGGCAATGCTGCCAGAAATCTTTGACGAAAACGACTGTTTTGCGCCAGTGGACGAAATCTCTTCCTGTGAAGATCTTTTGCGATCAAATTTTTATCGAATGTTTAACTGGATAATTTCATCACTGACAATAGTGGGTAATGTAGGATCATTTATGTTTTTAACGTTTTCCGAAAAAAGGAAATCTAAGTCTGGGTATAAAGTGTTGGTTATTAACCTTTGTTTAGCAGACATTTTGATGGGTATTTATCTGTTAATAGTGGGTGTGGCAGATCAGTTGTTTGTGGGTAATTATTTTGTATTTGATTATTCATGGAGAAATAGCGTGGCCTGTATCATTGCAGGCTTTTTGTCACTGTTGTCATTAGAAGTGTCTTCCATCACCATTTTATTGATTACACTTGACCGTTTTATCGCTCTGCGTTTTCCAATGACGAAATTTGCTTACCGAATGAATTCACTTGCAATGGCTTGTGTGATTGCGTGGGTGGTCGGCATCTTACTTGCTGCCATTCCGCTTATGCCTATGACGTCAGAATGGAAATTTTTTACTCAAACAGGAATATGTGTCCCACTTCCTTTTATTGGGAAAGATTACCCCGGAAAGACGTACTCTTACAGTCTGGTAATAATATTTAACATTGCCTTGCTGGTTTTAATAGCTCTGGGACAATTGTTCATATACATGTCGGTTGCGTATAACTCAATCTCGTCCGTCAAGACCAGAAAGTCTGGCACCATTGCTCAACGCCTGTCTCTTGTGGTGATTTCGAACTTCCTGTGTTTATTTCCGTTAGGGATCGTGGCTTTCGTCTCTTCAACAGGCTTTGCAGTTCCCAGTGAGGTCATGGTTACCATGGTGATCTTTATTTTGCCGTTAAACGCAGCATTGAACCCTTTTGTCTACACATTCAATAGACTGGCCGACAGAAGACGAAAAGCACACGAACTCAAACTATTACAACTTTTGGAAAATCGGTTTGAATCGGAAGCAAAAGAAAAACTTACAGAAGAGTGTTCTAAAACGGAAGAAACACAAATGACACGTGACTCGCCAAATAAAGCTGCTCTTCGTTTCCTTTCCGACCGTTTGGCCAATCATGAGATAACATTAACTAGCGTTCTCTCCAGACTGGAAATCGAACTGATGACGTTCAATGAACGACGTCACTCACTAGGTCATGTTGACATTTGTCATGAGTAAATAGCGCACGTGATACAGGTAATACAAGAGTATTAATTTTTATCGATTTTGATAATAATGAAACATGTTTTACTTCTCACTTTTCGCATAAATAGTTATTAAAAACTTTTATAATAATAAATATCACGCTGAAATCTGGTTCAGAATAGTATTGGCATTACAACCACATTCATACATTAATGGTCGAATCGAAACATTATTAATCGATATGTTCACCTCCGGTGTTTTTCTTAATTTAGATTTGAATCATTGCCGCACAGTTAAATGTCTTGTTTGTGTTCCAGCAATGATCAAATACTAGCATTATACTTCACACATCTCGCTTATACAACAATTTGAAATGTTATCAGATTTTTGCGCTGTAACAGTGGAATAATGTAATTGATATCAATCAAATATCTCCACTTTCAATGAAAAACAATATTTTACATTGAACCGCAATTAATTACAATTAGTATTGACTTTAATGTGTAATGTAATGTAATAACTTGAATGTGTACATATAAATGTGTATGTGTCCCTTTCGATTTAAAGTATATGTGTTCTATAGTTCAATGCATTATAAAATCAAACATGAATGATTTCGCTTAAAATAAATGTGTTACTTTATTTAGAAATTAGGATGCAATACATTCCTCACTGTGTAATAATAAGTTACATTTTCCTCGAAATGTTCCCTGTTAAATGTCTGATATGTTTGTGACACTTTCCCTGTTAATTGACTGATATGTTTGTGACACTTTCCCTGTCAATTGACTGATATGTTTGTGACACTTTCCCTGTTAATTGACTGATATGTTTGTGACACTTTCCCTGTCAATTGACTGATATGTTTGTGACACTTTCCCTGTTAATTGACTGATATGTTTGTGACATTTTTCCTGTTAATTGACTGATATGTTTGTGACATTTTTTTATAAAATGAACGAGACTTTATGCAGTGCTAATCTATACAAACTTGCATTAAATATTTCTGGAATACTACAAAATGAGCGAAACAGTTATTATGGGAGGGGTTAAATTTATATTTCCGAGAGTGTATTGTGTGAGGAGATACATTTATATTTCTGGAACATTTATTGCGTCAGGAGGCAAATATATATTTCTGAAAAACGTATTGCGTGAGGACGTAAGTTCCTCTATCTTAAAAGACACATCATACTGTGAAACAATAGTGGGCATAGAAGAAAAAGGAAATTTAATGGAAGGAAACGTTTGTTCATAAATCCCTTGAGGTTGGACCAAATATATGCACAAAAGTTAGTTGAAAATAAATGCCATGATACACACACGTATACAAACACACGTACAAGAATAATGTGTCTTTCGCTGTTCTTCTCACCTTTCCTGGATAACGTTTTCCAGATCACCTGAAACGTGAAGAAAATATTAGATATTCATTTTACTTAATTTAAATTTTGATTGTCAAAGACGAAGATTTTTAGAGTTGTCCAAATTCACACCGTTTATAAATCACATTTTCGAACTTTCTGCATAGGTACTGTCAATCAGAAATTAGTCAGAGTGCCAACGTTTAGCTTTCATTCTTAAATGTTAGTCCTAGGTTATGCTGTAACACCATGTTAGTCCTAGATTACGCTGTAACACTATGTTAGTCCCAGGTTATTTTGTAACACCATGTTAGTACAAGGTTTTGGTGTAACACTATGTTAGTCCCAGATTATTTTGTAACACCATGTTAGTACAAGGTTTTGGTGTAACACTATGTTAGTCCCAGGTTATTTTGTAACACCATGTTAGTACAAGGTTTTGGTGTAACACTATGTTAGTCCCAGATTATTTTGTAACACTATATTAGTCCCAGTTTATGCTGTGACTCCAGCTTAGTTCCAGGTTATTCTTAAACACCATTGTAGTCCCAAATTATGTAGCAACTCCATTACTGGAGGTTTGTAAGTTACACTGATTTAGTCCGGAATACGCTGTGTGTATCAACAATGTTTTGATGTTTTTTCATTTTTTTCTGTCCACGATTAAGCATGCAGGAACATTGTTTTAACTAAGGATATGATGTAGGTAGTAACAACACTATAGTAAAAGGTTGGAGTGACTGTAGTAACAACACTATAGCTAAAGGTTGGAGTGACTGTAGTAAAAACACTATAGCTAAAGGTTGGAGTGACTGTAGTAAAAACACTATAGCTAAAGGTTGGAGTGACTGTAATAAAAACTATAGCAAAAGGCCGGAGTGACTGTAGTAAAAACACTATAGCTAAAGGTTGGAGTGTCGGTAGTAACAACACTGTAGCAAAAGGTTTGAGTGTCTGTACTTAAGTGTCTGCAGACTGTTTAAGTCCCAAGTTGCGCTATGTGTTTTAAGGCCACCTTATTGACAAGTAACAGTTTTCAGTAGTACTGTTATGACACAAGCTATGATGCATGTACTAGTTGATACACCTTATTGACAAGTAACAGTTTTCAGTAGTACTGTTATGACACAAGCTATGATGCGTGTACTAATTGATACACCTTATTGACAAGTAACAGTTTTCAGTAGTGCTGTTATGACACAAGCTATGATGCATGTACTAGTTGATACACCTTATTGACAAGTAACAGTTTTCAGTAGTGCTGTTATGACACAAGCTATGATGCATGTACTAGTTGATACACCTTATTGACAAGTAACAGTTTTCAGTAGTACTGTTATGACACAAGCTATGATGCATGTACCAATTGATACACCTTGCAGGTGTGTCGTGCTTTGTTATATTTACTCGTTGTGATTTTAACCCTCACAACGCTCTCTAGTCATAAAGTCAGCCATTTTACTGCAGTACGTCATTATACGAAATCAAAATACTCATTGTGTACTCAGAAAATACTAATCGTGTACTCAGAAAATACTAATCGTGTACTCAGAAAATACTCATTGCGTACTCAGAAAATATTGTGTACTCAGAAAATACTCATTTCGTACTCAGAAAATATTGTGTACTCAGAAAATACTCATTTCGTACTCAGAAAATGCTCATTGTGTACTCAGAAAATACTCATTGTGTAAGAAAATACTCATTGTGTACTCAGAAAATACTTATTGTGTACTCAGAAAATACTCATTGTGTACTCAGAAGAACAAAATCGCTAAAATCTAGTTCAGAATCGTATTGTTAGTAGTACTACACTCATACATTGTAACTGAATCAAAACATGAATTAATCGCTAAGTTCACCTCTATTTAATCATTTCTCCTCGACTAACGACGTCATGTTTGGTTAGAAGTAGTGATCAAGTACTAGAAGTATATTTATCAATTCTCGATAACACAATTTGAAATGTTATCAAATGTTTGTGTCTACATATTGGAATGAAGTAATTGATATGACTATTTATCTATCTTGTAACTGACAATTTGAAATGTTATCAAATGTTTGTGTCTACATATTGGAATGAAGTAATTGATATGACTATTTATCTATCTTATAACTGACAATTTGAAATGTTATCAAATGTTTGTGTCTACATATTGGAATGAAGTAATTGATATGACTATTTATCTATCTTGTAACTGACAATTTGAAATGTTATCAAATGTTTGTGTCTACATATTGGAATGAAGTAATTGATATGACTATTTATCTATCTTATAACTGACAAGCAATACATTGCATTCCAAAGTATTTATTGCCTTTAGTCGTGACTTTTATATGTAATAAACATGTGTATGTGTGATAGTGTGCTGTGTTATATAATCATAAAGTTATTGATTTCATTAAAATTGCATGTGTAATGTTCCTTCAATTTAGCAAGTAATAATTTCCTCCTGCAATTCATTAAAAAAAAAATTCCTGTTCATTCACGTACATGTTTGTGACGTCATTCATGAATAGTCCTAATCTATTTGCAATCGTATTAAAAACCTCTGGAATAATACTAAATGAGGAAAACAGTGCCGAGGATGTAAATTTCACTGTCTCCAAAGGTAAATTCTGCACAAAGAAATTTTTCTAGATAAAACGACGGATCGTGTGAGGATGTAAATTCTTCTATCTCATAAGACGGATTTTGTGAGGAGGTAAATTCCTCCATTTGCAGAAACGGATCGTCTGAAGAGTTAAATACCCCTTTCTCTTAAGAAAGATCGAGTGAAGAGTTAAATACCCCTTTCTCTTAAGAAAGATCGAATGATATGTTAAATACCCCTTTCTCTTAAGAAAGATCGAGTGAAGAGTTAAATACCCCTTTCTCTTAAGAAAAATCGTCTGAAGAGTTAAATACCCCTTTCTCTTAAGAAAGATCGAGTGAAGAGTTAAATACCCCTTTCTCTTAAGAAAAATCGTCTGAAGAGTTAAATACCCCTTTCTCTTAAGAAAAATCGTCTGAAGAGTTAAATACCCCTTTCTCTTAAGAAAGATCGAGTGAGGAGTTAAATACCCCTTTCTCTTAAGAAAAATCGTCTGAAGAGTTAAATACCCCTTTCTCTTAAGAAAGATCGAGTGAGGAGTTAAATACCCCTTTCTCTTAAGAAAAATCGTCTGAAGAGTTAAATACCCCTTTCTCTTAAGAAAGATCGAGTGAGGAGTTAAATACCCCTTTCTCTTAAGAAAGATCGAGTGAGGAGTTAAATACCCCTCTCTGAAAAGACTGATTTTCTTAGGAGATACATTTCTCTGTCACCAGCACCCGACGTCGCACCGAGTTTGCATGATGGAAAATGACACTCTCGCACACAGACACCACAATGTTCTTGGCGATGGGGGTGGGGGTGGGGGGGGAGATTTATTCTGAATGTGGGTTAAATTGTGAGAGTCAGCTGTGTGAGTGCACGCATGTAGGGTTGAATGTGTAATGTGGACGGACAGGATGGACGGACAAACAACTGCACTCTACACCTCTTTCTAAAAATGAAAGCAGACATTTTGAATAAAGTGAACAATGAGAATTTATTCTCGGTAATATAAGGGGGGGGGGGGTACTTTTGCATGGTTGTTAGCCATTCATCCAGAAAACACCCACACAACATTCATGGGGCAATGGACTAGAGCAATGAGAAATGTATGAAAATAAAGATAAAGTGAAACATGAAAGTCAATTCCATACAATGAAATTGTCTCAGGGTGAACAACCCACAAATTATCATAAGCAAATCATTACTATAATGTTCACTAAACCAAAATGTCCATGGTCAAAAGTCTAATTTATAATTTTAGCAATAACAATAACAACAAACGATACTACCCACCTATCTAGGATCCACTACTAAATATGGTTACTCACAATCCTAAATACACAGACACTGTCGACTAATGGGTGGGGGTATCCAATGAATGACTATATCGAGCCTGGTAGGTATATGCCATGAAAGACACTCAAATATGAAGTCTCAGTCAGATGTACGGTGAACACTCCAATCGCCCTTTTCACTAATTTACGGGGAAAAATAATTGAAAATGGCCACACCAGAACTCAAGGTAAAGAATAAAAGCTTCTGACTTTTCCGCACACCATACTGATGTCCTGCACACTCATATACTCTGGGTCTGAAATGATGATGAATGAAAATTAAAATAAAATAAGCAAATTAACAATATGCCTAAATCTCACATTTTAATATAAAATTTAAAATTTAGAAATAGGGTCAGACAAATTTACCCCAACACAATACCATAATTAATGCAGTTCATAAACATTAAACATTAATTGTGAGACAAATATTTTTTATCACGAAATGTGTCGATTAATTACATAGGATTATATTATTTTTTCATCTATAATATAACGCATTTCTGAACTGCTGACCTGGGTTTGGTAGTACATAACATCTAACACCTTTCCTACTCAATGTTAATCGTTGAATTATAAGTGGATATTTCAAGTTGTCACTGGCCCAGCTTATCCCAGTATATACTAGCAGACAATCCAAGTTTCAACGGATCCTTTAATATATGAGAGAGAGAGAGAGAGAGAGAGAGAGAGAGAGAGAGAGAGAGAGAGAGAGAGAGAGAGAGAGAGAGAGAGTGCGTAAGTGAGTGTGTGAGTGTGAGAGAGAGTGTGTGAGATAGAGAGAGAGAATGAGAGAGAGGGAGAAGCATGAAGGAAACAAAAGAAATAGAAATAAGCGAGACAAAGAGGAGAAGGCGAAGGAAGAAATAAAACAAATACATGAGAGAGAAGTTAATCATGGAGAGGGACATGGGTGAGAAAGAATGAAGGAAAAGTAGAGATAGTCAATTGTGAGATAATGACAGAAAAGTAGAGAGAGTCAAACGTGAAATAGAGATGAAGGAAATGTAGAGAGATACAATGGTGAGAAAAAGAAAGAGATGGAGAGAGAGAGAGAGAGAGAGAGAGAGAGAGAGAGAGAGAGAGAGAGAGAGAGAGAGAGAGAGAGAGAGAGAGAGAGACGTGTGGGATACATATGAAGTTAGAGAGACAAGCGTGAGATGATGAAAGAAATGTAGGGAGAGACAAGGGTGATATGAAGTTGAAAGAAAGGTAGAAGAGACAAGAAGGAGATGAAGGTAAAGTTTAGAGAGAGATAGAGATGAAACATAAGGAGTGAGAAAGAGAGAGAGAGAGACAGAGAGACAGACACAGAGAGAGAGAGAGAGATTCAAAGGTTAGCTAGAAATAATTTAAAGTAGATAGAGAGACAATAGTGACTTAATGAAAGAATACTAGAGAGAGAGAGAGACTAGGTGTTAGAGAGATGAAGGAAAAGTAGATAGAGACATTGCTAAGATAATGGAAGAAAATTATAGAGAGACAAAGGTGAGATAGAAATGAAGGAAAAGTAGAGAGAGTCTAGGGTGTAATAGAGATGAAGGAAAAGTAAGAGAGAGACTAGGTAGAGATAGAAATGAAAGAAAAGTAGAGAGAGACATTGCTAAGATAATGGAAGAAAATTATAGAGACAAAGGTGAGATAGAAATGAAGGAAAAGTAGAGAGAGACTAGGGTGTAATAGAGATGAAGGAGAAGTAGAGAGAGAGAGACTAGGGTGAAATAGAAATGAAGGAAAAGTAGAGAGAGAAAGAGACTAGGGTGAAATAGAAATGAAGGAAAAGTAGAAAGAGATACAAGGATGAGATAGAAATAAAAGTAAAAAAGAGAGAGAGACAATGGTGAGAAAATATATTGTTCGACTGATGATGGATTATTTTTCTGTCCATGAAGCACAATAAATTTAACGAAAACGTAAAAAAAAGGTTTTAATGTTGTACACCATGTGTTAATGAGCTGTAAGTTCTTAAGTAAATCGACAACTGGTACATCGTGTCTTACACTAGTCGGGTATGGGAATTTACAATTAAGACATCGTGTCTTACACTAGTCGGGTATGGAAATTTACAATTAAGACATCGTGTCTTACACTAGTCGGGTATGGGAATTTACAATTAAGACATCGTGTCTTACACTAGTCGGGTATGGGAATTTACAATTAAGACATCGTGTCTTACACTAGTCGGGTATGGGAATTTACAATTAAGACATCGTGTCTTACACTAGTCGGGTATGGGAATTTACAATTAAGACATCGTGTCTTACACTAGTCGGGTATGGGAATTTACAATTAAGACATCGTGTCTTACACTAGTCGGGTATGGGAATTTACAATTAAGACATCGTGTCTTACACTAGTCGGGTATGGAAATTTACAATTAAGACATCGTGTCTTACACTAGTCGGGTATGGGAAGTGGACAATTATGTGCATCGTGTCTTACCCTAGACGGGTATGGAAAGGGACAATTAGGTAGTCAATTGGAAAAAAAAATAATAAAGCGGCACTAAATTTCAATACATTACAGACAATTGGTGAATGCATAAATGTTTATTTTGAGCAGAAAAAACATTTACAAAACAGTGCTATTAGAATAACTGAAACAAAGTCGATTAAATCAATAATATTGATCTTCAGAGTTAAGTTTCGTAAGCACCCACCCGATTTAGAATATTCATTTTGCGGCCGATAACCCGTTATTTTGTGGAATATCTTGAACACTAAACGCAATAAACTGAAATAAAATCGTGCTATATTTGGAATAAATTATGATGGAAAAAAAACTACAGGTGTTTTCATTTTCAAATTTAGCTCTACTGATTTTAATCTGTAAGCTTTTGATACATCTAGCAAAGCACAAAATATATGAGCAGAATAGGCAGATAAATCTGTAAGCTTTTGATACATCTAGCAAAACATAAAATACATGAGCGGAATAGGCAGATAAATCTGTAAGCTTTTGATACATCTAGCAAAACATAAAATACATGAGCAGAATAGGCAGATAAATCTTTAAGCTTTTGATACATCTAGCAAAACATAAAATACATGAGCAGAATAGGCAGATAAATCTGTAAGCTTTTGATACATCTAGCAAAACATAAAATATATGAGCAGAATAGGCAGATAAATCTGTAAGCTTTTGATACATCTAGCAAAACATAAAATACATGAGCAGAATAGGCAGATAAATCTGTAAGCTTTGGATACATCTAGCAAAACATAAAATACATGAGCAGAATAGGCAGATAAATCTGTAAGCTTTGGATACATCTAGCAAAACACAAAATATATGAGCAGAATAGGCAGATAAATCAAAGGCCGTTCGACAGACGCTGAATTTTTGTTAATATGATAGCAGAAATGTTTTGTCCAAGGTCTGTCTACTCGTGTGCAAACAAAGCCAGTACAGCAGCGTTTTCCGCCTGGGGTACAGTCAGCCAAAAGTATTATGCACAACGGTAGTCTGTCCTCCTCGACTGCCCGTGGTATTCTATAAATAGAAAATCGTCAAAGTAAAATTTAGTTCCTTAAACCCCTGTACAGATCTATTTCCATATCTACACTACCATAACGATCTCGCAGGAATTTCACGCTCTATTGCACTTTCCTAAATCCGTTCATGGAAAGGAAGGGAAGGATGGGGTAGATTCATACTTCACGTATGCAAACAACCCCCATCGCCACCCACCCCCACCACACAAACAAGTACGCATGTGTGCGCTCATCTTAAGCTGCAAGTCAGTGAAATGTTTTAAGCTCGAGACGTCTCTAAGAATTCATCACGCAGAAGACAACTGACCTCACTACACGTTTACAGATACATTGTAGTACTAACAATTATTAAAGACAATCATAAATAATAGCACAGAAGACAACTGACCTCACCACACGTTTACAGGTACATTGTAGTACTAACAATTACACAGGGCAACAACAAATGTGCTGTCTAAGATATTTTTGACGGATTTATGACAGTTTTATTGTGCTGGATCCAAAAATTACATCGGTTTGTTCAATCAGGTCAACTTTTTGAGCTAATTTTGATCAACGTTTTGATCAAGTGCAACATTATAATTATTATTTTTTTGGTTTGTTTACATATAAAGGTGTTTTCTATTTATATGATGTAAAAGTTTTCTTATTTCTTTAAATAAACAAATTATAATTTGTTTTACCTAATTATGAACATGTTCCATAAGATAATTTTTGAATAATTGATATAATTGATATTTTTTCTTCTTTAGGTAATGAATTTGAATCGGCCAGAAGACATTGCAAAAATAAACCCGATGTATTTTGCTACATATGCGGCGAATACACCGTTATTCCTAACAGGAATACAGCAACGGGTTTTACAAAGCGTGCATACAATGCTTATTTTGGTATAAAACGTGGTGATCAGGATAAGGTTTGGGCGCCACACATTGCATGCAAAACATGCACCGAGAATCTGCGTCGTTTTACCAAGGGTAAGAAGAGTTGTCTGAAGTTTGAAAATTCTATGGTTTGGAGGGAACCGACAAGCCATGTATCTGACTGTTACTTCTGCGCTTTTGGTGTGACTGACATTAACAGAAAAAACCGGAGCAGCCTTAAGTATCCTGATCTTGAATCAGCACGTCGTCCAGTAGCTCATTGTGATTAAATTCCAGTACCTGTCCCTGAAGAACTTACCGACATTAGTGAAGAAGATTTCTCTAGTTTTGAAGAATATATAGAATAAGAATTATTTTTTCTTGATGATGATGTTCCAAATCATTTTTTTGCAAAAGGAGCTAAATGATCTAATCCGTGATCTCAGCTTGTCAAAGTCATCTGCTGAAATGTTGGCATCCAGATTGAGAGAAACAAACGGCCTTTCTGACAGTGTTCGCATCACCTTCTACCGCAACAGACATCAAGAGTATCTAGGGTTTTTTTTTCTACAGAGAAGGACCTGGTGTACTGTACATATATTGCGCAGCTTCTGCACAAGCTTGGAGTGCCACAGTATAAACGTTAAGATTGGAGATTGTTCATTGACAGCAGCAATTGATCACTGAAATGTGTTCTGATGCACAATGGTAACCAGTTTGCCTCTGTACCTCTAGCTCACTCGACTACACTGAAGGAGAAGTACGAAGCGGTGAAGTACGTTTTGGAGAAAATTCGTTATGATCAGTATGGATGGTTACTTTGTGTTGACTTGAAGATGGTAAACGTTTTGTTGGGACAACAGTCTGGATTCACCACGTACCCATTATTTCTGTGCATGTGAGATAGTAGGGACAAGCACAGCATTACACGAAGCAGGACTGACCTGTACTGGAGGGATCGGTACCTTGCAAAGCAAAGAACCTCATAAACAACCCTCTGGTGGACAGAGACAAGATACTTTTCCCACCACTGTATATTAAGCTTGGCTTAATCAGACAGTTCACCAAAGCTCTGGACAAGGATGGTTGCTGTTTCGCTTACTTATGCCATGCTTTTCCAGGGTTGACCATTGAGAATTTAAAGCTGGCATTTTTTATGGTCCACAACTCCGTAAGCTAATCAGAGGTCCATAGCGTGTAAACTCAATGAACGAAGTGGAACTGGAAGCGTGGAAGGCTTTTGTTCTGGTCGTGAAAAAAAAACTTTCTTGTCAACAATAAGGTCAGGAGCTATGCAGAGCTTGTTGCCAATATGCTGACTGCTTTCAGAAACCTTGGATGCAACATGAGCATCAAATTGCATTAGTTATTCACACATATGGATCGGTTTCCTGAAAATCTGGGATCAATGAGCGACGAGCAAAGGGAGAGATTTCATTAGTATATGGGACACAGGGATGCAGTCATGATGACTAATTACTGTTGGACTCTAAAGAGAGAAATTCCTACCACTGAGCATTCTAGAAGTTCGAGGAGACGGAAGATCATGCCCTGAATTTTGAGCAATGATGACCTAATATTGAATTTATATGTACTTACCGTTATCAATGTCTGCTATTCAATGTACACTAATCAACGTTTGTAATATTTAATAAATTAATTATGTTAGAAAACGAATTTTTAAAATTTAAATTATTTTGTTTTAATTTAAACACTTTTTGGGAAGGGAAATATTAACAAAAAATGTCTAATAATGTTACAAAAATGCAATCGATTTACGTATAAGATGGGATTTTTAAAAAATCGAATTGGATCAAAAACCTGACCTGATAAAAAAAAAAACGGATGTCATTTTCAAATTTAGCAATGCAAAATTATCATTTGAAAAGTCTTAGACAACTTGCAAACATATTTGTTTGTAACGCAGTGTTATTAAAGACAATAATAAGCAATACCACTACCCAGAATCTTGTTCTCTAAACTCTCAGTCTCAAGTCTCACTACTGGTGTCATTATCTGCCCACTTTCTTAGCTCAGCAGGTGAAACTAAACACTAAATGAATGTTCGAACAAACTGGCACCACAATCTCAGGGTCTCCTCCCTCATACAACCAAATCTACCAGTCCTGTCTCGTTGATTCTTGCGCATAAAATGCCTCCCGATCGTAGTTTGTCAGTTAATATGTTCGTGAGATTTTCTAACCTTACGCCTTAACTATCACGTGCGGGAGGCTGCATGTGTAATATGTATGCTTGTATGAGGGCATCTGTGTGATTGTATGCCATGGAAATGATACAGAAAATATTACTTTGTAAAAGTAAAATTGTCAATTCTTCGTGTATGTTTGCGAAGGTTTCTGGGTAAAATATACAACAAAATCTACCAGTTCTAACAATCATCCACTGTACAAATGTATGTACAATGGATGATTGTTAGAACTAGTAGACATCAGCCATGCTGACAAATGTGTGTACAATGGATGATTGTTAGAACTAGTAGACATCAGCCATGCTGACAAATGTGTGTACAGTGGATGATTGTTAGAACTAGTAGACATCAGTCATGCTGACAAATGTGTGTACAATGGATGATTGTTAGAACTAGTAGACATCAGTCATGCTGACAAATGTGTGTACAGTGGATGATTGTTAGAACTAGTAGACATCAGCCATGCTGACAGATGTGTGTACAGTGGATGATTGGAGCAGAGACGGCAATTGATATGTTTCGAATTTTCGTCATGCCTTATAAAACAGGTGTCTAGATGAGAGCTAATTATAACTTCGAAATGCTGCATACACCAGGTGTCTAGATGAGAGCTAATTATAACTTCGAAATGCTGCATACACCAGGTGTCTAGATGAGAGATAATTATAACTTTGCAATGCTGCATACAACTGGTGTCTGGATGAGTGGTATTCCGGAAGCGATCGATTCCTATTACTATCAAGACAGCGGTGATTCGTATTACTTAGACATTCACATAGTATCTAGACAGCGGTGATTCGTATTACTTAGACATTCACATAGTATCTAGACAGCGGTGATTCGTATTACTTAGACATTCACATAGTATCTAGACAGCGGTGATTCGTATTACTTAGACATTCACATAGTATCTAGATAGCAGTGATAAGTATTACTTAGACATTCACATAGTATCTAGACAGCGGTGATTCGTATTACTTAGACATTCACATAGTATCTAGATAGCAGTGATAAGTATTACTTAGACATTCACATAGTATCTAGATAGCAGTGATAAGTATTACTTAGACATTCACATAGTATCTAGATAGCCGTGATTCCTAATACTTAGAAATTCACATAGTAACTAGATAGTGGTGATTCGCACTTAGACATCCACATAGTATCTATATAGCGGTGATTCGTATTACTTACACGTTAACATAGTATCTAGATAGCGGTGATTCGTATTACTTACACGTTAACATAGTATCTATATAACGGTGATTCGTATTACTTACACGTTAACATAGTATCTAGATGAGTTGTATAAAAACACCTGTGAGTTCGAATTACTATATTCAAGTATTGTTAAGAACAGAGCACGTCAAAGCAGCAAACCAATACACATTCAATTATTTACGAAGCATTAGATCTAATATGTACAATAGTATTTGTGTCACAGTTTCGGTTTCATTTAACGACCCTGTCCAAATTTAGGCATTTATTATCAACATTAATTTATTAGATAATTTCCTAACATTAGTGATAGCCAGATTTATCTCCCGTTTAATGCCAGAATCTCAGCCTGATTGTTTACGACACCATGTCGGATAAGTTAGTTGACTTCTTTGCCAACAATGTTATCTCCCCTTTACTTATAGATTAATATGTATAATTCTTTATTCCTTTATTTACGTCTTGGCCCCCAGTTGGCAAATCATGGTCGATCACAGACACGTGTTTAATAACATAGAGAGATTACAGTTAAGTAAATTAACAATAAAATTAAATTTGGAAAAAAGAAAATGAACAATTTTATTTCCGCAAATACAGAGCAATATCAATATACTGTCCACACCATAAGAGTCTTTTCCTGATAGTTCTTTAACTTAACTTTTTTATTACACCATTTTTGTCATTCATTCTGAGGCATGCTGACATCACGTGACAACTTTGGCAATTCCTTACAGCTCAACAAGGCCATTGATAAAGATTCAGCACAGATGTTCGCTTGCTTAGTGATGATTTCAGCTCCTGCTTCAATAAGCTTGGACTCCCATCAAAATAGCGTTTAGCAGTCAGATCAGAATTATGAGGTAAAACTCCAGGACCGGCTGGAATATACATTTATTTATATTACAGCTTTGTTTGTGATAATGACTTTTAAGGGCTTATGGCAGCAGCGATAATCACACTTTACAATTTCCACTAATTCACAATTTACATTACATGGAAATTCAAATATATAAAGTCTTTACAATATATATTTCCTTCATTATTCTATAGTTGTTTGTAATAAAATTTGGCTAGTGACCATGCAGCATATGTTAACTCTCCCGTGATAACAATTAATCCATGGTAATAAAATCACATACATGTGGCATTTCTCGCCACATTTACAAATGTAATATCACTGTGCCACTTAGCTTCTGTAGGAAAATGTATTAACACCAGTAGCATTAAAATTCACAAGAATATTCTACACACATTTCCACTACAAAATACGTAAAATCAATTCAACAAGAAAATTTGATCAAAGAGAAAATCAACGAAAAACCACTATGTGTTTCCTTATAGGCGTGGTCATAATGGAGGCAGCTCTCTCTATTCCCCCCTCCCTGTAGGTCGGGTGCGGATAAGGGTAGACATCTCATGCGGCCAACCCATTCAGGTGGTTTTATCAATGAGATGGAGGTCAATTAACATCTTAGTGCTACGTCATTGCCCGGTAAGCAAATTAACATACATGGATAGTTAGTATCCTATTTTTAGCGTGATCTTCACCTGTGATCTCACCTACTTTCCCTGAATTTGTAAACAACTATTTTCTGGCTTAAGCTTTAATCTTTAACGGAAGTTTCTCTATGGGTACACAAGGTTGTGGAAAAACCTTGTATATGAAAGAAATAGTTAATAATATGAAAGAAAAAATGTTATCAGAAATACATAATTTCGTTTAATATATTTGCCCTATTATGTACACTAATATTTGCACTATTATGTACACTAATATTGGCCCTATTATGTACACTAATATTTGCCCTATTATGTACAGTTATATTCAAACGTACATCACACCTTTCAAGACAGTTAATTCAATAAAAACTGAAAAATAAATAAAATAAATAATAAATAATACAGAACTCTAACATAATATAGAACATTCCTTTAAATTAACAAATATCAAGATATTAAATCTTAGAAAATTAACTCTGAAATAAAAAAATATTTTAAAATATAGAGATGGTAACGAATAATAATACATTTTTTTCAGTCAATTAAATTTATAAATTAGTCATAAAAGGAACATCAATAAAATTAAAGAGTTAAAATAATCAATAGAAAAATATAAAATATAAAGAAGTAATAAAGACACGTATCAATTTTAAAAAAATAAATTGACTTGTGAAACTAAACTAAATTGACTTGTGAAACTATACATGTATTTATAAAAGTTTAAAGATTTAAAAATACATAATACCCAAGCATTCTTCTTCTTATGTCAGAACCTGTTCATATTAAAACATAAATCAAATAGACATATTAAAAAAGTAAAAAGCATGATATATCTGTCTCTCTGTCTCGTCTGTCTCTGTCTCTCTACTTATCTATCTATCTATCTATCTATCTATCTATCTATCTATCTATCTATCTATCTATCTATCTATCTATCTATCTATCTATCTATGCATCTAATTGTGTTTATCTAGTAATCTCTGTATGTCTGTCTGAATGTAAATCGATATATTTTTTTCTTTTGATAAACTACAAAAGAATGATAATTATCTTAGGGAGAAAAGAAATTAATCTAATAAAATAAATATAGCATTTCTTCTAATCCACACTTTGTTAATAAATTACTTAATTAGCTGTACACAATAAATTACTCAATTAGCTGTACATAAGAAAATACTCAATTAGCTGTACACAATAAATTACTCAATTAGATGTACACAATAAATTACTCAATTAACTATACACAATAAATTACTCAATTAGCTGTACACAATAAATTACTCAATTAGCTGTACACAATAAATTACACAATTAGATGTATACAATAAATTACTCAATTAGCTGTACACAATAAATTACTCAATTAGATATACACAATAAATTACTCAATTAGCTGCACACAAGAAATTACTCAATTAGCTGTACACAATAAATTACTCAATTAGACATACAAATAAATTACTCAATTAGCTGTACACAATAAATTACTCAATTAGTTGTACACAATAAATTACTCAATTAGCTGTACACAATAAATTACTCTATTAGCTGTACACAATAAATTACTCAATTAGCTGTACACAATAAAGTTATTTGTGAACGTGTGATTATATATTTTCTTGAAAATTATAATGTGAATTGTGATTGTATTCTGATTTGTTTGAAACATTATTTTTAAAAAATTAAAAGTACGAAGCAAACATTTGTTTTAGGAACATCACCTTTCGAATCTAATGGCAGCAACAGAAGTAACATTAGGAACGCCCACATGTTTTCCGTCAGCTAAAGATTTCTAAAACAAAAAGAAGAAAAAGACAATGAAAAAAATGATACATTTATTTTGGATGAACAATTAAAGCTATACTAATGAAAAACTAAATTGATTTGTGATAGAAAAATATGGGAATGATTACATTTCTAAGAATGATGTAATGTTATACTATAATACAATACAATATAACTTACTTGTGATAAAAGAATGTTTAAAAGATCAAGACTTTCGTTTTATTTTCTGTATGTCACCTTCAATATCATTGAGATAAAAGATATACACTTATAAAATCAATGTTTTATATTCGTAAAATTCATGAAATATAATGTATCTTATTTCAAGGTCACGTGACGTAAGGTCACCACTATGCACAATACATTTCTAATGTCACAAACAGAATAGTGTACAAACATAAATCCAATAGAGTGCACTTTACGTTTCTAATGTCACAAACAGAATAGTGTACACACATAATCAAATCTACTATAGTACACTTTATATTTTAATCTATCACCTTTACTATGATGAATTTCTTTCACATTATAACTGTCACATATAAAATAGTGTACAATTATAATAAAATTTAATATAGTACAATTTACTTTATAATGTAATGCATTCAATGTGACACACTTCTTTCACGTTATTCCATTACATGTCACTGACCCATCTCATTGCAAACGTCATTGATTCATTTTAATACACGTGTCAGATCTCATTGCAAACGTCATTGATTCATTTTAAAACACGTGTCAGATCTCATTGCAAACGTCATTGATTTACAATAGACGTATCACAGACCTAGTTAATAATTAATCGTTATCATGAAATGGGTTACTTGATAATTAACGTTATGAAGGGCAGGCGAACCAAATGTGAAAAATCAAAGGCCAATTACATGATGAGTGTTGAAGGAATGTAAATTTACAAGTGTAATAAAAATTAGTTTTGAAGGAATATAAATGTGCAATTGTAATAAAAAATCAAAGACCAATCACATGATGAGTGTTAAAGGAGTGTAAATATTTACAGGTGTAATAAAACATACTTTTCTGACAAAAGTACGTATGTAGGAGTGTGTGAGGATATATTAAACAAATTATGTATTTTTGATAACCATTATTATTATTATTATTATTATTATTATTATTAAGTGATCAGTGGGACATCCATTTTTAGTGATCAGCCATTATCTGTTGTCAGAGAGTGACCAGTCAGAGAGTGATCGAGCAGATAGTTGTAGTCAGGAATTGATCAGTCAGATCATTCCAGCAGTGGTCAGTCAGACAAGTATTTATTATGTCATACGTAACTAACAGAGAACTGTGATAAGGCAGTAATCAGATTTGGGTTAGACATGTAGCATGTGGGCAGACAATGAGATCAGATAGCATGTGGGCAGACAAGGAGATCAGATAGCATGTGGGCAGACAAGGAGAACAGATAGCATGTGGGCAGATTTTCATTAGTCAGATAATCGTAGTCAGACAGTTGTCAGACTATGATCAATCTGAACCTCTTGGTCACGATGATTAGTCAGACATTTCTTGTTAGAAAGTGATCAGTCAGACTATAGCAGTTAGATAGCGATCAGTCAGACTATAGCAGTTAGATAGCGATCAGTCAGACTATAGCAGTTAGAAAGTGATCAGTCAGACTATAGCAGTTATATAGTGATCAGTCAGACTATAGCAGTTAGATAGCGATCAGTCAGACTATAGCAGTTATATAGCGATCAGTCAGACAATAGCAGTTAGATAGCGATCAGTCAGACTATAGCAGTTATATAGCGATCAGTCAGACTATAGCAGTTAGATAGTTATCAGTCAGACTATAGCAGTTAGATAGCGATCAGTCAGGTGACTAAAATCATACATTTGTAACCAGATATTGATCGGATAAACATATGGTCTGATTTTGAGTTTTCATATAGTGGTCAGTCATGTATCTATGGCCAGGCATCTACAATCAGACGCTTATGGTCACTCAGTGTCATTCAGACAAATTTGATCTGCCAGTGATCAGTCAATCAACTGAGGTTGCGCTGTAATTAGCTATTTAACGTCGGCAGGTATGACCTCTCCTCTGTCAGACAGTGATTAGTAATACAGTTATAATTAGACAGCTATGGTCAGACAGTAATCAGTCAGACAACCGTTGTCAGAGAGCTATCATATAGGTGTGGTCAGACTGTGATTACACTATGTAACACAATTTTTGTTCCTGGCTTCTAAGTGTTATATTTCAATTGCTTATGTCTAAAGTACGTGAAAAAATGACTTCATTAAGCACAAACTTTGCTTACACGACAACAGCACGAAGAAAACTCGTTTTTTTTGAGAAAATAGAACGATTTTTTTCATTTTCGTCATTATGATCAGGTAAAAACAAAAATTGCACAAGGAATAGACAAACACAGTCGGAAACCACTCAACAAGGTTCAGAAATGTGTAGATTTTCTAGATTTACGATTGTACTGTGAATCACTCTCTCGAAGTAGCTCCCAAATGTAGTCCCCCATCATGTTTTCGTTATACTGTCCTTGGTAACGACGTTCAAAGTTCAATATATCTTGATGAAAGCGCTCGCCTTGCTCCTCCGAGTAAGCGCCCATATACTTGTACAGCTACTTTTGGAACGTTCAAAAACGTTCTAGAAAGTTCTGGAAGTTTCTTGAAAGTTCTAGAGTGTTCAGGAGAATTGTAGAAACATGTGGACAACTCTAGCAGTTCAGGGAGGAAGCTCGGCATTGAAAGCAAATTGAGAATTTTCTAGAACACATGCAATTTTCCAAATTTCATTGTCCCGGTCACAGAAGCAAAGATTTTCTGGAATAACAGCAATTTCCTTTCTGTTCTAGACCTAACGGATTAGGAAAACACACTTTCAACCCAGGAACAGAACAAAAGTGAAAATGTGTTACATAGTGTTAGTAATACAGTTATAATTAGACAGCTATGGTCAGACAGTAATTAGTCAGACAACCGTTGTCAGAGAGCTATCATGAGATAGTGTGGTCAGACTGTGATTAGTCAGACAACTATAATCATACATTTGCAGACTGTTTTTTTTTTAATAATTAATAAAACTTCCAACTATCAACGTTTTCAGTCAGACATCTTTGGTCAGGGACATTGTTTAGTCAGACAACAGTAGACATAGTCAGTGCTTAGAGAGACAACTGTGGTTATAGTATTCAGTCAGACTACAGTGGTCATATATAGTGTTCAGTGAGACGTCTGTGTTAAACAGTGATCAATCTACCTAACTTAAAAAATAAAAAAAACAACTGTTAAATACTCAACCAGGTGATGTGTTACCATAGCAATGCAATAGCACATTTCTATCATTTCTTCTCTCCTCTGATGAAAACATTCAGTGTATTGATAAAATAATCATGATTGACCTAAGTTAATACTCTTCTTAGATTTCTTCCCCTCTCCATGCATTTCTTACCTCCCTTCCTTACTCCCTCTATTCCAAAGATTTAACTTACAGTAGGCACTTCAGTTCGCGACGCACGGAGATAAATAAATGCAGGTGAGAATTAACTGTGTAAAAGACTAATTGGGTCACGTGATTTACCTTTGAAAACGGTATCTCGATGCCTTGTGGTCCCGGGAATTGTTCCAGACCCAGCTCCTTCAGTTTCCGACCCAGTATGCTAGTGTAGCGCGGATTTAACGTCTTCGAGAAATGACGTCATACGTAGCGTTAAAATGTAATCTGATCGTCGATTATATGACGTGAAGTTTTCTTGCTTCTCTAGATGTTTCTTGCTTTCTTGAATTTTGATTGGAGGTTTTTAATATTTTGTTTTTACTGGTGATACTCATCAGTATAAAGAATTGTTTCACTATCACTTGTTTATCGTTCTTTTCATTTTCTTTTCATTTTAAACTAGTTGTTTACGACATAATTAAAATAATATCATCGCACTCACTAGGGCGGTCTTTAGTTACTAACGTTAAATCATTTCTCTTGTAACGCATTTATATATGGACAGTCATTTATCGGAGCCACACAAAAGGAGGCAAGTACTGACGAAAATTAAACAGATTAAAGGTGTCTAACATATCAGTGTATGACCAGAGTTGTCTGACCTATAACTGACTAGATCAAATGTTCTCTAAATAGGACGGTTAATAATATCGAGATGTACATATTAGAGGGAGTCATTTTGAATTAGATAGATAGATATATAGATAGACAGACAGACAGAGAGAGAGAGAGAGAGAGAGAGAGAGAGAGAGAGAGAGAGAGAGAGAGAGAGAGAGATGCACACTAAACCGTAATCGATGGACAGATGAGTGTTACATTTGACTCACTCCGATTAAAGAGACATTATGTCGTGTGTGTGTGTGTGTGTGTGTGTGTGTGTGTGTGTGTGTGTGTGTGTGTGTGTGTGTGTGTGTGTGTGCGCGCGCGCGCGTGTATTTATAAGTGTATATATGCATGTATGTATACGATATCCCCATTAAATTGTCACAAGATTACAACCAGAGTACATTGTGCAAATTGACTAACATTCAGGTATTCTGGAACCCTGCTATCGTGTCTATTCTATTCAAAGGTCGTGACTCTTTCTTTTTTACCTACAATTATCTCCCTTTAACCTATAATTCGAGCCTCTCTCTTTCTCTCTCCCACCTGCACGCGCGCGCGCACACACACACACACACACACACACACACATGCGCAGCACGTACGCACGCAATTACTGCTATTGATAATGGACTACACTATTATTTGTCCATTGGAAGCCACAATTCACAAATTATTTTTTCTTTTAAAATTTCCACTCATTTATACCCTCCCAACTACGAGACAGAAGTATAGCAAGCTATTGTTCATTCAATAAAAACACAACTACGAGACAGAATTATAGCAAGCTATTGTTCATTCAATAAAAACACAATTCAAAATATCACATGAACCTCTCATGGATAGATTTTATTTTCCATAAAGGGGTATCCACACTTCGACAGTGTAGGGATCAACCTTAACTTTGCGTCATTCTCTTAGGTCAACGGTTTATCGACTTTTGGGCTAACTCTTGTAAGATTTCTGGTAAATTTCACTTACTGCTTATGCCACTGAAAAAATATATTGTGCATGAAACAATCCATGTTTCTGTGTCCCTTTGACAGACAATTGGCCTACTACTGGATTTTCGATTCATTTACCGTCATATTCAAAATAAGTATTAATCTGCTGAACATTTCAGGGCATGCCAATTTAGTCTTTCATAACTAATTTCAAGTGATGAGTATATTAATTTTTATTCTATTAATGATCCTCCAACAGACAACACTCGATAATAATGTCAAAAACAGAATACACCAAACGACACAATGAAGTGGCAAAACACATACATGTGTGAGAACTATGGCATAAAAACCCCAGAAAAAGCCTGGATGCACCAACCAGAAGCAGTCACCGAAACAGAAGAAGTCAAAATACTGTGGGACTTCGAGATAAGAACAGTTCGGGTGATTCCTGAACGAAGACCAGACATTGTAGTTCTCAATAAGGCCAACAGAACAGTAACAATCATTGATGTCGCTGTTCCAAGCGATAGAAACATAAAAACCAAAGAAAGAGAAAAAATAGACCAAGACCTCAGATTAGAAATTCAGACACTGTGGAATGTAAAAGCAGAAGTGATACCTATAGTGATAGGAGCCTTGGGGAACATAACATTTGAATTGGAAGGCTACCTAAATAAACTCCTTGGAAACCACAGACTCGATCCACTACTCAAAGCAGCGCTCCTCGGAAGAGCCCACATCCTCCGTAAAACCTTGGATCTCCCAGAATCTTGGTAATATTAATAATAATTGTAGTAGTAGTACTCGTAGTTGTTGTTGTTGTAGTAGAAGTAGTAGTAGTAGTAGTAGAAGTAATAGTAGTAGTAGTAGTAGTAGTAACAATGGCGAATATTCGTAGTGTCTTTTCACTCAAAATTCGGAAAACACTGTCGCTGACTTTAGTGCAGAAAAAAAACGCTTTTCACCTCTCTCTCTCTCGTCACGCACACAAACACTCTGGAGAAAAAATACGGGTGTCTTGGTGTTTATAAATGATTAGTCACGCATACAAACACTCTGGAGACAAAATGGGTGTCTTGGTGTTTATAAATGATTAGTCACGCATACAAACACTCTGGAGACAAAATATGGGTGTCTTCGTGTTTATAAATGATTAGTCATGCATGCAAACACTTTGGAAAAAAGGGGTGTCGCAGTATTTATAAATGATTAGTCATGCATACACACTCTGCAGAGATAAAAGTGTGTCGTGGTATCTATAAATGATTAGTCACACATACTGTTACATGTCCAGTATTTATTTAAAGACCCTGCTTGGGAATTTTACAGGACTTTAATTTAATTAGGTAAATTAATTTCTCCTCTTTCCCTAAACAGACTGGTTGCTCATATTATCTTTCGTCTCATATGAAAATGCGATTTTGTAGTACAGACAAACAGATTCACGAACAGACAACTAGTGTACAATAGCCGGTTTGGAAACCGTTAACACTCTCTTAAATCTTTATGCATTCAAAGGTTACATTTATCTCAGTCGATCCCCCATCCAAACCACGAATTAGGTCTATATGCATACAAAATCACTACGAAAGAGGTATTAACAAATAAAGAATTTAATAATTAATATTTAACAATAACAATCAATTACGAAGACACAGCTTCAGATCTAAACTAAGGCGAGTTCAATCGCCTTGAAGGTTAATGTTTAAAAAGAGTTATTTTTGCCAGCATATTCGATAGATTCAGAGTTCGGTTTAGTTACTCATCTTTCCCAGTAGTCTTGATGTACACGTGGTCTAAGGACAGTTCGATCCTTCCACGTATCAAGCGATGCTTGCACTGTACGATCGTAGTTTCCAGTAACCTTGTCGTCCCGACTTGTCACACTAGCGATCCGTCATAACATAGCGTCAACAACAATGGCGACACGGAATTGTACGTCGTTCGTCCAAAGTTGTACAAAGGAACGCGCACCCAAGTGATGCGAAGGTGGCAATAATACGTAGAATGTATTATAAGGTAGAGAAGAAGAACCCGATCTGAAATAAGAGTGTGGTTCTATGAGCGATTTGCGTTGACATTCGCAAATCATCCAAGCACGTGACTGATACAATGCGCTTAGTTTTAAATCTTCGTCTATCATATGTCTTTTACAATATATTTATATTCATAAAAGATACAATATAATTCACATGTGTGTTATTTTTAACATTACATGAACGTATGAATTTCCAAACATTTACTTCATCCAAAATGGAATTCAGACAAGGAGAACAAAATATAATTCATACCAATTATGAGCGCTTTTCGAATTAACAATGAAATTACATGCATGAGAATCATTTGAATTACATGGAAATTCGCAACGTTCACAGTCGTTCTGCGGCACAAGAGAATTAAGGTTTATACAAATTAATGTTAAAAGTTACAATTAATTTATATACAATGAAATCTTTAGGTTTTAGTTATTCTATCGAATCATGTATGCTTGGAGAATGGCAATAATTCGTATAAAATACATGCATAAATTCATATACAAAAATACAAATAGTAAAATGCAATATCATTGTAAGAAGTAGACGTGTTACCTTCTTAAAGTAGACTTTACTGCACAAGACACGGATTCCTATAGTTTCTTTCGACTCAGCAAGATATTTGGCGACTAGCAAGGTGCTCGTGTGTATGTCAGCCGGTCTGGGGTGGCGAGTAAAGAATATTACCGCGTCAAGAGTATTTATTGTAGTGCATGAATGCATCACGTGACTAGATCATGAGGTATGTTGTTGATTCGAACTTTCTCGACTTCGCCTAATGTTACATAACAAGGGATGAACTCACTATTGTTTTTCCTCATGCTGATGCATGTCGAGAGGGTTTTAACAAAGGAATTCATTTCGAATATGATATTCGAGTTTCGGATGTGGGTCAGAAGTTCATGACTGTCACAGGAAATGAGGGACAGAAATTATATTTTATTTCATTTTAAATAAACCGCTAACAAAACTAGTTGAAGTAACCCGAGTTTTGTTATTTTACGTATGTAGCATGTAACTTCCAGTAACGGTCACCTAAGATCTCTTTAGTAGACAGACGTTCGTGACGCAGTGTGTGTTAATATATCATATTGAATATATATATATTAGTTTATGAAGGATATGTATATTAAATGATTGGGACAACTGCGTAGTACGAGTCACATGTTGTTGACGAGAGAAATGGCCAGTGCGCATTAGAATTGACCACAGAAAATCGTGCATCACGATTACCACTATATATCCAAGGCAAAAATCATGTCACAGGACATAGCTTCTGGAAAGTTCTGGAGACCTTCAGTAAAGCTATATAAGAGGCAAAATGAAGACTTTACTCTCATTGTTGAAAACGTCGATCCGTCTGAAGCCAGTCTAACTTCACGTTATGAATTATCTCATGTACAGAGATTTCATAAAGGAAAGCTGCAAGAATCTCTTTCCATCCGTTTTCCATCCGTCTGATGCCATATATTGAGTAACGAGGCAAAATTACGCAGTATAACTTTTGGCAAAGTGGAAAGTTCGCTGTCAAGATAAACCCATGCACGCGACGCTGGTTGTATGCAGTTAACGACACGAGGGACCAATTTTGTCATCCCCCCTGTCTGAGTTATTTGACAGATCTATCCCGCAAATTGAGAAGGCTAGCACCGAGATTTTCTTACAGATATCCGGATTTCTACACTCAATGTAATGCGACGACACATCCCACTGGACGACTCCATCCGATAATGCTAAACGTCGCTGAGGTGTCCGTGTCCACGACAACCAAAAGAAACAACGACAATTATCGAGGCTGACAACAGTCAGCTAAATTTCAGATTTCTCCCCAGTGATAATCTGAAAGTGGTGCCTAGATTCTGCAGAATCTTCACCTGTAATGCGACGCCACACTTGCGTTGTGGTCTTCACTTTGAAGTGCCCCTTATAAGTGACATGCGAGATTACGTCATCTCCTTGGAACTCTGACATTAATAGTGAGTAATAATTAGCACCGCTAACGCGCACATACTTAACCCTAGGACTCTAAGAAAATGAACACTATTATATCATTTGTGAAATACGAACTTTAATGTTAAAAGTAATGCTTATTTTACATGTGAACTATTGTTAAAGCGGCCCCATTTGCCGCATAAGAATTGTGTAATTAATCTTTATTTTATATTTTGAATTTCATCATTTTCATCTCCCCTTATTTCCCACAGAGTGTATGACATTGGAAAGTTGAATGAATGATTAATCACTGTGCGAAAGAGTAGTGCCCCTTTTAAATCGGGAAATAAATAACCTGATTTAAACATCTTTCAACTCTCTTGTTATTCATAGTTTTCGAGAGGGACGAAAGAATTTGTACTATTGTTTTGCACCGTTCGTCTGTTCGTCCATTTATTCACATTTATGATACACACTCACAACACACACCGCCAATAAAACGTTCCTTGGCATGACACTAATAAACTGGGCCCCACCCAAACATCAATGGTGTATGTCATGTGTGTCTATGTAACAACCTGACACGACGTAGTACTGGCATACGTCACGCGGGCTTTTCTTGGAGGTGCACCGGAGCAGGCCAAAAATAGACTTCACCCCTTTGCATCTCTAACTTCAGCTCGGGGTCGGCTTGTAACGAGCCCTCCCGTTTCGTGACATCTGGTGACCACTGACCGTGATCTGACAAGGTAAATTGTGTTGTTGTAAGAAAGTGTCATCTCTTTCTTGCTTTTCTATCTCATCACCATTATGCATTGTTTATTGCATGTTAGGGCTTTGCTATTGAGACTTAGGTGAACTGGATTTTGATAAGACTTATTATTGTGTTGAAATAAGTTTTATAATCTTTACGCTATTATCGTTAACGCGTACCAACTCGTGTTTAGACGTACATAGATCGATATTTTGTACGCTACATTAGCAACTGTTGTTTTGCTAATTTTGCTAACTTTGCAAATTTGCGATTAGGATCTCTTTTATTCGTGTTTGTAATAATCCTAATCACGTGGTGGCTGGTGTTCATACGCACACCATTGCACCACTTGTGTTGAACAGAGGTCAAAATCCCGCGAATATTCTAAGTCACTTTATCCATACTCGTGATAACTAGCAATTTTAAAAATGGCCGAGCTAGTAAACATAAAGAAAGAACTCATGGCTATGGGTAGAGAATTCGGATATGAGAAAGCCGTGTTAAAGAAATACGTGGATGAGGAGATAGCTAAATGGTATGTTGCGAAAGAAAATGAGGCGAAAGAGGTGAGAGAGCTAGAGGAAAAAAGATCGAAAGAGGCTATAGAGCTAGAAGATAAAAGACAGTTAGCTAAACAGCTAGAGATGCAAACTCTGAGAGAGCTAGAGGAAAAAAGATCGAAAGAGGCTATAGAGCTAAAAGATAAGAGAGAGTTAGCTAAACAGCTAGAGATGCAAAACCTGAGAGAGCTAGAGGAAAAAAGAGCGAAAGAGGCGAGAGATTTTAAAGAGAAAGAAATCCAAGATATGAGAGAAATAGAGTTATTAAAGATTCAGTCAGCTAGGGATTTAGAAGATAAAAGGCAGGAAGTAGAAGAGAAAAAGCTTAAGTTAAAAGCTAGAGCACATCAGGAACAGCTTGAATTAGCTAAACAAGAGTAACAGCTAGAGAGAAGTTGTTAGATGGGACTGCTAAGCAACAGGTCGAATTAAATAAACCCCGTACACGGCTAGCTTTCTTTAACCCTGAAGTCGAGATGATTGACGAGTTTTTGACACGCTTTGACAGTTTCATTGCCAACTTTAATTACACTGACATTGAAAAGAAACAACAACTCGGTCAAATACTCCAAGGTGAAAGCTCGCGCACATTTACTGATCTAACGCGCGATCCCGCTATTACTTATGCAGATCTCAAAACGGGTTTGATGCGTACTTTTCAATGTACAGCAGAAGGCTTTCGAAAAATGTTTAGGAGAGCCATACCCAAAGCAAATGACACCATGCAAGCCTTCGGTACCCGGTTACGCCATTATCTTGATAGATGGATTGATTTGACAGACATTCGGAAGACATATGAGGGCCTATTTGATTTGATATTAAGAGATCAATTTCTCCATATTGCTCCGCCTGCAATGACGACATATTTGCAGCGAAATCCCCCGACTAACTTCTGTGATATGTTGAAGTTAGCAGACACGTATAATGATTACCCTGATCCGGTAATTACGAGGAGTGCACCACGCCCTTCTCTTACAAATCGGCAGAAGTATACACTGAAACTGAACCGACTGATGGCGAAATCGGAAAAACCCGAACCGGTACAGCGGACATACACTAAGTCACAAGACGTACGACGTCACACACGTGACTCCCCACCTATGACATGTTACACTTGCAAGGGGAAGGGGCATAGTTCTCAGAACTGTCCCAGTCCACGTGATGTAAAAGTATGCACTGAAACAGGTGCAACTCTAAAGACCCAACAGGCTACAGTAAACGGAAAAAGAGTCAAAATACTGGTCGATACAGGCGCGTCCATAAGCTGCATAAATGCTAAACTTGTACGCCCAGAACAGTATCTAAGGGGTAGTGTCCGCATTCGATGTGTTATGGGACACCTTAGTACATGTCCAAGAGCCACTGTACATGTTACGTCATCCGTATTTTCCGGTACAGTCACCACCGCAGTAATAAGAGACATGCAGTTCGGATTCATACTATCGCCCGAACAGTGTGACGCACACACTGATGACATCTATCCTGTTCTCCCCGTAACCACTAAAGCACAACGGGAACGTAGTAAACAAGGACCCCCAGCTCTAAAGATAGTCGAGAACACCTTCCCGCAGTTGACCCCAAGTCAACTCAGTCACCTGCAGCAGGAGGACAAAAGCTTGTCCTCATTGCTAAAGCTGGCACGGAAAAACACTATTACGTCCAGCAAGTACGCAACAATGACGTATTTCCTGAAGGACGGACTAGCGTTTCGGCGCACCGACTATAAGGAAAATGATACTAGAAGCACCACGTGTTTATTTACCCCTACACCACTCAGACAGCTGATTCTTAGCTTTGCACACGACTCAATCATGTCTGGACATCAGGGCGCACGTCGCACTGAGCAGCGAGTTCGCGAAGACTTTTTTTGGCCAGGCCTGAGTAGGGATGTTCGCTCGTACGTTCGTACATGTACGCAGTGTCAACAACATATTGACCGAGGGCGTGTCAGTCGAGTTCCCCTCGAGATAGTACCAACAGTAGAGGAACCATTCCTAAAAGTCGCAGTAGACATTATTGGCCCAATCATTCCCGCGGCCGAAGGAGGATATCGCTATATCCTAACAATCGTGGATTTTGCAACACGATATCCAGAAGCAGTCGCATTAAAGGGCATCACAGCGATCGAAGTCGCAGACGCTTTAATAGACGTATTTTCTCGTACGGGCGTACCACGAGAAATATTGAGTGACCAGGGCACTCAATTCACCTCAGCAATGATGGCTGAAACAATGCGTCTACTGGCGTGTAAACAGTTGTTCTCATCACCATATCACGCTCAGTCTAATGGTGCCGTTGAACGTTTCAACGGTACAATAAAGAAAATGTTAATTAAAATGGCCTCGGAGCAACCCGACCAGTGGCCACGTTTTCTAGCACCATTACTCTTCGCGTATCGCGAACTCCCACAAGAGAGTACGGGCTACTCACCGCTCCAACTACTATACGGCAGGCAACCTCGTGGTCCCCTTAAACTAATAAAAGAAACATGGGTCAAGGGAGACACTGTGACCGATGGTAAAGATGTTCACACGTACGTAACCAAACTACGTCAACGTCTCACTGAGACATGTCACTTAGCACAGGAAAACATTCGCGAAAAACAACCCCGATACAAGTGAAATTTTGACCGTACTGCTGTGGAACGTAACCTCGAACCAGGTCAGCTCATGTTACTCTTGCGGCCCACACATAACAACCGCATGCAAATGCACTGGCGTGGACCCTACCGCGTTATTAAGCATGTGAAGCAGAACGACTACAGCATACAGATAGGAAATAAGCAGAAAACCTATCACATAAATATGCTCAAGCGTTACTATGAACGCAGCGACGAACAGATACAAAACGTGAATGTCGCACTGATACAATTGGAAGACTCCAATTTCAGAACAGACATGATGTCCGCCGAAACCACGCCTAACCCCGCAGTTACAGTCGATCAAGTCGAGATTGACTCGAACTTAACTGTCGAACAGCGCGACGCAATGTCAAAGCTCTTACACAGACACGCGCGCATATTCACCGACCAACCGGGCCACTCAGATTTGGTTGAACACCGCAACAAACTTTTAAGTGACAAACCGATACGCTTAAAACAGTACCCACAGAAATATGAGAGCACAAAGTACATAGCAGAACAGGTGCGTGAAATGCAAAAACAGGGCGTGATTGAACAGTCAATCTCCCCATATTCATCACCGGTCATCTTAGTTAAAAAGAAAGACGGTACGCTTCGTTTTTGTGTGGACTATAGACAGTTAAATGAGATAACTGAATTCGATGCGGAACCTATTCCAAATCAGGACGAATTATTCGCAAAACTAACTAAGGCACATTACTTTTCAAAGTTTGACATGTGCAAAGGGTACTGGCAACTGTCGGTTGCTATTGACGACAGACCAAAAACAGCATTCCCAACTCCGCTAGGCTTATTTCAGTTTTGCCGACTACCGTTCGGACTAGCGAACGCACCCGCAACATTCGCGCGCTTCATGCGAAAATTACCGTTAGAGAGCGTTGACGCATTGAATTTCTTTGATCACATACTGGTAGCAACAGGAACATGGGACCAACATTTATCCTCAGTGGGTGGTCTACTTGACATTCTCGAGCGCCATCGATTGACCGTGAAACCCTCCAAGGTACGCGCAGGCTTTCGAGAGATTGAGTTTCTTGGCCATATCATAAGTGACGGACAAATAGGCCCAAATCTAGACTTGACTGCAGCCATTCGTGACATGACCTTACCGACTACAAAGAAACAGGTCAGGGCAGTTTTGGGGCTAGTGGGGTACTACCGAAAATTTGTCCCAAACTTCAGTACGCTTTTTAAACCACTGACGGACTTAACTGGGAACAAACAACCCACGAAAATACGATGGACGGCAGAGTGTAGCACCGCCCTCGAAAAAGTGAAGGACATCTTGACCAGTAAACCCGTCCTACAGTTACCAGACTTTGACAAGAGATTTATTGTCAGGACCGACGCATCAGACGAAGGCCTCGGTGCCATACTTCTCCAAGAGACAGATGACGAATACCTACCGGTAGCATACGCGTCTAAGAAACTGTTAGATCGTGAAACACGGTACTCTACGATTGAAAAAGAGTGCTTAGCAATCGTATGGGCACTCAAGAAATTTAGTGCTTATCTGTACTCTAAACCATTCATCCTGCAGTGCGATCATAAGCCACTGACATATCTGCGCACTAGCATGTATGATAACGCTAGGCTAACTAGATGGACACTCCTGCTACAGGAGTATAGCTTCGTTGTCGAACACATCGCGGGCCAAGAACGATGCATTATCCCGGCATGCCATAACCGCGATATAAACAAGAGAGAGGATAGTCTCTCCACAGATGCGCATATAATTCCTGTGGGGACTATCGTGTGAAATAAAATTTTTTTGTTCCTATTTGATTTCCACTCTGTGAGCTCCAATCAATTTTAAGAATGGGGTTGTCACAGGAAATGAGGGACAGAAATTATATTTTATTTCATTTTAAATAAACCGCTAACAAAACTAGTTGAAGTAACCCGAGTTTTGTTATTTTACGTATGTAGCATGTAACTTCCAGTAACGGTCACCTAAGATCTCTTTAGTAGACAGACGTTCGTGACGCAGTGTGTGTTAATATATCATATTGAATATATATATATTAGTTTATGAAGGATATGTATATTAAATGATTGGGACAACTGCGTAGTACGAGTCACATGTTGTTGACGAGAGAAATGGCCAGTGCGCATTAGAATTGACCACAGAAAATCGTGCATCACGATTACCACTAAATATCCAAGGCAAAAATCATGTCACAGGACATAGCTTCTGGAAAGTTCTGGAGACCTTCAGTAAAGCTATATAAGAGGCAAAATGAAGACTTTACTCTCATTGTTGAAAACGTCGATCCGTCTGAAGCCAGTCTAACTTCACGTTATGAATTATCTCATGTACAGAGATTTCATAAAGGAAAGCTGCAAGAATCTCTTTCCATCCGTTTTCCATCCGTCTGATGCCATATATTGAGTAACGAGGCAAAATTACGCAGTATAACTTTTGGCAAAGTGGAAAGTTCGCTGTCAAGAAAAACCCATGCACGCGACGCTGGTTGTATGCAGTTAACGTCACGAGGGACCAATTTTGTCATCCCCCCTGTCTGAGTTATTTGACAGATCTATCCCGCAAATTGAGAAGGCTAGCACCGAGATTTTCTTACAGATATCCGGATTTCTACACTCAATGTAATGCGACGACACATCCCACTGGACGACTCCATCCGATAATGCTAAACGTCGCTGAGGTGTCCGTGTCCACGACAACCAAAAGAAACAACGACAAATATCGAGGCTGACAACAGTCAGCTAAATTTCAGATTTCTCCCCAGTGATAATCTGAAAGTGGTGCCTAGATTCTGCAGAATCTTCACCTGTAATGCGACGCCACACTTGCGTTGTGGTCTTCACTTTGAAGTGCCCCTTATAAGTGACATGCGAGATTACGTCATCTCCTTGGAACTCTGACATTAATAGTGAGTAATAATTAGCACCGCTAACGCGCACATACTTAACCCTAGGACTCTAAGAAAATGAACACTATTATATCATTTGTGAAATACGAACTTTAATGTTAAAAGTAATGCTTATTTTACATGTGAACTATTGTTAAAGCGGCCCCATTTGCCGCATAAGAATTGTGTAATTAATCTTTATTTTATATTTTGAATTTCATCATTTTCATCTCCCCTTATTTCCCACAGAGTGTATGACATTGGAAAGTTGAATGAATGATTAATCACTGTGCGAAAGAGTAGTGCCCCTTTTAAATCGGGAAATAAATAACCTGATTTAAACATCTTTCAACTCTCTTGTTATTCATAGTTTTCGAGAGGGACGAAAGAATTTGTACTATTGTTTTGCACCGTTCGTCTGTTCGTCCATTTATTCACATTTATGATACACACTCACAACACACACCGCCAATAAAACGTTCCTTGGCATGACACTAATAAACTGGGCCCCACCCAAACATCAATGGTGTATGTCATGTGTGTCTATGTAACAACCTGACACGACGTAGTACTGGCATACGTCACGCGGGCTTTTCTTGGAGGTGCACCGGAGCAGGCCAAAAATAGACTTCACCCCTTTGCATCTCTAACTTCAGCTCGGGGTCGGCTTGTAACGAGCCCTCCCGTTTCGTGACAATGACAAAGAATTCTGGTCAGAAGTCTGTCACACATACACATACTCTGGAGAAAAAAATTGTCTTGGTGTTTATAAATGATTAGTCATGCATACACATACTCTGGAGATAAAAAGGTGTCGTGGTGTTTATAAATGATTAGTCACACATCTACAAACTCTGGAGATAAAAGGGTGTCATTGTGTTTATAAATGACTAGTCATGCATACACATACTCTGGAGAAAAAAAATTGTCTTGGTGTTTATAAATGATTAGTCATGCATACACAAACTCTGCAGGAAAAAGGGTTGTGGTGGTGGTTCCGCTTACATTCACCCGAGAAGCAGCAAGAGACCTTTTATCTTCTCGATGTTCTCAGACTTGGTCTGCTTCTGGAGGGATCCCCACAGCCTCTAGGTGAGGGTGGAGGGCAGGAGCACTGGCGGAAGGGGGTGATACAGGCAGCACCAGTTTGGCGCACACCCTCAGCTGCCCTCCGTCTGTGTTTATATATGATTAGTTACACATACACACACTCTGTAGAATAAAAGATGTCTTGGTGTTTATTAAAGATTAGTCACATATACATAAACTCTGGAGAAAAAGGGTGTTGCAGTGTTTATAAATAATTAGTCACGCATACACAACTCTGGAGATAAAAAGGGTATTGTCACAGGGATGGGGTGACTCAGAATTAATATTTTATTTCACTTAAAATCATGTACGTACCATGTAAACAAAACTCGAAGTAAGGGAGGTAATTCACGTTCAAGGATGCAATTTTTGTAATACCACACATGGTATTTATATGAATAAGTTGTATTCATAGATGTGTGTGTGTGTGTGTGTGTGTGTGTGTGTGTGTGTGTATGTGTGTGTGTGCATGCATACTTGTTTATGAAGGAGAAAGCCAATGCGTATTAGAAGTGAAAAGATGAATGTTGTTTACGAAGAAGAAAGCCAATGTGTATTATAAGTGACCAGTCGAATGTTGTTTACGAAGAAGAAAGCCAATGTGTATTATAAGTGACCAGTCGAATGTTGTTTACGAAGAAGAAAGCCAATGTGTATTAGAAGTGACCAGTCAAGAGAGCGTGTGGCATGACGAAAATAGATGTTCAAGGACAAAACCAGTCACAAGACTAAAGTCTTCTAGAAGGTTCTACAGTTCTCAAAATTGTATAAATAAGGAGGACCAACCAACTAAATCTGAGAGAGAGAGAGAGAGAGAGAGAGAGAGAGAGAGAGAGAGAGAGAGAGAGAGAGAGAGAGAGAGAGAGAGAGAGAGAGTTTTAACATCAGCTATGGGAACACTTTGAGAAACATTCCCACTGTTATGACCTCATGTCATATAGTGTGGCCAATGGACAAAAACAAAGAAGCAATTTCTCTCCATGTAACATCAAGCTTTTGTAACAGCAACTTTGTCCAAGAATGCAGTCTTTTTGCTAAAAAAGGAAGAAATAAGATTCTCTATTTTTGATGAACATGGGAAACATATATTCGAAGCAATTATCTTCAATTATGTAGTAAATTCTCGTATACAGAGATTTACTGAGGAGAGCTGGAAATATCTCTCTCCACCCGTCTTTCATCCCGTCTACCGCCTTGTATTAAGCATTGAGGTAATTTGGTTAATGACTACCTGGCAAGTGAATCAGTTCAGTTTTCTAGACAGCTCAAGTATGCAATAGGGTAGCGTGCGTTAATGATACAAGAGGTCAATTTTGTTCTCCCCTGTCTGAGCTACGTCTGAATTCTCCATTCTGCAGTCGAAGGGACAGAGCCTACATTTCCTCAATGGACACGAGTATTTCTGCATTTGATAGGATGTGATGACACACTTCACTAGAAAAATCGTCCGATAATGCTAAACATCGTTGGGTTTTCCGTCGTCACGGCAACCAAGAAACAATGACAATTATCAAGACGGGCAACGGTCTACTGAATATCAGATTTTTCCCCTTGTGATAATCTGAAAGGGTGCCTAGATTCATGCAGATCTTCACCTACTATAAAGACGTTACGAGGCGTCTATATCTTCTCAACAAAGCATCCAAACGAGCGATGCATCATCTTCTCTTCAGAGCACCTCTATGAGTGACGCAACAGATTACGTCACCTCTCTTCAGAGCATTCTTACGAACGAACTTACCATCTTTCATCACACCTTCTCAAGTATCCATTGTGAGTGATGTGACAGATCACGTCATCTTCACTTGAAGCATCTTATGAGCCAGGCTACGATGTATCATCTTCTCTCCAAAACATCTCTATAAGTGACGTCACCTCTTCAAATATCCCTTATAAATGACACGTGAAATTATGTCACTGACCTTCGAACTTTGACAGTATTGTGAGTAGTTAATAAAATTAGAAGTCAAAAGTGCACCTAGAACTGATAGGAAAGAGAACATTTAAAATCTTAGCACACCTAGAACTGTTAGGGATAGGAACACAGAATTGTACTTTTTGATCAATCAGAAATTTCTTATTGCTACAACTTTTGTGAATTGAATTTCACTATTGATTTTGGGTATTTGTATACAATGTGAATTTAGCATGATATCTAATGTAGGCCTATTTTTGTATACAATGTGAATGTAATAGGATGGCTAATGTAGGCCTATTTTTGTATACAATGTGAATTTAACATGATATCTTATGAAGGCCTATTTCTGTATACAATGTGAATTTAACATGATATCTAATGAAGGCCTATTTTTGTATACAATGTGAATTTAACATGATATCTAATGAAGGCCTGTTTTTGTATACGATGTGAATTTAACATGATATCTAATGAAGGCCTATTTTTGTATACGAATTGTAGATGATATTTACGCAAAAAGAATTGTATGAATAACTTTTATTTCACATTTTTGGAAAATTATCATTTTCATCTCCCTTTATTTCCCACCGAGTGTATGACATTGGAAAGTTGAATGTATGGCTAATCACTGTGCCAATGAATAGTGCCCCCCTTTAAGTCAGGAAATAAACAACCTGATTTAACCACTTTCAATTACCTTGTAATTCATAGTTTTTGAGAGGGGCGAAAGAATTTGTGTTTGTATTGTTTTGTACCGTTCGTCTGTTCGTCCGTTTATTCTCTTGCCCCAACCAATCATCAATGGTGTATATCTTGTGTGTCTATGTAACAAACTGACACGACGTATTACTGCCACATGTCACACAGGCTTTTCTTGGAGGTGCACCAGAGTGGGCCGAAACAGACCTCACCCCTTTTATCTCTTACTTTGGCTCGGGCCGGCTTAACAGTATTTTGTGACAGGTGTCTTGGTGTCTATATAATTAGTCATGCATACACAACTCTGGAGATGATAAGGGTGTCTTGGTGTGTATAAATGATTAACAGAATCCCCCCAAACTTCCAAGGTTGTGGATTATTTAGCACGTGTAAAGCATGCCAAGAAGTCCTGTGCTATTGTGTTGGTGTATTCTTTTCTAGCACAAATGTGCACTTTCACAATTATACAAAAGAACTAAATATAGTTCCTACCTAAAAACTACAGTAAAGAACTCTAAAATGATTTCTACCTACTCCTAAAAAGAACTCTAAAATGATTTCTACATACTCCTAACTTTTTTAGCTAGTCTCGAAGCAAATAAATAGATAAGTCATATTGATGTAAATAATACATATTCATGGCCAACGTACACGCACACAAACTCACTGACTGTATGTATCGAAAGTACATTCATTCCACAAAAAGAGACAAAGAAATGAACGCACCTTATGATCGATAAGGGGAAGTAAAATTAACTTAAAAGAAAAAGAAATTTTTCGTTTATTCCCGACCGTGAGAGACTGACAGATAGGCAGATAGAGACAAATAGGAAGAGAGACAGAGAGACAGAGAGACAGACAGAGAGAGAGACAGAGAGACAGAGAGACAGAGAGACAGAGAGACAGAGAGACAGAGAGAGAGAGAGAAGTATGAAGAAGACAAAGAAATAGAAATAAGTGAGACAAAGAGGAGTGGGCGAAGGAAGAGATAAAACAAATATTTGAGAGAGACTTTAGTCAGGGAGATGGACAAGGATGAGATAGAATGAAGGAAAAGTAGAAATAGACAATTGTGAGATAATGACAGAAAAGTAGAGATAGGCAATTGAGAGATAATGACAGAAAAGTCAAGCGTGAAATAAAGATGTAGAGAGAGACTAGGGTGAGATAGTAATGAAAGAAAATTAGTGAGAGAGATACAATGGTGAGACAGATGAAGGAAAAGTAGAGAGATACAATGGTGAGACAGATGAAGGAAAAGTAGAGAGATACAATAATGAACAAATACATTGTTTGACTGATCATGGATTTTTTTATGTCCTTGAGGCACAATAATTTTAACGAAAACGGGTATGGGAATTTACAATTAAGACATCGTGTCTTACTCTACTCGGGTATGGAAGCTGACAGTTATATACATCGTGTCTTAAACTAGTTGGGTATGGAAATTTACAATTAGGTACATTGTGTCTTACACTAATCGGGTATAGGAATTTACAATTAGGTACATTGTGTCTTACACTAATCGGGTATAGGAATTTACAATTAGGTACATTGTGTCTTACACTAGTCGGGTTTGGGAATTTACAATTAGGTACAATGTGTCTTACACTAGTCGTGAATATGAATTTTCAATTAGGTACATTGTGTCTTACATTAATCGGGAATGGAAGGGAACACTTAGGTAGCATATTGAAAAAAGTATATTAAGGCTACATTAAATTTCAATAAATTACAGACAATTGGTGAATGCATTAATGTTTATTTTGAGCAGAAAAAAAAAATAACAAAACAGTGCTATTAGAATAAATGTTTATTTTGAGCAGAAAAAAAAAAAAAATGCTATTAGAATAAATGAACGAAAGTCGATGAAAGCAATAATATTTATCGTCAGAGTTAAGTTTCGTAAGCACCCAAACGATTTAGAATTTTCATTTTGCGGCCGATATACCCGTTATTTTGTGGGGTATCTTGAACACTGAACGATATACCCGTTATTTTGTGGAATATCTTGAACACTGAACTATATACCCGTTATTTTGTGGAATATCTTGAACACTGAACTATATACCCGTTATTTTGTGGAATATCTTGAACACTAAACGCAATAAACTGAAATAAAATCGTGCTATATTTGAAATAAATTATGAAGTGAAAAACAAACTACAAGTATGTTCATTTTCAAATTTAGCTCTACTGATTTTAATCTGTAAGCTTTTGATACATCAAAATTAAATTTAGTTCCTTAAACCCCTGTACACATCTATTTCCATATCTATACTACCATAACGTTACCATCGTGGTAACCCAGGATAGACAGTAGTCACTACTGGATTCTTATAATAGCAGAAATATTTCGTCAAAGGGTTGTTTGTTGTTTTTCGGCAATAATATTGTTCACAGCATTGTTGTCGGTTTGGATCACAATCTTCCATTTTCTCATGGCATCGCATATATGGTATCTCCCAGACTGACGGTTGTATTCTATAAATAGAACAATCAAAATTAAATTTAGTTCCTTAAACCCCTGTACAGATCTATTTCCATATCTACACTACCATAACGATCTCGCAGGAATTTCACGCTCTATTGCACTTTCCTAAATCCGTTCATGGAAAGGAAGGGAAGGAAGGGGTAGATTCATACTTCACGTATGCAAACACCCCCATCACCACCCACCCCATCACACAAACAAGTACACATGGGTGCGCTCATCTTAAGCTGCAAGTCAGTGAAATGTTTTAAGCTCGAGACGTCTCTAAGAATTCATCACGCAGAAGACAACTGACCTCATCAAACCTTTACAAATATTACTAACAATTATTAAAGACAATCATAAATAATAAAAGAGAAGACAAATGAACTCACCAAACCTTTACAATTACTACTAACAATTATTAAAAACAATCATAAATAATACCACAGTAGACAAATGATATCACTAAACGATTATAAATACACTAACAATTATTAAAGACAATCATAAATAATAAAAGTGAAGACATCTGACCTTACCAAACGTTTACAAATATTACTAACAATTATTAAAGACAATCATAAATAATAAAAGAGAAGACAACTGAACTGACCAAACCTTTACAATTACTACTAACAATTATTAAATCAATTATAAATAATAACACAGAAGACAAATGAAATCACTAAACGATTATAAATACCACTAACAATTATTAAACACAATCATAAATAATAACACAAAAGACAACTGAACTCGCCAAACGTTTACAAATCGTACTACCAATTATTAAAGACAATCATTAATATAAGCAATGCCGCCACCACCCACGATGGGACTAGGGTTTTGAACAAAGACAATGAACAGAGAAGGGGGGGGGGGACTTCGTTGTAACGTGACGTCTCACAACTTTATTCAGTCTCCGGATTGTCAATACTACATAGGTCTTGTTTGTTGTTCGTCACAGTGTTCATTATGCATACATCATGGATGTTTTTGTCTGGCGCTTTTATTATGCGTGCAAGGGTTACGTATGCTGACGTGTTTGTATGTGTGCAAAGGTTACGTATGCTGACGTGTTTGTATGTGTGCAAGGATTACGTATGCTGACGTGTTTGTACGCGTGCAAGGGTTACGTATGCTGACGTGTTTGTACGCGTGCAAGGGTTACGTATGCTGACGTGTTTGTACGCGTGCAAGGGTTACGTATGGTGACGTGTTTGTACGCGTGCAAGGGTTACGTATGGTGACGTGTTTGTACGCGAGATTGTATGTGGAGTGGGGAATATCAACAATGCCGACACCGGAGACACCATTTCATAACAATAGTAGACAATTACTATTTTTGATAAATATGACTAAATTTATTGTTCTACGGGTTTTCTTTCGTGCAGTGACTTGAATCCCTCGTTCCACAAAACATTCCGTCATAAAACATGCCCACTAAGGTTAGAGGAGTATTTTATAAAAGTTATGAATGATGAAAATAATTAGAAAAGTATGATGAAAAACATCAAAGGGAAAAAAAACAACAACACAACATGCAAACGTGTAGTAATTTCTGCTGTGAAACAGCTACAACAAAAATAACAAGTTATTTCTAAAAAATGTCACTAGAGAGACTTAGTGCTAATTTGACTATCTAGCGTGACGTCACAAAAGAAATAAAAAAGAAATACCACTACTCAAAATCGTGTTCTCCAAACTCTCAGTCTAGAATGACGTCACAAAAGAAATAAACAGAAATACCACCACTCATTATCTTGTTCTCCAGTCTAGCGTGACGTCACGAAAGAAATAAACAGAAATACCACTACACACAACTTATTGTTCTCCAAACTCTCAAGTCTAGCGTGACGTCACAAAAGAAATAAACAGAAATACCACTACACACAACTTATTGTTCTCCAAACTCTCAAGTCTAGCGTGACGTCACAAAAGAAATAAACAGAAATACCACTACACACAACTTATTGTTCTCCAAACTCTCAAGTCTAGCGTGACGTCCAAAAGAAATGAATAAAGAAATACCACTACTCAAAATCTTGTTCTCCAAATTCTCAGTCTAGCGTGACGTCACGAAAGAAATAAACAGAAATACTACTACACAAAAATTTATTCTCCAAACTATCAAGTATAGCGTGACGTCACAAAAGAAATGAAAAAGAAATACCACTACATACAAAATATTGTTCTCCAAACTATCAATAGCGTGACGTCACAAAAGAAATAAAAAAAGATATTCCACTACTCAAAATATTGTTCTCCAAACTCTCAGTCTAGCGTGACGTCACAAAAGAAATACCACTACTCTAAATCTTGTTCTCTAAACTCTCAAGTCTAGCGTGACGTCACAAAGAAATGAAAACAGAAATACCAATACTCTAAATCTTGTTCTCCAAACTCTCAAGTCTCATTCTGTTATCAATATGTGCATTCATTCTCAATTGTGATACATTCTCGCTTGAGTTAAAAAAAAATAAAAACACTGTTTTTTTTGTCTAATTTCTGCTCAAAGTCCTTAACTAAATCTTCAATCTGATTTTCAAAAAAATTAATACGATAGAAAATGTTCTTAATCGGCAGTGAACGCCATGCTGCATGAGTCTCAAAGTATCTTCTGTTCCCCGTCTCTCTTTGGCAGCAAAATCATAAGTTTTTATTTACTACAATTCCCAAAATCCCCTAGTGGGCTTTAAAAACAACAACAACAACAAGAAAAAAAAACCCAGAAGCGTTGTTCCATTGGCTAGGAAAAAGTGGGTACCACTAAACACAAATATGCCCACTAATTAACTGTCCTGGTGTTAGCAGGTGAAATGAGGTGCCATCACCTCAGGTAAGTAAAGTAAAAACAAACTTCCTCAAACCATATATATATATATTGCTGTTGTTGTGGCTGTCCCCGTTGGGAAGTCCAACGGTGGGTGTAAGTGGTCGAGCATCAGATGAATCAGACTGGCCACTGGGTGGTTAAAGAAACCCCATGGCGGGTCCTGTTGTTCATAGTACTGCCATCGTTGATGTTGTCGACACTTTTTTGGTGGTATCTGCATCGTTGTTGTGGTTGTCGTTGTGGCTTTTGATGGCGGTGTTGTTGTTTTCGGATATGTTGAGGTGGGCGCCGTCTTTATCTTCTTTGGCTCTGTTCTGTTGTTGTTGTAGGCTGACCTTCTGTTGTCGTTGTCGCCGTAGTGATAGTCTGGATGGGCCAGGGGTCGCAGGTAAAGGTAAGAGGGTCTTTGTCATATCTTCCAATCCCATGTCAACTTCCTTCTGTTTGTAGACATTTTCTGTTTGGATATTTTATTCACTTCGTTTCGACACTTTGGCGTGTGTTTTCTTCTTCTTTCTTCTGTGCTGCCGTCTGTCTTTTTTTCCTCCTCCGTTGTAGTAGTGGGGTCTGGGCTTTCTTTTCCTCACCCACTGTATATGGTGTCTGAGAAAATGCCTGCTTAGTTTTGTTCTATGATTCAAAGTTTGTGTCGAGTTGAATTTTTGGTTGGTGGTATTTTCACACAATGTGCGTATTGACTTCTTTATCACTCCTATTGGCTGATTTTCCAGTCTCGTTGTCGGTATTTGGGGGAGGAGGGTAGCCCGTTTTTAATGAGGTGCCAGTTCTGATGAATAATAAATGCTTGATGTATGGCAGTTTTGTCCCTTGAGCGGAAAATTTGTTGAAGTAGGTATTTGTACGCAAGCTTAGTACCAGTTAAATGTGACGTGTTTTTAATTAATGAAGTGATGTCGGGTAGATAGAGGTTTTCTGGAATGCACAATGTTCCTTGCAAGAAAGGAAAAATTATGTTAATTGATGAATATAATGGATTTGTTAAAGCGTGTGCCTGGCTAGAATTTTGGAGTAATATATATTAAATAATCTTGAATGGAGGAATTTGGTTCTATTTATTACGTCATCTTGACTTGAATTATTGTAGAGTATTTATTACGTCATCTCGATTGGAAGGATGTTTCATGAAATCTCAAATGTCGGTTTCAGAATGCTTTGGCGAGGAAAATTAGCATCTTGAACTCAACACCAACACCAATAACCTAAACTTTAATCTTAATACTAAAATAATAGCACTCACACATAATCCATCCCCATTGGTTGAATTTGTCATGAACAAGTATGAGACTATTAGTCAGAAAAACTAATAATCCAATTTTGGAACTGGCTTGGATTGCATCAGCATGTCTAGAATATTCTCTGAGTTGTTTACTCCAACAAGGATATATATTATTTATAGTAATAATTGCACTATTATGTACACTAATGTTTGTCCTTTTATTTACAGTAATATTTGCCCTATTATGTACACTAATGTTTGTCCTTTTATTTACAGTAATATTTGCTCTATTTTTACTGTAATATATGTGCCCTATAATGTACACACATATTTGCCCTATTATTAACAGTAATATTCGAATACATCACACATTTCATAACAGTAAATATTAGTATACAACTGGAAAATAAATAAAATAAAGTGCAAAAATAATACAGTACATTAACATAACATAAAAGAATTCCGTTAAATTAACAAATAACAAGACTTTTAATCAGACTATTAATCTAACTAAAATTAAGAAAAACTCTTTTAAAATAGAGATATTGTATCGAATAATATTTTTTCAGTCAATTCAATTCAATTAAAAGTTTAGTCTTTCAAATAAACATCAATTAAATTAAAGATTTAAAAGAATCAATAAAAATATAGAATATATATGAATTAATATAAGCACGCATCAAATTGAAAAAAAGATTAATTGACTTGTGAAAATAAACCGGTATTTTATTAAAGTTAAAAGATTTACAAGAAAATAATACCCGAGCAATTTTCTCCCGAAGTCAGACCCTGTTTATATTAAAAGAAAATTATTCAAAAAGAATTATATTAATCCATTTAATTATTTTGTATATGTACAGGCAGAGAAATAGACACACTTTTATATTTGTAGATAGAGAATCAGAGATATAGATTATGTATACATAGAGCTATAGGTAAACTACAAAATAATGATTTTCTTAGGGAGAAAATACATTAATCTTATAACAAAAATACAGAAATTTCTTTCTTCAAATCCACAATTTGTTAATAAATTACACATTTAGTAGTATAAAATAAATGTAGTTTTCAAATTGTTATTCTATATTTCCGGGGAAAAGATATTATTATTTATGATTGTATACTGATTTCTTTAAAACATTATTAATTGTAATATTTTCCTCAAAAATACAACAACAAAAAATTGCTTTAGGAAAATCACCTTTCGAATCCAATGGCAGCAGTAGAAGTAACATTAGTAAAGCCAACATGATTTTCTTCAGCTAAAGATTTCTAAAACGAAAAACAGATAGTCAATAAAACAAATGAGAAATGTATTTTAAATGAACATGTAAAGCTCTATTAATTTAAAACCTAATATTGATTCCTAAATAAGTTTTGATAAAATATAATGGAATAATTTCTTTAGAATAAAGGTTTAAAGCTATACAATAGTTAAACATACAATTGAATACAAAATAATTTGTGATTAAAAATATTGAAAAGATAAAATAAACCATGCAACTGTTTTTGTCTTAAATATCTGTATGTCACAATCTGCATCTTTAATGATTGTTTTCCATTATCATCATCCGTGAAATCCAGGAAATATAATGTACCACATTTCATGTTAATGAAGTACGGTACTACTAGCAATACATGTATAGTGTCACAGACAGAATAGTGCACAAATCTAATATAGTACACAATACATGTATAGTGTCACAGACAGAATAGTGCACAAACATGATCAAATCTAATATAGTACACAATACATGTATAGTGTCACAGACAGAATAGTGCACAAACATGATCAAATCTAATATAGTACACAATACATGTATAGTGTCACAGACAGAATAGTGCACAAACATGATCAATTCTAATATAGTACACTATACATTTAATCTTTCATATTAACAGATGAATAGTGTGCAAATATAATCAAATTTAATATAGTAAAATTTTCTTTATAATGAATTAAATTCAATATGACACACTCCTTTGACTTTATAGCTGTCACAAATAGAACAAAGTTCAAATATAATCAAATCTAGTATAATACACATTATTTTATAATGTATTGAATTCAATATGACACACTCCTTTGACTTTATAGCTGTCACGTGGCTGGCAGATCGGAGGAGACAATGACCAGTCACTCTAGAGGCGTCACTTATTCCATTACGTGTCACTGATTCATCTCATTGCAAACGTCACTGATTCATTTCAACACGTGTAACACACCCCTCCCATTACCTAGTTAATGACCCATATCATGAAATGTGCCACTTGATAGTTAGCATTATGGAGGACAGGCTCACCAAATGTGAAAAGTGAAAGGCCAATCACATGATTAATGTTAAAGGAGTGTAAATTTACAAGTGTAATTAAACATAATTTTCTGACAAAAGTACCTACATAGGAGTGTCTGTGTGCTTGTTAAACCACATAGTTTTGAAAACACAATATCACACGTATAAACGTAACGTGTGAAGTAATTCTGTGTGCTTGTCAAACCACATAGTTTTGAAAACACAATATCACACGTATAAACGTAACGTGTGAAGTAATTCTTGTTGATTCGTTACAAAAAATGGCAGAAAAATTTAGAGACAATAAAAGAGTACTATACAGAAATTAGGAATGTACTATACACAAAATGATCCAGAGTACTATACAGACAATAATATAGTACTATACAGACAATAAAAGAGTACTATATAGACAATGTCAGAGTACTATACAAGCAACAACAGAGTACTAAGAACACATATACGTTACGTTAACGAAGAACATAAATTATAGCCAAAACTATGAACACTCTAAATAAACATTATATAGAACATGACATAGTAAAAATCTATTAACACACGGTATAAACATTAAGTGAGCCAAGACTTATACGTAAAACATTGAACATATTTTATAAACATTTATTATAACATCATAGCCAAACTTATTGTCAAACTGTTGTGGGGGACAGTGACCAGTGAAATCGGCAGAAACCGGAATAGCTTCCCCAAACCCATCATCATAATTATCCAATGAAAAGCTCTCATCATAATTATCCAATGAAAAGCTCTCATCAGGCAGAGATCTGTTGTGTGTTCAGAAACTCATCATGAAAAGAGTTGTGGTCAACGGTGATCAGTTATATGTGGTCAGGAGGTGACCTGTTAAAAGCTGCGGTCAGATAATAGGATCAGATAGTGTTGAGTTAGATGTGGTCACGAGGTGACCAGTTAAAAACTGTTGTCGGTTAATAGTGATGAGTTAGATGTGGTCAAGGAGGTGACCAGTTAAAAACTGTGGTCAGTTAATAGCTAAGATTGTGATGAGTTAGAAGTGGTCAGGAGGTGATCAGTTAAAAACTGTGGTTGGTTAATAGGATAAGATAGTGACCAGTTAGATGAGGTCAGGAAGTGATCAGTTAGGTGCGGTCTGGTCATGAACCGTAAAACAGCGTGTTCACTTAGCGATGAGTGAAATAGCTTTGGTCAGGCAATGGTCAGTGAAACAGCTGTGGCCAGACAGTGATCAGTTAGATGTTGTCAAGCAATGATCATTTTAGTGCGGTCAGGCAGTTATCAGTGAGATTGTTGTAGTGAAAATATCTTTCACCAATCAGGCTTCTATGATCATGCAGTGATCAATCCGACATTTGTTATCAGACGGCTGTGGTCTAGCAGTAATCATTCACAAAGTTCTGATCAGACGTGATCTGTCAAACTTCTATGCTTACCCAATAAGTATCGTGACAATTGTGGTCATTCAGTGATCGGTTAGGTGTTTTGAAGCACTGACCATTCAGACATCTATGGTCAAATATGAATCCGACAGTGGTAAACTAGTTAAATTTGTAAATACTGCAAGAAGTAATTAGTAAAATACCATATGTCCAACTCTACACAATACAGGTTGCCGTAAATAATGGGTGTGACAAAACACACGTCCAGCTCTATACAATACATGGAGAATATACGAGTCTCTTCTGAGATCATGACGAAGATAGAAAGATTGTCCAAACTCTGTGTAGACAAATACGAGGTCTCACACCTCTCTGTAGTCCAGACGACGCACACGTAAGTAAAATAGCTCCAGACAGTCCTTTTATGCACAAACAAGTTCTCACACTCTTAAACGACAATTTGCGCGTGTATTCCTACTTTAATAACGCTAACAAGGTGAATTACTTACTCCTAAAAAATAATTCCTACTGTAATAACGCTAACAAGGTGCATTACTTACTCCTAAAAAATAATTCCTAATTAAATTTGTAATTAGAAATGTTTAAAAAAATACTAAATGCGTTTTTTAAATATTGTAAACATAATTATCGAACACCTAACATAAATAATTAATCAAATGTATTTTTATTAAAATGTTGAAAACACAAAATAAGCAAACTTGCTGACAGCTGATGTAAACAAAATAAGCAGACGCGCGCCGACAGTATATGGAAACGAACTCGCTGGCAGTGCACGTAATTAACGTCATTTTGCTCGCAACGTAAATTGGGCAAGTGGAGATAATCAAGCATTAAAAAAAATCCTGATTACTTCCCTTTTTTCCGTGACACTCATTACCAAAGTAAATGAATAGTACATCATATATTTATAGTAATTCATACACACAATCAATGATCCTCACTCTCTAACATACTGTCAATGGATGTAAGACACACGCTTTCATTCCACACATAGCAACAAACGCATTTTGTGACTTATTAAGGGGAAGAAATAAGGCTTTAAGAAAATTAAATAAATTTTGGCTAGGATCATCCCCCTTTATTCCCAGTGACAAAGACTACATAGGTAACGTGATTTACCTTTAGAAATTGTGTTTCGATGCCTTGCGGTCCCGAGAATTGTACCACACAGAGAGCTCCTTCAGTTTCCGACCGTCAGTCTGCTAGAGTGGCGCTGATTTAACGTCTTCGAGAAATTATGGCATACGTGGCGTTAAACTGTAATCTGATCACCGATCATATGACGTGCAGTTTCCTTACTTGTTTCTTGTTTTCTTGAATTTTGATTGGAGGGTTTTAATATTTTGTTTTTAACAATGATACACATGCGTAGAAACAATTGGTTGTTTTTTTTTTTACTGTCATTTGTTTGCCGTACTTTTCATTTACCTTAAATTTATTTTAAACTAGTTTTTTAATGTCATAATCAAAGTAATATTATGTGCCTACTAGAGCATTCTTTCCTTACTAACGGCAAATCCTGTCTCTTGTAATGCGTTTATATATGGACAACCATTTACAAGACCCACAAAAAGGGAGGCAAATATTGACGAAAATTAAATAGACTAAAGGTGTCTAACACATTAATGCCTGACCACAGTTGTCTGACTGATCACACTTTAACACATCAATGTCTGACCACAGTTGTATGACTGTTCACTCGTTAACACATCAATGTCTGACCACAGTTGTCTGACTGTTCACTCGCTAACACATCAATGTCCGACCACACTTGTCTGACTGATCACTGTCTAACACATCAATGTCTGACCACAGTTGTCTGACTGATCACTCTCTAACACACCAATGTCTGACCACAGTTGTCTGACTGTCCGTTTAAATACAAGTAATTACAGCTGACTAAATAATCGCTGTCTGATCATATCCAACTGATTTTATGTCCATTGTCTGATTACAGCTCTATGACGAACAAATGCCTGACGTCTGTATTTGATTAAAACTCGTGGTCTGATTACAACTTGACCAACTGTATCTGGTTAATCACTGACTGATCATTGCAGGGCGATACATTACTGTCTGGTTAATCACTGACTGATCATTGCAGGGCGATACATCACTGTCTGGTTAATCACTGAGTGATCATTGCAGGGCAATACATCACTGTCTGGTTAATCACTGACTGATCATTGCAGGGCGATACATCACTGTCTGGTTCATCACTGACTGATCATTGCAGGGCAATACATCACTGTCTGGTTAATCACTGACTGATCATTGCAGGGCAATACATCACTGTCTGGTTAATCACTGACTGATCATTGCAGGGCGATACATCACTGTCTGGTTAATCACTGACTGATCATTGCAGGGCAATACATCTGTGTCTGACTGCAAATATTCGATTACAGCTTTCTGACAGATCATTGTCTGACGTGCATAGAGAGTCCTAGCAGACCGAGACATTATTCAACATGTGTGGAAGACTTTTTCCAAAAGATGCACAAAGTTCTGTCCCCTTACTCTCAACAAAGAATGGAGGTTACAAATTGTCTCAATCTTCAAAAACTCTGACTCGTTCTGCCGAACTCTATGAGTTAACAAAACGAGTTTTAATACTGAAATTAACCCTTTAAATCAGGGGTGCACAAACCTTTTAGGCCAGAGTGCCAAATTTCCAATTGATACTGCGTATAGATCCACTACATGGATGGCTCAGTTGAAAAAAAAACTACAAATAATGACATAATGTGTTTTACATTCGTAATAAGGGTAGCATCCAAAAGTCCTCCGTGAGCCGCACAGAGCCCTGTCTCGGGCCGTGGTTTGTGCACCCCTGCTTTAACTGGTTAGGAGCAGAATAATAATTTAAATTAATCAGTAAAACTTTATTTTATTTAGGAAAATATAAAACGTGCACTCAATCCGCATACGAATGTTCTGTAAAGAAGACAGTTAATAATATGGAGCTGTACATAGGAGAGGGAGGTATAGGTAGCTAGCTAGCTAGATTGATAGATAGATAGATAGATAGATAGTTAGATGCTATCACGTGACCACAAATGTCTTGCCTTCCTAAGGTGGAAAACTTTTGCAATCTTACATCTAACCCTTGGGTTCTTATTGCAAAGGATACATCTTTATTCATCAGCATGCTTCGAAATCAAGAACTCAGTGATAATGCAGTGTCCATTCATTCAATCGATGACCCATGACCTTGCATAAACCTGAATTCTCATTTTTTTACTGTGTGCATTTTATGAACTGTCAAATAGCTTTGGGTGTGGTCACTTAGAACTGCACGTTTAGATTGTGCATACCCGTCGGTATTAACACTAGTATATAGGACTAGAAAAATAACTGATTCAGACAGTAAACAGTCAGTGGTCATTCAGATGACCATTTAGACAGTAATCAAGCTCATTCGGCGAGTGGTTAATCAAACAATGACTAGTCAAACAGTGGTTTTTCATTCATGATATGTACTTAGTCTTCAGTCATACAATTTAATTAGACAGTATTGAGTGAGATAACATTTTAGTTAGACAGTATTTTGTGAGATAACTGTGCGGTTAAACAGTATTTGTAAGATAACTGTGCGGTTAAACATTCTTCAGTGAGATAACTGTGTATCAGAGAGTGTTCAGTCAGATAACTGTATAGATAGTGTTCAGTCAGGTAACTGTGTAATTAGTCTTCAGTCATACTGCGTAATTAGTCTTCAGTTAGAAAACAGTGTAGATGGAAAGACTTCAATTAGATTACTGTGTAGTCAGACAGTCTTCAGTCATACATCTGTGCATATAGCATGTTCTTACTCAGATAACTGTATCGTTAGACAGTCGTTGGTCAGATGACTGTACACTTGGACAGTTTTCAATCATATTGTAAAATCGTATCCAGATTCTGTCTACTGGATTCACATTTGTTGTATCCGTCACTATATTCAAACGTTTTAAGTGAACGTGTTGCTGTAAGTTGATTCACATTGGTGTGTTTCCAGTATTATATTCAAACTTATTAGTAAACGTGTTGCAGTGGTTGATTCATGTGTATCCAATTTGAGAGCCAGCATGGCGAAAATTGAAGCTTGAATTTGGTCTCGAGAATGTATGAAGTTTATTTTTAATATTCTTCATCGTGTTGTGTGCTTGAGTACGTACACGAACATCCGGGAACATTCCTTGTGATGCGTTTTGATTGCACACTCGAAGTTCTAGACAATTCTCCATGGTGTACTTTGTGAATGCATTGAAGATTCTGGAGTTCTAGACAATTCTCCATGGTGTACTGTGTGAATGCATTGAAGATTCTGGAGTTCTAGACAATTCTCCATGGTGTACTTTGTGAATGCATTGAAGATTCTGGAGTTCTAGACAATTCTCCATGGTGTACTGTGTGAATGCATTGAAGATTCTGGAGTTCTAGACAATTCTCCATGGTGTACTGTGTGAATGCATTGAAGATTCTGGAGTTCTAGACAATTCTCCATGGTGTACCTTGTGAATGCATTGAAGATTCTGGAGTTCTAGACAATTCTCCATGGTGTACCTTGTGAATGCATTGAAGATTCTGGAGTTCTAGACAATTCTCCATGGTGTACTGTGTGAATGCATTGAAGATTCTGGAGCAGTTGTGTAATGTTCATCGAAATGGAGAAGTGGTACGTTTGGTCATCTAGCAATAAAGATTGACTTGTTGCAACTATTTGATTGTGGACACAAGCTAGTGACAGCTTCCATCACTGAAAAGGTTATGGACATTGGCTATAATTATTTCTCTAAAACTCCACTCTCAATTCTATGATGAATTATATCTATCAAACATTGTTGTGAAGTTAATTTAAATATCAACACTCTTTGAATTGCATTATTCATATGATGTATATTTGATTGTGATTAAAATAATATTGTTATGTTTATTAACCTTCTTGCATATTTATTATTACGCATGTTTGGAATAATAATGGACGGATTGGGATGGGGCACGTTAAATATAAATAAAAGACGAATTGTTATTACTCCTTTAGTAAGAAGTTCCACCTGCAGAACATTATGCGACAGTCAAGCGTCTATCTTACAGTGTAAAGAGTAGAGTTTTATGACACCCTCATAATCCACCAAGTGAGAAATATTTTGGACTTATGCGAGAATTATTAATAACTATACATTAAGATTCTCGATCACTTGTAATTAGTGAAGTGTTGTTAATTAGTAAATAACAACTATAACGAGTGGTGGGTACCCAGAAGGGTCTCGCACAGTTGTTTGATTCATTACAATTTGAACTGAACGTTCACAATTACAGCGCTCTAACCAAGGCTGTAATATAAGTCCACAATTGTTTTGGTCTAGCTGTCAACCCCATTGCTGACTCATTAGCATATGAGCACAGCTCTCTGAGTGATTAGAATATGAGCAAAGCTCTCTGACTGATTAGCAAATGAGCATAGTTCTCTGACTGATTATATATATGAGCACAGCTCTCTGATTGACTGGTCCCTTCAGCTCATTCCCCTGATGGCCAGCTATTGCCCAAGGTTCGGATCCAAACGTAGAATAATTAGGACTAGCTTTATAGGCTGCCACGACGAATTGAGTGTGACCAAAACACACGTCTAATTCTATATTCTAGGAGAAGAATATTCAGTTCATTTCCTCCAGGTCATAATGGTGATGGAAAGATTGTCCGGACTCAGTGTAGGTATGATGGCCTTACACCTCTCTGTAGCCCAGACACACGCACACTAAATTAAAATAGCTCCGTCAATCCTCTTATGCAAAATCATTTCTCACTCTCTCTAAGATCAAACTCCCGTGTGTATCCTTGCTTTACCCACGCTAAAAAGGTGCATTACACTGAGGTGCACTACGTCTAGTGATATAATCCCTAATTAAACTTGTAATAATAATTGATAATAAACAACAAACACATTTTCAAGATATTGTAATCACAATTTTTGAACATCTAACTCAAATAATTAATCATTTGTATTTTTATAAAATTATTGGAGACATGAAATTACAAACTTGCTGACGGTGTACGCCAACACAATAAGCAGACGACTTGACAGTAAATGTAAACAAACTCGCTGACTGTGCACGTAATTAAAGACGTCATTTTGCTAGCAGACGACACTTGCTAAAAACTAACGTCTGTTGCGTCGCGCGATGGCCAAGTGGAGATAATTGAGGATAAAAATTAATTTTCTGATTACCTCCCCCTGTTTTTCCGTGACAATAACATTATACTATTTGGTTACGTACTGCGTTGAGATTTTAATAATATTAAAACCATTTCTTTGCATGTGAAATATGACTATTTTAAATTGTATTAACCTTAACTATTAACCTGAGTTTATGTCATGCAGAAGGCCTGCTCTGATAATTGTTCAGTCAATTAATTGTTGCAAAATGGTTGCATGGGTGTACTGTGCCTGTATAATTGCTACCCGAACTGTTCCAATAAATATGTGTACAATCTCTCCAGACCAACGCCGAACCTACATTCTGCCACGTGAAACTCTGACAGAGTTACATAGCCAGTTTCCGGTGAGAGAGACGAGTGGTGTCTGACAGAAATTTACATAGCCAGTTTCCAGTGAGAGAGACGAGTGGTGTCTGACAGAGATTTACATAGCCAGTTTCCAGTGAGAGAGACGAGTGGTGTCTGACAGAAATTTACATAGCCAGTTTCCAGGGAGAGAGACGAGTGGTGTCTGACAGAGAGTTACATAGCCAGTTTCTAGTGAGAGAGACGAGTGGTGTCTGACAGAGATTTACATAGCCAGTTTCCAGGGAGAGAGACGAGTGGTGTCTGACAGAGATTTACATAGCCAGTTTCCAGTGAGAGAGACGAGTGGTGTCTGCTGGAGGATCATTCATAAAATAAATTAATATTCTCATTACTTAAAATACTTAGGTTATCAAAAGATTACCAAAATTTATCAAGGATTTATAAAATCAACTGCACAGCAAACTTCTATATATAGTCAAAGAAAATTCAAACCATAATAAGAAAATTCAAAAAACCAACTTTTAACTGTGGACAGTATTTACTACAAGAAAGAAAGATAATTACAAAACTTGGATGGGCGACAATAGTGTCCGCTTTCTTAATCGCAAATCTCTTTGCATCCCTCCTATTCAAATACTCAGTAATCCAGAAAAACAAATCATATTTTGAAACTTTGCATAGAGATACACGTCTATCAATTCGGCCCTTTGTGCCAGTCCTGACTGAAATTTGATTTGCACAAGTCTAAATTTTCTTAGCGTTTTGAATGCGCGTTCGCGTCCATCCTTCCGCCTTTCTACCTCGGAGTATTTGTGCCCTGAAAAATAATTACGCACACTAGTACGTCTATCAACGAGACAATCTTGAGGGGTTAAGTCTATAACAATTCTCTATATGACAGCGTAAGTTTGTTCTCTCCCTTTCTACCATCTAGGGGTAATAACTCCTCTCGTACACTCATGTCTAACTTCATGTCTTTCTGACACATGTACATGTGTTTCAATTTTATCTTTACTGTTACACCTTTTATTTTTCACGGTGGCTTTCTGGGGTTAAAGAGATTGAACCGACATTTTTAATTTCTTTCTTTCTTATTTTAGAGAAATGGACAGATTCTCTCTCAATTTTATTTGGTGCACTTGCCCCGAATTCGAGGTCGCCTTGACACCGAATCACATCATCTAAATCTTTCATTCACTAGCGCCAAACAACTGTAAAAATGCCTATATTTTGCGTGTGTTTGTCGCTACGTCATTCTCTGTTGCCAACCTTTCCTTAATTTTAGCAACACTGTCAATACTCGGCTCTACTGACTTACAATGTGCTCAAACTGCAAATTTATTCTGTCACTGTGGAATGCAAACTGTCTCTCCTATAACACCTGTTCTATTGGGTCAACCTCGTCTGTCTCACTTGGCTGAACTAACTCACTCTGCCTCTCTGTCAGACTGTCCAGAATTTTGCTAGGAGTTTCTGTCACCACTAGATCATAGTGCTTGTCACATGTCTCTACCACACATGGTAAAGTCACAATTTCATCTCCTTCCATTTCATCTTGTAAAGTCAAGACGTCAACCTTACTGTGGTGTTCTACACACTTTTCTTCACTGCCATGTTCTGAGTCAGTTTTACATAACGGCTCTAACGGGTCATCTTTATTCTGACACTCTACGTAACCATTGTCACTGTCACTTGCATAAATGTCACTGACATCTTCTCTTGTAACTTCTGACTTATCCTCAGTCACTCTAAACAAAGTCAAACAGTCTCTTTCACTCTCACTAATTATAATTATTGATCTGGTTTCATCATCTGTCTCTCTCGAACACGTATCAGGGGTTACTGAAATATCCTGCCCTACTACATAAGAGGGAACTTCTTTTTTACTTAACGAAACACTTCTCTCTTCGCGCTTACCTATCGCGCGTTCCTCCACTGTGAGTGATACTTTCTTGCGACCTACTTCTTCCATACTAATGACAGTGTTAAACAGTCAAAGCATCGTCCTTACCGCTAAGTCCGTTTACACACAGGCAATACGCAGTTCTCGACCCATGTGGCCTTAACTGAGTACACATCTGTCCTGTCACTGACCTGGATAGTGGTCTGCACACATTTTAATGTACACCCACTGTCAGGTAAAAGAGTGGTCCTAGCTTTCAAGTAAACCTCTTCTCGCTCCTGAATGAGAGAGCTTGTCTCCTGCAAAAACTCAATACTGTTTTCAGCAGACCGACGCGTACGCCTTAGAGACACCTGCCTTCTCTAGACATTTCTCTAGCATGTCATAATACAACGGTGCTAGTTTGAGAGGGTTCCCTTTTTTCCTTCAAAATCAGACACTATCCCACAGCCGGTACCTAACCTGTGGTCAGCCACTGTGGATTCGGATATAACTCTTTGACCACCTCTACCCTTTGCAGATTGATCAACGAAAGTTATCATTACGTCATCTCTACATCCGTCACTCGTGTCCACGCCACTAAGTCCTTTAAGTGCGTTACACGTAGACAATACACAAATAGCAACCTCTATTGCTACAGCCTTACATGTGTTTGTCCTTTCGTTCACCACATCAGCTGTCTGTACATTCTCCAATGCACACACACTGAGAGAGGCCCCTTCCTTCGAGCTACTCCCCTCCCTTACACTCTGAGGTTCCCATACCCCCAAATCTGCTACAACGTTGCGGTCAACTTCCACATCTTTTGCGCTGTCTCTATCACTGCCCGCTCGTCACCAAATACTTCCGGCACACTACGGGTGAAATCACGTGCTAAATGGCCTGGCTCATTACAATTAAAACACACTACGGGTGAAATCACGTGCTAAATGGCCTGGCTCATTACAATTAAAACACACTCTACTTTGAAATTTGTTTCTACCTCTATGCAACTTATGGGCGAGTCTTAACAACTTTTCAAACTTTGTTCTGTCATTAAGATTTTTGTCTCTAAACTTCTCTTTATTCTCACGCAAAATCCTTTCTGTCTTAGGTTCACTACTTTCTGTCTTAGGTTCATTACTTTCTGTCTTAGGTTCATTACTTTCTGTCTTAGGTTCACTACTTTCTTTGCAGTACTTGGAGTGGCTGTCAGCGTTTGTACTGGCTGTGTTATGCGTGTCTGTCGGTTGAACCGCATCATTACATTTTACTGACACTGTATCAGTCTGAGTACACGTTCTCTGTTTGCTAACTAAGTCAGTGCTTTGAACTTTCACAGCGTCACTGATTTCTAAAGTAACAATCTCTAACTGCCTTTTAATTTTACTGCCTTTCTCAACTTTCTTAACAGCCTTATTTCTGCCTTTCTTTCCATGTTTAGTTTGGGGACTGTGACTGGCTAATTTATCAGATTTTCAACTTCTATCCATAACCAGCCTAAGTCTAAATCCGCCATCTCTTCTTCCTTCACTCTATCCTTTTCTAATCTTCTCCTCTTTTCGTTTAGCTTTGCTATCCATTCTATGCTAGACTTTATTTGTCTTTCAGCCCATTCTATGTCACTGGCTATTCCTTCTTTTCCTCTCCTCAAATGATCTATTACTTCTATACTCATATATCTATTGATCCCCTCCCCTCTACAACTATAGACTTCAGCCTCTCTCCTCCATTCTTTCCGTAACTAAAATAGCATATGTTCGATTTCTAACTTGCATGACAACATTTTAAAAGAACCTTCTTCTACGCAAAACGATAAGTAAGAGCTGCTTTTACAAAACTTAGCACTCTCACCCAATACAAATCGAAATCACTCTCTCACGTGTAAAGGTTAAGAAAAAAGTTTTGTTTCTTTGAGCGTACGTTTCCTAGTAGCGATGTGATGCAATATACACTACGTCACTTGCAGCGTACAAAATAGATACCCCTTCTCCCTAAGGCGGAACGTGCCTATAATTGACTGAACCACGTGTTAGCTTATAGAGCACCACGTTACACTGGGCTAATGTTAAAAATACTCTATTTCCTTCTAGAAGTATAAACATTAATCTCCTCATAGAAAGCCCAACACAATTTATCTACTCCGTCAGTATATAACAAAACGATACACTAAGCATCACATCAACAGCCCAGAAAAATATACTCTGTTACTTAGAATCAGATCAATTTACAGGCAAGCAAGTCATGAAAGCATCAATCAGATAAGATCACACAGCATATCATAAAAGCAATCATGAAAGCATGTATCAAAACTAAAAAGTCATGAAAGAATAAATCCTGAAAGCGCATAAGAAAAATAATCATAAAACAAATAAAAATTATTTCAATATAAACATTTCTTAATTATTTGTCTAGGATTGCGTTAACGTATTTCTGGCTCTAAAAAAGATGTTTTATCTTTTATCTCCCGCTCTTTCTAGGTTCCGCTATGAATTTTGCCTACTCATAGAAATAGTTCATACTCGGATGACTGCCCTCAACTTGTAGGTACCCCACTACTGGATGTCACGAAATACACAACAATCTTTGAAGTTGTCACTCCGTTGGCTCGTGTACAGCCCCCAGAGTTTCAAACCTCACATTTAAATGATAAACAGGACGGACTAACAAACACATTGACAACGGACAGACAGACCGACCGACGCGATGATAGACGCGATGGATACAATAAATGAATTGTACACGAAATGAAAAGAACAAGAATTGACACAAAGCCAATGAACATTAAATAAAATATTTATAAAAAAGAAATAAAAGAAAATAACATTATAAAGCAATTACAATTACACTGAGCACCCTCCCTCTCCTCCCCCCTCTCCAAACGCGAAAACGGCGGAAGCCGGAAGCATCCCATACATTCAAGCAATGAGCACCAAGCTCAAAATCTATATAAGAGAAATTATCTCCCCCTAACTAACTCTGATTCTATCTCTAGGTTTCACTTCCAAGTTCGACCAAGTTCGCGATTTCCCTACAGAGTTAATATATATGGTTTGCACACTACTGGCCAAAGTACTTCGTTACTTAACTGGGAGTAGCTGAATAGTGCAAGAAGAGTCTCAGGTTGATTTCTCTTCTCAAAAGGTAAACATGCCCACCAACACTTTTATCTTGTTTTGAAAACAGAGAACCAAAGAGTTTAACGGATTTGATAAAAGTAGCTGACAGGTATGACGAAATATACAGGACTTGTGATAGATAATCTGACAGCTAGGCATTATTATGAGCCAATGCCAGATAATGAACAAGTGATGCCTAAATAACCGAGTGACAGACCAGTTAATGAACATATGATGTCTAAATGACAGAGTGATAAGCCAGTTAATAAACCTAAATCATTATCCTCTTTTGCACCTCCTCCATTTACCAAGATTGAAGATAGAGCAGAGGACCCACATCTCATCCCAACGGTTAAGACAAAGTGTTTAGAATGAACCAGTAGTGTGATTTAGCTGTTGCAAACCAGGCCAAATTAAATGTTATTGCCCAGGTAACATAAATGTCATAGAACCAAGTGGTGCACCTTATTTTAATACATACATGAATGGACATTGTGTTTCAGTCCTCTGTAACAGTGGTTGCGGAATTGGGTTAGTAATGCACCATAGCCAAGTGAAAGAATGTGACTTCACTAGACAGTTTCAAGCTATCACTCTAGCCAGTGGTGTAAAGGATAAAGTACTCCGTGTGATGATAGACATAGATAGCTATCACTCTAGCCAATGGTGTAAAGGATAAAGTACTCCGTGTGATGATAGACAGTTTCAATCTATCACTCTAACCAATGGTGTAAAGGATAAAGTACTCCGTGTGATGATAGACATAGATAGCTATCACTCTAACCAATGGTGTAAAGGATAAAGTACTCCGTGTGATGATAGACATAGATAGCTATCACTCTAGCCAGTGGTGTAAAGGATAAAGTACTCCGTGTGATGATAGACATAGATAGCTATCACTCTAGCCAGTGGTGTAAAGGATAAAGTACTCCGTGTGATGATAGACATAGATAGCTATCACTCTAGCCAGTGGTGTAAAGGATAAAGTACTCCGTGTGATGATAGACATAGATAGCTATCACTCTAACCAGTGGTGTAAAGGATAAAGTACTCCGTGTGATGATAGACAGTTTCAAGCTATCACTCTAGCCAGTGGTGTAAAGGATAAAGTACTCCGTGTGATGATAGACAGTTTCAAGCTATCACTCTAGCCAGTGGTGTAAAGGATAAAGTACTCCGTGTGATGATAGACAGTTTCAAGCTATCACTCTAGCCAGTGGTGTAAAGGATAAAGTACTCCGTGTGATGATAGACATAGATAGCTATCACTCTAGCCAGTGGTGTAAAGGATAAAGTACTCCGTGTGATGATAGACATAGATAGCTATCACTCTAGCCAGTGGTGTAAAGGATAAAGTACTCCGTGTGATGATAGACATAGATAGCTATCACTCTAACCAGTGGTGTAAAGGATAAAGTACTCCGTGTGATGATAGACAGTTTCAAGCTATCACTCTAGCCAGTGGTGTAAAGGATAAAGTACTCCGTGTGATGATAGACATAGATAGCTATCACTCTAGCCAGTGGTGTAAAGGATAAAGTACTCCGTGTGATGATAGACATAGATAGCTATCACTCTAGCCAGTGGTGTAAAGGATAAAGTACTCCGTGTGATGATAGACATAGATAGCTATCACTCTAGCCAGTGGTGTAAAGGATAAAGTACTCCGTGTGATGATAGACATAGATAGCTATCACTCTAGCCAGTGGTGTAAAGGATAAAGTACTCCGTGTGATGATAGACATAGATAGCTATCACTCTAGACATAGATAGCAAGTATGTAATGTGTTGAGTGTGCTGACGTGCGATGTGAATATTGTTCTCAATGGTGAGGACACCCACATACACTTGACAGTTTGTGAGTACTCACAACAGAGAAGCTGAAAATTAGAGCAAGTGTGAAGGTATGCCAGGTGAACCAGGAGTAGTCAGTAGTAAGTGTGAAGGTATGCCAGGTGAACCAGTAGTAGTCAGTAGTAAGTGTGAAGGTATGCCAGGTGAATCAGGAGTAGTCAGTAGTAAGTGTGAAGGTGATGCACCGAGAATACTGGCTGAAACTGTCATTGGTGGGGCATGTTGCCAGGAAGTCACACACGTCTCAGATATGGCAGGAAGGATAATGGATTCTGACTATCAGACTGTGGCTGGACCTGAGTGAGAAAAGGCCCCTGTTGACCGATGATTATTTAGAAAAATATCGATTGAAGACCAAATTCTCAGGATCGTATACGTGTAAATCTTCTGGGAAAGCTGTTGAGTTTCGCTTGAAGAATGTTTTTCTTTGCGTTGTATTATCCTGAATCCAATGCCACTGGTTAGGACTGTTTTAACAGTATTATATGTCCATGGGCCACTGGTCAGGGGCCATCCTAACAGCATTATATGTCCATGGACCACAGGTCAGGGCCATCTTAACAGCATCATATGTCCATGGGTCACTGGTTAGGGCCATCTGCACAGCATTATATGTCCATGGGCCAATGATCAGGGCCATAGAACAGTATTATATGTCCATGGGCAACGGGTCAGGGCCGTCTGAAAAGTAGTATATGTCCATGGGCCAGTGGTCAGGGCTGTCTTAACAGTATTATATGTCCACGGGACACTGGTCAGGGCAGTCTGAACAGTAGTATATGGGCCAATGATCAGGGCCATAGAACAGTATTATATGTCCATGGGCAACGGGTCAGGGCCGTCTGAAAAGTAGTATATGTCCATGGGCCACGGGTCATGGCCGTCTGAACAGTATTATATGTCCACGTCAAAGCAGTACACAACTACTCACAGGAATAAAAATGTATTTATTTATTTATGCTCGGGAGGCCAGGGTTAATGATCATGACAGATTTTCGCTGACAGAAATCTTATGAAAAGTTCCACCTCCCACCCTCTAGCTAACAATGACTAATTACATTTATATTGTAGTGTTTAGGTCAATCCTGAGATACCAATGACTAATTACATTTTGTAGTGTTTTGGTCAATCCCTAGTTAACAATGACTGATTATTTATTGATTGTAGTGTATCAGTGAACCTCTAGTAACTAACTAAGAAATACCTAATGATTGTAGTGTTTCATTCAACCTATAGTTACTAATGACTAATATGGACGGATACATGTCACGTGGTTTCAAATTTAATGGACAGATCTTAGTCGCCGTCCTGCAACCCCCTCTCCCCAACACACACGGCATCTTTTCTGTAATAAGTACGTAGATCTGTAACAACGAGCAATGTACAAACCCAGAAATTGATATCTGAACCAAGTGAACCCGAGAAGGAAATGCAACGTGACCCACTTAAGCCAACGCATTGCCAGTAGAAATCGGGAAACTGTAAGCCAACGCACTGCCAATAGAAATCGGGAAACTGTAAGCCAGCAATTCGTTTCTTTACCGCGCACGCGTGAGCACCACCAGCACTCCGAAATGTATTTTTTTAAATAACAAGTGCCATGTTCTGTTTCTAAGGAGTAAATGTATTTTTTTTTAATAACAAGTGCCATGTTCTGTTTCTAAGGAGTAAATGTATTTTTTTTAATAACAAGTGCCATGTTCTGTTTCTAAGGAGTAAATGTATTTTTTTAAAATAACAAGTGCCATGTTCTGTTTCTAAGGAGTAAATGTATTTTTTTTAATAACAAGTGCCATGTTCTGTTTCTAAGGAGTAAATGTATTTTTTTTAATAACAAGTGCCATGTTCTGTTTCTAAGGAGTAAATGTATTTTTTTTAATAACAAGTGCCATGTTCTGTTTCTAAGGAATAAATGTATTTTTTTAAAATAACAAGTGCCATGTTCTGTTTCTAAGGAGTAAATGTATTTTTTTTAATAACAAGTGCCATGTTCTGTTTCTAAGGAGTAAATGTATTTTTTTTAATAACAAGTGCCATGTTCTGTTTCTAAGGAGTAAATGTATTTTTTTTAATAACAAGTGCCATGTTCTGTTTCTAAGGAGTAAATGTATTTTTTTTAATAACAAGTGCCATGTTCTGTTTCTAAGGAGTAAATGTATTTTTTTAAATAACAAGTGCCATGTTCTGTTTCTAAGGAGTAAATGTATTTTTTTTAATAACAAGTGCCATGTTCTGTTTCTAAGGAGTAAATGTATTTTTTTTAATAACAAGTGCCATGTTCTGTTTCTAAGGAGTAAATGTATTTTTTTTAATAACAAGTGCCATGTTCTGTTTCTAAGGAGTAAATGTATTTTTTTTAATAACAAGTGCCATGTTCTGTTTCTAAGGAGTAAATGTATTTTTTTAAAAAACAAGTGCCATGTTCTGTTTCTAAGGAGTAAATGTATTTTTTTTAATAACAAGTGCCATGTTCTGTTTCTAAGGAGTAAATGTCAATAAAAACACAGTGATATCGTGCGAGGAGTGACGAAAGGATTAAGATGTTGATGAAATTAAAATAGTTTTTCAGAAGTTAAATGACACAAAGAAACAGTAAGATTCTTGCTTAATGCCAGACATAAACAATCCAAGTATTAAAATACAAACATTTTTTTTCAGTGCGAGACTAAACTCTAATAGTTAGGAAAGGGAAATAACTGTGACTTTCAACATATTCCAACATATTAGAAGTCGTCTGTCACTTTCAATTCTTGTCAGGTCTAGATGGAAAATAACTTATTATCAAATTAAATTACTATAATATTTTTGTGAACACGCACCGACTGTGGAATCAGTAAGGGCCTAATGGACAAAGTACTTTGCTGCTAGGGGTGAAAACAAAAATCTTACATTTTGTGCTGACTCTCAGTACAATGAACACGTTGTGCTGACTCTCAGTACAATGAACACATGTTGTGCTGACTCTCAGTACAATGAACACATGTTGTGCTGACTCTCAGTACAATGAACACATGTTGTGCTGACTCTCAGTACAATGAACACATTTTGTGCTGACTCTCAGTACAATGAACACATTTTGTGCTGACTCTCAGTACAATGAACACATTTTGTGCTGACTCTCAGTACAATGAACACATGTGCTGACTCTCAGTACAATGAACACATGTTGTGCTGACTCTCAGTACAATGAACACAATTTGTGCTGACTCTCAGTACAATGAACACATTTTGTGCTGACTCTCAGTACAATGAACACATGTTGTGCTGACTCTCAGTACAATGAAAACATGTTGTGCTGACTCTCAGTACAATGAACACATTTTGTGCTGACTCTCAGTACAATCAACACATGTTGTGCTGACTCTCAGTACAATGAACACATTTTTAATCTGAGAACCTCCCATCCCCTAACTACACTAATACATTTTTGACCCGTGCACTTATGTTGCCATTTATCGTCCACACCAGTAAATGTGAGTAGAAATTATGTGTAATATACATTGCCGATCAAAATCATTAGACACTGGTGTTACGAGCAAATCGGTCTGGTGAAATAGACACCCTCATTCAGCCTGTTACAAACAAACTGTCCGGAAATAAGGAGAAACGTGGTCAACTGCTATGCCTCTCGCCACTAGTGTAATTTATGACCACTAACATTCGTGTAAATAACACCATCACCACTTGTATATGCTATGACCACTAACGTTTGTGTAAAAACTCCTTCACCACACGTATAATTTATGACCACTAACATTCGTGTAAAAACTCCTTCACCACACGTATAATTTATGACCACTAACATTCGTGTAAATAACTCCTTCACCACACGTATAATTTATGACCACTAACATTCGTGTAAATAACTCCTTCACCTCACGTATAAGTTATGACCACTAACATTCGTGTAAATAATTCCTTAACCACACGTATAAGTTATGACCACTAACATTCGTGTAAATAAATCTATCATTGTGCCCTGTCTATCCCTGTTAATTTTTTCCTGTTTGTTTCTTTACTTTAATATTTTTTACCAAACCAATCCTGGAAGTTCATCTAAGTACTGAAACAGTTAAAAAGTGAGAAAATTTAGAAGATAAAATAAAAGTATGAAATAATATTCCTGTATTCTTCATTGCTCTTAATTAGTTGAACGGAAACCGTCGATCTTAAAATTGTGGGAAACTTTCTGCAGTAATATCAGATCGGTGCTGCGCATAAACTCAATTTATGATTGTGCATTAGAAACAGTTTTTGTAAAGATGTTGGTGTTGATCAATTTTCATATATTGTACACAAACTGTAGTATTTCACTGCTAAAGTACTTTACTAGTCATTATTCTGGAGTTAATCATTCTTCATATATTGTAAAAAATCTGCAGTATTTCACTGCTAAAGTATTTTACTAGATTTCTGAATTAAGTTATTATTGCGTTTAGTACTAATGTAGTTTTAAGAATGTGTCTATGTGATAGAGATATTTGACTCTACAAGGACAAACAAAGATATCCATATGATACAGCTGTTTGACTTCACAAGGACAGACAAAGGTGTCCATGTGATACAGCTGTTTGACTTCACAAGGACAGACAAAGGTGTCCATGTGATACAGCTGTTTGACTTTACAAGAACAAAGAAGGCAAGTTACAGGCGGAAGACTAGGAAGAATGATACATAATCGAGGCCCTGACATTTCTAGATGCATGTGTGTGTGTGTGTGTGTGTGTGTGTGTGTGTGTGTGTGTGTGCGCGTGTGTGTGTGTTTAATGACAGCATTACAGTTTCCTATGTTATTAAATGAATACAAGAAAGTTCCCATAGAGTAAATTAAAACAGCAAGGAACAAAACAATTCTCCGTATCTAGATGCGTGACGTTATTTGACGACATATTCCAGTATTCATTATTTTCTTTTTTGACGACAAACATTTCATTAGCACAGGCGTCCAAATTGAAGCCAGAAACTGTTTCCAGCGGGGTTCTGATTGTGATCTCACAGGGATAATTTACGTGGTAAGTGCTAAAGGAATGACAACACATAGGGATATGTAAGGCTCTACGCACTTAAGGAACGCCTACGCAGAAAGATAAGTAAGGTTTTAAATACTTAAGTAACGTCTACACACAGATATAATTTACATTGTAAGTGCTTAAAGAACACATGCACAAAAGTATAATTTATGTTGTAAGTGCTAAAGGAACGCCTACATGCAGGGATAATTAAGGTTCTAACTACTTAAGTAACGTCTACACACAAGTATAATTAATGTTGTAAATGCTTAAGGAACGCCTACACTCATGGATTATTTACGTTGTAAGTGATTGAGGAACGCTTACACACGGGGATAATAATGTTTTAAGTGCTTAAGTAAGGCCTACACACGGGGATAATTAAAGTTTTAAGTGCTTAAGTAAACCCTACACACATGGATATTTAAGGTTTAATATCATTAAGGAATACCTACACACATGGATAGTAAAGGTTTTAAGTATTTAATGAACGCCTACTCACAGGGATAAGTAAGGACTAAATACTTAAGGTACTCCTTCACACTTCCTGGGATAAGCAAAAATGTAAATGTACATTAATAAATATTTTCCTCCACTTAAGGTGATACTATTATCTGTGCTGAGATAAGTCCATATTACGATGATAACGTTGTTGGCTACTGATTGCGAATACAGAACTCAACGGTAGTGTAATTTCTGAAAGGCTCGTAATTTACAGATCACGTGGTTAGTATTAAATATTTTGATGACGTCCTTTGTAAAACTTATCTATTTATAGTTCACATTGTTAGTAATAAATCTTTTGATGACGTCCTTTGTAAAACTTATCTATTTATAGTTCACGTTGTTAGTAATAAATCTTTTGATGACGTCCTTTGTAAAACTTATCTATTTATAGATCACGTTGTTAGTAATAAATCTTTTGATGACGTCCTTTGTAAAACTTATCTATTTATAGATCACGTTGTTAGTAATAAATCTTTTCATGACGTCCTTTGTAAAACTTATCTATTTATAGTTCACGTTGTTAGTATTAAATCTTTTAATGACGTCCTTTGTAAAACTTATCTATTTATAGTTCTCGTTGTTAGTATTAAATCTTTTGATGACGTCCTTCCTAAAACTTCTTTATTTCTTGTTCTCGTTTTTAATATTAAATCATTTAACGACATTTTTTCAAAGTCTCTTATTTATTGTCCACGTTGTTAATATTCAATTGTTTAATGACGTCATTTTTTAAAGTCTCGTTTATTTATTGTCCACTTTGATAATATTAAATCATTCAATGACGCCGTTGCTAACAGTCTCGTTATTTCTAGTTCACCTTGTTAATATTATAATATTTAAAAGTCTCGTTATTTATTGTTCACCTTGTTAATATTATAATATTTAAAAGTCTCGTTATTTATTGTTCACCTTGTTAATATTATAATATTTAAAAGCTCGTTATTTATAGTTCACCTTGTTAATATTATAATATTACAAGTCTCGTTATTTATTGTTCACGTTGCTAATATTATAATATTTAAATGTCTCGTTATTTATTGTTCACGTTGTTAATATTATAATATTTAAAAGTCTCGTTATTTATTGTTGTCACAGGAAATGAGGGACAGAAATTATATTTTATTTCATTTTAAAAAACCGCTAACAAAACTAATTGAAGTAATCCGAGTTTTGTTATTTTACATGTGTAGCATGTAACTTCCAGTAACGGTCACCTAAGATCTCTTTAGTAGACAGACGTTCGTGACGCAGTGTGTGTTAATTATCATATTGAATATATGTATTAGTTTATGAAGAATATGTATATTAAATGAATTGGGACAACTGCGCAATACCGTCACATGTTGTTGACGAGTGAAATGGCCAGTGCGCATTAGCATTGACCACAGAAAAGCGTGCATCACGATTACCACTATATATCCAAGGCAAAAATCATGTCACAGGACCTAGCTTCTGGAAGTTTTGGAGACCTTCAGTAAGGCTATATAAGAGGCAAAATGAAGACTTTTACTCCCAATGTTGAAAACGTCGATTCGTCTGAAGCCAGTCTAACTTCACGTATGAATTATCTCATGTACAGAGATTTCATAAAGGAAAGCTGTAATAATCTCTTTCCATCCGTTTTCCATCCGTCTGATGCCATATATTGAGTAACGAGGCAAAATTACTCAGTATAACTTTTGGCAAAGTGGAAAGTTCGCTGTCAAGAACAACCCGATGCATGCGACGCTGGTTGTATGCAGTTAACGACACGAGGGACCAACTTGTTCTTCCCCCTGTCTGAGTTCGTTTTGGCAGTCTATCCCGCTAATTGAGAGGCTAGCACCGAGATTTTCTTACAGACAATCCGGATTTCTACACTCAATGTAATGCGACGACACATCCCACTGGACGACTCCATCCGATAATGCTAAACGTCGTTGGCGTGTCCGTTTCCACGACAAGCAACGATAATTATCGAGGCTGACAGCAGTCAGCTAAATTTCAGATTTCTCCCCAGTGATAATCTGAAAGTGGTGCCTAGATTCTGCAGAATCTTCACCGGTAATGCGACGCCTCAATTGCGCCGTGATTCTTCACTTTGAAGTGCCGCTTATAAGTGACGTGTGAGTTTACGTCATCTCCTTGGAACTCTGACATTAATAGTGAGTAATCATTAGCACGGCTAACGCGCACATACTTAAGTCTAGGACTCTTAAGAAAATGAACACTATTATATCGTTTGCAAAATAAGAACTCTAATGTTAAAAGTAATGCTTATTTTACATGTCAACTATTGTTAAAGCGGCCCCATTTGCCGCATAAGAATTGTGTAATTAATCTTTATTTTATATTTTGAATTTCATCATTTTCATCTCCCCTTATTTCCCACAGAGTGTATGACATTGGAAAGTTGAATGAATGATTAATCACTGTGCGAAAGAGTAGTGCCCCTTTTAAATCGGGAAATAAATAACCTGATTTAAACATCTTTCAACTCTCTTGTTATTCATAATTTTTGAGAGGGACGAAAGAATTGTACTATTGTTTTGCACCGTTCGTCTGTTCGTCCATTTATTCACATTTATGATACACACTCACAACACACACCGCCAATAAAACGTTCCTTGGCATGACATTAATAAAGTGGGCCCCACCCAAACATCAATGGAGTATGTCATGTGTGTCTATGTAACAACTTGACGCGACGTAGTACTGGCATACGTCACCGGGCTTTTCTTGGAGGTGCACCGGAGCAGGCCAAAAATAGACTTCACCCCTTGCATCTCTAACTTCAGCTCGGGGTCGGCTTGTAACGAGCCGCCCGTTTTGTGACAATTGTTCACGTTGTTAATATTAAATCATTTAAAAGTCTCGTTATTTATTGTTCACGTTGCTAATATTAAATCATTTATGTCTTAGGAATGACCTCCAAGGTATCTGTATTTGACCTACCTCTGCAATGTTTGGAAAGAGAAACGTATTTAGATTGATTGAACTCTCCGATAAATGAGGGTTGGTGGCGCTGTTATTAGACAAAAGTTAGTGTACGTCACCTTTACGTCACCAACAACGGAGACAACGTAAACAACAACAACAACAAGAGAATGCCAGCCCACACCACAACCAACACCAGAAGAGGGCAAAAAAAGAAACGACGGAGCCCACCACCACATATTAGGAGGCAACAACAGCGCCCTCAACAACAACAACCGCAACATCAACGCTGACACCAACATCAACGACAACAACAATAACAATAAAGGCCGTACTACGAGCCGACCAACATTACCCCTCTTGGGATTCTTTAACCATCCAATGGCTGATATGATTCAACTGTTGCTCGGCCTTTTGTACTGGCCACAAGCGCCCGCCTTTAGACATCCCAACGGACAACAGACAGCCATGGCAACAACAACAACAACGACAACGCCACCAGTGATGAGGTCGGGAGGTTGAACAAACCGGGCGCATGTACACACTGGGTATAGATCTGGTGTGTTACTAGCCTGGGCTCTGTGAGACACCCTTCTCCTCACCATAACATCAGGAATAACTACAACAACACAACGCCAACGTCAGGAACAACAACATCAATTCCAACCCACGGATTACCGAGTTTGGAGCCCGCCTTCGCCGGCCAGACATGTTTTAGTAACGGACGCACGCAGCAGAAAGGCCCCCTACATTAATAAGTAAATAGATATTCAATTCTGTTATAAGACAAATTTAACTGTACGTCAGAGTTGTAAATAATTATTTAAGTATAATGCAAATGTTACTGTACGTCATACTTATAAATAGATATTTAATTATAATGCAAATGTTACTGTACGTCATAGTTATAAATAGATATTTAAGTATAATGCAAATGTTACTGTACGTCATAGTTATAAATAGATATTTAATTCTATATCGAAACATGTATTCCAGTGCTTGTGCGACTTCAAGTTTAGGGGAGAAGGAAAAGTTGAAAGACAGACAGTTTGGAGAAGGAAAAGTTGAAGACAGTTTAAGGAAGTTAAAGCTAGAAGACAGATAGTTTGGAGAAACGTTACCGAATGTAAGGGAATGCCCTGGGTTTTACAGGTCACTATTTAAAAAAAACATAACCCTGTGTGAGTCAAGGTCAAGGAACCACGTGTACTTGCATGATAAACTGAGAACGAAAATATATAGATTTTGCATATTTTGCTTTTTAAATATAATGTATGTATCACTAATATATTCAACGTGGTATGTAGGAAATACGATTAATAATACTAAATGAACGCTGTTTTATCCCTTGCTGATTTTTGCCCTTTGTAGGAAATACGATTAATAATACTAAATGAACGCTGTTTTATTACTTGCTGATTTTTGCCCTTTGTAAGAAATGCGATTAATAATACTAAATGAACGTTGTTTTATCCCTTATGATTGTTGCCCTTTGTAGTAAATACGTTTAATAATATTGAATTAACGCTATTATATCCCTTGCTGATTGTTGCCCTTTGTAGGAAATATGATTAACAATACTGAATAATTGCTGTTTTATCCCTTGTTGATTGTTGCCCTTTGTTTTCGCTCTTATGTTTTAAAGGGCCAAAATGCTAAAGTAGCTACTTAAAACTGGGTGTTCCAATAGCCGACAAACTTTTTTCCAATGTCACTTCCCTACAGAGACAGACACTTAAGCTTCGGGCACAAATTAGGTCACCTCCCTGCACAGACAGACACGTAAACTTCGGGCACAAATTAGCTTACTTCCCTGCACACACAGAACGTAAACTTCGGGCACAAAATAGATCACTTCCTCCTGACAGAGAGGCACGTAAATAATGTCCTTCGTCAATTGTGAGTGTTTAACTCCTTATACTAACGGACTTAAAACAATCGTAACACGTGATTTTAGAAAAGTAAAATGATGTCTTTCCTTATTGTGAGTGTTTAACTCCTTATACTAACGGACTTAAAACAATCGTAACAAGTGATTTTAGAAAAGTAAATGATGTCTTTCTTTATTGTGAGTGTTTAACTCCTTATACTAACGGACTTAAAACAATCGTAACACGTGATTTTAGAAAAATAAAATGATGTCTTTCCTTATTGTGAATGTTTTAGATATTACACTAATAGCTTTGAAAAATTGTGATTGTTTTAGATATTACACTAATAGTTTTGAAACATTGTGATTGTTTTACTCAATACATTAATAGTTTTAAAACATTGTGAATGTTTTAGATATTACACTAATAGCTTTAAAACATTTTGATTGTTTTACTCAATACATTAATAGTTTTAAAACATTGTGATTGTTTTACTCAATACATTAATAGCTTTAAAACATTGTGATTGTTTTACTCAATACTCAAACAGACTTTAAATAGTCCCAGACCGTAATAATTCAAACTAGACTACCATATCTTCCAGTAACGTGAAGAAAATATTTAATTTAATTTAATGTAAGTTATGATTTTCCAAGATAAAGATTAGTACTGTTTGTCCAAATACACACCGTTAATAAAAATACAAGACGCCTTACATTGATGTAATATAGTTATTTGAATTATTTTTAAATCCGAACTTGACCAGTGCATATGAAATTTGACTAAAAATAAACACAAAATATAAACACTATCATTTTATAAGTCGATATATATTTTGGTATGAGAGGTGTGAGAGTTTAATACAATGAAAGATTTTATTACAAATAAAATGTTTTAATTCAATGAGGGTGTTTAATACAAGAAGAGTGATTAATACGATAAAAGTGTTTAATACCATTAGAGTGATTAATACAATGAGAGTGATTAACAGAAGGAAAGTGTTTAATGCAAGGAGAGTATTCAATGCAATGAGAGTGTTTAATACAATAAGAATGTAATACAATAAGAGTGATTAATACAATAAACGTTTTTAATACAGTGAGAGTGATTAACAGAAGGAAAGTGTTCAATGCAATGAGAGTGTTTAATACAATAAATCTGTTGAATACAATAAGAGTGTTTAATACAATGAGAGTGATTAATTCAAGGAAACTGTTTAGTACATTAAAAGTGTTTAAAACAAAGAGAGTGATTAATACAATGAAAGTGATTAATACAATAAACAATTTTAATACAATAAGAGTGTTTAATACAATGAGAGTGATTAATACAATGAAAGTATTTTTTAAAAAAATAATCAAAGATTTAATACAATGAGATTGTTTATTACAATGAGTGTTTGATAGGATTCAAACATTTTAAAATATGCAGATTTTCCATTTAGCAGAATTCGAAATGAAAATTATAGAATTTTCTCATTCAATATTGAGCTATGTTGCAATGGTCTCTTATAAATCGCCGGTTATATAGATAAAACGCGTGTTATGTTGCAATGGTCTCTTGTATAAATCGCTGCCTATAGAGATAGGTTTTCCATGTATTAATCGATTTATTATTTCTCTGTTTATTTATCATTTTTGATATTAACGGTAATTGTCTTGTCTTGACTAACTCTATTTAACCACTATGTTTACACTTACGGTAGTTTGCGTTAGGAAACCTATACAATTTTCTGAATGTTGTTCACTGTGGTCAGATTGATTTACGAGACTCTTTTAGAAGTTTTGGTCTGGAAGTCTATACAAACTTATAAATGCTGTTCACTGTGGTCAGTTTGATTTATTAGATACTTGTAGTAATTTGTGTTTTGAAGTCTATACAGTCTTATATATGCTGTTCACTGTGGTCAGATTGATTTATTAGACATTTGTAGTTTGGGTTTGGAAGTCTATATTTTAAATGCAGTTCACTGTGGTCGGATTGATTTATGAGACTCTTGTAGTAGTTTTGATTTGGAAATCTATACAGTCTTATAAATGCTGTTCACTGTGGTCAGATTGATTTGTTAGACATTTGTATTAGTTTGGGTTGGAAGTCTATACAGTCCTATAAATGCAGTTCACTGTGGTCAGATTGATTTAGTAGACATTTGTATTAGTTTGGGTTTGGAAGTCTATACAGTCTTATAAATGCAGTTCACTGTGGTCAGATTGATTTATTAGACTCCTGGCATTTGGAAAGCAGTGATGTGCAGAAACTATTGTTCCTTTACTATTATTACATCAAAATGCTGCTTTAACTCATTTTTGTTCTTGTGCTCGTATGTGTGTGTATTCATGCGTGCATATTATTATGTGGGTACATATTAGTTCTACATAAACTCGAAAGTACTATATATAAATCTCAAGCAAACTGTATCATTTTTATCGACATATTCTTTCACATGAAAATTCTATTCATTTAATAAATCGGCACAAGGAAAACAATTTAATTGCCGGCTTCAAGCACTGGTGATGTCTGCCTCACGCCCCCACAAGGCAGCACGGGTCTTTCTGGACAATATATCGATGCCATTTTAAAGTAGACATATATTTTACAAATTATTTCTTGTTATGTCAGTAATGCATGTGCTCGTGAACGTATTTCCGGAAATGTGTACCTGAAAGCCGTCCTATGTGATTATTAGCAAGTGCATGTGTCTATATGCATACACTCGACACTCTTCAGTTTGGCGTCATTTAGACATTCTGATTTCATTTATGGGGAGCGCTTCCGGCCTAGAACGGTTCGCGCTTGGAGTTGGGGGTTGGGGGCGTGTATTGTATAGCCAGGTATCCTAGGTGTGACTTCATTTAGCCAATACCGGAGCAAACGGTATTCAAATGCTATAACAATTCTCCGACAGGTAAGGTTGTTTGTATCTTTTATCAGCCTGACGTAAATAAATGTAAGTGCAGTACCACTGTTTCTTACTTTTAAAGAGACGAGAGCATGACTGTTTTGTAATTTTCAAATGCCTTGCTTAATTGGTCACCTAACGTGTTCAGGGACATTGACACGTTTCAAAACAGTTTAGTGTCGACCGCTTTACAAATGTTGACAGTATTTGTACGGCCGCTTTACAATTGCTAGGAGTTTAAATGATGACCGCTTTACAAATGTTGACAGTATTTGTACGGCCGCATTACAATTGCTAGGAGTTTAAATGATGACCGCTTTACAAATGTTGACAGTATTTGTACGGCCGCTTTACAATTGCTAGGAGTTTAAATGATGACCGCTTTACAAATGTTGACAGTATTTGTACGGCCGCTTTACATTTGCTAGGAGTTTAAATGATGACCGCTTTACAAATGTTGACAGTATTTGTACGGCCGCATTACAATTGCTAGGAGTTTAAATGATGACCGCTTTACAAATGTTGACAGTATTTGTACGGCCGCTTTACAATTGCTAGGAGTTTAAATGATGACCGCTTTACAAATGTTGACAGTATTTGTACGGCCGCTTTACAATTGCTAGGAGTTTAAATGATGACCGCTTTACAAATGTTGACAGTATTTGTACGGCCGCTTTACAATTGCTAGTAGTTTAAATGATGACCGCTTTACCAATGCTGACAACAGTTCTCGTGACGACCACTTCAGATTTTATTACAAATTAATTGCAAATTAATTACAAATACAAACTTTTTTTAATGTTCGATTTACAAATGCTAACAGTTTTAGTGACGACCGCTTTACAGATGCTAAGAATTAGAGTAATGACTCTTTACAAATGCTAACAGTTATAGTGATGACTCTTTACAAATGCTATCAGTTATAGTGAAGACTCTTTACAAATGCTATAAGTTATAGTGATGACTCTTTACAAATGCTAACAGTTATAGTGATGACTCTTTACAAATGCTAACAGTTATAGTGATGACTCTTTACAAATACTGTAAGTTATAGTGATGATTGTTTACAAATGCTATAAGTTATAGTGATGAATCTTTACAAATGCTATAATTTATAGTGATGACCATTTACAAATGCTAACAGTTAAAGTGATGACCCTTTACAAATGCTATAATTTATAGTGATGACCCTTTACAAATGCTAACAGTTAAAGTGATGATACAAATGCTATAATTTATAGTGATGACCCTTTACAAATGCTATAAGTTATAGTGATGACCCTTTACAAATGCTATAAGTTATAGTGAAGACTCTTTACAAATGCTATAAGTTATAGTGATGACTCTTTACAAATACTAACAGTTATAGTGATGACTCTTTACAAATACTGTAAGTTATAGTGATGATTCTTTACAAATGCTAACAGTTAAAGTGATGACCCTTTACAAATGCTATAATTTATAGTGATGACCCTTTACAAATGCTAACAGTTAAAGTGATGATACAAATGCTATAATTTATAGTGATGATCCTTTACAAATGCTATAATTTATAGTGATGATCCTTTACAAATGCTATAATTTATAGTGATGACCCTTTACAAATGCTATAATTTATAGTGATGACCCTTTTCAAATGCTATAATTTATAGTGATGACCCTTTACAAATGCTATAATTTATAGTGATGACCCTTTACAAATGCTATAATTTATAGTGATGACCCTTTACAAATGCTATAATTTATAGTGATGACCCTTTACAAATGCTATAATTTATGGTGATGACCCTTTACAAATGCTATAATTTATAGTGATGACCCTTTACAAATGCTATAATTTATAGTGATGACCCTTTACAAATGCTATCGATATTTTCAGACATTTCGATCAATACGCTTCAGAAATGGTTTGATTAGATGATGTGATTAAGTACTACATCTCTCTCTCTCTCTCTCTCTACACATAACTTGGCAGACTATGTAGCAGGCTACATCTTTTGAAGCACTACTTAGGAAATCTACAAGTATTTACTTATAAAACATAAGTAGTAATACAGTATATATTTATAAATATTTATTCATAAAATATCAGTAGTAATATATTAGATATCCACAATTATATATTTAGAAAATTATCATTAGTAATACATGAGAAATCTATAATTATTTACTAAAACTATTGTCATTTACAGAGAGTTCATTGCGGATAGTAAGTAATCTAAATATAACGGCTTGATTTTACAGCAACAACATCGAAATCAAAGAATGTCTGTCAGTTTGTACAATATAAATATATTATAACTTTAAGAAATGTGTCACTTTGTACAATATAAATAAATTATAACTATAAGAAATGTGTCACTTTGTACAATATAATATATTATAACTATAAGAAATGTGTCACTTTGTACAATATAAATAAATTATAACTTTAAGAAATGTGTCACTTTGTACAATATAAATAAATTATAACGTTAAGAAATGTGTCACTTTGTATAATATAATATATTATAACTATAAGAAATGTGTCACAGGGTAAATATAAATATATTATAACTTTAAGAAATGTGTCACAGGGTAAATATAAATATATTATAACTTTAAGAAATGTGTCACAGGTTAAATATAAATATATTATAACTTTAAGAAATGTGTCACAGGGTAAATATAAATATATTACAACTTAAAGAAATGTGTCACATTCTTCAATATAAATGTAGTATAACTTTAAGAAATGTTTCGTAATGTACAATATAAATATATTCTAACTTTATTAATGTGTCACAGCGTTCAATATAAATATTCGTATTTTATCTTTAAGAAATGGAGTGGTTATTATATAACTTGCCACAAATCAATTAGATAGAAGTTGTGATTTACGATATACGGATTGCGAATATATAGAAAGTTAGAATTTTGAAATTGAAACAAAATATAATTACTATAGGTAATGACCCGAATAGTTAGACATGTACAAGACGTTCAGATTCGTTTTGCTTTTCTAATTTGTTTAAATGTAAAGAGCAATTTGCTCTTTGTGCCCCTTTAGCGTGTAGTTCCTTTAGCGTGTAGTTCCTTTAGCGTGTAGTTCCTTTAGCGTGTAGTTCCTTTAGCGTGTAGTTCCTTTAGCGTGTAGTTCCTTTAGCGTTTGCAAATTGCACCTATAGTCTTAACCACTGTCTTTAGTCACGCCTCGCTTGATTAGTTTTAAAGAGCACCTTAAACACTGTCCTTAGTCTCGCCTCGCTTGATTATTTCTAAAGACTGAACTAAGTTAAGGCTCGCCTGATTAGTTCTAAAGAGCGTTTGGTACTAGAATTTAATATATGTTTGAATGAATTGTGCAGTACTCTGATTCTGAACTAGTATCATAAACAAAAACTGTTTCACAGCCGATGTAGTTTCTGTGATCATGCGAACGTAAAACGTAATTATTTCTATTTCATATTTCTGTCTTCAAACTTGTAATTTGTGTATTCCATGTCATGGATTTGGATTCTACAGAGGGCCACAATTGTTTTGTATTTTCGACATATTCTTTGAATTTACCGATTTACAAAATTAAAGATATTTGAAACATAATTCAAAATGCATCGATATATATTTAAACCAAACCATATCTAATATTCTTTTAGGTGTAATTTACGAAAAGTAATAATAGAGCATTAAAGATAAATGGCCAGATTTAGTGGACAGTACTTCTGTATTTATTGAAATTTACGAAAAGTAATTGTAACAGTTAATTCAGAAAGACCAAATTTAGTAACCAGTACTTCATCATGTATTTGTGATATTAATAGTTACAGTTAATCCCGAATGACCAGATTACTGTCCAATACTTCATTATTATTCTGAGGTCTCTTTGTAGCCCGCACGTTTTTAGACATATCTAAGCCATCATAATAATTTATTCGCAGTCACCTTCAACCCACCACATTCACTTTATCCCTCCACCCACTCTTTCATCAGAAGTATGCACACGACAAGGATCAGCACTTGCACATGCACAAGTACAGAAACACCATTATTTACTAAAAATGACTGGCAATGACGTCATCACAACATATAACCTCACCCGTAATCACCAACACTCACCAACACACAGCATTATTTGCTAAACATATCTTTCAATGATGTCATCACAACACATATCCTCACCCGTAATCTCCAACGCACAATATTATTTTCTAAACATGGCTGACAATGACGTCATAAAATCACATATCATCACTCGTAATCTCCAATGTACAACATTACTAAGCGTGACAGACAATGACATCATAACAACACATAACCCCACCCATAATCTCAAACACACAGCATTATTTAATAAACATGGCTGACAACACACAACGCGTTTTGCCCTCAAAGGATAACCAACTATAATTGCGTACAATACCACTACATACACGCACACACACTCACACCAACACACAGTGACGCACATACTTAGTCAAAAGGGAACAACCCACTGACAAAAAAGGCACGATATATTAACAATGCACTTTCAGAACACCAGATACACAGACGATGACTACAACGGTAAAGACATTAACCACCCACCCTAACAACACTAGACACAAAGACATTAACCACACACCCTAACAACACTAGACACAAAGACAATAACACAGTGCAAAATTCATTAACAACACACCTTTACTACAGTAGATACAAAGATAATAACCACAAAGTAAAAGACATTACCCATTGACGTTCACAACACTAGATATACATACAATAACCACAGTGGAAAAGCATTAACCACACAACTTCATAGCATTAGACACACAGACACAATATCCAAAATGGAATAGGCATTAACCACATAATTCCAACGGTCCTAAGAAAATGAAAATCGTAGCCAACTTACTACTAGTATTGTTCTTTCTTTTTAATGAAATCGTTTTGCTGACGTCACTGAAGTGATAGACAATAAAAGAGTTCTTGACGATTGATGACGTGTTTTTAAAATCAGTCTGAAAGAAGTGTGTGTATGTGTGTGTGTGTGTGTGTGTGTGTGTGTGTGTGTGTGTGTGTGTGTGAGAGAGAGAGAGAGAGACAGAGACAGAGACAGAGACAGAGAGACAGAGAGAGAAGTTAAGGGGAAGAGAAAAAACTTTGGGGACTGAGCTAACGTGCGGCACTAGTAACATTTATGCTATTGAAAACACAGAACGTAAGGTCTCCAGTGTTACATTAGTTTTAATTTCCATGACTTTTGTTTAGTTTTACATTAGTTTTAATTTCCATGATTTATGTCCAGTGTTACATTAGTTTTATTTTCCATGAATTTTGTCCAGTGTTACATTAGTTTTAATTTCCATGATTTCTGTCCAGTGTTACATTAGTTTTATTTTCAATGAATTTTGTCCAGTGTTACATTAATTTTAATTTCCATGACTTCTTTCCAGTGTTACATTAGTTTTAATTTCCATGATTTCTATTCAGTTTTACATTAGTTTTAATTTCCATGACTTTTTTTCCAGTTTTACATTAGTTTTAATTTAAAGAGTACAAGTCTACTTAAACTTTCCAGAAATTGGTTTTAGTGTTACATATGTATTTCTTTTCAGATGTTATGTTTTGTACTTTCTTTTTTTTAGTGCTATATAATACGTTTTTTTGCAGATGTTACATTTGTTGTGTATTTTCAATTGTTTTTAGTTCTACACAATGTATGTATTTTTCCAGATGTTACATTTCTATACTTCGCTATTAGTACCTCATAATATACATATTTTATTTCACATATTATACTTATAACCCTTCATTTTCTTCTAATGCTACATTAAATATGCATTTATTTCCATATATTACATTTGTATATCTTCCATTGTATTTAGTGCTACACAATGTAAGATTTTTTGTAGATGCTAGTAGTGTATACTTTATCTTTTATGCAATATATGCATTTATTTGCAGACGTTATATTGGTATAATGCCCCTTGTATTTAGTGTTATAAAATATATGTATTTCTTTCCAGACTTTATATTGGTATAATGCCCCTTGATTTTTGTGTTACAAAATAAATGTATTTCTTTCCGTATCCCACATCCCGATTCGTATCTACAGGAGTCGTGAATAAGGTCGTCAAAAGTGTTTGCTTGCTACTAGACTTTCTTATACACCTCGCGCATCTAGATTTTTTATTTCGTTAATTTAAAAATATATTATATATAATGACGTAAGGTCGAGCGAAGTTTTACGTCATAGGCTGATACTCTTCCAGGCCAACTTTCATCATACACGTCACAAATTAAATTACTATGCTTTATGTCCTTGAATGCATTTCATAAATACTATCTAATCCATAGATTGATATTTAAATTGAACACTTTAATGAACATGTGCCTGTCTTAGCTGTGGTAAAATGCAAACATGATTGATCAGTGAACAATATAATGTATTTGCAAAGGGGCTCACAACTCACATTTCAAATATATCCGCCTATATTTCATCACTTTATGCAGTTGAGGTGTTAGGTGTGTCTCGAAACAGAACACACTTTGAAGTCACTAGAGAAAGGATGGCTTGGAAATACAGGAATTTTTCTTTTTATTAAACTAGTGGGCTACCATGTGTCCAGGTCATGGAAATCAGTGCATATTGCCGCTAGTGGGACTATAACTACGCGTCGATAAACTACACTTTGTTGCTTTTGCGACCATAACTAAGATTTGATACGTTATAAATTGATACTATAACTAACCTTTGATAACTTACACATTTGGAAAATTGTGACTAAGCTTTGATAACTTACACATTTGGAAAATTGTGACTAAGCTTTGATAATTTACTCATTTGAACAATCATAACTAAAACTACTCTTTGATGAGTTAAACATTATTACTGTTTTGACCATAACTGCTCTTTGAAAAGTTACACATTGTTACTCATGTGACTTTAACTGCTCTTTGATAAGTTACACATTGTTACTCTTGTAACTTTAACTGATCTTTGATAAGTTACACAATCCTACTCTTGTGATTTTAACTGCTCTTTGAAAAGTTACACATTGTTACTCTTGTGACTTTAACTGCTCTTTGATAAGTTACAAATTGTTACTCTTGTTACTATAACTAATCTTGTATAAGCTACAAATTTGACCTTTGTGACAATAATTGACTTCGATAAGCAATACATTTTTATTTTAGTGATTATAAGTGCTCAGTGATAAGTTACTCACCTTGTTGTTGTGACTTTAACTGCTCTTTAATAAGTTACACAATTTACTGTTGTGACTATAAATACACTTTAATAAGTTACACAATTTACTGTTGTGACTGTAAATACACTTTAATAAGTTACAATTTAGTCACAATTTACTGTTGTGACTATAAATACACTTTAATAAGTTACACAATTTACTGTTGTGACTATATATACACTTTAATAAGTTACACAATTTACTGTTGTGACTATAAATACACATTAATAAGTTACACAATTTACTGTTGTGACTATAAATACGCTCTAATGAATTACACATTGCTACTGTTGTGACTAGAACTAAAGTTTGATAAATTGCTATTTTTGTTTGTATAACTGGTTTCGACACGTTACAAATTGTTACTTTTGTGGCTATAAATATCTTCGACACGTTACAAAGTGTTACAAATTCTTACTGTTTTGGCTATAACTGGCTTCAACAAATTACACATTGTTGACAATAACTGGCTTCGATATGTTTTACATTGTGATTGTTGTGTCTAAAACTGCGTTTCGACATGTTGCATATTACTACTGTTGTGACTATAATTACGCGTTGATAAGCTACATATTGTTAATATTGTGACTATAACTGTGCCTTAATTGCGGAATTAGTTGGTACTCATTATTCGCGTTTTGTAGGAAAGTTACAATGTTAGTGATTTGTGTGAATGTTACAAATAACACTTTCCACTAGGTGTTGGTCAATGCATTGGTGTTTCAAATACATTTCTCTACAGGTTATGAATTTGTGAGTGATAGTGGTCCTGTTCATCTGGCTGTGACGATTGTATCAAAAATGGATTTGCTCTATTTCCAAGACTGGTGATTGTGTCAAAAATTGGTGTGCTCTGTTCCCAAGGCTGTGGTAATTGTGTCAAAATGGATTTGCTCTGTTCCCAAGGCTGTGGTAATTGTGTCAAAATGGATTTGCTCTGTTCCCAAGGCTGTGGTAATTGTGTCAAAATGGATTTGCTCTGTTCCCAAGGCTGTGGTAATTGTGTCAAAATGGATTTGCTCTGTTCCCAAGGCTGTGGTAATTGTGTCAAAATGGATTTGCTCTGTTCCCAAGGCTGTGGTAATTGTGTCAAAATGGATTTGCTCTGTTCCCAAGGCTGTGGTAATTGTGTCAAAATGGATTTGCTCTGTTCCCAAGGCTGTGGTAATTGTGTCAAAATGGATTTGCTCTGTTCCCAAGGCTGTGGTAATTGTGTCAAAATGGATTTGCTCTGTTCCCAAGGCTGTGGTAATTGTGTCAAAATGGATTTGCTCTGTTCCCAAGGATGTGGTAATTGTGTCAAAATGGATGTGCTCTGTTCCCAAGGATGTGGTAATTGTGTCAAAATGGATTTGCTCTGTTCCCAAGGCTGTGATAATTGTGTCAAAATGAATTTGCTCTGTTCAAATGCTACGATGATTGTGTCATGATGGATTTGCTCTGTTTCCAAAGGATATGATACTGCGAGTATTGGATTTGCTCATTTCCGAATGCAGTGATGATTGTTTCAAAATTGTCTTTGCTCTGTTTTCGTGGATGTACCGATTGTGTCAAAATTGGATTTGCACTGTTTTCGTGGATGTGATTGTTCAAGATTGGATTTTTCCTGTTTTCGTGGATGTACTGATTGTGTCAGGATAAGATTTTCCCTGTTTTTGTGGATGTACTAATTGTGTCAGGATAGGATTTGCTCTGTTTAGGTGGATGTATTGTTTGTGTCAGGATAGAATTTGCCCTCTTTTCGTGGATGTACTAATTGTGTCAGGATTTGATTTGCCCCGTTTTCGTGGTGGATGTACTGAAGGTTGTGGTGATTTTCATGGTTTACTGTAACGACATTGAAGACACTATGTTCTTCAGAATGTGATCATTACAAGACGTTAAAATTATTATGTTCTTCAGAATGTGATCATTACAAGACGTTAAAATTATTATGTTCTTCAGAATGTGATCATTACAAGACGTTAAAATTATTATGTTCTTCAGAATGTGATCATTACAAGACGTTAATATTATGTTCTTCAGAATGTGATCATTACAAGACGTTAAAATTAGTATGTTATTCAGTCTGTGATCATTACAGGACGTTAAAATTGCTGTATTCTTCTCTTGTAGCATGAGTACTCTTATAAAGAGCTCTTAAACAAGTGATCTTAAATACATTGACACATGATGTACATGTTTATGCAATGATCAGCAGTTATTGCACAAATACAAACTGTCAAGCGCTTATGTATATTTCTGTTATGTTAGTGAATAATTTATGTGTATGAAGCAACATAATGCTTATGAGTTGGTATGGTATTATTAATTTTACAATTTTTTACAATTCCAGTTTTAAGAAATGAGTTAAGATGTTTTTTTCCTGTAAAAAGAACTGTAATATGTTTATGAATGAATAATAATTATTATCCTCTTACAAAGATAACTTTTGGAAATATTGTCGTTTGAAAGTAATGGTTAATAAAATTTAATCATATTAAATACACACATTTCTGATTGCATAATTACACAAATCTCTATTTCTTGTAAGAAAATTAATAGATCTATATATCTGGTTGAAATATTCAATAGGTCCATATTTGTTATTGTAAAATTCGGTTCACCGACAAATGCGCGCCCCGATGACGCGTTCTGTCCCTAACTCTAAACCTAAACCTAACCCTAACCTAACTCTAACCCAAACCCCTAATCCTAAACCTAACCCTAACCATAACATAACCCGAACCTAAACCTAACCCTAACCCTAACCCTATCGGGCATATGTCGGTGCGCGCAATTGTCGTTCGCGCATTTGACGGGTCACCGTAACATTCAATAGATCTGTTCTGCGTTCATTTTAAAAAAAATGTATAATGTTGTACCCCTCATAATATCCTCGTTTATTATTTCTTTTCAGGACAAATTTCTCAAAGGTTCAGTCGAAGCGAACAACAAACAATGAACGTTAGTGGAAACACTTCCATAGCGGAGGATGAAACAGGTCATTAAATGGGTCATTAAATGGGTCAACCCTTTTATTAAGAACATTTCTTTCTCTACCCTTCTTTCAACATTGACGCGCATATACACGCAATCTATCTATCTATCTATCTATCTATCTATCTATCTATCTATCTATCTATCTATCTATCTATCTATCTATCCGCCTGTCTGCCTCTCTCTCTCTCTCTCTCTCTCTCTATGTCTGTCTGTCTGTATGTATCTATCTATCTATCTCTGTCTGCCTCTCTCTCTCTCTCTCTCTCTCTCTCTCTATGTATGTATGTATGTATGTATGTATGTATGTATGTATCTATCTATCTATCTATCTATCTGTCTGTCTGTCTGTCTATCTATCTATCTATCTGTCTGTCTGTCTATCTATATATCTATCTATTGTCTATCTGTCTGTCTCTCTTACTGTCTGTCCATCTATTTATCTATCTATCTCTGTCTGTCTATCTGCCTGTCTATCTATCTATCTGTCTGTCTGTCTATCTATCTATCTATCTATTGTCTATCTGTCCGTCTCTCTTACTGTCTGTCCATCAATCTATCTATCTGTCTATCTATCTATCTATCTATCTATCTATCTATCTATCTATCTATCTATCTATCTATCTATCTATCTATCTATCTATCTATCTATCTATCTATCCATCTATCTATATTTGGAAGTGTCGTGTACGTTAATGTTTTATATGTAGGTCATTATTTAAAAATGTGGGCACTTCTGGATCTTCCACAATAAGTACATTTCCAAGCGAAACGTTTATTTAACCGTTTTCTTTGAATGCGAAACGTTTATTATACTGCTAATTTTAACGCTCTTAAAATACACGTATGTCGATTTCAGATTATTTGAAAGTTAACAGTGAGATTATTATTATGCATGTTTCAACATTTAGGCATTTAGGCACTTTTTGTGGTGATATTGTTAAATTTCAATTTTGGAAATAAACGTCTGAGGTAAAGAATTTATAGGTATGCTGATGTAATCTATAACCGTTTTACTTGGATGAGTAGCTTTTATTATCCAATGTATAAATTTAATAGACCGTGACCAGCCAATGGGCTGAGATCACACTTTTACCACCTGGAGAGAAATCTATTTCCTAATCACTTGAATCTGGGGTAGCAATTAAGTCTGGTCATGAAATACAGCCAATAGCTAAAGAGTGAGTTAACTGACTGAGAGAGAATGGATTTGTGCTATTGATAAGTTATATTTGTTTTTCACATTCATAAGTATTTTGTGAATAGTCTATTATTGATAGTAATTGCGAACTATTAATATGTTATTGTTTTTCACATTTATAAGTATTTTGTGAAGAGTATATTATTGATACTAATTGCGAACTAAGATGATCGTATGTAGTACGCTAAACACTTGCCATTGTTCTAGTGAATACGAACATGAAAAAAGGATGTAATATTTATTATGATGTATTTGTTTATCAGGTTAATAAATACTGTTTCAGGAAACTGTAATTTGAGAAATGAATGTACGAAAGAAAAAAGTTAGAGGTGAATAAACTGGAAACGTAGCATTTGTTCCCTGCTTATAACTTACAAGGAAAAAGCAGTTTTTCTTGTTTTACCAGAATCTCCTGATTAACTGATTTATAAACTGCTACGACTGTGGCAGATGCAAGCAGTATCTACACGTGTGTGTAAGTGTATCATGGAATTTTTGGTACAAGGAAATATTGATATAAGTGTTGCTCTGATTGTGAGAGATAATACTGCAGAACACTCAAATTAGCCTCGAGAGAAATGCAGCCCATCTTTGTTCTACAGCATGCAAAAGAAAGGCATGGAACTGACAATTCCCTTGGGACAATAAGTGTGTGATTTTGTTATGAAAGCACGCAAAGACTGCTGAAAGACTATTGCGGCTTTGCCTAGACAAGGTTACGTACAAACTATTAATGCTATAATCTCATTACTTCATTTCCTTGTTCTGATTAGACATTACCCTGTGATTTATATTGATTCTTATTTGTTGAAAAAAGTTTTTGGAAATAAGACTGTATAAACTTTGAAACTACTTTAATGTGGTTTGTGGAAATATTGATGTCAAATAATATAGGCCTATTCATTGTATTTACTATATGTATATCTGATTGTTGATTTAATAAATTTAGTTTAAATTTATTGACCTTCTAACACATGTTGATAATATTATGTTGGAGAAGAAATTTGGTGAATGGAGAATCACTAAATATGGATTAAAGAAGGTTTTGTCTTCTCCTTCAGTAAGATTTCCTCCTACGGAAATATTGTGTGACTGTAAATGTTTGTCTTTAATTTTTCTGGAAGAGAGAAACGTTTACTACGCCCGCATATCTGCCAAGTGAGACGAGTGGTGTCTTCTGGGAAATTATTAATATCATAACTTAAGATTCTCGTCACTTGTAATTAGTTTAGGATGATTGTTAATAATACTCACAAACAATATCTAGTGAAGCATAGTGTCACTACTAATTATGTGTGTAATACATTTATAATAATGTAATATACCAGTTGCTTACTAGTTACATGCATAATACCTCTACAAAGTGCAGAAGTATGAAATGAGACTTCTGGTTTTGACATATGTGTCAATCAATGTCACATTTTTGATTCGGGTGATTCTGACGTTCACTAGACTGACTGTACTCGCTCAAATATAGTCTGAGAACACAGATATACGATAGATCGATGTAGTGAAATAGAGATCATGATGATAGAATTTCATTAACATTACAGTTAAGGATAGACAAAGATAAGTTTAACTACAAAACAGATAACGAGAAAGAAACTGAATACAAGGGAATTTAATACAAGAGAATGGTTAGCAATATTAATAACAGAGCACCTTCTCCATACATCGTTCAGCATCAATTCACTATTGTTCTTTACCTGTGTGTGTATAATCATGTTTTAATCCATTAGAGTTCTTTAATAATGAGTATGTCTTTATGTGTCAATTCACTACACTTATTTACCAGTGTTCCTACATTCATGGGTCAATCCACTACACTTATCTACCAGTGTTTCTACATTCATGGGTGAATTCACTACACTTATCTACCAGTGTTTCTACATTCATGGGAGATTCGCTACACCTATTAGAGTGTTTACATGCTTGAGTCATTTGACTACAGTTGTTTACATGCTTGAGTCATTTCACAACAGTTGTTTACATGCTTGAGTCATTTCACAGCAGTTGTTTACATGTGCTTTTTACATTCAAATGTCAAAAATTAAGTTTGCACAATTTAGTCATTATAAGTTTTAAAAACAACATATCTTAAAAAATGATTGTTGACAATATAGTCACTATCACATTGATAAAAGCACAACTTATCATTAACTACACCTGATTACAGTATAATCACTTTCACCTTACAAAACGGCAACTTATCTTGATCATCATTTGATGTTACTATTCTCACTTTCACAATTAAGGACTAACTTATCTTGAAAACAATTTGATACCATTATAATCACTTCACATTAAATACAACTTATCTTGAACTACACTTGATTACAATGTAGTCATTAACAGAGCATAAAATTATGCATCACACATCATTATAAATTTGAAAATGTACTTTAATGATATCAGGAAAAATGTCAATCAAACAGCATAATGAATTAGTCTTAAATTTCAAAGTGAAATAATTTATTGTATATAACGTAATGAATTATTCTTAACTTACAAAGTGCAAACTTTATTGAATATTATGTGATGAATTAATTTTAACTTTACAAAGGATACAATTTATTGTACTGCACTGAAAGAATCAGACTTATCTTTCAAGGGGAAATAATTTATTGTATTGCACTGAAAGAATCAGTCAACATTTAAAGGGAAATAATTTATTATATATTACACAAATGCAATAGAGGTCCAGAGGAAATAGGCAGAAGGAATATTGACTGTTTGACCATCCATATCATACATTATTGTAAAGGAAAAAGGGGGGAGTAATCAGGAAAAAATATTTTTTATCCTTGATTATCTCTACTTGTCCATTGCGTGACATAACAGACGTTTGCAAGTGTCGTCTGCTAGCAAAATGACGTGTTAATGACGTGCACTGTCAGGAGTTTGTTTCCATATATACTGTCAGTGAGTCTGCTTATTTTGCTTACATACACTTTCAGCAAGTTTGCTAATTTAGTGTTTTCAACATTTTAATAAAAATAAGATTGATTAATTATTTATATTAGATGTTCAATAAATATGTTTACAATATGTAGAAAACGTGTTTAGTATATTCTAACAATTCTTATTACAAATTTAATTAGGAATTATATTTTAGGAGTATTGCACCTCAGAGTAATGCACATTGTTAGCGTTAGAAAGTAGGGATACACACATGAATTTTCTCTAAGATAGTGAGAACGTGATTATGCATAAAAAGACTATCTGTAGCTATTTTACTCAAGTGTGCATCAGGTCTGGACTACAGAGAGGTGTGAGACCTCATATTGTTTGCCTGCACGAGTTTGGACAATCTTTCTATCACTGTCATGACCAGAGAAGAAAGACTTGAATATTCTCCATGTATTGTATAGATTTGGACGTGTGTTCTGTCACACCCACTTCTTTTATGGCATCCTGTAAAGCATTGTCAGTACTCTACGTTGGATCTGAAACATGGGCAGTGGTTGGTCATCAGAAATGACAAGTACTGATGGATCAAGACTGGACCAGGAGAAGAATATACTATGCCACTCACATTTTGGAACTGTCGCCAAAGACAGGTGTCCATGATGTACATTTTAGTACTGTCATCGTAGGCAGCTGTCCATGATCTTCAGCATAAGACAGAGGCTTCAGCGTTATTCAACGTGGGACAAGTACTGCAAGTGTGTACATGCTTAACTGTTTGTGGGAGGTGTTTCATCATCGAGTGTGTTATTGCCAGATGCCAGTGACTGTGCTTTTTTGTGTTTGCCAGTGTGTTGGTCAAGTGTAACCACTTCATTTTGTGCTGATGTATGTTCCTGCATCAACATTTCAGCATTTATTACTAATACTTATAAGTAGGAAAACATTTTAGAGGTGCATTACTTAGGTAGGGTAGATATAGTATAAATATTATCATCATTAACATTTTTGGTTTTTAAACCTGAAATTTCTGCATAAACATTTAACTTTCATAAATACTTATTTAGTGGCTTTTTTCGATTATCACCACTGTTCTAATTAGCATTTATTGTTATTGGATTTTCACCCACTATTTCTAAGATATTGATTTTATTTAAGGTTAGATATTTTCTGTGATTAGCACTGCTAATTACATTTAATTGATCATTTATCATCTGTGTTGGTTTTGTAATTAAATGTTTGCCGTCATCACCGCTGTTGTGCTTATAATTTTATTGGGTCTATGACCAGTGTATTGTACCACTCAATTTTCGGCAGTTGTGGAAAGTGGTCATCACCATTTCTCCAGTCTATTTGCTATCATTTTTATTTAACTTATTCATCATTTTCCTATTCATCACTCTTGTTCCTCCCAGCCCATGAATGTCGCATATGGATGCCTCAGAATGAACGACTAACAATGTATGAAATTTATCCCCATTTTTCATTCTTTTTAGAATAAATTCTTTGTTAACTCTATTCAAGAGTTGGGTTTCCTTTCTCTGTTGTGAAAGTGTGTGTTAGTGCAGTTATTGTTTGTTTGTTCTCTATATGTCCCTCACACGACATTCACACACCTACTCACACATACACGTCGACTTTCACATTTTACTCTGCATCTCAGAATAAAGGTACCCCATACCCCTCTCTCTCTCACACACACACACACATAAAAGAACATTCGTGTGTCTGAGTGCGAGAGTTGGTTATCGTCATCTGGCCACACAATGTGATCCCGGCATTCGTGGCAGCTGATCTGACCCCCTCTCCCTACCCACTGAGGAGGAGTGAGGGGCCGCAACTAACCAGCAACGACATCCCCATGACCGCGACAATTATGTCATTTATTTCTCTTACAGATAATGTTGACTGCTTTGTTGTGGGGATTGTGTTGTTGTTATTAATATGTCAACTGTCTGTAAAATCTCAAACTGATCGTCACTACAGTACATTCATTAATGTAAATATTTTATTGGTTAAATCTTAACTGTATAGTCATTACATCAGGGTTGCTAAAGTAAACATTTCTCACATCTTAACTGTGTACTCATTAAAGTATAGTTACAGTTCTTCTTGTATAATTTGAATTTTATATTTTTCATATTTATTGAAAAACGTCATGGCTAAATTAATGATCCATACTCAGGAGAAATTGAGAGTTACTATTATAAACATGTGTCACATTGTAAGTGGGTAGCAATTAAAGTATGAACTATGAACATTGGGTACATCGTAACTGTGTAGTCATTAAAGTATAGTTGCTAATATAAATATTTGTCACATTTTCACTGGGTAGTCATTAAAGTGTGGTTACTAATATGAATATTGCTTTCATCGTAACTGTGTAGTCACTAAACAGTACTCACACTAAAATAACATTTGTCAAATTTGATCTATGTTATAATTAAAGAATAACTACTATTTTTTCTCATCTAAACTTTGCATTTATTAAATTATAGTCACCAATATAAACATTGTTACATATTCACTGGGTAGTCATTAATGTATGGTCAACAATATAAACATTTCAAAGTAGATTAACGATGAAGGTAATATACATCCTCTGTATTGGACGAGTGCATGATGGGATCGAAATATAACACTATAAATAGAACAGGGCCCGCGTTGCAACATATTTTTTGTTTCATTTCATCTCTCCCATACATTTTGTTTCCTTTATTGTGACGTGTTTTGATTTACATTATATGACAATTGAAAGTGTATAACCATACATTTTTCCCCTTTATTGTAACGTGTTTAGATTTACATTATATGACAATTGAAAGTGTATAACCATACATTTTGTTTCCTTTATTGTGACGTGTTTAGATTTACATTCTATGACATTTGAAAGTGTATAACCATACATTTTGTTTCCTTTATTGTGACGTGTTTAGATTTACATTATATGACAATTGAAAGTGTATAACCATACATTTTGTTTCCTTTATTGTAACGTGTTTAGACATTATACGATAATTTAATTGTTTAGTTGAAAGTGTGAAACGTAGTTCAACTTCATCAGTAAATGGGAATTTACATTTGTGCGTTTATTTATTATACCAAAATGTGTTCAGTTTACAGTTTATTAAAACATGTTTATTTGTTATACCAAAATGTGTTCAGTTTACAGTTTATTAAAACATGTTTATTTGTTATACCAAAATGTGTTCAGTTTACAGTTTATTAAAACATGTTTATTTGTTATACCAAAATGTGTTCAGTTTACAGTTTATTAAAACATGTTTATTTGTTATACCAAAATGTGTTCAGTTTACAGTTTATTAAAACATGTTTATTTGTTATACCAAAATGTGTTCAGTTTACAGTTTATTAAAACATGTTTATTTGTTATACCAAAATGTGTTCAGTTTACAGTTTATTAAAACATGTTTATTTGTTATACCAAAATGTGTTCAGTTTACAGTTTATTAAAACATGATTCTCATTTATTCTACTTATTTCTAACAGATTCCATCAACATGTACATCGCTCTCGGCGTTCTGTTGGTGATCATGCTTGTTGGACTGGTAACAAATGTGCTTTCTACAGTCGTGTGGATGACGCAAGCAAAGCGGAATTCAGCAGCTCTTTTCATTGGTTGCCTTAGTTTTACAGACGCTCTCTATTGCCTGACAATACTCCTATTTTATATTGTAACACTCCTAGTAATATTTGAGACTGCATGCTTGTGGTACATGGCTACGGAAGTCCTATTTATGATTGCAAACGCGTCCAGGTAAGCCATTTCTATTTTCAAATCAGTAAAATGACGATTTATGTGTGTTAGAAATATCGTTCAGCAAATAGGCATAGAGTACTCCTTTAAATTTAATACATCAGTTTCACGCACGCACATACACTCACGCACACACGCACACACGCATGCACGCACGCATACATAGATAGATAGATAGATAGATAGATAGATAGATAGATAGATAGACAGACAGATAGATAGATAGATATAGAGACAGATAGATAGATAGATAGACATACATACATACAGATAGATAGATAGACAGACAGACAGACATTCAGACAGATAGATAGATAGTTAGAATAGATATACAGACAGATAGATAGATCCAGCTAGACTTGTATGTTACTTCTGATTACAGATAAGTACAGCTAGACTTGTATATTACTTCTGATTACAGATAAGTACAGCTATACTTGTATATTACTTCTGATTACAGATAAGTACAGCTAGACCTGTATATTACTTTTGATTACAGATAAGTACAGCTAGACTTGTATGTTACTTCTGATTACAGATAAGTACAGCTAGACTTGTATATTACTTCTGATTACAGATAAGTACAGCTAGACTTGTATATTACTTCTGATTACAGATAAGTACAGCTAGACTTGTATATTACTTCTGATTACAGATAAGTACAGCTAGACTTGTATATTACTTCTGATTACAGATAAGTACAGCTAGACTTGTATGTTACTTCTGATTACAGATAAGTACAGCTAGACTTGTATATTACTTCTGATTACAGATAAGTACAACTAGACTTGTATGTTACTTCTGATTACAGATAAGTACAGCTAGACTTGTATATTACTTCTGATTACAGATAAGTACAGCTAGACTTGTATATTACTTCTGATTACAGATAAGTACAACTAGACTTGTATGTTACTTCTGATTACAAATAAGTACAACTAGAGGTTTGCACTTTTCTTACCACACATGCCCACTCCTAAACATTTAATATAATTATATCCACAGAAGTTTACAACTACACCATTGTGTTAATTACCACTTCTGATATTAATAATAGACTGTTGCGCTAATTCTCACTGTAAAAGTTTACATCAAGATTTTTTTGGTAATTCTATCTTCTTGTATTTAAAACACTTCATTTGTGTTAAATCTCACTATTGTTTAGATATATTCTGCTTTGTCAGTTCTGACTGCAGTTGTTTCCACCAAGACATGAGTTTTAATCTTGACCACAGCTCTTTAAAACTGGGCGTTTTTGTTCATTCCGAGTGTAGATGTATGCAACCAGACTTTTGATTACTTTTAGCTACATATAATTACGACTAAGCTTTTATATTAATTCTGACTGCAGATGCTTAGAATTAGACATAATGTTAGTTCTGACTACTGTTGTTTAAAACTAGACTGTTGTCATCATTCTGACAAAACTTGTTTAAAACTAGACTATTGTCATAATTTTGAGGACTGTCGTTTAAAACTAGACTATTGTCATGATTCTGACGATTTTGTTTAAAACTAGACTGTTCTCATGATTCTGACGATTTTGTTTAAAACTAGACTGTTCTCATGATTCTGACGTCAGATGTTTAGATCATAGCTCTTATGTTAATTCTGACGATAGTTGTTTACAACTCTGTAAATTCTGTCATTTTTATAACTAGAATTTGGGATAATTAATGCTTATAAATAGGCTCTTGTGTTGATTATTATTAAAGAAAATTATAACTAGATAGTGTGTGCTAATTCTGAATGCATTTGTTTATAACTAGAAATTTGTTTTAAATCTGACTTTAGATATTTATACATTGACTGTTATCTAAGTCGAACTAATGGTTTCCACAACTAGACTTTCGCAATACTTCTGGTTATAGATGGTTACCCCATGATTTTGTGTTAGTTCTGGCTACAAATGCAAACAAATAAAATGTTGTGTTCATTCTGTTGAAGTAGATAAGAACTTGATAATCGTGCTAATTATCTCTGCAGATGTTTACAACTCTACTTTTGTGTTAATTCTGGCTACATATGTTTATAAATTGTCTGATTTGCTACATTTGATTGCAGTTGTTTACAAATCGATTGGTGTGTAGTATCTGACTGTAGATATGCTTACAAGTTTGGATTTTTGTGTTTATTTTTATTTTCTTTTAATTCTTATATTCCAAATTGACTATTGTGTTTTATATATATAAAATATATCAAAGGTAACTACAACAAAGTTAATAGAAAGAGAGAAAAATGGCAATATGAGGTTTTATATATGCAAATATTTGTCTGACTAAAGTTGTAGATACTTCGCTTAAAGACTTTGATTCGTGAGTGTATTTTCTATACATCCTCATTTTATGTTTGATGAAAGGCTATATGTTTTGGTGTGTACGTAGATAAATTTACATTGTTAAATATCATAATCCCGTCCATATTTTGAAATGCACTAATTTTTATGCAAAGTAAGAAATAATTTAACCCTTAATATCAAGAGGCACTTCTCGTATGAAAAATACATGTCACAAAATATAACAGTGGGTTAAAAACTGACGTATACATAATGCGCTAGATTCAGTAAACGATAATCCATATGGATGTATATTTTCAGGTTACTGACTGTTGCTGTTCTGATACAAAGATGGCTGGCTATTTATAGACCGCTATTGATGACACGCCTTTGTACACTGAAGCGACAGCTCATTGTGCTCACATGTCTGTCTCTCCCGATCATCACAATTCACGTCTTTGACGTATACGTCATTTGGGGTGGTGAAAGTACGTGTGAACATAGTGATTTTGAAGAACAAATGGAACATTTTCTGCAAGCGTACAGGATAGTCAACTTAACCTTCCCTCTCCTGTGTTTCATGTGTATGTTTGTTTTCAGTGGCGCTTTACATTATTCATCCTGTAATATTTCAAAGGTAACTAATTTATATCTATTTTTAAATATTATAATTAATTTAGCGAGTACCCAATTGATATCTATTTCAAATATTATAATTAATTTAGCGAGTACCCAATTGATATCTATTTCAAATATTATAATTAATTTAGCGAGTACCCAATTGATATCTATTTCAAATATAACGAATTTAACGAGTACCCGTTTTATTAATTGTTTTTCAATATATTACCAGCATATTGAGAAAACTATTACCTCAATTACCAATTCTTTATTACAATGTTTCTTTGAACTGTAATTACTGTTATCTCTGTTACTAATTCATTATTAAAAAGGTAATGTTAAAATATAAGTAGTTTCTTTATAGCATCAGATCAGTTGGCAAATATGTTGTTACCTTCTTGCTATTAAATGCAGACCAAATAAATCAAAATTAACCCATGCGACTCCATATTTCGAAGAAAATGTCTTTTGTCATTCTGTTGTTCTTTTTCTTTTGTATAAGTAGAAAAAAAATAAATTTGCTGAAAGGGGAGACGACGTCAAGGGGCAAATAGCATATTTGAAAGAGTTTTCGTAAGCTCAATCGGCAACTACTGTTCATGTTAATATTTAATAATTTGGAGATAATAGCTAGTTTGCGGATTTTATTTTCATATTTAAATAATAAAATGGGTGCTAGGCAATAAGAATAACATGGAAATGAATATGTACATTAAATTATTTATATACTTATTTTATTTCAGGTGACGTCAGGATTCCGATCCCGACGCAGGCAACGACATCTAGAACAACGAATGACCTTGACAATTATCTGTTTGTCAACAATTTCAATGGTAGAATTTTCCTTATCTATCATCTTTATTTTAATTATTTTGGAGGTAATTTGCTTAATGACTACCTGGCAAGTGAATCAGTTCAGTTTTCTAGACAGCTCAAGTATGCAATAGGGTAGCGTGCGTTAATGATACAAGAGGTCAATTTTGTTCTCCCCTGTCTGAGCTACGTCTGAATTCTCCATTCTGCAGTCGAAGGGACAGCGTCTACATTTCCTCAATGGACACGAGGATTTCTGCATTTGATAGGATGTGATGACACACTTCACTAGAAAAATCGTCCGATAATGCTAAACATCGTTGGGTTTTCCGTCGTCACGGCAACCAAGAAACAATGACAATTATCAAGACGGGCAACGGTCTACTGAATATCAGATTTTTCCCCTTGTGATAATCTGAAAGGGTGCCTAGATTCATACAGATCTTCACCTACTATAAAGACGTTACGAGGCGTCTATATCTTCTCAACAAAGCATCCAAACGAGCGATGCATCATCTTCTCTTCAGAGCACCTCTATGAGTGACGCAACAGATTACGTCACCTCTCTTCAGAGCATTCTTACGAACGAACTTACCATCTTTCATCACACCTTCTCAAGCATTCCTTGTGAGTGACGTGACAGATCACGTCATCTTCACTTCAAGCATCTTATGAGCCAGGCTACGATGTATCATCTTCTCTCCAAAACATCTCTATAAGGGACGTCACCTCTTCAAATATCCCTTATAAATGACACGTGAAATTATGTCACTGACCTTCGAACTTTGACAGTATTGTGAGTAGTTAATAAAATTAGAAGTCAAAAGTGCACCTAGAACTGATAGGAAAGAGAACATTTAAAATCTTAGCACACCTAGAACTGTTAGGGATAGGAACACAGAATTGTACTTTTTGATCAATCAGAAATTTCTTATTGCTACAACTTTTGTGAATTGAATTTCACTATTGATTTTGGGTATTTGTATACAATGTGAATTTAGCATGATATCTAATGTAGGCCTATTTTTGTATACAATGTGAATGTAATAGGATGGCTAATGTAGGCCTATTTTTGTATACAATGTGAATTTAACATGATATCTTATGAAGGCCTATTTCTGTATACAATGTGAATTTAACATGATATCTAATGAAGGCCTATTTTTGTATACGAATTGTAGATGATAGCGGTGGTATTTACGCAAAAAGAATTGTATGAATAACTTTTATTTCACATTTTTGGAAAATTATCATTTTCATCTCCCTTTATTTCCCACCGAGTGTATGACATTGGAAAGTTGAATGTATGGCTAATCACTGTGCCAATGAATAGTGCCCCCCCTTTAAGTCAGGAAATAAACAACCTGATTTAAGCACTTTCAATTACCTTGTAATTCATAGTTTTTGAGAGGGGCGAAAGAATTTGTATTTGTATTGTTTTGTACCGTTCGTCTGTTCGTCCGTTTATTCTCTTGCCCCAACCAATCATCAATGGTGTATATCTTGTGTGTCTATGTAACAAACTGACACGACGTATTACTGCCACATGTCACACAGGCTTTTCTTGGAGGCGCACCAGAGTGGGCCGAAACAGACCTCACCCCTTTTATCTCTTACTTTGGCTCGGGCCGGCTTAACAGTATTTTGTGACAGGTGTCTTGGTGTCTATATAATTAGTCATGCATACACAACTCTGGAGATGATAAGGGTGTCTTGGTGTGTATAAATGATTAACAGAATCCCCCCAAACTTCCAAGGTTGTGGATTATTTAGCACGTGTAAAGCATGCCAAGAAGTCCTGTGCTATTGTGTTGGTGTATTCTTTTCTAGCACAAATGTGCACTTTCACAATTATACAAAAGAACTAAATATAGTTCCTACCTAAAAACTACACTAAAGAACTCTAAAATGATTTCTACCTACTCCTAAAAAGAACTCTAAAATGATTTCTACATACTCCTAACTTTTTTAGCTAGTCTCGAAGCAAATAAATAGATAAGTCATATTGATGTAAATAATACATATTCATGACCAACGTACACGCACACAAACTCACTGACTGTATGTATCGAAAGTACATTCATTCCACAAAAAGAGACAAAGAAATGAACGCACCTTATGATCGATAAGGGGAAGTAAAATTAACTTAAAAGAAAAAGAATTTTTTCGTTTATTCCCGACCGTGAGAGACTGACAGATAGGCAGATAGAGACAAATAGGAAGAGAGACAGAGAGACAGAGAGAGAGACAGAGAGAGAGACAGAGAGAGAGACAGAGAGACAGAGAGACAGAGAGAGAAGTATGAAGAAGACAAAGAAATAGAAATAAGTGAGACAAAGAGGAGTGGGCGAAGGAAGAGATAAAACAAATATTTGAGAGAGACTTTAGTCAGGGAGATGGACAAGGATGAGATAGAATGAAGGAAAAGTAGAAATAGACAATTGTGAGATAATGACAGAAAAGTAGAGATAGGCAATTGAGAGAAAATGACAGAAAAGTAGAGAGAGTCAAGCTTGAAATAAAGATGTAGAGAGAGACTAGGGTGAGATAGTAATGAAAGAAAATTAGTGAGAGAGATACAAAGGTGAGACAGATGAAGGAAAAGTAGAGAGATACAATGGTGAGACAGATGAAGGAAAAGTAGAGAGATACAATGGTGAGACAGATGAAGGAAAAGTAGAGAGATACAATAATGAACAAATACATTGTTTGACTGATCATGGATTTTTTTATGTCCTTGAGGCACAATAATTTTAACGAAAACGGGTATGGGAATTTACAATTAAGACATCGTGTCTTACTCTACTCGGGTATGGAAGCTGACAGTTATATACATCGTGTCTTAAACTAGTTGGGTATGGAAATTTACAATTAGGTACATTGTGTCTTACACTAATCGGGTATAGGAATTTACAATTAGGTACATTGTGTCTTACACTAATCGGGTATAGGAATTTACAATTAGGTACATTGTGTCTTACACTAGTCGGGTTTGGGAATTTACAATTAGGTACATTGTGTCTTACACTAGTCGTGAATATGAATTTTCAATTAGGTACATTGTGTCTTACATTAATCGGGAATGGAAGGGAACACTTAGGTAGCATATTGAAAAAAGTATATTAAGGCTACACTAAATTTCAATAAATTACAGACAATTGGTGAATGCATAAATGTTTATTTTGAGCAGAAAAAAAAAATAGCAAAACAGTGCTATTAGAATAAATGAACGAAAGTCGATGAAAGCAATAATATTTATCGTCAGAGTTCAGTTTCGTAAGCACCCAAACGATTTAGAATTTTCATTTTGCGGCCGATATACCCGTTATTTTGTGGGGTATCTTGAACACTGAACGATATACCCGTTATTTTGTGGAATATCTTGAACACTGAACGATATACCCGTTATTTTGTGGAATATCTTGAACACTGAACGATATACCCGTTATTTTGTGGAATATCTTGAACACTGAACGATATACCCGTTATTTTGTGGAATATCTTGAACACTGTACTATATACCTGTTCTTTTGTGGAATATCTTGAACACTGAACGATATACCCGTTATTTTGTGGAATATCTTGAACACTGAACGATATACCCGTTATTTTGTGGAATATCTTGAACACTGTACTATATACCTGTTCTTTTGTGGAATATCTTGAACACTGAACGATATACCCGTTATTTTGTGGAATATCTTGAACACTGAACGATATACCCGTTATTTTGTGGAATATCTTGAACACTAAACGCAATAAACTGAAATAAAATCGTGCTATATTTGAAATAAATTATGAAGTGAAAAACAAACTACAAGTATGTTCATTTTCAAATTTAGCTCTACTGATTTTAATCTGTAAGCTTTTGATACATCTAGCAAAATATAAAATATATGAGCAGAATAGGCAGATAAATCAAAGGCTGAACGACAGACGCTGAATTCTTATAATAGAACAATCAAAATTAAATTTAGTTCCTTAAACCCCTGTACAGATCTATTTCCATATCTACACTACCATGGGTGTATCGGACGAACGGTAGTATCCACATAATTCTTATCAATGCAGAAATATTTCTTCCAAGGGTGGTATGTTGTTTTATGGCATTTATATTGTGCACAGCATTGTGGTCCGTTTGGATCACATTCATCCATTTTATCACGGCATCGCAAATATGGTATCTCCCAGACTGACCGTTGTATTCTATAAATAGAACAATCAAAATTAAATTTAGTTCCTTAAACCCCTGTACAGATCTATTTCCATATCTACACTACCATAACGATCTCGCAGGAATTTCATGCTCTATTGCACTTTCCTAAATCCGTTCATGGAAAGGAAGGGAAGGAAGGGGTAGATTCATACTTCACGTATGCAAACACCCCCATCACCACCCACCCCATCACACAAACAAGTACATATGGGTGCGCTCATCTTAAGCTGCAAGTCAGTGAAATGTTTTAAGCTCGAGACGTCTCTAAGAATTCATCACGCAGAAGACAACTGACCTCATCAAACCTTTACAAATATTACTAACAATTATTAAAGACAATCATAAATAATAAAAGAGAAGACAAATGAACTCACCAAACCTTTACAATTACTACTAACAATTATTAAAAACAATCATAAATAATACCACAGTAGACAAATGATATCACTAAACGATTATAAATACACTAACAATTATTAAAGACAATCATAAATAATAAAAGTGAAGACATCTGACCTTACCAAACGTTTACAAATATTACTAACAATTATTAAAGACAATCATAAATAATAAAAGAGAAGACAACTGAACTGACCAAACCTTTACAATTACTACTAACAATTATTAAATCAATTATAAATAATAACACAGAAGACAAATGAAATCACTAAACGATTATAAATACCACTAACAATTATTAAACACAATCATAAATAATAACACAAAAGACAACTGAACTCGCCAAACGTTTACAAATCGTACTACCAATTATTAAAGACAATCATTAATATAAGCAATGCCGCCACCACCCACGATGGGACTAGGGTTTTGAACAAAGACAATGAACAGAGAAGGGGGGGGGGGACTTCGTTGTAACGTGACGTCTCACAACTTTATTCAGTCTCCGGATTGTCAATACTACATAGGTCTTGTTTGTTGTTCGTCACAGTGTTCATTATGCATACATCATGGATGTTTTTGTCTGGCGCTTTTATTATGCGTGCAAGGGTTACGTATGCTGACGTGTTTGTATGTGTGCAAAGGTTACGTATGCTGACGTGTTTGTATGTGTGCAAGGATTACGTATGCTGACGTGTTTGTACGCGTGCAAGGGTTACGTATGCTGACGTGTTTGTACGCGTGCAAGGGTTACGTATGCTGACGTGTTTGTACGCGTGCAAGGGTTACGTATGGTGACGTGTTTGTACGCGTGCAAGGGTTACGTATGGTGACGTGTTTGTACGCGAGATTGTATGTGGAGTGGGGAATATCAACAATGCCGACACCGGAGACACCATTTCATAACAATAGTAGACAATTACTATTTTTGATAAATATGACTAAATTTATTGTTCTACGGGTTTTCTTTCGTGCAGTGACTTGAATCCCTCGTTCCACAAAACATTCCGTCATAAAACATGCCCTCTAAGGTTAGAGGAGTATTTTATAAAAGTTATGAATGATGAAAATAATTAGAAAAGTATGATGAAAAACATCAAAGGGAAAAAAACCAACACAACATGCAAACGTGTAGTAATTTCTGCTGTGAAACAGCTACAACAAAAATAACAAGTTATTTCTAAAAAATGTCACTAGAGAGACTTAGTGCTAATTTGACTCTCTAGCGTGACATCACAAAAGAAATAAAAAAGAAATACCACTACTCAAAATCGTGTTCTCCAAACTCTCAGTCTAGAATGACGTCACAAAAGAAATAAACAGAAATACCACCACTCATTATCTTGTTCTCCAGTCTAGCGTTACGTCACGAAAGAAATAAACAGAAATACCACTACACACAACTTATTGTTCTCGAAACTCTCAAGTCTAGCGTGACGTCACAAAAGAAATAAAAAAGAAATTCCACTACTCAAAATCTTGTTCTCCAAACTCTCAGTCTAGCGTGACGTCCAAAAGAAATGAATAAAGAAATACCACTACTCAAAATCTTGTTCTCCAAATTCTCAGTCTAGCGTGACGTCACGAAAGAAATAAACAGAAATACTACTACACAAAAATTTATTCTCCAAACTATCAAGTATAGCGTGACGTCACAAAAGAAATGAAAAAGAAATACCACTACATACAAAATATTGTTCTCCAAACTATCAATAGCGTGACGTCACAAAAGAAATAAAAAAAGATATTCCACTACTCAAAATATTGTTCTCCAAACTCTCAGTCTAGCGTGACGTCACAAAAGAAATACCACTACTCTAAATCTTGTTCTCTAAACTCTCAAGTCTAGCGTGACGTCACAAAGAAATGAAAACAGAAATACCAATACTCTAAATCTTGTTCTCCAAACTCTCAAGTCTCATTCTGTTATCAATATGTGCATTCATTCTCAATTGTGATACATTCTCGCTTGAGTTAAAAAAAAATAAAAACACTGTTTTTTTTGTCTAATTTCTGCTCAAAGTCCTTAACTAAATCTGCAATCTGATTTTCAAAAAAATTAATACGATAGAAAATGTTCTTAATCGGCAGTGAACGCCATGCTGCATGAGTCTCAAAGTATCTTCTGTTCCCCGTCTCTCTTTGGCAGCAAAATCATAAGTTTTTATTTACTACAATTCCCAAAATCCCCTAGTGGGCTTTAAAAACAACAACAACAACAAGAAAAAAAAACCCAGAAGCGTTGTTCCATTGGCTAGGAAAAAGTGGGTACCACTAAACACAAACATGCCCACTAATTAACTGTCCTGGTGTTAGCAGGTGAAATGAGGTGCCATCACCTCAGGTAAGTAAAGTAAAAACAAACTTCCTCAAACCATATATATATATATTGCTGTTGTTGTGGCTGTCCCCGTTGGGAAAAAAGTCCAACGGTGGGTGTAAGTGGTCGAGCATCAGATGAATCAGACTGGCCACTGGGTGGTTAAAGAAACCCCATGGCGGGTCCTGTTGTTCATAGTACTGCCATCGTTGATGTTGTCGACACTTTTTTGGTGGTATCTGCATCGTTGTTGTGGTTGTCGTTGTGGCTTTTGATGGCGGTGTTGTTGTTTTCGGATATGTTGAGGTGGGCGCCGTCTTTATCTTCTTTGGCTCTGTTCTGTTGTTGTTGTAGGCTGACCTTCTGTTGTCGTTGTCGCCGTAGTGATAGTCTGGATGGGCCAGGGGTCGCAGGTAAAGGTAAGAGGGTCTTTGTCATATCTTCCAATCCCATGTCAACTTCCTTCTGTTTGTAGACATTTTCTGTTTGGATATTTTATTCCCTTCGTTTCGACACTTTGGTGTGTGTTTTTTTCTTCTTTCTTCTGTGCTGCCGTCTGTCTTTTTTTCCTCCTCCTCCGTTGTAGTAGTGGGGTCTAGGCTTTCTTTTCCTCACCCACTGTATATGGTGTCTGAGAAAATGCCTGCTTAGTTTTGTTCTATGATTCAAAGTTTGTGTCGAGTTGAATTTTTGGTTGGTGGTATTTTCACACAATGTGCGTATTGACTTCTTTATCACTCCTATTGGCTGATTTTCCAGTCTCGTTGTCGGTATTTGGGGGAGGAGGGTAGCCCGTTTTTAATGAGGTGCCAGTTCTGATGAATAATAAATGCTTGATGTATGGCAGTTTTATCCCTTGAGCGGAAAATTTGTTGAAGTAGGTATTTGTACGCAAGCTTAGTACCAGTTAAATGTGACGTGTTTTTAATTAATGAAGTGATGTCGGGTAGATAGAGGTTTTCTGGAATGCACAATGTTCCTTGCAAGAAAGGAAAAATTATGTTAATTGATGAATATAATGGATTTGTTAAAGCGTGTGCCTGGCTAGAATTTTGGAGTAATATATATTAAATAATCTTGAATGGACGAATTTGGTTCTATTTATTACGTCATCTTGACTGGAATTATTGTATAGTATTTATTATATCATCTTGACTTGAATTATTGTAGAGTATTTATTACGTCATCTCGATTGGAAGGATGTTTCATGAAATCTCAAATGTCGGTTTCAGAATGCTTTGGCGAGGAAAATTAGCATCTTGAACTCAACACCAACACCAATAACCTAAACTTTAATCTTAATACTAAAATAATAGCACTCACACATAATCCATCCCCATTGGTTGAATTTGTCATGAACAAGTATGAGACTATTAGTCAGAAAAACTAATAATCCAATTTTGGAACTGGCTTGGATTGCATCAGCAAGTCTAGAATATTCTCTGAGTTGTTTACTCCAACAAGGATATATATTATTTATAGTAATATTTGCACTATTATGTACACTAATGTTTGTCCTTTTATTTACAGTAATATTTGCCCTGTTATGTACACTAATGTTTGTCCTATTATTTACATTAGTATTTGCCCTATTATTTACAGTAATATTTGCCCTATTATGTACACTAATGTTTGTCCTTTTATTTACAGTAATATTTGCTCTATTTTTACTGTAATATATGTGCCCTATAATGTACACACATATTTGCCCTATTATTAACAGTAATATACGAATACATCACACATTTCATAACAGTAAATATTAGTATACAACTGGAAAATAAATAAAATAAAGTGCAAAAATAATACAGTACATTAACATAACATAAAAGAATTCCGTTAAATTAACAAATAACAAGACTTTTAATCAGACTATTAATCTAACTAAAATTAAGAAAAACTCTTTTAAAATAGAGATATTGTATCGAATAATATTTTTTCAGTCAATTCAATTCAATTAAAAGTTTAGTCTTTCAAATAAACATCAATTAAATTAAAGATTTAAAAGAATCAATAAAAATATAGAATATATATGAATTAATATAAGCACGCATCAAATTGAAAAAAAGATTAATTGACTTGTGAAAATAAACCGGTATTTTATTAAAGTTAAAAGATTTACAAGAAAATAATACCCGAGCAATTTTCTCCCGAAGTCAGACCCTGTTTATATTAAAAGAAAATTATTCAAAAAGAATTATATTAATCCATTTAAATATTTTGTATATGTACAGGCAGAGAAATAGACACACTTTTATATTTGTAGATAGAGAATCAGAGATATAGATTATGTATACATAGAGCTATAGGTAAACTACAAAATAATGATTTTCTTAGGGAGAAAATACATTAATCTTATAACAAAAATACAGAAAATTCTTTCTTCAAATCCACAATTTGTTAATAAATTACACATTTAGCAGTATAAGATAAATGTAGTTTTCAAATTGTTATTAAATATTTTCTGGGAAAAGATATTATTATTTATGATTGTATATTGATTTCTTTAAAACATTATTAATTGTAATATTTTCCTCAAAAATACAACAACAAAAAATTGCTTTAGGAAAATCACCTTTCGAATCCAATGGCAGCAGTAGAAGTAACATTAGTAAAGCCAACATGATTTTCTTCAGCTAAAGATTTCTAAAACGAAAAACAGATAGTCAATAAAACAAATGAGAAATGTATTTTAAATGAACATGTAAAGCTCTATTAATTTAAAACCTAATATTGATTCCTAAATAAGTTTTGATAAAATATAATGGAATAATTTCTTTAGAATAAAGGTTTAAAGCTATACAATAGTTAAACATACAATTGAATACAAAATAATTTGTGATTAAAAATATTGAAAAGATAAAATAAACCATGCAACTGTTTTTTTCTTAAATATCTGTATGTCACAATCTGCATCTTTAATGATTGTTTTCCATTATCATCATCCGTGAAATCCAGGAAATATAATGTACCACATTTCATGTTAATGAAGTACGGTACTACTAGCAATACATGTATAGTGTCACAGACAGAATAGTGCACAAATCTAATATAGTACACAATACATGTATAGTGTCACAGACAGAAAAGTGCACAAACATGATCAAATCTAATATAGTACACAATACATGTATAGTGTCACAGACAGAATAGTGCACAAATCTAATATAGTACACAATACATGTATAGTGTCACAGACAGAATAGTGCACAAATCTAATATAGTACACAATACATGTATAGTGTCACAGACAGAATAGTGCACAAATCTAATATAGTACACAATACATGTATAGTGTCACAGACAGAATAGTGCACAAACATGATCAAATCTAATATAGTACACAATACATGTATAGTGTCACAGACAGAATAGTGCACAAACATGATCAAATCTAATATAGTACACAATACATGTATAGTGTCACAGACAGAATAGTGCACAAACATGATCAATTCTAATATAGTACACTATACATTTAATCTTTCATATTAACAGATGAATAGTGTGCAAATATAATCAAATTTAATATAGTAAAATTTTCTTTATAATGAATTAAATTCAATATGACACACTCCTTTGACTTTATAGCTGTCACAAATAGAACAAAGTTCAAATATAATCAAATCTAGTATAATACACATTATTTTATAATGTATTGAATTCAATATGACACACTCCTTTGACTTTATAGCTGTCACGTGGCTGGCAGATCGGAGGAGACAATGACCAGTCACTCTAGAGGCGTCACTTATTCCATTACGTGTCACTGATTCATCTCATTGCAAACGTCACTGATTCATTTCAACACGTGTAACACACCCCTCCCATTACCTAGTTAATGACCCATATCATGAAATGTGCCACTTGATAGTTAGCATTATGGAGGACAGGCTCACCAAATGTGAAAAGTGAAAGGCCAATCACATGATTAATGTTAAAGGAGTGTAAATTTACAAGTGTAATTAAACATAATTTTCTGACAAAAGTACCTACATAGGAGTGTCTGTGTGCTTGTTAAACCAATTAGTTTTGAAAACACAATATCACACGTATAAACGTAACGTGTGAAGTAATTCTGTGTGCTTGTCAAACCACATAGTTTTGAAAACACAATATCACACGTATAAATGTAACGTGTGAAGTAATTCTTGTTGATTCGTTACAAAAAATGGCAGAAAAATTTAGAGACAATAAAAGAGTACTATACAGAAATTAGGAATGTACTATACACAAAATGATCCAGAGTACTATACAGACAATAATATAGTACTATACAGACAATAAAAGAGTACTATATAGACAATGTCAGAGTACAATACAAGCAACAACAGAGTACCAAGAACACATATACGTTACGTTAACGTAGAACATAAATTATAGCCAAAACTATGAACACTCTAAATAAACATTATATAGAACATGACATAGTAAAAATCTATTAACACACGGTATAAACATTAAGTGAGCCAGGACTTATACGTAAAACATTGAACATATTTTATAAACATTTATTATAACGTCATAGCCAAACTTATTGTCAAACTGTTGTGGGGGACAGTGACCAGTGAAATCGGCAGAAACCGGAATAGCTTCCCCAAATCCATCATCATAATTATCCAATGAAAAGCTCTCATCAGGCAGAGATCTGTTGTGTGTTCAGAACCTCATCATGAAAAGAGTTGTGGTCAACGGTGATCAGTTATATGTGGTCAGGAGGTGACCTGTTAAAAGCTGCGGTCAGTTAATAGGATCAGATAGTGTTGAGTTAGATGTGGTCACGAGGTGACCAGTTAAAATTATAGTCGGTTAATAGGGTAAGATTGTGATGAGTTAGATGTGGTCACGAGGTGACCAGTTAAAAACTTTTGTCGGTTAATAGTGATGAGTTAGATGTGGTCAAGGAGGTGACCAGTTAAAAACTGTGGTCAGTTAATAGCTAAGATTGTGATGAGTTAGAAGTGGTCAGGAGGTGATCAGTTAAAAACTGTGGTTGGTTAATAGGATAAGATAGTGACCAGTTAGATGAGGTCAGGAAGTGATCAGTTAGGTGCGGTCTGGTCATGAACCGTAAAACAGCGTGTTCACTTAGCGATGAGTGAAATAGCTTTGGTCAGGCAATGGTCAGTGAAACAGCTGTGGCCAGACAGTGATCAGTTAGATGTTGTCAAGCAATGATCATTTTAGTGCGGTCAGGCAGTTATCAGTGAGATTGTTGTAGTGAAAATATCTTTCACCAATCAGGCTTCTATGATCATGCAGTGATCAATCCGACATTTGTTATCAGACGGCTGTGGTCTAGCAGTAATCATTCACAAAGTTCTGATCAGACGTGATCTGTCAAACTTCTATGCTTACCCAATAAGTATCGTGACAATTGTGGTCATTCAGTGATCTGTTAGGTGTTTTGAAGCACTGACCATTCAGACATCTATGTTCAAATATGAATCCGACAGTGGTAAACTAGTTAAATTTGTAAATATTGCAATGGACAAGAAGTAATTAGTAAAATACCATATGTCCAACTCTACACAATACAGGTTGCCGTAAATAATGGGTGTGACAAAACACACGTCCAGCTCTATACAATACATGGAGAATATACGAGTCTCTTCTGAGATCATGACGAAGATAGAAAGATTGTCCAAACTATGTGTAGACAAATACGAGGTCTCACACCTCTCTGTAGTCCAGACGACGCACACTTAAGTAAAATAGCTCCAGACAGTCTTTTTATGCACAATCAAGTTCTCACACTCTTAAACGACAATTTGCGCGTGTATTCCTACTTTAATAACGCTAACAATGTGCTTTACTTACTCCTAAAAAATAATTCCTACTTTAATAACGCTAACAAGGTGAATTACTTACTCCTAAAAAATAATTCCTACTTTAATAACGCTAACAAGGTGAATTACTTACTCCTAAAAAGTAATTCCTAATTAATAAATTTGTAATTAGAAATGTTTAAAAAAATACTAAATGCGTTTTTTAAATATTGTAAACATAATTATCGAACACCTAACATAAATAATTAATCAAATGTATTTTTATTAAAATGTTGAAAACACAAAATTAGCAAACTTGCTGACAGCTGATGTAAACAAAATAAGCAGACGCGCGCCGACAGTATATGGAAACGAACTCGCTGGCAGTGCACGTAATTAACGTCATTTTGCTCGCAACGTAAATTGGGCAAGTGGAGATAATCAAGCATTAAAAAAAATCCTGATTACTTCCCTTTTTTCCGTGACACTCATTACCAAAGTAAATGAATAGTACATCATATATTTATAGTAATTCATACACACAATCAATGATCCTCACTCTCTAACATACTGTCAATGGATGTAAGACAAACTTTCATTCCACACATAGCAACAAACGCATTTTGTGACTTATTAAGGGGAAGAAATAAGGCTTTAAGAAAATTAAATAAATTTTGGCTAGGATCATCCCCCTTTATTCCCAGGGACAAAGACTACTTAGGTAACGTGATTTACCTTTAGAAATGGTGTTTCGATGCCTTGCGGTCCCTAGAATTGTACCTCACAGAGAGCTCCTTCAGTTTCCGACCGTCAGTCTGCTAGTGTGGCGCTGATTTAACATCTTCGAGAAATTATGCCATACGAGGCGTTAAACTGTAATCTGATCACCGATCATATGACGTGCAGTTTCCTTACTTGTTTCTTGTTTTCTTGAATTTTGATTGGAAGGTTTTAATATTTTGTTTTTAACAATGATACACATGCGTAGAAACATTTGGTTGTTTTTTTTTTACTGTCATTTGTTTGCCGTACTTTTCATTTACCTGATATTTATTTTAAACTAGTTTTTTAATGTCATAATCAAAATAATATTATGTGCCTACTAGAGCATTCTTTCCTTACTAACGGCAAATCCTGTCTCTTGTAATGCGTTTATATATGGACAACTATTTACAAGACCCGCAAAAAGGGAGGCAAGTATTGACGAAAATTACACAGACTAAAGGTGTCTAACATATTAATGTCTGACTGTTCACTCGCTAACACATCAATGTCTGACCACAGTTGTCTGACTGATCACTCTCTAGCACATCAATGTCTGACCACAGTTGTCTGACTGATTACTATCTAAGACATTAATGTCTGACCACAGTTGTATAACTGTTCACTCGATAACACATCATAATTTTGCCCAGTTGCATTAAATAAATGTTGAAATATAAAATTCAAACAATATGAGATATAAATCATATGAAATTTAATGGTGCAGAAACATATGTTTAGTAATTAAAGTTACTGGTAGAACTGGACCAGATGGAGCCAAGTGTGGGGCAAAGAAAAATAATTATATTAAATTATCTAAACTGTAGATTTGATCCTGCCCCCCCCCCTCCTCCGCCAGTAGTGCGTAAAACCCAAGAGTGTATCAATGAAAATTGAGAAGTAATATTACTCAACTATATCTATGGTGTTAGGAAAGTCTTGAGAAGTAATACAAGTCAACTATATCTATGGTGTTAGGAAAGTCTTGAGAAGTAATACAAGTCAACTATATCTATGGTGCTAGGAAAGTCTTGAGAAGTAACACAAGTCAACTATATCTATGGTGCTAGGAAAGTCTTGAGAAGTAATACAAGTCAACTATAGCCATGGTGCTAGGAAAGTCTTGAGAAGTAATACAAGTCAACTATAGCTATGGTGCTAGGAAAGTCTTGAGAAGTAATACAAGTCAACTATAGCTATGGTGCTAGGAAAGTCTTGAGAAGTAATACAAGTCAACTATAGCCACTGTGTTCCTAGTCTCAAGTGCACTTCACTCTGTGAATGAAGGGAGATTAAAAACTATTTAGCGTGGGCGACTCATGGGACAAGGTGTGACGTGGGCATCACATGACAAATGTGTCAAGGTGGATTGAAGATGAGAAGTCGTATGCTCCATGTGTATTTAATTCATCAAACATCGTACAATGTCAAATGGACTGAAAGAAGGATTTAATGATTCTCTCTAATTGAATTCTGAAATCATTGAACACTATTTCTTTGAACCTTTCTTTGGCAGAAAATAACTTTATACTATTTGGTTACGTACTGCGTTGAGATTATAATAATATTAAAACCATTTCTTTGCATGTGAAATATGACTTTTAAATTGTATTAACCTTAGCTATTAACCTGAGTCTATGTCATGCAGAAGGCCTGCTCTGATAATTGTTCAGTCAATTAATTGTTGCAAAATGGTTGCATGGGTGTACTGTGCCTGTATAATTGCTACCCGAACTGTTCCAATAAATATGTGTACAATCTCTCCAGACCAACGCCCAACCTACATTCTGCCACGTGAAACTCTGACAGAGAGTTACATACCCAGTTTCCAGGGAGAGAGACGAGTGGTGTCTGACAGAGAGTTACATAGCCAGTTTCTAGTGAGAGAGACGAGTGGTGTCTGACAGAGAGTTACATAGCCAGTTTCCAGTGAGAGAGACGAGTGGTATCTGACAGAGAGTTACATAGCCAGTTTCCAGTGAGAGAGACGACTGGTGTCTGACAGAGAGTTACATAGCCAGTTTCTAGTGAGAGAGACGAGTGGTGTCTGACAGAGAGTTACATAGCCAGTTTCCAGTGAGAGAGACGAGTGGTGTCTGACAGAGAGTTATATAGCCAGTTTCCAGTGAGAGAGACGAGTGGTGTCTGACAGAGAGTTACATAGCCAGTTTCCAGTGAGAGAGACGAGTGGTGTCTGACAGAGATTTACATAGCCAGTTTCCAGTGAGAGAGACGAGTGGTGTCTGACAGAGAGTTACATAGCCAGTTTCCAGTGAGAGAGACGAGTGGTGTCTGACAGAGATTTACATAGCCAGTTTCTAGTGAGAGAGACGAGTGGTGTCTGCTGGAGGATCATTCATAAAATAAATTAATATTCTCATTACTTAAAATACTTAGGTTATCAAAATATTACCAAAATTTATCAAGGATTTATAAAATCAACTACACAGCAAACTTCTATATATAGTCAAAGAAAATTCAAATCTTAATAAGAAAATTCAAAAAAACAACTTTTAACTATGGATTAAATACTACAACAAAGAAAGATAATTACAAAACTTGGATGGGTGACAATCGTGTCCGCATTCTTAATGAAAAATCGCAAATCTTTTTGCATCCCTCCTTTTCAAATACTCAGCAATCCAGAAAAACAAATCCTATTTTGAAACTTTGCATAGAGATACACGTCTATCAATTCGGCCTTTTGTGCCAGTCCTGACTGAAATTTGATTTGCACAAGTCTAAATTTTCTTAGCGTTTTGAATGCGCGTTCGCGTCCATCCTTCCGCCTTTCTACCTCGGAGTATTTGTGCCCTGAAAAATAATTACGCACACTAGCACGTCTATGAACGAGACAATCTTGAGGGGCTAAGTCGTCTATAACAACTCTTCTATACGACAACGTACGTTTGTTCTCTCCCTTTCTACAATCTAGGGGTAATAACTCCTCTCGTACACTCATGTCTAACTTCATGTCTTTCTGACACATGTACATGTGTTTCAATTTTATCTTTACTGTTCCTCCTTCTACCTTTTCACGGTGGCTTTCTGGGGTTAAAGAGATTGAACCGACATTTTTAATTTCTTTCTTTCTTATTTTAAAGAAATGGACAGATTCTCTCTCAATTTTATTTGGTGCACTTACCCCGAATTCGAGGTCGCCTTGACACCGAATCACGTCATCTAAATCTTTCACTTCACTAGCGCCAAACAACTGTAAAAATGCCTATATTTTGCGCGTGTTTGTCGCTACGTCATTCTCTGTTGCCAACCTTTCCTTAATTTTAGCAACACTGTCAATACTCGGCTCTACTGACTTACAATGTGCTCAAACTGCAAATTTATTCTGTCACTGGGGAATGCAAACTGTCTCTCCTATAACACCTGTTCTATTGGGTCAACCTCGTCTGTCTCACTTGGTTGAACTAACTCACTCTGCCTCTCTGTCAGACTGTCCAGAATTTTGCTAGGAGTTTCTGTCACCACTAGATCATAATGCTTGTCACATGTCTCTACCACACATGGTAAAGTCACAATTTCATCTCCTTCCATTTCATCTTGTAAAGTCAAGACGTCAACCTTACTGTGGTGTTCTACACACTTTTCTTCACTGCCATGTTCTGAGTCAGTTTTACATAACGGCTCTAACGGGTCATCTTTATTCTGACACTCTACGTAACCATTGTCACTGTCACTTGCATAAATGTCACTGACAACTTCTCTTGTAACTTCTGACTTATTCTCTGTCACTCTAAACAAAGTCAAACAGTCTCTTTCACTCTCACTACTTATTGATCTGGTTTCATCATCTGTCTCTATCGAACACGTATCAGGGTTACTGAAATATCCTGCCCTACTACATAAGAGGGAACTTCTTTTTTACTTAACGAAACACTTCTCTCTTCGCGCTTACCTATCGCGCGTTCCTCCACTGTGAGTGATACTTTCTTGCGACCTACTTCTTCCATACGAACGACCGCGTTAATAACTAGTCAAAGCATCGCACGCACCTTACCGCTAAGTCCGTTTACACACAGGCAATACGCAGTTCGACCCATGTGGCCTTAACTGAGTACACATCTGTCCTGTCACTGACCTGGATAGTGGTCTGCACACATTTTAATGTACACCCACTGTCAGGTAAAAGAGTGATCCTAGCTTTCAAGTAACCCTCTTCTCGCTCCTGAATGAGAGAGATTGTCTCCTGCAAAAACTCAATACTGTTTTCAGCAGACCGACGCGTACGCCTTAGAGACACCTGCCTTCTCTAGACATTTCTCTAGCACGTCATAATACAACGGTGCTAGTTTGAGAGGGTTCCCTTTTTTCCTTCAAAATCAGACACTATCCCACAGCCGGTACCTAACCTGTGGTCAGCCACTGTGGATTCGGATATAACTCTTTGACCACCTCTACCCTTTGCAGATTGATCAACGAAAGTTATCATTACGTCATCTCTACATCCGTCACTCGTGTCCACGCCACTAAGTCCTTTAAGTGCGTTACACGTAGACAATACACAAATAGCAACCTCTATTGCTACAGCCTTACATGTGTTTGTCCTTTCGTTCACCACATCAGCTGTCTGTACATTCTCCAATGCACACACACTGAGAGAGGCCCCTTCCTTCGAGCTACTCCCCTCCCTTACACTCTGAGGTTCCCATACCCCCAAATCTGCTACAACGTTGCGGTCAACTTCCACATCTTTTGCGCTGTCTCTATCACTGCCCGCTCGTCACCAAATACTTCCGGCACACTACGGGTGAAATCACGTGCTAAATGGCCTGGCTCATTACAATTAAAACACACTCTACTTTGAAATTTGTTTCTACCTCTATGCAACTTATGGTCGAGTCTTAACAACTTTTCAAACTTTGTTCTGTCATTAAGATTTTTGTCTCTAAACTTCTCTTTATTCTCACGCAAAATCCTTTCTGTCTTAGGTTCACTACTTTCTGTCTTAGGTTCATTACTTTCTGTCTTAGGTTCATTACTTTCTGTCTTAGGTTCACTACTTTCTTTGCAGTACTTGGAGTGGCTGTCAGCGTTTGTACTGGCTGTGTTATGCGTGTCTGTCGGTTGAACCGCATCATTACATTTTACTGACACTGTATCAGTCTGAGTACACGTTCTCTGTTTGCTAACTAAGTCAGTGCTTTGAACTTTCACAGCGTCACTGATTTCTAAAGTAACAATCTCTAACTGCCTTTTAATTTTACTGCCTTTCTCAACTTTCTTAACAGCCTTATTTCTGCCTTTCTTTCCATGTTTAGTTTGGGGACTGTGACTGGCTAATTTATCAGATTTTCAACTTCTATCCATAACCAGCCTAAGTCTAAATCCGCCATCTCTTCTTCCTTCACTCTATCCTTTTCTAATCTTCTCCTCTTTTCGTTTAGCTTTGCTATCCATTCTATGCTAGACTTTATTTGTCTTTCAGCCCATTCTATGTCACTGGCTATTCCTTCTTTTCCTCTCCTCAAATGATCTATTACTTCTATACTCATATATCTATTGATCCCCTCCCCTCTACAACTATAGACTTCAGCCTCTCTCCTCCATTCTTTCCGTAACTAAAATAGCATATGTTCGATTTCTAACTTGCATGACAACATTTTAAAAGAACCTTCTTCTACGCAAAACGATAAGTAAGAGCTGCTTTTACAAAACTTAGCACTCTCACCCAATACAAATCGAAATCACTCTCTCACGTGTAAAGGTTAAGAAAAAAGTTTTGTTTCTTTGAGCGTACGTTTCCTAGTAGCGATGTGATGCAATATACACTACGTCACTTGCAGCGTACAAAATAGATACCCCTTCTCCCTAAGGCGGAACGTGCCTATAATTGACTGAACCACGTGTTAGCTTATAGAGCACCACGTTACACTGGGCTAATGTTAAAAATACTCTATTTCCTTCTAGAAGTATAAACATTAATCTCCTCATAGAAAGCCCAACACAATTTATCTACTCCGTCAGTATATAACAAAACGATACACTAAGCATCACATCAACAGCCCAGAAAAATATACTCTGTTACTTAGAATCAGATCAATTTACAGGCAAGCAAGTCATGAAAGCATCAATCAGATAAGATCACACAGCATATCATAAAGGCAATCATGAAAGCAATCAAATAGATCATAAAAGCATGTATCAAAACTAAAAAGTCATGAAAGAATAAATCCTGAAAGCGCATAAGAAAAATAATCATAAAACAAATAAAAATTATTTCAATATAAACATTTCTTAATTATTTGTCTAGGATTGCGTTAACGTATTTCTGGCTCTAATAAAGATGTTTTATCTTTTATCTCCCGCTCTTTCTAGGTTCCGCTATGAATTTTGCCTACTCATAGAAATAGTTCATACTCGGATGACTGCCCTCAACTTGTAGGTACCCCACTACTGGATGTCACGAAATACACAACAATCTTTGAAGTTGTCACTCCGTTGGCTCGTGTACAGCCCCCAGAGTTTCAAACCTCACATTTAAATGATAAACAGGACGGACTAACAAACACATTGACAACGGACAGACAGACCGACCGACGCGATGATAGACGCGATGGATACAATAAATGAATTGTACACGAAATGAAAAGAACAAGAATTGACACAAAGCCAATGAACATTAAATAAAATATTTATAAAAAAGAAATAAAAGAAAATAACATTATAAAGCAATTACAATTACACTGAGCACCCTCCCTCTCCTCCCCCCTCTCCAAACGCGAAAACGGCGGAAGCCGGAAGCATCCCATACATTCAAGCAATGAGCACCAAGCTCAAAATCTATATAAGAGAAATTATCTCCCCCTAACTAACTCTGATTCTATCTCTAGGTTTCACTTCCAAGTTCGACCAAGTTCGCGATTTCCCTACAGAGTTAATATATATGGTTTGCACACTACTGGCCAAAGTACTTCGTTACTTAACTGGGAGGAGAGTTAATATATATGGTTTGCACACTCCTGGCCAAAGTACTTCGTTACTTAACTGGGAGGAGAGTTAATATATATGGTTTGCACACTCCTGGCCAAAGTACTTCGTTACTTAACTGGGAGTAGCTGAATAGTGCAAGAAGAGTCTCAGGTTGATTTCTCTTCTCAAAAGGTAAACATGCCCACCAACACTTTTATCTTGTTTTGAAAACAGAGAACCAAAGAGTTTAACGGATTTGATAAAAGTAGCTGACAGGTATGACGAAATATACAGGACTTGTGATAGATAATCTGACAGCTAGGCATTATTATGAGCCAATGCCAGATAATGAACAAGTGATGCCTAAATAACCGAGTGACAGACCAGTTAATGAACATATGATGTCTAAATGACAGAGTGATAAGCCAGTTAATAAACCTAAATCATTATCCTCTTTTGCACCTCCTCCATTTACCAAGATTGAAGATAGAGCAGAGGACCCACATCTCATCCCAACGGTTAAGACAAAGTGTTTAGAATGAACCAGTAGTGTGATTTAGCTGTTGCAAACCAGGCCAAATTAAATGTTATTGCCCAGGTAACATAAATGTCATAGAACCAGTAGTATGATTTAGCTGTGGCAAACTTGGCCAAATTAAATGTTATTGCCCAGGTAACATAAATGTCATAGAACCAAGTGGTGCACCTCATTTTAATACGAACATAAATGGACATTGTGTTTCAGTCCTCTGTAACAGTGGTTGCGGAATTGGGTTAGTAATGCACCATAGCCAAGTGAAAGAATGTGACTTCACTAGACAGTTTCAAGCTATCACTCTAGCCAGTGGTGTAAAGGATAAAGTACTCCGTGTGATGATAGACATAGATAGCTATCACTCTAGCCAATGGTGTAAAGGATAAAGTACTCCGTGTGATGATAGACAGTTTCAATCTATCACTCTAACCAATGGTGTAAAGGATAAAATACTCCGTGTGATGATAGACAGTTTCAAGCTATCACTCTAGCCAGTGGTGTAAAGGATAAAGTACTCCGTGTGATGATAGACAGTTTCAAGCTATCACTCTAGCCAGTGGTGTAAAGGATAAAGTACTCCGTGTGATGATAGACATAGATAGCTATCACTCTAGCCAGTGGTGTAAAGGATAAAGTACTCCGTGTGATGATAGACATAGATAGCTATCACTCTAGCCAGTGGTGTAAAGGATAAAGTACTCCGTGTGATGATAGACATAGATAGCTATCACTCTAACCAGTGGTGTAAAGGATAAAGTACTCCGTGTGATGATAGACAGTTTCAAGCTATCACTCTAGCCAGTGGTGTAAAGGATAAAGTACTCCGTGTGATGATAGACAGTTTCAAGCTATCACTCTAGCCAGTGGTGTAAAGGATAAAGTACTCCGTGTGATGATAGACAGTTTCAAGCTATCACTCTAGCCAGTGGTGTAAAGGATAAAGTACTCCGTGTGATGATAGACATAGATAGCTATCACTCTAGCCAGTGGTGTAAAGGATAAAGTACTCCGTGTGATGATAGACATAGATAGCTATCACTCTAGCCAGTGGTGTAAAGGATAAAGTACTCCGTGTGATGATAGACATAGATAGCTATCACTCTAACCAGTGGTGTAAAGGATAAAGTACTCCGTGTGATGATAGACAGTTTCAAGCTATCACTCTAGCCAGTGGTGTAAAGGATAAAGTACTCCGTGTGATGATAGACATAGATAGCTATCACTCTAGCCAGTGGTGTAAAGGATAAAGTACTCCGTGTGATGATAGACATAGATAGCTATCACTCTAGCCAGTGGTGTAAAGGATAAAGTACTCCGTGTGATGATAGACATAGATAGCTATCACTCTAACCAGTGGTGTAAAGGATAAAGTACTCCGTGTGATGATAGACAGTTTCAAGCTATCACTCTAGCCAGTGGTGTAAAGGATAAAGTACTCCGTGTGATGATAGACAGTTTCAAGCTATCACTCTAGCCAGTGGTGTAAAGGATAAAGTACTCCGTGTGATGATAGACAGTTTCAAGCTATCACTCTAGCCAGTGGTGTAAAGGATAAAGTACTCCGTGTGATGATAGACAGTTTCAAGCTATCACTCTAGCCAGTGGTGTAAAGGATAAAGTACTCCGTGTGATGATAGACATAGATAGCTATCACTCTAGCCAGTGGTGTAAAGGATAAAGTACTCCGTGTGATGATAGACATAGATAGCTATCACTCTAGCCAGTGGTGTAAAGGATAAAGTACTCCGTGTGATGATAGACATAGATAGCTATCACTCTAACCAGTGGTGTAAAGGATAAAGTACTCCGTGTGATGATAGACAGTTTCAAGCTATCACTCTAGCCAGTGGTGTAAAGGATAAAGTACTCCGTGTGATGATAGACATAGATAGCTATCACTCTAGCCAGTGGTGTAAAGGATAAAGTACTCCGTGTGATGATAGACATAGATAGCTATCACTCTAGCCAGTGGTGTAAAGGATAAAGTACTCCGTGTGATGATAGACATAGATTGCTATCACTCTAGCCAGTGGTGTAAAGGATAAAGTACTCCGTGTGATGATAGACATAGATAGCTATCACTCTAGACATAGATAGCAAGTATGTAATGTGTTGAGTGTGCTGACGTGCGATGTGAATATTGTTCTCAATGGTGAGGACACCCACATACACTTGACAGTTTGTGAGTACTCACAACAGAGAAGCTGAAAATTAGAGCAAGTGTGAAGGTATGCCAGGTGAACCAGGAGTAGTCAGTAGTAAGTGTGAAGGTATGCCAGGTGAACCAGGAGTAGTCAGTAGTAAGTGTGAAGGTATGCCAGGTGAATCAGGAGTAGTCAGTAGTAAGTGTGAAGGTGATGCACCGAGAATACTGGCTGAAACTGTCATTGGTGGGGCATGTTGCCAGGAAGTCACACACGTCTCAGATATGGCAGGAAGGATAATGGATTCTGACTATCAGACTGTGGCTGGACCTGAGTGAGAAAAGGCCCCTGTTGACCGATGATTATTTAGAAAAATATCGATTGAAGACCAAATTCTCAGGATCGTATACGTGTAAATCTTCTGGGAAAGCTGTTGAGTTTCGCTTGAAGAATGTTTTTCTTTGCGTTGTATTATCCTGAATCCAATGCCACTGGTTAGGACTGTTTTAACAGTATTATATGTCCATGGGCCACTGGTCAGGGGCCATCCTAACAGCATTATATGTCCATGGACCACAGGTCAGGGCCATCTTAACAGCATCATATGTCCATGGGTCACTGGTTAGGGCCATCTGCACAGCATTATATGTCCATGGGCCAATGATCAGGGCCATAGAACAGTATTATATGTCCATGGGCAACGGGTCAGGGCCGTCTGAAAAGTAGTATATGTCCATGGGCCAGTGGTCAGGGCTGTCTTAACAGTATTATATGTCCACGGGACACTGGTCAGGGCAGTCTGAACAGTAGTATATGGGCCAATGATCAGGGCCATAGAACAGTATTATATGTCCATGGGCAACGGGTCAGGGCCGTCTGAAAAGTAGTATATGTCCATGGGCCACGGGTCATGGCCGTCTGAACAGTATTATATGTCCACGTCAAAGCAGTACACAACTACTCACAGGAATAAAAATGTATTTATTTATTTATGCTCGGGAGGCCAGGGTTAATGATCATGACAGATTTTCGCTGACAGAAATCTTATGAAAAGTTCCACCTCCCACCCTCTAGCTAACAATGACTAATTACATTTATATTGTAGTGTTTAGGTCAATCCTGAGATACCAATGACTAATTACATTTTGTAGTGTTTTGGTCAATCCCTAGTTAACAATGACTGATTATTTATTGATTGTAGTGTATCAGTGAACCTCTAGTAACTAACTAAGAAATACCTAATGATTGTAGTGTTTCATTCAACCTATAGTTACTAATGACTAATATGGACGGATACATGTCACGTGGTTTCAAATTTAATGGACAGATCTTAGTCGCCGTCCTGCAACCCCCTCTCCCCAACACACACGGCATCTTTTCTGTAATAAGTACGTAGATCTGTAACAACGAGCAATGTACAAACCCAGAAATTGATAACTGAACCAAGTGAACCCGAGAAGGAAATGCAACGTGACCCACTTAAGCCAACGCACTGCCAGTAGAAATCGGGAAACTGTAAGCCAACGCACTGCCAATAGAAATCGGGAAACTGTAAGCCAGCAATTCGTTTCTTTACCGCGCACGCGTGAGCACCACCAGCACTCCGAAATGTATTTTTTTAAATAACAAGTGCCATGTTCTGTTTCTAAGGAGTAAATGTATTTTTTTTTAATAACAAGTGCCATGTTCTGTTTCTAAGGAGTAAATGTATTTTTTTTAATAACAAGTGCCATGTTCTGTTTCTAAGGAGTAAATGTATTTTTTTAAAATAACAAGTGCCATGTTCTGTTTCTAAGGAGTAAATGTATTTTTTTTAATAACAAGTGCCATGTTCTGTTTCTAAGGAGTAAATGTATTTTTTTTAATAACAAGTGCCATGTTCTGTTTCTAAGGAGTAAATGTATTTTTTTTAATAACAAGTGCCCTGTTCTGTTTCTAAGGAATAAATGTATTTTTTTAAAATAACAAGTGCCATGTTCTGTTTCTAAGGAGTAAATGTATTTTTTTTAATAACAAGTGCCATGTTCTGTTTCTAAGGAGTAAATGTATTTTTTTTAATAACAAGTGCCATGTTCTGTTTCTAAGGAGTAAATGTATTTTTTTTAATAACAAGTGCCATGTTCTGTTTCTAAGGAGTAAATGTATTTTTTTTAATAACAAGTGCCATGTTCTGTTTCTAAGGAGTAAATGTATTTTTTTAATAACAAGTGCCATGTTCTGTTTCTAAGGAGTAAATGTATTTTTTTTAATAACAAGTGCCATGTTCTGTTTCTAAGGAGTAAATGTATTTTTTTTAATAACAAGTGCCATGTTCTGTTTCTAAGGAGTAAATGTATTTTTTTTAATAACAAGTGCCATGTTCTGTTTCTAAGGAGTAAATGTATTTTTTTTAATAACAAGTGCCATGTTCTGTTTCTAAGGAGTAAATGTATTTTTTTTAATAACAAGTGCCATGTTCTGTTTCTAAGGAGTAAATGTATTTTTTTAAAAAACAAGTGCCATGTTCTGTTTCTAAGGAGTAAATGTATTTTTTTTAATAACAAGTGCCATGTTCTGTTTCTAAGGAGTAAATGTATTTTTTTTAATAACAAGTGCCATGTTCTGTTTCTAAGGAGTAAATGTATTTTTTTTAATAACAAGTGCCATGTTCTGTTTCTAAGGAGTAAATGTATTTTTTTTAATAACAAGTGCCATGTTCTGTTTCTAAGGAGTAAATGTATTTTTTTTAATAACAAGTGCCATGTTCTGTTTCTAAGGAGTAAATGTATTTTTTTTAATAACAAGTGCCATGTTCTGTTTCTAAGGAGTAAATGTATTTTTTTTAATAACAAGTGCCATGTTCTGTTTCTAAGGAGTAAATGTATTTTTTTAAAAAACAAGTGCCATGTTCTGTTTCTAAGGAGTAAATGTATTTTTTTTAATAACAAGTGCCATGTTCTGTTTCTAAGGAGTAAATGTATTTTTTTTAATAACAAGTGCCATGTTCTGTTTCTAAGGAGTAAATGTATTTTTTTTAATAACAAGTGCCATGTTCTGTTTCTAAGGAGTAAATGTCAATAAAAACACAGAGATATCGTGCGAGGAGTGACGAAAGGATTAAGATGTTGATGAAATTAAAATAGTTTTTCAGAAGTTAAATGACACAAAGAAACAGTAAGATTCTTGCTTAATGCCAGACATAAACAATCCAAGTATTAAAATACAAACATTTTTTTTCAGTGCGAGACTAAACTCTAATAGTTAGGAAAGGGAAATAACTGTGACTTTCAACATATTCCAACATATTAGAAGTCGTCTGTCACTTTCAATTCTTGTCAGGTCTAGATGGAAAATAACTTATTATCAAATTAAATTACTATAATATTTTTGTGAACACGCACCGACTGTGGAATCAGTAAGGGCATAATGGACAAAGTACTTTGCTGCTAGGGGTGAAAACAAAAATCTTACATTTTGTGCTGACTCTCAGTACAATGAACACGTTGTGCTGACTCTCAGTACAATGAACACATGTTGTGCTGACTCTCAGTACAATGAACACATGTTGTGCTGACTCTCAGTACAATGAACACATGTTGTGCTGACTCTCAGTACAATGAACACATTTTGTGCTGACTCTCAGTACAATGAACACATTTTGTGCTGACTCTCAGTACAATGAACACATTTTGTGCTGACTCTCAGTACAATGAACACATGTGCTGACTCTCAGTACAATGAACACATGTTGTGCTGACTCTCAGTACAATGAACACAATTTGTGCTGACTCTCAGTACAATGAACACATTTTGTGCTGACTCTCAGTACAATGAACACATGTTGTGCTGACTCTCAGTACAATGAAAGCATGTTGTGCTGACTCTCAGTACAATGAACACATTTTGTGCTGACTCTCAGTACAATCAACACATGTTGTGCTGACTCTCAGTACAATGAACACATTTTTAATCTGAGAACCTCCCATCCCCTAACTACACTAATACATTTTTGACCCGTGCACTTATGTTGCCATTTATCGTCCACACCAGTAAATGTGAGTAGAAATTATGTGTAATATACATTGCCGATCAAAATCATTAGACACTGGTGTTACGAGCAAATCGGTCTGGTGAAATAGACACCCTCATTCAGCCTGTTACAAACAAACTGTCCGGAAATAAGGAGAAACGTGGTCAACTGCTATGCCTCTCGCCACTAGTGTAATTTATGACCACTAACATTCGTGTAAATAACACCATCACCACTTGTATATGCTATGACCACTAACGTTTGTGTAAAAACTCCTTCACCACACGTATAATTTATGACCACTAACATTCGTGTAAAAACTCCTTCATCACACGTATAATTTATGACCACTAACATTCGTGTAAATAACTCCTTCACCACACGTATAATTTATGACCACTAACATTCGTGTAAATAACTCCTTCACCTCACGTATAAGTTATGACCACTAACATTCGTGTAAATAATTCCTTAACCACACGTATAAGTTATGACCACTAACATTCGTGTAAATAATTCCTTAACCACACGTATAAGTTATGAACACTAACATTCGTGTAAATAATTCCTTAACCACACGTATAAGTTATGACCACTAACAATCGTGTAAATAAATCTATCATTGTGCCCTGTCTATCCCTGTTAATTTTTTCCTGTTTGTTTCTTTACTTTAATATTTTTTACCAAACCAATCCTGGAAGTTCATCTAAGTACTGAAACAGTTAAAAAGTGAGAAAATTTAGAAGATAAAATAAAAGTATGAAATAATATTCCTGTATTCTTCATTGCTCTTAATTAGTTGAACGGAAACCGTCGATCTTGAAATTGTGGGAAACTTTCTGCAGTAATATCAGATTGGTGCTGCGCATGAACTGAATTTATGATTGTGCATTAGAAACAGTTTTTGTAAAGATGTTGGTGTTGATCAATTTTCATATATTGTACACAAACTGTAGTATTTCACTGCTAAAGTACTTTACTAGTCATTATTCTGGAGTTAATCATTCTTCATATATTGTAAAAAATCTGCAGTATTTCACTGCTAAAGTATTTTACTAGATTTCTGAATTAAGTTATTATTGCGTTTAGTACTAATGTAGTTTTAAGAATGTGTCTATGTGATAGAGATATTTGACTCTACAAGGACAAACAAAGATATCCATATGATACAGCTGTTTGACTTCACAAGGACAGACAAAGGTGTCCATGTGATACAGCTGTTTGACTTCACAAGGACAGACAAAGGTGTCCATGTGATACAGCTGTTTGACTTTACAAGAACAAAGAAGGCAAGTTACAGGCGGAAGACTAGGAAGAATGATACATAATCGAGGCCCTGACATTTCTAGATGCATGTGTGTGTGTGTGTGTGTGTGTGTGTGTGTGTGTGTGTGTGTGTGTGTGTGTGTGTGTGTGTGTGTGTGTTTAATGACAGCATTACAGTTTCCTATGTTATTAAATGAATACAAGAAAGTTCCCATAGAGTAAATTAAAACAACAAGGAACAAAACAATTCTCCGTATCTAGATGCGTGACGTTATTTGACGACATATTCCAGTATTCATTATTTTCTTTTTTGACGACAAACATTTCATTAGCACAGGCGTCCAAATTGAAGCCAGAAACTGTTTCCAGCGGGGTTCTGATTGTGATCTCACAGGGATAATTTACGTGGTAAGTGCTAAAGGAATGACAACACATAGGGATATGTAAGGCTCTACGCACTTAAGGAACGCCTACGCAGAAAGATAAGTAAGGTTTTAAATACTTAAGTAACGTCTACACACAGATATAATTTACATTGTAAGTGCTTAAAGAACACATGCACAAAAGTATAATTTATGTTGTAAGTGCTAAAGGAACGCCTACATGCAGGGATAATTAAGGTTCTAACTACTTAAGTAACGTCTACACACAAGTATAATTAATGTTGTAAATGCTTAAGGAACGCCTACACTCATGGATTATTTACGTTGTAAGTGATTGAGGAACGCTTACACACGGGGATAATAATGTTTTAAGTGCTTAAGTAAGGCCTACACACGGGGATAATTAAAGTTTTAAGTGCTTAAGTAAACCCTACACACATGGATATTTAAGGTTTAATATCATTAAGGAATACCTACACACATGGATAGTAAAGGTTTTAAGTATTTAATGAACGCCTACTCACAGGGATAAGTAAGGACTAAATACTTAAGGTACTCCTTCACACTTCCTGGGATAAGCAAAAATGTAAATGTACATTAATAAATATTTTCCTCCACTTAAGGTGATACTATTATCTGTGCTGAGATAAGTCCATATTACGATGATAACGTTGTTGGCTACTGATTGCGAATACAGAACTCAACGGTAGTGTAATTTCTGAAAGGCTCGTAATTTACAGATCACGTGGTTAGTATTAAATATTTTGATGACGTCCTTTGTAAAACTTATCTATTTATAGTTCACATTGTTAGTAATAAATCTTTTGATGACGTCCTTTGTAAAACTTATCTATTTATAGTTCACGTTGTTAGTAATAAATCTTTTGATGACGTCCTTTGTAAAACTTATCTATTTATAGATCACGTTGTTAGTAATAAATCTTTTGATGACGTCCTTTGTAAAACTTATCTATTTATAGATCACGTTGTTAGTAATAAATCTTTTCATGACGTCCTTTGTAAAACTTATCTATTTATAGTTCACGTTGTTAGTATTAAATCTTTTAATGACGTCCTTTGTAAAACTTATCTATTTATAGTTCTCGTTGTTAGTATTAAATCTTTTGATGACGTCCTTCTTAAAACTTCTTTATTTCTTGTTCTCGTTTTTAATATTAAATCATTTAACGACATTTTTTCAAAGTCTCTTATTTATTGTCCACGTTGTTAATATTCAATTGTTTAATGACGTCATTTTTTAAAGTCTCGTTTATTTATTGTCCACTTTGATAATATTAAATCATTCAATGACGCCGTTGCTAACAGTCTCGTTATTTCTAGTTCACCTTGTTAATATTATAATATTTAAAAGTCTCGTTATTTATTGTTCACCTTGTTAATATTATAATATTTAAAAGTCTCGTTATTTATTGTTCACCTTGTTAATATTATAATATTTAAAAGCTCGTTATTTATAGTTCACCTTGTTAATATTATAATATTACAAGTCTCGTTATTTATTGTTCACGTTGCTAATATTATAATATTTAAATGTCTCGTTATTTATTGTTCACGTTGTTAATATTATAATATTTAAAAGTCTCGTTATTTATTGTTCACGTTGTTAATATTAAATCATTTAAAAGTCTCGTTATTTATTGTTCACGTTGCTAATATTAAATCATTTATGTCTTAGGAATGACCTCCAAGGTATCTGTATTTGACCTACCTCTGCAATGTTTGGAAAGAGAAACGTATTTAGATTGATTGAACTCTCCGATAAATGAGGGTTGGTGGCGCTGTTATTAGACAAAAGTTAGTGTACGTCACCTTTACGTCACCAACAACGGAGACAACGTAAACAACAACAACAACAAGAGAATGCCAGCCCACACCACAACCAACACCAGAAGAGGGCAAAAAAAGAAACGACGGAGCCCACCACCACATATTAGGAGGCAACAACAGCGCCCTCAACAACAACAACCGCAACATCAACGCTGACACCAACATCAACGACAACAACAATAACAATAAAGGCCGTACTACGAGCCGACCAACATTACCCCTCTTGGGATTCTTTAACCATCCAATGGCTGATATGATTCAACTGTTGCTCGGCCTTTTGTACTGGCCACAAGCGCCCGCCTTTAGACATCCCAACGGACAACAGACAGCCATGGCAACAACAACAACAACGACAACGCCACCAGTGATGAGGTCGGGAGGTTGAACAAACCGGGCGCATGTACACACTGGGTATAGATCTGGTGTGTTACTAGCCTGGGCTCTGTGAGACACCCTTCTCCTCACCATAACATCAGGAATAACTACAACAACACAACGCCAACGTCAGGAACAACAACATCAATTCCAACCCACGGATTACCGAGTTTGGAGCCCGCCTTCGCCGGCCAGACATGTTTTAGTAACGGACGCACGCAGCAGAAAGGCCCCCTACATTAATAAGTAAATAGATATTCAATTCTGTTATAAGACAAATTTAACTGTACGTCAGAGTTGTAAATAATTATTTAAGTATAATGCAAATGTTACTGTACGTCATACTTATAAATAGATATTTAATTATAATGCAAATGTTACTGTACGTCATAGTTATAAATAGATATTTAAGTATAATGCAAATGTTACTGTACGTCATAGTTATAAATAGATATTTAATTCTATATCGAAACATGTATTCCAGTGCTTGTGCGACTTCAAGTTTAGGGGAGAAGGAAAAGTTGAAAGACAGACAGTTTGGAGAAGGAAAAGTTGAAGACAGTTTAAGGAAGTTAAAGCTAGAAGACAGATAGTTTGGAGAAACGTTACCGAATGTAAGGGAATGCCCTGGGTTTTACAGGTCACTATTTAAAAAAAACATAACCCTGTGTGAGTCAAGGTCAAGGAACCACGTGTACTTGCATGATAAACTGAGAACGAAAATATATAGATTTTGCATATTTTGCTTTTTAAATATAATGTATGTATCACTAATATATTCAACGTGGTATGTAGGAAATACGATTAATAATACTAAATGAACGCTGTTTTATCCCTTGCTGATTTTTGCCCTTTGTAGGAAATACGATTAATAATACTAAATGAACGCTGTTTTATTACTTGCTGATTTTTGCCCTTTGTAAGAAATGCGATTAATAATACTAAATGAACGTTGTTTTATCCCTTATGATTGTTGCCCTTTGTAGTAAATACGTTTAATAATATTGAATTAACGCTATTATATCCCTTGCTGATTGTTGCCCTTTGTAGGAAATATGATTAACAATACTGAATAATTGCTGTTTTATCCCTTGTTGATTGTTGCCCTTTGTTTTCGCTCTTATGTTTTAAAGGGCCAAAATGCTAAAGTAGCTACTTAAAACTGGGTGTTCCAATAGCCGACAAACTTTTTTCCAATGTCACTTCCCTACAGAGACAGACACTTAAGCTTCGGGCACAAATTAGGTCACCTCCCTGCACAGACAGACACGTAAACTTCGGGCACAAATTAGCTTACTTCCCTGCACACACAGAACGTAAACTTCGGGCACAAAATAGATCACTTCCTCCTGACAGAGAGGCACGTAAATAATGTCCTTCGTCAATTGTGAGTGTTTAACTCCTTATACTAACGGACTTAAAACAATCGTAACACGTGATTTTAGAAAAGTAAAATGATGTCTTTCCTTATTGTGAGTGTTTAACTCCTTATACTAACGGACTTAAAACAATCGTAACACGTGATTTTAGAAAAGTAAATGATGTCTTTCTTTATTGTGAGTGTTTAACTCCTTATACTAACGGACTTAAAACAATCGTAACACGTGATTTTAGAAAAATAAAATGATGTCTTTCCTTATTGTGAATGTTTTAGATATTACACTAATAGCTTTGAAAAATTGTGATTGTTTTAGATATTACACTAATAGTTTTGAAACATTGTGATTGTTTTACTCAATACATTAATAGTTTTAAAACATTGTGAATGTTTTAGATATTACACTAATAGCTTTAAAACATTTTGATTGTTTTACTCAATACATTAATAGTTTTAAAACATTGTGATTGTTTTACTCAATACATTAATAGCTTTAAAACATTGTGATTGTTTTACTCAATACTCAAACAGACTTTAAATAGTCCCAGACCATAAAATTTCAAACTAGATTACCATATCTTCCAGTAACGTGAAGAAAATATTTTATTTAATTTAATGTAAGTTATGATTTTCCAAGATAAAGATTAGTACTGTTTGTCCAAATACACACCGTTAATAAAAATACAAGACGCCTTACATTGATGTAATATAGTTATTTGAATTATTTTTAAATCCGAACTTGACCAGTGCATATGAAATTTGACTAAAAATAAACACAAAATATAAACACTATCATTTTATAAGTCGATATATATTTTGGTATGAGAGGTGTGAGAGTTTAATACAATGAAAGATTTTATTACAAATAAAATGTTTTAATTCAATGAGGGTGTTTAATACAAGAAGAGTGATTAATACGATAAAAGTGTTTAATACCATTAGAGTGATTAATACAATGAGAGTGATTAACAGAAGGAAAGTGTTTAATGCAAGGAGAGTATTCAATGCAATGAGAGTGTTTAATACAATAAGAATGTAATACAATAAGAGTGATTAATACAATAAACGTTTTTAATACAGTGAGAGTGATTAACAGAAGGAAAGTGTTCAATGCAATGAGAGTGTTTAATACAATAAATCTGTTGAATACAATAAGAGTGTTTAATACAATGAGAGTGATTAATTCAAGGAAACTGTTTAGTACATTAAAAGTGTTTAAAACAAAGAGAGTGATTAATACAATGAAAGTGATTAATACAATAAACAATTTTAATACAATAAGAGTGTTTAATACAATGAGAGTGATTAATACAATGAAAGTATTTTTTAAAAAAATAATCAAAGATTTAATACAATGAGATTGTTTATTACAATGAGTGTTTGATAGGATTCAAACATTTTAAAATATGCAGATTTTCCATTTAGCAGAATTCGAAATGAAAATTATAGAATTTTCTCATTCAATATTGAGCTATGTTGCAATGGTCTCTTATAAATCGCCGGTTATATAGATAAAACGCGTGTTATGTTGCAATGGTCTCTTGTATAAATCGCTGCCTATAGAGATAGGTTTTCCATGTATTAATCGATTTATTATTTCTCTGTTTATTTATCATTTTTGATATTAACGGTAATTGTCTTGTCTTGACTAACTCTATTTAACCACTATGTTTACACTTACGGTAGTTTGCGTTAGGAAACCTATACAATTTTCTGAATGTTGTTCACTGTGGTCAGATTGATTTACGAGACTCTTTTAGAAGTTTTGGTCTGGAAGTCTATACAAACTTATAAATGCTGTTCACTGTGGTCAGTTTGATTTATTAGATACTTGTAGTAATTTGTGTTTTGAAGTCTATACAGTCTTATATATGCTGTTCACTGTGGTCAGATTGATTTATTAGACATTTGTAGTTTGGGTTTGGAAGTCTATATTTTAAATGCAGTTCACTGTGGTCGGATTGATTTATGAGACTCTTGTAGTAGTTTTGATTTGGAAATCTATACAGTCTTATAAATGCTGTTCACTGTGGTCAGATTGATTTGTTAGACATTTGTATTAGTTTGGGTTGGAAGTCTATACAGTCCTATAAATGCAGTTCACTGTGGTCAGATTGATTTAGTAGACATTTGTATTAGTTTGGGTTTGGAAGTCTATACAGTCTTATAAATGCAGTTCACTGTGGTCAGATTGATTTATTAGACTCCTGGCATTTGGAAAGCAGTGATGTGCAGAAACTATTGTTCCTTTACTATTATTACATCAAAATGCTGCTTTAACTCATTTTTGTTCTTGTGCTCGTATGTGTGTGTATTCATGCGTGCATATTATTATGTGGGTACATATTAGTTCTACATAAACTCGAAAGTACTATATATAAATCTCAAGCAAACTGTATCATTTTTATCGACATATTCTTTCACATGAAAATTCTATTCATTTAATAAATCGGCACAAGGAAAACAATTTAATTGCCGGCTTCAAGCACTGGTGATGTCTGCCTCACGCCCCCACAAGGCAGCACGGGTCTTTCTGGACAATATATCGATGCCATTTTAAAGTAGACATATATTTTACAAATTATTTCTTGTTATGTCAGTAATGCATGTGCTCGTGAACGTATTTCCGGAAATGTGTACCTGAAAGCCGTCCTATGTGATTATTAGCAAGTGCATGTGTCTATATGCATACACTCGACACTCTTCAGTTTGGCGTCATTTAGACATTCTGATTTCATTTATGGGGAGCGCTTCCGGCCTAGAACGGTTCGCGCTTGGAGTTGGGGGTTGGGGGCGTGTATTGTATAGCCAGGTATCCTAGGTGTGACTTCATTTAGCCAATACCGGAGCAAACGGTATTCAAATGCTATAACAATTCTCCGACAGGTAAGGTTGTTTGTATCTTTTATCAGCCTGACGTAAATAAATGTAAGTGCAGTACCACTGTTTCTTACTTTTAAAGAGACGAGAGCATGACTGTTTTGTAATTTTCAAATGCCTTGCTTAATTGGTCACCTAACGTGTTCAGGGACATTGACACGTTTCAAAACAGTTTAGTGTCGACCGCTTTACAAATGTTGACAGTATTTGTACGGCCGCTTTACAATTGCTAGGAGTTTAAATGATGACCGCTTTACAAATGTTGACAGTATTTGTACGGCCGCATTACAATTGCTAGGAGTTTAAATGATGACCGCTTTACAAATGTTGACAGTATTTGTACGGCCGCTTTACAATTGCTAGGAGTTTAAATGATGACCGCTTTACAAATGTTGACAGTATTTGTACGGCCGCATTACAATTGCTAGGAGTTTAAAAGATGACCGCTTTACAAATGTTGACAGTATTTGTACGGCCGCTTTACAATTGCTAGGAGTTTAAATGATGACCGCTTTACAAATGTTGACAGTATTTGTACGGCCGCATTACAATTGCTAGGAGTTTAAATGATGACCGCTTTACAAATGTTGACAGTATTTGTACGGCCGCTTTACATTTGCTAGGAGTTTAAATGATGACCGCTTTACAAATGTTGACAGTATTTGTACGGCCGCATTACAATTGCTAGGAGTTTAAATGATGACCGCTTTACAAATGTTGACAGTATTTGTACGGCCGCTTTACAATTGCTAGGAGTTTAAATGATGACCGCTTTACAAATGTTGACAGTATTTGTACGGCCGCTTTACAATTGCTAGGAGTTTAAATGATGACCGCTTTACAAATGTTGACAGTATTTGTACGGCCGCTTTACAATTGCTAGTAGTTTAAATGATGACCGCTTTACCAATGCTGACAACAGTTCTCGTGACGACCACTTCAGATTTTATTACAAATTAATTGCAAATTAATTACAAATACAAACTTTTTTTAATGTTCGATTTACAAATGCTAACAGTTTTAGTGACGACCGCTTTACAGATGCTAAGAATTAGAGTAATGACTCTTTACAAATGCTAACAGTTATAGTGATGACTCTTTACAAATGCTATCAGTTATAGTGAAGACTCTTTACAAATGCTATAAGTTATAGTGATGACTCTTTACAAATGCTAACAGTTATAGTGATGACTCTTTACAAATGCTAACAGTTATAGTGATGACTCTTTACAAATACTGTAAGTTATAGTGATGATTGTTTACAAATGCTATAAGTTATAGTGATGAATCTTTACAAATGCTATAATTTATAGTGATGACCATTTACAAATGCTAACAGTTAAAGTGATGACCCTTTACAAATGCTATAATTTATAGTGATGACCCTTTACAAATGCTAACTGTTAAAGTGATGATACAAATGCTATAATTTATAGTGATGACCCTTTACAAATGCTATAAGTTATAGTGATGACCCTTTACAAATGCTATAAGTTATAGTGAAGACTCTTTACAAATGCTATAAGTTATAGTGATGACTCTTTACAAATACTAACAGTTATAGTGATGACTCTTTACAAATACTGTAAGTTATAGTGATGATTCTTTACAAATGCTAACAGTTAAAGTGATGACCCTTTACAAATGCTATAATTTATAGTGATGACCCTTTACAAATGCTAACAGTTAAAGTGATGATACAAATGCTATAATTTATAGTGATGATCCTTTACAAATGCTATAATTTATAGTGATGATCCTTTACAAATGCTATAATTTATAGTGATGACCCTTTACAAATGCTATAATTTATAGTGATGACCCTTTTCAAATGCTATAATTTATAGTGATGACCCTTTACAAATGCTATAATTTATAGTGATGACCCTTTACAAATGCTATAATTTATAGTGATGACCCTTTACAAATGCTATAATTTATAGTGATGACCCTTTACAAATGCTATAATTTATAGTGATGACCCTTTACAAATGCTATAATTTATAGTGATGACCCTTTACAAATGCTATAATTTATGGTGATGACCCTTTACAAATGCTATAATTTATAGTGATGACCCTTTACAAATGCTATAATTTATAGTGATGACCCTTTACAAATGCTATCGATATTTTCAGACATTTCGATCAATACGCTTCAGAAATGGTTTGATTAGATGATATGATTAAGTACTACATCTCTCTCTCTCTCTCTCTCTCTCTCTCTCTACACATAACTTGGCAGACTATGTAGCAGGCTACATCTTTTGAAGCACTACTTAGGAAATCTACAAGTATTTACTTATAAAACATAAGTAGTAATACAGTATATATTTATAAATATTTATTCATAAAATATCAGTAGTAATATATTAGATATCCACAATTATATATTTAGAAAATTATCATTAGTAATACATGAGAAATCTATAATTATTTACTAAAACTATTGTCATTTACAGAGAGTTCATTGCGGATAGTAAGTAATCTAAATATAACGGCTTGATTTTACAGCAACAACATCGAAATCAAAGAATGTCTGTCAGTTTGTACAATATAAATATATTATAACTTTAAGAAATGTGTCACTTTGTACAATATAAATAAATTATAACTATAAGAAATGTGTCACTGTGTACAATATAAATAAATTATAACTATAAGAAATATGTCACTGTGTACAATATAAATAAATTATAACTATAAGAAATGTGTCACTTTGTACAATATAAATAAATTATAACTATAAGAAATGTGTCACTTTGTACAATATAATATATTATAACTATAAGAAATGTGTCACTTTGTACAATATAAATAAATTATAACTTTAAGAAATGTGTCACTTTGTACAATATAAATAAATTATAACGTTAAGAAATGTGTCACTTTGTATAATATAATATATTATAACTATAAGAAATGTGTCACAGGGTAAATATAAATATATTATAACTTTAAGAAATGTGTCACAGGGTAAATATAAATATATTATAACTTTAAGAAATGTGTCACAGGTTAAATATAAATATATTATAACTTTAAGAAATGTGTCACAGGGTAAATATAAATATATTACAACTTAAAGAAATGTGTCACATTCTTCAATATAAATGTAGTATAACTTTAAGAAATGTTTCGTAATGTACAATATAAATATATTCTAACTTTATTAATGTGTCACAGCGTTCAATATAAATATTCGTATTTTATCTTTAAGAAATGGAGTGGTTATTATATAACTTGCCACAAATCAATTAGATAGAAGTTGTGATTTACGATATACGGATTGCGAATATATAGAAAGTTAGAATTTTGAAATTGAAACAAAATATAATTACTATAGGTAATGACCCGAATAGTTAGACATGTACAAGACGTTCAGATTCGTTTTGCTTTTCTAATTTGTTTAAATGTAAAGAGCAATTTGCTCTTTGTGCCCCTTTAGCGTGTAGTTCCTTTAGCGTGTAGTTCCTTTAGCGTGTAGTTCCTTTAGCGTGTAGTTCCTTTAGCGTGTAGTTCCTTTAGCGTTTGCAAATTGCACCTATAGTCTTAACCACTGTCTTTAGTCACGCCTCGCTTGATTAGTTTTAAAGAGCACCTTAAACACTGTCCTTAGTCTCGCCTCGCTTGATTATTTCTAAAGACTGAACTAAGTTAAGGCTCGCCTGATTAGTTCTAAAGAGCGTTTGGTACTAGAATTTAATATATGTTTGAATGAATTGTGCAGTACTCTGATTCTGAACTAGTATCATAAACAAAAACTGTTTCACAGCCGATGTAGTTTCTGTGATCATGCGAACGTAAAACGTAATTATTTCTATTTCATATTTCTGTCTTCAAACTTGTAATTTGTGTATTCCATGTCATGGATTTGGATTCTACAGAGGGCCACAATTGTTTTGTATTTTCGACATATTCTTTGAATTTACCGATTTACAAAATTAAAGATATTTGAAACATAATTCAAAATGCATCGATATATATTTAAACCAAACCATATCTAATATTCTTTTAGGTGTAATTTACGAAAAGTAATAATAGAGCATTAAAGATAAATGGCCAGATTTAGTGGACAGTACTTCTGTATTTATTGAAATTTACGAAAAGTAATTGTAACAGTTAATTCAGAAAGACCAAATTTAGTAACCAGTACTTCATCATGTATTTGTGATATTAATAGTTACAGTTAATCCCGAATGACCAGATTACTGTCCAATACTTCATTATTATTCTGAGGTCTCTTTGTAGCCCGCACGTTTTTAGACATATCTAAGCCATCATAATAATTTATTCGCAGTCACCTTCAACCCACCACATTCACTTTATCCCTCCACCCACTCTTTCATCAGAAGTATGCACACGACAAGGATCAGCACTTGCACATGCACAAGTACAGAAACACCATTATTTACTAAAAATGACTGGCAATGACGTCATCACAACATATAACCTCACCCGTAATCACCAACACTCACCAACACACAGCATTATTTGCTAAACATATCTTTCAATGATGTCATCACAACACATATCCTCACCCGTAATCTCCAACGCACAATATTATTTTCTAAACATGGCTGACAATGACGTCATAAAATCACATATCATCACTCGTAATCTCCAATGTACAACATTACTAAGCGTGACAGACAATGACATCATAACAACACATAACCCCACCCATAATCTCAAACACACAGCATTATTTAATAAACATGGCTGACAACACACAACGCGTTTTGCCCTCAAAGGATAACCAACTATAATTGCGTACAATACCACTACATACACGCACACACACTCACACCAACACACAGTGACGCACATACTTAGTCAAAAGGGAACAACCCACTGACAAAAAGGCACGATATATTAACAATGCACTTTCAGAACACCAGATACACAGACGATGACTACAACGGTAAAGACATTAACCACCCACCCTAACAACACTAGACACAAAGACATTAACCACACACCCTAACAACACTAGACACAAAGACAATAACACAGTGCAAAATTCATTAACAACACACCTTTACTACAGTAGATACAAAGATAATAACCACAAAGTAAAAGACATTACCCATTGACGTTCACAACACTAGATATACATACAATAACCACAGTGGAAAAGCATTAACCACACAACTTCATAGCATTAGACACACAGACACAATATCCAAAATGGAATAGGCATTAACCACATAATTCCAACGGTCCTAAGAAAATGAAAATCGTAGCCAACTTACTACTAGTATTGTTCTTTCTTTTTAATGAAATCGTTTTGCTGACGTCACTGAAGTGATAGACAATAAAAGAGTTCTTGACGATTGATGACGTGTTTTTAAAATCAGTCTGAAAGAAGTGTGTGTATGTGTGTGTGTGTGTGTGTGTGTGTGTGTGTGTGTGTGTGTGTGTGTGTGTGTGAGAGAGAGAGAGAGAGACAGAGACAGAGACAGAGACAGAGACAGAGACAGAGAGACAGAGAGAGAAGTTAAGGGGAAGAGAAAAAACTTTGGGGACTGAGCTAACGTGCGGCACTAGTAACATTTATGCTATTGAAAACACAGAACGTAAGGTCTCCAGTGTTACATTAGTTTTAATTTCCATGACTTTTGTTTAGTTTTACATTAGTTTTAATTTCCATGATTTATGTCCAGTGTTACATTAGTTTTATTTTCCATGAATTTTGTCCAGTGTTACATTAGTTTTAATTTCCATGATTTCTGTCCAGTGTTACATTAGTTTTATTTTCAATGAATTTTGTCCAGTGTTACATTAATTTTAATTTCCATGACTTCTTTCCAGTGTTACATTAGTTTTAATTTCCATGATTTCTATTCAGTTTTACATTAGTTTTAATTTCCATGACTTTTTTTCCAGTTTTACATTAGTTTTAATTTAAAGAGTACAAGTCTACTTAAACTTTCCAGAAATTGGGTTTAGTGTTACATATGTATTTCTTTTCAGATGTTATGTTTTGTACTTTCTTTTTTTTAGTGCTATATAATACGTTTTTTTGCAGATGTTACATTTGTTGTGTATTTTCAATTGTTTTTAGTTCTACACAATGTATGTATTTTTCCAGATGTTACATTTCTATACTTCGCTATTAGTACCTCATAATATACATATTTTATTTCACATATTATACTTATAACCCTTCATTTTCTTCTAATGCTACATTAAATATGCATTTATTTCCATATATTACATTTGTATATCTTCCATTGTATTTAGTGCTACACAATGTAAGATTTTTTGTAGATGCTAGTAGTGTATACTTTATCTTTTATGCAATATATGCATTTATTTGCAGACGTTATATTGGTATAATGCCCCTTGTATTTAGTGTTATAAAATATATGTATTTCTTTCCAGACTTTATATTGGTATAATGCCCCTTGATTTTTGTGTTACAAAATAAATGTATTTCTTTCCGTATCCCACATCCCGATTCGTATCTACAGGAGTCGTGAATAAGGTCGTCAAAAGTGCTTGCTTGCTACTAGACTTTCTTATACACCTCGCGCATCTAGATTTTTTATTTCGTTAATTTAAAAATATATTATATATAATGACGTAAGGTCGAGCGAAGTTTTACGTCATAGGCTGATACTCTTCCAGGCCAACTTTCATCATACACGTCACAAATTAAATTACTATGCTTTATGTCCTTGAATGCATTTCATAAATACTATCTAATCCATAGATTGATATTTAAATTGAACACTTTAATGAACATGTGCCTGTCTTAGCTGTGGTAAAATGCAAACATGATTGATCAGTGAACAATATAATGTATTTGCAAAGGGGCTCACAACTCACATTTCAAATATATCCGCCTATATTTCATCACTTTATGCAGTTGAGGTGTTAGGTGTGTCTCGAAACAGAACACACTTTGAAGTCACTAGAGAAAGGATGGCTTGGAAATACAGGAATTTTTCTTTTTATTAAACTAGTGGGCTACCATGTGTCCAGGTCATGGAAATCAGTGCATATTGCCGCTAGTGGGACTATAACTACGCGTCGATAAACTACACTTTGTTACTTTTGCGACCATAACTAAGATTTGATACGTTATAAATTGATACTATAACTAACCTTTGATAACTTACACATTTGGAAAATTGTGACTAAGCTTTGATAACTTACACATTTGGAAAATTGTGACTAAGCTTTGATAATTTACTCATTTGAACAATCATAACTAAAACTACTCTTTGATGAGTTAAACATTATTACTGTTTTGACCATAACTGCTCTTTGAAAAGTTACACATTGTTACTCATGTGACTTTAACTGCTCTTTGATAAGTTACACATTGTTACTCTTGTAACTTTAACTGATCTTTGATAAGTTACACAATCCTACTCTTGTGATTTTAACTGCTCTTTGAAAAGTTACACATTGTTACTCTTGTGACTTTAACTGCTCTTTGATAAGTTACAAATTGTTACTCTTGTTACTATAACTAATCTTGTATAAGCTACAAATTTGACCTTTGTGACAATAATTGACTTCGATAAGCAATACATTTTTATTTTAGTGATTATAAGTGCTCAGTGATAAGTTACTCACCTTGTTGTTGTGACTTTAACTGCTCTTTAATAAGTTACACAATTTACTGTTGTGACTATAAATACACTTTAATAAGTTACACAATTTACTGTTGTGACTGTAAATACACTTTAATAAGTTACAATTTAGTCACAATTTACTGTTGTGACTATAAATACACTTTAATAAGTTACACAATTTACTGTTGTGACTATATATACACTTTAATAAGTTACACAATTTACTGTTGTGACTATAAATACACATTAATAAGTTACACAATTTACTGTTGTGACTATAAATACGCTCTAATGAATTACACATTGCTACTGTTGTGACTAGAACTAAAGTTTGATAAATTGCTATTTTTGTTTGTATAACTGGTTTCGACACGTTACAAATTGTTACTTTTGTGGCTATAAATATCTTCGACACGTTACAAAGTGTTACAAATTCTTACTGTTTTGGCTATAACTGGCTTCAACAAATTACACATTGTTGACAATAACTGGCTTCGATATGTTTCACATTGTGATTGTTGTGTCTAAAACTGCGTTTCGACATGTTGCATATTACTACTGTTGTGACTATAATTACGCGTTGATAAGCTACATATTGTTAATATTGTGACTATAACTGTGCCTTAATTGCGGAATTAGTTGGTACTCATTATTCGCGTTTTGTAGGAAAGTTACAATGTTAGTGATTTGTGTGAATGTTACAAATAACACTTTCCACTAGGTGTTGGTCAATGCATTGGTGTTTCAAATACATTTCTCTACAGGTTATGAATTTGTGAGTGATAGTGGTCCTGTTCATCTGGCTGTGACGATTGTATCAAAAATGGATTTGCTCTATTTCCAAGACTGGTGATTGTGTCAAAAATTGGTGTGCTCTGTTCCCAAGGCTGTGGTAATTGTGTCAAAATGGATTTGCTCTGTTCCCAAGGCTGTGGTAATTGTGTCAAAATGGATTTGCTCTGTTCCCAAGGCTGTGGTAATTGTGTCAAAATGGATTTGCTCTGTTCCCAAGGCTGTGGTAATTGTGTCAAAATGGATTTGCTCTGTTCCCAAGGCTGTGGTAATTGTGTCAAAATGGATTTGCTCTGTTCCCAAGGCTGTGGTAATTGTGTCAAAATGGATTTGCTCTGTTCCCAAGGCTGTGGTAATTGTGTCAAAATGGATTTGCTCTGTTCCCAAGGATGTGGTAATTGTGTCAAAATGGATGTGCTCTGTTCCCAAGGATGTGGTAATTGTGTCAAAATGGATTTGCTCTGTTCCCAAGGCTGTGATAATTGTGTCAAAATGAATTTGCTCTGTTCAAATGCTACGATGATTGTGTCATGATGGATTTGCTCTGTTTCCAAAGGATATGATACTGCGAGTATTGGATTTGCTCATTTCCGAATGCAGTGATGATTGTTTCAAAATTGTCTTTGCTCTGTTTTCGTGGATGTACCGATTGTGTCAAAATTGGATTTGCACTGTTTTCGTGGATGTGATTGTTCAAGATTGGATTTTTCCTGTTTTCGTGGATGTACTGATTGTGTCAGGATAAGATTTTCCCTGTTTTTGTGGATGTACTAATTGTGTCAGGATAGGATTTGCTCTGTTTAGGTGGATGTATTGTTTGTGTCAGGATAGAATTTGCCCTCTTTTCGTGGATGTACTAATTGTGTCAGGATTTGATTTGCCCCGTTTTCGTGGTGGATGTACTGAAGGTTGTGGTGATTTTCATGGTTTACTGTAACGACATTGAAGACACTATGTTCTTCAGAATGTGATCATTACAAGACGTTAAAATTATTATGTTCTTCAGAATGTGATCATTACAAGACGTTAAAATTATTATGTTCTTCAGAATGTGATCATTACAAGACGTTAAAATTATTATGTTCTTCAGAATGTGATCATTACAAGACGTTAATATTATGTTCTTCAGAATGTGATCATTACAAGACGTTAAAATTAGTATGTTATTCAGTCTGTGATCATTACAGGACGTTAAAATTGCTGTATTCTTCTCTTGTAGCATGAGTACTCTTATAAAGAGCTCTTAAACAAGTGATCTTAAATACATTGACACATGATGTACATGTTTATGCAATGATCAGCAGTTATTGCACAAATACAAACTGTCAAGCGCTTATGTATATTTCTGTTATGTTAGTGAATAATTTATGTGTATGAAGCAACATAATGCTTATGAGTTGGTACGGTATTATTATTTTTACAATTCCAGTTTTAAGAAATGAGTTAAGATGTTTTTTTCCTGTAAAAAGAACTGTAATATGCTTATGAATGAATAATAATTATTATCCTCTTACAAAGATATCTTTTGGAAATATTGTCGTTTGAAAGTAATGGTTAATAAAATTTAATCATATTAAATACACACATTTCTGATTGCATAATTACACAAATCTCTATTTCTTGTAAGAAAATTAATAGATCTATATATCTGGTTGAAATATTCAATAGGTCCATATTTGTTATTGTAAAATTCGGTTCACCGACAAATGCGCGCCCCGATGACGCGTTCTGTCCCTAACTCTAAACCTAAACCTAACCCTAACCTAACTCTAACCCAAACCCCTAATCCTAAACCTAACCCTAACCATAACATAACCCGAACCTAAACCTAACCCTAACCCTAACCCTATCGGGCATATGTCGGTGCGCGCAATTGTCGTTCGCGCATTTGATGGGTCACCGTAACATTCAATAGATCTGTTCTGCATTCATTATAAACACATATATAATGTCGTACCCCTCATAATATCCTCGTTTATTATTTCTTTTCAGGACAAATTTCTCAAAGGTTCAGTCGAAGCGAACAACAAACAATGAACGTTAGTGGAAACACTTCCATAGCGGAGGATGAAACAGGTCATTAAATGGGTCATTAAATGGGTCTTTAAATGGGTCATCCCTTTTATTAAGAACATTTCTTTCTCTACCTTTCTTTCAACACTGACGCGCACATACACGCATTGCACTCGTACCACATCTATCTATCTATCTATCTATCTATCTATCTATCTATCTATCTATCTATCTATCTATCTATCTATCTATCTATCTATGTCTGCCTGTCTGCCTCTCTCCCTCTCTCTCTCCCTCTCTCTCTCTCTCTCTATGTATGTATGTATGTATGTATGTATCTATCTATCTATCTATCTATCTATCTATCTATCTATAGTTGGAAGTGTCGTGTACGTTAATGTTTATATGTAGGTCATTATTTAAATATGTGTGGCACTTCTGGATCTTCCACAATAAGTACATTTCCAAGCGAAACATTTATTTAGATCGTTTTCTTTGAATGCGATACGTTTATTATACTGCTAATTTTAACGCTCTTAAAATACACGTATGTCGATTTCAGATTATTTGAAAGTTAACAGTGACATTATCATTATTCTTGTTTCAACATTTAGGCATTTAGGCACTTTTTGTGGTGATATTGCTAACTTTCAATTTTGGAAATAAACATCTGAGGTAAAGAATGTTCTAGGTATGCTGATGTAATCTATAACCGTTTTACTTGGATGAGTAGCTTTTATTATCCAATGTATAAAGCTTAAAAGAGCGAGACCAGCCAATGGGCTGAGATCACACTTTTACCACCTGGAGAGAAATCTATTTCCTAATCACTTGAATCTGGGGTAGCAATTAAGTCTGGTCATGAAATACAGCCAATAGCTAAAGAGTGAGTTAACTGACTGAGAGAGAATGGATTTGTGCTATTGATATGTTATATTTGTTTTTCACATTCATAAGTATTTTGTGAATAGTATATTATTGATAGTAATTGCGAACTAAGATGATCGTATGTAGTACGCTAAACACTTGCCATTGTTCTAGTGAATACGAACATGAAAAAAGGATGTAATATTTATTATGATGTATTTGTTTATCAGGTTAATAAATACTGTTTCAGGAAACTGTAATTTGAGAAATGAATGTACGAAAGAAAAAAGTTAGAGGTGAATAAACTGGAAACGTAGCATTTATTACCTGCTTATAACTTACAAGGAAAAAACAGTTTTTCTTGTTTTACCAGAATCTCCTGATTAACTGATTTATAAACTGCTACGACTGTGGCAGATGCAGGCAGTATCTACACGTGTGTGCAAGTGTATCATGGAATTTTTGGTACAAGGAAATATTGATATAAGTGTTGCTCTGATTGTGAGAGATAATACTGCAGAACACTCAAATTAGCCTCGAGAGAAATGCAGCCCATCATTGTTCTACAACATGCAAAAGAAAGGCATGGAACTGACAATTCCCTTGGGACAATAAGTGTGTGATTTTGTTATGAAAGCACGCAAAGACTGCTGAAAGACTATTGCGGCTTTGCCTAGACAAGGTTACGTACAAACTATTAATGCTATAATCTCATTACTTCATTTCCTTGTTCTGATTAGACATTACCCTGTGATTTACATTGATTGTTATTTGTTGAATAATGTGTTAGGAAATAAGACTGTATAAACTTTGAAACTACTTTAATGTGGTTTGTGGAAATATTGATGTCAAATAATATATTCATTGTATTTACTATATGTATATCTGATTGTTGATTTAATAATTTTTTAAAAATTTATTGACCTTCTAACACATGTTGATAATATTTTGTTGGAGAAGAAATTTGGTGAATGGAGAATCACTAAATATGGATTAAAGAAGGTTTTGTCTTCTCCTTCAGTAAGATTTCCTCCTACGGAAATATTGTGTGACTGTAAATGTTTGTCTTTAATTTTTCTGGAAGAGAGAAACGTTTACTACGCCCGCATATCTGCCAAGTGAGACGAGTGGTGTCTTCTGGGAAATTATTAATATCATAACTTAAGATTCTCGTCACTTGTAATTAGTTTAGGATGATTGTTAATAATACTCACAAACAATATCTAGTGAAGCATAGTGTCACTACTAATTATGTGTGTAATACATTTATAATAATGTAATATACCAGTTGCTTACTAGTTACATGCATAATACCTCTACAAAGTGCAGAAGTATGAAATGAGACTTCTGGTTTTGACATATGTGTCAATCAATGTCACATTTTTGATTCGGGTGATTCTGACGTTCACTAGACTGACTGTACTCGCTCAAATATAGTCTGAGAACACAGATATACGATAGATCGATGTAGTGAAATAGAGATCATGATGATAGAATTTCATTAACATTACAGTTAAGGATAGACAAAGATAAGTTTAACTACAAAACAGATAACGAGAAAGAAACTGAATACAAGGGAATTTAATACAAGAGAATGGTTAGCAATATTAATAACAGAGCACCTTCTCCATACATCGTTCAGCATCAATTCACTATTGTTCTTTACCTGTGTGTGTATAATCATGTTTTAATCCATTAGAGTTCTTTAATAATGAGTATGTCTTTATGTGTCAATTCACTACACTTATTTACCAGTGTTCCTACATTCATGGGTCAATCCACTACACTTATCTACCAGTGTTTCTACATTCATGGGTGAATTCACTACACTTATCTACCAGTGTTTCTACATTCATGGGAGATTCGCTACACCTATTAGAGTGTTTACATGCTTGAGTCATTTGACTACAGTTGTTTACATGCTTGAGTCATTTCACAACAGTTGTTTACATGCTTGAGTCATTTCACAGCAGTTGTTTACATGTGCTTTTTACATTCAAATGTCAAAAATTAAGTTTGCACAATTTAGTCATTATAAGTTTTAAAAACAACATATCTTAAAAAATGATTGTTGACAATATAGTCACTATCACATTGATAAAAGCACAACTTATCATTAACTACACCTGATTACAGTATAATCACTTTCACCTTACAAAACGACAACTTATCTTGATCATCATTTGATGTTACTATTCTCACTTTCACAATTAAGGACTAACTTATCTTGAAAACAATTTGATACCATTATAATCACTTCACATTAAATACAACTTATCTTGAACTACACTTGATTACAATGTAGTCATTAACAGAGCATAAAATTATGCATCACACATCATTATAAATTTGAAAATGTACTTTAATGATATCAGGAAAAATGTCAATCAAACAGCATAATGAATTAGTCTTAAATTTCAAAGTGAAATAATTTATTGTATATAACGTAATGAATTATTCTTAACTTACAAAGTGCAAACTTTATTGAATATTATGTGATGAATTAATTTTAACTTTACAAAGGATACAATTTATTGTACTGCACTGAAAGAATCAGACTTATCTTTCAAGGGGAAATAATTTATTGTATTGCACTGAAAGAATCAGTCAACATTTAAAGGGAAATAATTTATTATATATTACACAAATGCAATAGAGGTCCAGAGGAAATAGGCAGAAGGAATATTGACTGTTTGACCATCCATATCATACATTATTGTAAAGGAAAAAGGGGGGAGTAATCAGGAAAAAATATTTTTTATCCTTGATTATCTCTACTTGTCCATTGCGTGACATAACAGACGTTTGCAAGTGTCGTCTGCTAGCAAAATGACGTGTTAATGACGTGCACTGTCAGGAGTTTGTTTCCATATATACTGTCAGTGAGTCTGCTTATTTTGCTTACATACACTTTCAGCAAGTTTGCTAATTTAGTGTTTTCAACATTTTAATAAAAATAAGATTGATTAATTATTTATATTAGATGTTCAATAAATATGTTTACAATATGTAGAAAACGTGTTTAGTATATTCTAACAATTCTTATTACAAATTTAATTAGGAATTATATTTTAGGAGTATTGCACCTCAGAGTAATGCACATTGTTAGCGTTAGAAAGTAGGGATACACACATGAATTTTCTCTAAGATAGTGAGAACGTGATTATGCATAAAAAGACTATCTGTAGCTATTTTACTCAAGTGTGCATCAGGTCTGGACTACAGAGAGGTGTGAGACCTCATATTGTTTGCCTGCACGAGTTTGGACAATCTTTCTATCACTGTCATGACCAGAGAAGAAAGACTTGAATATTCTCCATGTATTGTATAGATTTGGACGTGTGTTCTGTCACACCCACTTCTTTTATGGCATCCTGTAAAGCATTGTCAGTACTCTACGTTGGATCTGAAACATGGGCAGTGGTTGGTCATCAGAAATGACAAGTACTGATGGATCAAGACTGGACCAGGAGAAGAATATACTATGCCACTCACATTTTGGAACTGTCGCCAAAGACAGGTGTCCATGATGTACATTTTGGTACTGTCATCGTAGGCAGCTGTCCATGATCTTCAGCATAAGACAGAGGCTTCAGCGTTATTCAACGTGGGACAAGTACTGCAAGTGTGTACATGCTTAACTGTTTGTGGGAGGTGTTTCATCATCGAGTGTGTTATTGCCAGATGCCAGTGACTGTGACTTTTTGTGTTTGCCAGTGTGTTGGTCAAGTGTAACCACTTCATTTTGTGCTGATGTATGTTCCTGCATCAACATTTCAGCATTTATTACTAATACTTATAAGTAGGAAAACATTTTAGAGATGCATTACTTAGGTAGGGTAGATATAGTATAAATATTATCATCATTAACATTTTTGGTTTTTAAACCTGAATTTTCTGCATAAACATTTAACTTTCATAAATACTTATTTAGTGGCTTTTTTCGATTATCACCACTGTTCTAATTAGCATTTATTGTTATTGGATTTTCACCCACTATTTCTAAGATATTGATTTTATTTAAGGTTAGATATTTTCTGTGATTAGCACTGCTAATTACATTTAATTGATCATTTATCATCTGTGTTGGTTTTGTAATTAAATGTTTGCCGTCATCACCGCTGTTGTGCTTATAATTTTATTGGGTGTATGACCAGTGTATTGTACCACTCAATTTTCGGCAGTTGTGGAAAGTGGTCATCACCATTTCTCCAGTCTATTTGCTATCATTTTTATTTAACTTATTCATCATTTTCATATTCATCACTCTTGTTCCTCCCAGCCCATGAATGTCGCATATGGATGCCTCAGAATGAACGACTAACAATGTATGAAATTTATCCCCATTTTTCATTCTTTTTAGAATAAATTCTTTGTTAACTCTATTCAAGAGTTGGGTTTCCTTTCTCTGTTGTGAAAGTGTGTGTTAGTGCAGTTATTGTTTGTTTGTTCTCTATATGTCCCTCACACGACATTCACACACCTACTCACACATACACGTCGACTTTCACATTTTACTCTGCATCTCAGAATAAAGGTACCCCATACCCCTCTCTCTCTCTCTCTCTCTCACACACACACACACACACACACACACACACACACACACACACACACACACACACACACACACACACACACACACACACACACACACACATAAAAGAACATTCGTGTGTCTGAGTGTGAGAGTTGGTTATCGTCATCTGGCCACACAATGTGATCCCGACATTCGTGGCAGCTGATCTGACCCCCTCTCCCTACCCACTGAGGAGGAGTGAGGGGCCAGCAACAAACCAGCAACGACATCCCCATGACCGCGACAATTCTGTCATTTATTTCTCTTACAGATAATGTTGACTGCTTTGTTGTGGGGATTGTGTTGTTGTTATAAATATGTCAACTGTCTGTAAAATCTCAAACTGATCGTCACTACAGTACATTCATTAATGTAAATATTTTATTGGTTAAATCTTAACTGTATAGTCATTACATCAGGGTTGCTAAAGTAAACATTTCTTACATCTTAACTGTGTACTCATTAAAGTATAGTTGCTAATATAAATATTTGTCACATTTTCACTGGGTAGTCATTAAAGTGTGGTTACTAATATGAATATTGCTTTCATCGTAACTGTGTAGTCACTAAACAGTACTCACACTAAAATAACATTTGTCAAATTTGATCTAGGTTATAATTAAAGAATAACTACTATTTTTTCTCATCTAAACTTTGCATTTATTAAATTATAGTCACCAATATAAACATTGTTACATATTCACTGGGTAGTCATTAATGTATGGTCAACAATATAAACATTTCAAAGTAGATTAACGATGAAGGTAATATACATCCTCTGTATTGGACGAGTGCATGATGGGATCGAAATATAACACTATAAATAGAACAGGGCCAGCGTTGCAACATATTTGTTGTTTCATTTCATCTCTCCCATACATTTTGTTTCCTTTATTGTGACGTGTTTTGATTTACATTATATGACAATTGAAAGTGTATAACCATACATTTTTCCCCTTTATTGTAACGTGTTTAGATTTACATTATATGACAATTGAAAGTGTATAACCATACATTTTGTTTCCTTTATTGTGACGTGTTTAGATTTACATTCTATGACATTTGAAAGTGTATAACCATACATTTTGTTTCCTTTATTGTGACGTGTTTAGATTTACATTATATGACAATTGAAAGTGTATAACCATACATTTTGTTTCCTTTATTGTAACGTGTTTAGACATTATACGATAATTTAATTGTTTAATTGAAAGTGTGAAACGTAGTTCAACTTCATCAGTAAATGGGAATTTACATTTGTGCGTTTATTTATTATACCAAAATGTGTTCAGTTTACAGTTTATTAAAACATGTTTATTTGTTATACCAAAATGTGTTCAGTTTACAGTTTATTAAAACATGTTTATTTGTTATACCAAAATGTGTTCAGTTTACAGTTTATTAAAACATGTTTATTTGTTATACCAAAATGTGTTCAGTTTACAGTTTATTAAAACATGTTTATTTGTTATACCAAAATGTGTTCAGTTTACAGTTTATTAAAACATGATTCTCATTTATTCTACTTATTTCTAACAGATTCCATCAACATGTACATCGCTCTCGGCGTTCTGTTGGTGATCATGCTTGCTGGACTGGTAACAAATGTGCTGTCTACAGTCGTGTGGATGACGCAAGCAAAGCGGAATTCAGCAGCTCTTTTCATTGGTTGCCTTAGTTTTACAGACGCTCTCTATTGCCTGACAATACTCCTATTTTATATTGTAACACTCCTAGTAATATTTGAGACTGCATGCTTGTGGTACATGGCTACGGAAGTCCTATTTATGATTGGAAACGCGTCCAGGTAAGCCATTTCTATTTTCAAATCAGTAAAATGACGATTTATGTGTGTTAGAAATATCGTTCAGCAAATAGGCATAGAGTACTCCTTTAAATTTAATACATCAGTTTCACGCACGCACATACACTCACGCACACACGCACACACGCATGCACGCACGCATACATAGATAGATAGATAGATAGATAGATAGATAGATAGACAGACAGATAGATAGATAGATATAGAGACAGATAGATAGATAGATAGACATACATACATACAGATAGATAGATAGACAGACAGACAGACATTCAGACAGATAGATAGATAGTTAGAATAGATATACAGACAGATAGATAGATCCAGCTAGACTTGTATGTTACTTCTGATTACAGATAAGTACAGCTAGACTTGTATATTACTTCTGATTACAGATAAGTACAGCTAGACTTGTATATTACTTCTGATTACAGATAAGTACAGCTAGACCTGTATATTACTTTTGATTACAGATAAGTACAGCTAGACTTGTATGTTACTTCTGATTACAGATAAGTACAGCTAGACTTGTATATTACTTCTGATTACAGATAAGTACAGCTAGACTTGTATATTACTTCTGATTACAGATAAGTACAGCTAGACTTGTATATTACTTCTGATTACAGATAAGTACAGCTAGACTTGTATATTACTTCTGATTACAGATAAGTACAGCTAGACTTGTATGTTACTTCTGATTACAGATAAGTACAGCTAGACTTGTATATTACTTCTGATTACAGATAAGTACAACTAGACTTGTATGTTACTTCTGATTACAAATAAGTACAACTAGAGGTTTGCACTTTTCTTACCACACATGCCCACTCCTAAACATTTAATATAATTATATCCACAGAAGTTTACAACTACACCATTGTGTTAATTACCACTTCTGATATTAATAATAGACTGTTGCGCTAATTCTCACTGTAAAAGTTTACATCAAGATTTTTGTGGTAATTCTATCTTCTTGTATTTAAAACACTTCATTTGTGTTAAATCTCACTATTGTTTAGATATATTCTGCTTTGTCAGTTCTGACTGCAGTTGTTTCCACCAAGACATGAGTTTTAATCTTGACCACAGCTCTTTAAAACTGGGCGTTTTTGTTCATTCCGAGTGTAGATGTATGCAACCAGACTTTTGATTACTTTTAGCTACATATAATTACGACTAAGCTTTTATATTAATTCTGACTGCAGATGCTTAGAATTAGACATAATGTTAGTTCTGACTACTGTTGTTTAAAACTAGACTGTTGTCATCATTCTGACAAAACTTGTTTAAAACTAGACTATTGTCATAATTTTGAGGACTGTCGTTTAAAACTAGACTATTGTCATGATTCTGACGATTTTGTTTAAAACTAGACTGTTCTCATGATTCTGACGATTTTGTTTAAAACTAGACTGTTCTCATGATTCTGACGTCAGATGTTTAGATCATAGCTCTTATGTTAATTCTGACGATAGTTGTTTACAACTCTGTAAATTCTGTCATTTTTATAACTAGAATTTGGGATAATTAATGCTTATAAATAGGCTCTTGTGTTGATTATTATTAAAGAAAATTATAACTAGATAGTGTGTGCTAATTCTGAATGCATTTGTTTATAACTAGAAATTTGTTTTAAATCTGACTTTAGATATTTATACATTGACTGTTATCTAAGTCGAACTAATGGTTTCCACAACTAGACTTTCGCAATACTTCTGGTTATAGATGGTTACCCCATGATTTTGTGTTAGTTCTGGCTACAAATGCAAACAAATAAAATGTTGTGTTCATTCTGTTGAAGTAGATAAGAACTTGATAATCGTGCTAATTATCTCTGCAGATGTTTACAACTCTACTTTTGTGTTAATTCTGGCTACATATGTTTATAAATTGTCTGATTTGCTACATTTGATTGCAGTTGTTTACAAATCGATTGGTGTGTAGTATCTGACTGTAGATATGCTTACAAGTTTGGATTTTTGTGTTTATTTTTATTTTCTTTTAATTCTTATATTCCAAATTGACTATTGTGTTTTATATATATAAAATATATCAAAGGTAACTACAACAAAGTTAATAGAAAGAGAGAAAAATGGCAATATGAGGTTTTATATATGCAAATATTTGTCTGACTAAAGTTGTAGATACTTCGCTTAAAGACTTTGATTCGTGAGTGTATTTTCTATACATCCTCATTTTATGTTTGATGAAAGGCTATATGTTTTGGTGTGTACGTAGATAAATTTACATTGTTAAATATCATAATCCCGTCCATATTTTGAAATGCACTAATTTTTATGCAAAGTAAGAAATAATTTAACCCTTAATATCAAGAGGCACTTCTCGTATGAAAAATACATGTCAAAAAATATAACAGTGGGTTAAAAACTGACGTATACATAATGCGCTAGATTCAGTAAACGATAATCCATATGGATGTATATTTTCAGGTTACTGACTGTTGCTGTTCTGATACAAAGATGGCTGGCTATTTATAGACCGCTATTGATGACACGCCTTTGTACACTGAAGCGACAGCTCATTGTGCTCACATGTCTGTCTCTCCCGATCATCACAATTCACGTCTTTGACGTATACGTCATTTGGGGTGGTGAAAGTACGTGTGAACATAGTGATTTTGAAGAACAAATGGAACATTTTCTGCAAGCGTACAGGATAGTCAACTTAACCTTCCCTCTCCTGTGTTTCATGTGTATGTTTGTTTTCAGTGGCGCTTTACATTATTCATCCTGTAATATTTCAAAGGTAACTAATTTATATCTATTTTTAAATATTATAATTAATTTAGCGAGTACCCAATTGATATCTATTTCAAATATTATAATTAATTTAGCGAGTACCCAATTGATATCTATTTCAAATATTATAATTAATTTAGCGAGTACCCAATTGATATCTATTTCAAATATAACGAATTTAACGAGTACCCGTTTTATTAATTGTTTTTCAATATATTACCAGCATATTGAGAAAACTATTACCTCAATTACCAATTCTTTATTACAATGTTTCTTTGAACTGTAATTACTGTTATCTCTGTTACTAATTCATTATTAAAAAGGTAATGTTAAAATATAAGTAGTTTCTTTATAGCATCAGATCAGTTGGCAAATATGTTGTTACCTTCTTGCTATTAAATGCAGACCAAATAAATCAAAATAAACCCATGCCACTCCATATTTCGAAGAAAATGTCTTTTGTCAGTCTGTTGTTCTTTTTCCTTTGTATAAGCAGAAAAAAAATATTTGCTGAAAGGGGGAGACGACGTCAAGGGGCAAATAGCATATTTGAAAGAGTTTTCGTAAGCTCAATCGGCAACTACTGTTCATGTTAATATTTAATAATTTGGAGATAATAGCTAGTTTGCGGATTTTATTTTCATATTTAAATAATAAAATGGGTGCTAGGCAATAAGAATAACATGGAAATGAATATGTACATTAAATTATTTATATACTTATTTTATTTCAGGTGACGTCAGGATTCCGATCCCGACGCAGGCAACGACATCTAGAACAACGAATGACCTTGACAATTATCTGTTTGTCAACAATTTCAATGGTAGAATTTTCCTTATCTATCATCTTTATTTTAATTATTTTGAAAGTCGATTTAGAGGGTGTAGATATTTACAACGCTTTATTAGTGTTTACAGCTGTTGTTCTTGTAACCAGGCCCATAAATTTTATCTTATACTCTTGCATGGGAAAAGAGTTTAGAGCGAAACTGAAGACCATGTGTAAGTGTAATTGATCATCTGCGTCGGAGGGAGGGTAAGGGGAGAGCACCATTGTTCAAAATCACTACTTTCCAGTGTACCCTCACATGTATCACTGGTTTGTGAATGTGGGTTGTCATTATGGTGATCGAAAGTATTCGGTATTCATCAACAATTTCCAACAGACAATGACGTCAATGTTTGGTGTTCCCACTTTAGTGATAGCATTTTGATCTGCACACGTTTTTTCTGTACGAAGATCTAAATACAATCATGTTATGAAAACGCCACATAGTTAATGGTTATGATTATTATTAATAATTAATAATCCAAAACTAATAACAAGTGAAGTGAATCTTAATTTATGTTATTAAGAGTTCTCCAGAAGACACCACAGTATATCTTACATGGCAGAAAGGCGGGCACTGTATACGTTTGCTTGCTTCCACAACATTAACGAGAAATATTTACATTCACACAATATTTACATTCACACAATATTTAATTCACACAATATTTGCATTCACACAATATTTACATTCACACAATATTTAATTCACACAATATGTACATTCACACAATATTTCTGAGGTGATAAACTTCTTAAAGGAGTAGACAAACCCATCTTTAATCTGTATTTAGCGAGACCCATCCATCAAATGTCTTTCCAACATATGGCTATTAATAAGTATAAGAAAGTCACTACATTTATTAAATCTGTATTTAGCGAGACCCATCCATCAACTGTCTTTCCAACATATGGCAATTAATAAGTATAAGAAGGTCAATACATTTATTAAATCTGTATTTAGCGAGACCCATCCATCAACTGTCTTTCCAACATATCGCAATTAATAAGTATAAGAAGGTCACTACATTTATTAAATCAACAATCTAATATAATATATTTAAATATACGCAATCAACTGATATAAATACTTAAAATCAAATCTTGTTTATCAGTATGGAAATGAAAGTAGAGTTCAGAGAAACAATGAAATTCAAAGCAAATAAGCTATTCAAAGATACCGGCTGTCGTCTGCACGTGTTTCACAGTCACACGGCTTGCAACACGTCATTTCCTTTTATATTTAGGCAAGGCCCTACATGTCCCTTTTTATAGCTTGTTTATTCAACACACTACAACAAACATTCAAAATGACCTACATGAATTCTTTGACCAACCTCAAGCTACAATTATCACCATACAAGCACTGAAATGGAATTCACAGGAATCAACTTATAGCAGAATGGTTTACTGATAAGTTGATGCACACAACAACCTATTCCTGTAGAGCAGTGGTCCCCAACCTTTTCATCGCCGCGGATCGGTCAGCGTTTGATAACTTTACCGCGGCCCGATGATGTGGAGGGACGTTGATTGTTTAATTTTTAGATTGTTCTGATTTAATAATTTGAAATTAATTGTATTTAAACGGCCTTCAAATTAAAATACAGTTACACCAAAAAATGAATATAAAGTGATTTAACATTTTAACTCACTAGAACGCTAAATCAAAGAGAACCCTGAGCTTGTTTCTTTGCAACGAGACGGTTCCATCTGGGGGTAATAGGAGACAATGACACCCGAAGTATGTTGCTTATGTCCATCCGTTATTTTGTTTTGGTTGTGTCATTTGCAGAAAACCCCGCTTCACACAGATAGGATGTCGGAAATGGCAATAGGGATTTAATTGCTGTGGTTGTGGTGGCCGTTGTTGTATTGGCGGGTGAAGGGGTTTACAGAGCTTCCGCTAATACCACATCAAATCGTACTTAGTGTATGTGGGCCGGGATGTTCACCCCCACCCCTGTAATGTTCACCAGTATTGTTGTTGTTGTCATTGTCACTATTGTTGATGTCCCCGGTATCCGTTGGGCTTGTGTAGGTGGGTGCCGGCGGCCAGTAAAGGTGGTCAAGCATTAGTTGAATTAGATCCTCAATGGGATAGTTATAATATCCCCACTGCATGTTATGTTGTTCCCTGTGCTGCCACCGTTGTTGTTGTCGCAGCGCTGCCGTTGTTGTGAATTTTTTTTGTTGTGGCTATAGTAGATGATACTGTTGTAGTTGTCTGATGTGTTGTGGCGGGCGCCTTCGTTTTGATTTGGTGCTCCGTTCTGTAGTTTTTCCTTGTGTGTCTGTTGTGGTTGACTTTGTTGCAGTCCCAGGTGGTGACTCTGCCTGTGGATTGGTGGCAGTTGGTTTAGTCGTTGTTGTAGTTTCTTGTGGTGTAGTTGGAGCGTTGTCGACTTCTGTTTCGTCTGTGCGTAAGTTGTCTTCACTTCTTTTTCTGTTTGTATTTTTCTTTCTTGCGTCTTGATATGTACCGTTTGTGTGCTGGAGATGTTTTGGCGTTTCTTCTTATTTTCGGTGGTAGTTGTTTTATTTTCTTTTTCTTTGCTGATAGAGCTTGTAGTCTGAGTTTCCTTAGTATCTGTTGTGGGTTTTGGAGTTTGCGAGAATGCCTGTCTGATTTCTTGTTTTGCTGTTTGAGTTGAATTCACTTTGGCTGTAGGTGGAATTATCCAGATGATGTTGGTGTTTATTCCCTGTTCTGTTGTAGTGGCTTCTAGAGTTTGGGTGGAAACGAGGATTTTTCCTTCAAAGACTGTTTGAGTTGTGCCGTCTTCCTGTGTGGGTTTTCGCGTTGTTTCCTCCTTTTCCGTTTGTGAAGAGCGTGTTTTTGTTGTCGGCGTTATTTTCCAGAAGATGTATGTCTGTGTTTCACAGTCTGTTGATGTAGGTTTTTTTCACGGTTGTCTTGTCAGGTGCTTGTTTAAAATCTTGTGGAGACCAATTGCAGTTAAGATGGTTTGTTGTCTACTGGTAAGTTCATCATCCATTTTTGTGTGGAAGAGGGTCAACAGCAAAATAGTGAACGCATTTTTTAGTTCAACGTTTTCAGTTTGATGTGAAGGTGAAGGGGGTAACTTTTCGTATGCCCCCATTTTCGGTTGGTATGCTGATTTCACAGCAGTATTTTGTCCAGTCTTCTCCTTGTGTACTTCTTAATGTTTGCACCTCTTCAAGCCTCTTTTGCCGTATCTGTCTCAGCTGGTCAATGCGTTCGTTTGTGAAAGAGAAAGGGCCATCTGTATCTCCTGTGACTGGCTCAGAATCACGTAAAATGTCACTTGGTGGAGTGGGCAGTAGTGGCGTTTTTGCCAGACCTCGAAAGGGCTGAGGCTTGGTGCTGGCTTGTCTGGTGTGGTGCTTTGACATGACTCTCCTCCCGGCGGTCCGATGGATGGAGTGTGTTCGTCAGTGGTCCGAAGCATTGTTGGTGTGGTTGGGAAGTAGCGCTCGAATTCTTAAAAAGCAAAGACAGATGATCGTGCACCAACTGGGAGAATGAATGCTCAGGCTCAATCTCGTCCATGGAAAGTCGCACAAACCCGAGAGAAATACACCACAGTAAATAAAATTGGGCGGCTCAGTACCATTTGATCCACGGCCTGGGGGTTGCGGACTACTGCTGTAAAGTACAGTAGTCACTGTATCATGAAGTGACTATCAGAAAGGTTTGCTCTTCAAGAGTCAAATTAAGGCAGCACTATATTTAGGCATATATCATCTCTAAACTCCTTTCACTCTTACACACACTCTGAACTTACATATCATGCAACAGTATATATTAGTCCGATACACACACCATAAGAAATACAGCATCGATCGAAGTTCACAAGTATAATGTACAACGTAATCAAATTACTGAACATAGAAATGATGGTTCAATCATAAGCATTCTCCAACTCATATCATACATCAATAGCAAACATGCACGAAATAGTTGTTAGTCCATTCTTTCTTTAGCAGTGTGTTAACTTATCATAAGCTAATGATCGCCTTTCATTACCGGACTTGAGTTACTTTAAAATCAAAGAGATTAGAATAGAATACTTTCTTCAACTAAGTACCTTTTGGTCTATCACCATTGGGTGAAATTGTTATGAACAAGTGTGAGACTATAAGTCAGGAAAAGGATTCATCTTATTGGAAATGGTTTGAATTACATCAGCAAGTTCTAGCATATTCTGTATAAGATTTGTTATTTTAACTCTGGTACTTACAAAAGTATCATCATGTACAGTACGCAAAGGTCATGTCAAGTTTATATTTAACAAATTATATAAAATTTAAAATTTAGAAATAGGGGCAGACAAATTTACCCCAACAAAATACCATAATTAATGCAGTTCCTACACATTAAATAATTAAATAATTGTGAGGCAAATATTTTTATCACGAAATGTGAATACAGAGGATTGTATTGTTTTTTCATCTATAATATAACTCATTTCTCAACTGCTGACCTAGGTTTGGTAGTACATAACCCCTAACACCTTTTCTACCCAATGTTAATGGTTGAATTATAAGGGATACTTCAAGTTGTCATTCGCCCAGCTTATCCCCAGTACAAAATTGCAGACGATCCAAGTTTCAATGGATCCTTTAGTATATGACTGTAATTATTACAAATTCACACTAAAAAGGAGACCCATTTTTCTTGTGAATATATAATCGAGAATATTGGACGATCAATAATTATTGAAATATAAATGTATTTAACAACCTGCAATTATCTACACTCACTACACAACAAATTAGATTTTTTTCAGATCAAAATATGGATATAAAAAATAAAATACGAATTTGAAATGTAATAGTAACCTAAGCCCCAGTTTAATAAATATAATTCAGTCTTTTACAGACATTGTGTGACACCAATGCCCCAGTTTAATAAATATAATTCAGTCTTACACAGACATTGTGTGACACCAATGCCCCAGTTTAATAAATATAATTCAGTCTTACACAGACATTGTGTGACACCAATGCCCCAGTTTAATAAATATAATTCAGTCTTACACAGACATTGTGTGACGCCAATGCCACCTAGCTAATGGTCATAATTGTTAGTATTAATTAATCATCCAAGACTAAATACGTGTGATGAGAGTCTTACTTATTGTTATTAATAATTCCCTACAAGACATCACTCATCTTTCTCATTTGGTGGATTTGCATATTTTGTAAATGTCTTTTTACCACAACATTAAAGACAAACCCTTACCCTCACACACTATTTCTGTTAGTGGAAAGCATCTTACCAAGGAGAAGATAAATCCGTCTTTAACCTATATTCAACGACCCCCCCCCATTACAAATTTCCTCTCCACCATAAGTTTGTCAATATGTGTATTAATATCAATGAATGTAACTATAAATTTATCAAGTCAACAATCAAATAAACATATGCCATATAGAATGAACGGATTATTTTGCATTAACATTTCAACATATCCAAGTTTAAATACTTTTAATATCTATTCAGTCTTATACCCTGAAACACAATTAAACAATTTAGTGTAAATACAAATCACAGGAAATGTGTTATTAGAGAACATAAATTTATTACAATTAACCAATATAAATTCTTACATAATCTGATTTAGGTGCTGTCTCAATAGTCTGTCATGCACTTTTTGTAACACATCCACAATTTTATTGTTCAATTATTACTGTCAAGTCAACATTGTAGAACACTGATTCACTGTTATTCTCTCGACACTAACCTAGAATTCCTTCCCTGAATTGTCTCCCTCAAGCAAAGCAAAACAACAATCATAGCAATGTCTAGTAACGTTCTTGTACCAGAAATTGTTCAATGTAGTCAGTATACATTGCCACCATGAATCAATGGAGTGTAGTGTTGTCTTTACACTTACACACTGTGTAAGATACTTCACACTTCTACTTGGTTGTAGCGGTTTATAATCAGTAAACCATGAGATTCATTTAAAGCAAGGAAAGGCTGCTTTTTCCCTGTAAAATATAAACAGAGAACAAACACTAAGTTTGCAATGTATTCAACTTTATCTCCATTCTCACTTACACTAGAGTTTTCAGGTACAGTATGTATTACCCCAATACACTCTGTGGCCACTATAGTGCGTTTGGTCTATATTATAATTATTATTTGTGAATTCCTTTATCAATTAATAAACATAATCACTTATCAGTGGTTAAATTTAGGATTCGTTTCCAACATGAATTCCCCACTCACTACCGACACACCCTCTCTGCCTGAACTGGTTAACAATAAATTACTACAATACTATAACAATTCAATGGGACAGCACTATTCACTTGTATATACATATACTTAGTACTAAATATGTATTCTTCACAGATCAAATTATGCTGGAAGTCTCTAAATCATTTCTGACGTAATTTTTCACATGACGTAATCTGCAGCCCCATGGCTTGCTGCAAAGTTTCACTCAATGGCTACACATTATTTACAAAATATATTTATAAGGATCCCGTGATAGAATTTAACTGAATCAAGAAAAATATTATGAATGAGAAAATATTTTAGAGTTATAAATATTACATTTAACTATATAAATAAATGTACGACTTCTAAATATGAATAAAATATATTACAACTATTTAGAAGCTAATTTATTTTAACTCGGAATTTTTACTTACTATATACCCCAAAACTAGCTTTTGTGCCTTGATGGGGATTCTGAAATATGTCTTTACACCATGACGAAAAATATCAGAATAAATGAAGTAAATTATTTTCGAGGAGACCAATTTTGCATTCTAGAAAGTAGAAATTTCTACTGTTCAGCTTCAGTCTGTCAGAACTCGTCCATTTGTTAACTATGACAAATCTCTATGTGCCACCTAATTATTGTATCATATAAACATTTGTAACTATGACAAATCTGTGTGTGCCACATAATTATTGTATCATATAAACATGTGTTAACTATGTGCCACCTAATTATTGTATCATATAAACATTTGTTATCTATGTGCCACCTAATTATTGTATCATATAAACATTTGTTATCTATGTGCCACCTAATTATTGTTTCATATAAACATTTGTTAACTATGTGCCACCTAATTATTGTATCATATAAATATTTGTTATCTATGTGCCACCTAATTATTGTATCATATAAACATTTGTTAACTATGTGCCACCTAATTATTGTATCATATAAACATTTGTTATCTATGTGCCACCTAATTATTGTATCATATAAACATTTGTTTACAATGTGCCACCTAATTATTGTATCATATAAACATTTGTTATCTATGTGCCACCTAATTATTGTATCATATAAACATTTGTTAACTATGTGCCACCTAATTATTGTATCATATAAACATTTGTTAACTATGAGCCACCTAATTATTGTATCATACAAACATTTGTTAACTATGTGCCACCTAATTATTGTATCATATAAACATTTGTTAACTATGTGCCAACTAATTATTGTATCATATAATCATTTAATATGCTTGAAATCAATTAAATAAAGTGCTATCATATAAACATTTAATTTGTTTGAAATCAATTAAATAACGTACTTCGTAGAAACACGTAATGTGCTTGAAATCAATTAAATAAAGTGCTATCATATAAATATTTAATTTTGTTTGAAATGCATTATACAGGGTAAAATGTATCAATTTCTGGCTTTTCTTTATTTGTCAGTTTATTTTGTTTTTTTTATTTTTTTTACTTATGAACTTCGATATACTTTAATATGTTACATGCAAAATGTTACAAAGACTTACTGCACTGTATGTTACATGCAAAATGTTACAAAGACTTACTGCCCTGTATGTTACATGTAAAATGTTTACAAAGACTTACTGCCATGTATGTTACATGCAAAATGTTACAAAGACTTACTGCCCTGTATGTTACATGTAAAATGTTATAAAGACTTACTGCCCTGTATGTTACATGCAAAATGTTTACAAAGACTTACTGCCCTGTATGTTACATGCAATGCGCTTTTATTGTTGTTATTAACGCAAAATGTTTACAATAGACTTACTGCCCTGTATGTTACATGCAATGCGCTTTTATTGTTGTTATTAACGCAAAATGTTTACAATAGACTTACTGCCCTGTATGTTACATGCAATGCGCTTTTATTGTTGTTATTATCGCAAAATGTGGCTGTTTACAATAGACTTACTGCCCTGTATGTTACATGCAATGCGCTTTTATTGTTGTTATTAACGCAAAATGTTTACAATAGACTTACTGCCCTGTATGTTACATGCAATGCGCTTTTATTGTTGTTATTAACGCAAAATGTGGCTGTTTACAATAGACTTACTGCCCTGTATGTTACATGCAATGATTTTATTGTTGTTATTAACGCAAAATGTCTACAATAGACTTTCTGCATGTTACATGCAACGTGTAGCGAAAGTGTTGCAAGTTGTTTTCTAGATTGAAGTCACTAAGGCGACATTTCACCAAGTCCAGATCTCCCTAAAGAGTATGCTATTTAATCGAATTTTAAGAAAATAATAAATATGTATATGATTAGTAAGTATTTAATTGATTTCAAACATTGTATGTTTTTATGATTGTAAATTATATAATGCATTTGAAACATATTAAACGTTATATTATAGCTCATTACTTAATTCATTGAAAACAAATTAAATATTTCTATGATTGTACCTTATGCAATGCCATTTAAAACATTTCAAATATTAAAATTATTTGTAATTTTTAAAGCATTTCACACATTAAACAAAGATTTATGATTACACATTATTTATTACAATTCAAAATTATTGAATAAATATTAGACTATATATTACATAATGCATTTCAAACGTGACATGTTTATATGATTGTACATTATTTGATGCATTTGAAACATATTACAATAATTATATGATTGTATGTTACTAAATGCATTTCAAGCATATTCAATATTTAAATTAGTGTACAGTAGTGAATGCGTTTCATACATGTTAAATATTCGTATGATTGTACGTTATTGAATGCACTTTTAATGCTATTTTTGTATGATTGTACGTTATTGAATGCATTTTAATGCTACTTTTGTACGATTGTACGTTATTGAATGCATTTCAATTCTACTTTTGTATGATTGTAAGTTATTGAATGCGTTTTAAACATTAAATATTTGTATGATTGTACATTATTAAATGCATTTCTAACAAGTTAAATCTTTAAATGATTGTACAATTTGAATGTGTTTCAAGCATATTCATTATTTATATGATTGTTTCGAAATTTAAACAGTCTTATTTCCTAAGGCATGATTGAACAAATAAGTATCAATATAAATCAGAGGACAGAAATGGAGTAATGAAATTATAGTGATAATACTTTCTACATAACCTTGACTAGGCGAAGCCGCAATAGTGATGAGGTTTCATAAAACAAAAAAAAAGCTTATTTTCCCAAGGGATTTGTCAGTTTCACGTTTTTCTCTTGCACGTTGTAGAACACTGATGAGATTCTCTCCAATGGAGACAAAGCTGGACATTCTGCCGTATTAGCTCCCTCAGGCAGAAGAACATCTATAGCTATAGCAACCTACAAAGTTCTAAATAAAATCCAGTTTTGCATAATGATATTTACAAATGAATACTCTGGGAGAGGTCCACATGTACATATACTGGAGTTTAAAGGCATCGCATTGCAAATGTATATGTTGTTAGAGTCAGTTCCCTTGAGAGATTTGCGCTTGCCATTGACAAATGTTTGTGTTGTTAGAGTGAGTTCCCTTGAGAGATTTGCGCTTGCCATTGACAAATGTTTGTGTTGTTAGAGTGAGTTCCCTTGAGAGATTTGCGCTTGCCATTGACAAATGTTTGTGCTTTAATGTTGGGAATTTATAAATTTAGCATAAACTGGGAGGTTTGACTTTTCAGGTTTCCAATCTTAGACACGTAAAATGACATATACAATAGCTTTAGAATGAGAAAATACTTTCTGCTGATGTGTGATATAGATATATCCGTTTTTCATAACCAGTTATGACAGTACCACCCACTGGCCTCCAACGACACACACAGAAAGAGTATCATGCTAACATCGATTCATGAACTACAAAATCACTACAAATATTTATACTACTGATTCATTAACAAGCAAAACAACATAGTATAATTCTCTCTCTATGAAAAGCATGCACATGAAACCATAAGCATTAAACATATTATATAATTCTGCTACCCACATGAGTTAAAATATGTTTATTCATATATAATACTAACAGACGGTGATTATTAAAGTCACAATGGCAAATATGAAATCAAAATAGTGTGGCTTTATATTCAAAGTTTTGGTAAATGTACCTTACTATAAATTAATATCAATATCAATATGTAAACGCATTTTAATACATAATAAATATGTATTTGCTTGGAGAGTTTTTTGAATTACAAAATTCATGATAAACATGATACTGAATATGGAATGAATAAAACTGGCAAATCAATATGAATTTTAAACATGCTTGATGAGTGTGTGTGTGTGTGTGTGTGTGTGTGTGTGTGTGTGTGTGTGTGTGTGTGTGTGTGTGTGTGTGAGTGTGTGTGTGTGTGTGTGTGTGTGTGTGTGTGAGAGTGTGTGTGTGTATGTGTGTGTGTATGTGTGTGTGTGTGTGTGTGTGTGTGTGTGTGTGTGTGTGTGTGTGTGTGTGTGTACACGTGTGCGCTGCAAACTTAACTAACAGTCAGGTATTTTGAAACCCTGCTATCGTGTCTCCTCTATTCAAAGGTCGTGACCCATTCTTTCTTAGCTACAGTTATCTCCATTTAACCTATAATTCTAGCCTCTCTCTTTCTCTCTCTCACCTGTACGCGCACGCGCGCGCACACACACACACACACACACAATCTCACACACACACACACACACACACACACACACACACACACACACACTCACATTTGCGCAACACGTGCGCACGCAATTACTGCTATTGATAATGGACTACACTATTATTTGTCCACTGGAAGCCACAATTCACAAATTATTTTTTCTTATAAAAGTTTCACTCATTTATACCTTCCCAACTACGAGACAGAATTATAGCAAGCTATTGTTCATTCAATAAAAACACAACTACGAGACAGAATTATAGCAAGCTATTGTTCATTCAATAAAAACACAATTCAAAATATCACATGAACCTCTCATGGATAGATTTTATTTTCCATAAAGGGGTATCCACACTTCGAAAGTGTAGGGATCAACCTTAACTTTGCGTCATTCTCTTAGGTCAACGGTTTATCGACTTTTGGGCTAACTCTTGTAAGATTTCTGGACACCACCTTGACTTACTGCTTATGCCACTGAAAAAATATATTGTGCATGAAACAATCCATGTTTCTGTGTCCCTTTGACAGACAATTGGCCTACTACTGGATTTTCGATTCATTTACCGTCATATTCAAAATAAGTATAAATCTGCTGAACATTTCAGGGCATGCCAATTTAGTCTTTCATAACTAATTTCAAGTGATGAGTATATTAATTTTTATTCTATTAATGATCCTCCAACAGACAACACTCGATAATAATGTCAAAAACAGAATACACCAAACGACACAATGAAGTGGCAAAACACATACATGTGTGAGAACTATGGCATAAAAACCCCAGAAAAAGCCTGGATGCACCAACCAGAAGCAGTCACCGAAACAGAAGAAGTCAAAATACTGTGGGACCTCGAGATAAGAACAGTTCGGGTGATTCCTGAACGAAGACCAGACATTGTAGTTCTCAGTAAGGCCAACAGAACAGTAACAATCATTGATGTCGCTGTTCCAAGCGATAGAAACATAAAAACAAAAGAAAGAGAAAAAATAGCCCAAGACCTCAGATTAGAAATTCAGACACTGTGGAATGTAAAAGCAGAAGTGATACCTATAGTGATAGGAGCCTTGGGGAACATAACATTTGAATTGGAAGGCTACCTAAATAAACTCCTTGGAAACCACAGACTCGATCCACTACTCAAAGCAGCGCTCCTCGGAAGAGCCCACATCCTCCGTAAAACCTTGGATCTCCCAGAATCTTGGTAATATTAATAATAATTGTAGTAGTAGTACTCGTAGTTGTTGTTGTTGTAGTAGAAGTAGTAATAGTAGTAGTAGAAGTAATAGTAGTAGTAGTAGTAGTAGTAACAATGGCGAATATTCGTAGTGTCTTTTCACTCAAAATTCGGAAAACACTGTCGCTGACTTTAGTGCAGAAAAAAAACGCTTTTCACCTCTCTCTCTCTCGTCACGCACACAAACACTCTGGAGAAAAAATACGGGTGTCTTGGTGTTTATAAATGATTAGTCACGCATACAAACACTCTGGAGAAAAAATGGGTGTCTTGGTGTTTATAAATGATTAGTCACGCATACAAACACTCTGGAGACAAAATATGGGTGTCTTCGTGTTTATAAATGATTAGTCATGCATGCAAACACTTTGGAAAAAAGGGGTGTCGCAGTATTTATAAATGATTAGTCATGCATACACACTCTGCAGAGATAAAAGTGTGTCGTGGTATCTATAAATGATTAGTCACACATACTGTTACATGTCCAGTATTTATTTAAAGACCCTGCTTGGGAATTTTACAGAACTTTAATTTAATTAGGTAAATTAATTTCTCCTCTTTCCCTAAACAGACTGGTTGCTCAAATTATCTTTCGTCTCATATGAAAATGCGATTTTGTAGTACAGACAAACAGATTCACGAACAGACAACTAGTGTACAATAGCCGGTTTGGAAACCGTTAACACTCTCTTAAATCTTTATGCATTCAAAGGTTACATTTATCTCAGTCGATCCCCCATCCAAACCACGAATTAGGTCTATATGCATACAAAATCACTACGAAAGAGGTATTAACAAATAAAGAATTTAATAATTAATATTTAACAATAACAATCAATTACGAAGACACAGCTTCAGATCTAAACTAAGGCGAGTTCAATCGCCTTGAAGGTTAATGTTTAAAAAGAGTTATTTTTGCCAGCATATTCGATAGATTCAGAGTTCGGTTTAGTTACTCATCTTTCCCAGTAGTCTTGATGTACACGTGGTCTAAGGACAGTTCGATCCTTCCACGTATCAAGCGATGCTTGCACTGTACGATCGTAGTTTCCAGTAACCTTGTCGTCCCGACTTGTCACACTAGCGATCCGTCATAGCATAGCGTCAACAACAATGGCGACACGGAATTGTACGTCGTTCGTCCAAAGTTGTACAAAGGAACGCGCACCCAAGTGATGCGAAGGTGGCAATAATACGTAGAATGTATTATAAGGTAGAGAAGAAGAACCCGATCTGAAATAAGAGTGTGGTTCTATGAGCGATTTGCGTTGACATTCGCAAATCATCCAAGCACGTGACTGATACAATGCGCTTAGTTTTACATCTTTATCTATCGTATGTCTTTTACAATATATTTATATTCATAAAAGATACAATATAATTCACATGTGTGTTATTTTTAACATTACATGAACGTATGAATTTCCAAACATTTACTTCATCCAAAATGGAATTCATACAAGGAGAACAAAATATAATTCATATCAATTATGAGCGCTTTTCGAATTAACAATGAAATTACATGCATGAGAATCATTTGAATTACATAGAAATTCGCAATGGGCACAGTCATTCTGCGGCACAAGAGAATTAAGGTTTATACAAATTAATGTTAAAAGTTACAATTAATTTATATACAATGAATTCTTTAGGTTTTAGTCATTCTATCGAATCACGTATGCTTGGAGAATGGCAATAATTCGCATAAAATACATGCATAAATTCAAATAGTAAAATACATGCATAAAATACATGCATAAAATACAAATAGTAAAATGCAATATCATTGTAAGAAGTAGACGTGTTACCTTCTTAAAGTAGACTTTACTGCACAAGACACGGATTCCTATAGTTTCTTTCGACTCAGCAAGATATTTGGCGACTAGCAAGGTGCTCGTGTGTATGTCAGCCGGTCTGGGGTGGCGAGTAAAGAATATTACCGCGTCAAGAGTATTTATTGTAGTGCATGAATGCATCACGTGACTAGATCATGAGGTATGTTGTTGATTCGAACTTTCTCGACTTCGCCTAAAGTTACATAACAAGGGATGAACTCACTATTGTTTTTCCTCATGCTGATGCATGTCGAGAGGGTTTTAACAAAGGAATTCATTTCGAATATGATATTCGAGTTTCGGATGTGGGTCAGAAGTTCATGACTGTCACAGGAAATGAGGGACAGAAATTATATTTTATTTCATTTTAAATAAACCGCTAACAAAACTAGTTGAAGTAACCCGAGTTTTGTTATTTTACGTATGTAGCATGTAACTTCCAGTAACGGTCACCTAAGATCTCTTTAGTAGACAGACGTTCGTGACGCAGTGTGTGTTAATATATCATATTGAATATATATATTAGTTTATGAAGGATATGTATATTAAATGATTGGGACAACTGCGTAGTACGAGTCACATGTTGTTGACGAGAGAAATGGCCAGTGCGCGTTAGAATTGACCACAGAAAATCGTGCATCACGATTACCACTATATATCCAAGGCAAAAATCATGTCACAGGACATAGCTTCTGGAAAGTTCTGGAGACCTTCAGTAAAGCTATATAAGAGGCAAAATGAAGACTTTACTCTCATTGTTGAAAACGTCGATCCGTCTGAAGCCAGTCTAACTTCACGTTATGAATTATCTCATGTACAGAGATTTCATAAAGGAAAGCTGCAAGAATCTCTTTCCATCCGTTTTCCATCCGTCTGATGCCATATATTGAGTAACGAGGCAAAATTACGCAGTATAACTTTTGGCAAAGTGGAAAGTTCGCTGTCAAGATAAACCCATGCACGCGACGCTGGTTGTATGCAGTTAACGACACGAGGGACCAATTTTGTCATCCCCCCTGTCTGAGTTATTTGACAGATCTATCCCGCAAATTGAGAAGGCTAGCACCGAGATTTTCTTACAGATATCCGGATTTCTACACTCAATGTAATGCGACGACACATCCCACTGGACGACTCCATCCGATAATGCTAAACGTCGCTGAGGTGTCCGTGTCCACGACAACCAAAAGAAACAACGACAATTATCGAGGCTGACAACAGTCAGCTAAATTTCAGATTTCTCCCCAGTGATAATCTGAAAGTGGTGCCTAGATTCTGCAGAATCTTCACCTGTAATGCGACGCCACACTTGCGTCGTGGTCTTCACTTTGAAGTGCCCCTTATAAGTGACATGCGAGATTACGTCATCTCCTTGGAACTCTGACATTAATAGTGAGTAATAATTAGCACGCTAACGCGCACATACTTAACCCTAGGACTCTAAGAAAATGAACACTATTATATCATTTGTGAAATACGAACTTTAATGTTAAAAGTAATGCTTATTTTACATGTGAACTATTGTTAAAGCGGCCCCATTTGCCGCATAAGAATTGTGTAATTAATCTTTATTTTATATTTTGAATTTCATCATTTTCATCTCCCCTTATTTCCCACAGAGTGTATGACATTGGAAAGTTGAATGAATGATTAATCACTGTGCGAAAGAGTAGTGCCCCTTTTAAATCGGGAAATAAATAACCTGATTTAAACATCTTTCAACTCTCTTGTTATTCATAGTTTTTGAGAGGGACGAAAGAATTTGTACTATTGTTTTGCACCGTTCGTCTGTTCGTCCATTTATTCACATTTATGATACACACTCACAACACACACCGCCAATAAAACGTTCCTTGGCATGACACTAATAAACTGGGCCCCACCCAAACATCAATGGTGTATGTCATGTGTGTCTATGTAACAACCTGACACGACGTAGTACTGGCATACATCACGCGGGCTTTTCTTGGAGGTGCACCGGAGCAGGCCAAAAATAGACTTCACCCCTTTGCATCTCTAACTTCAGCTCGGGGTCGGCTTGTAACGAGCCCTCCCGTTTCGTGACAATGACAAAGAATTCTGGTCAGAAGTCTGTCACACATACACATACTCTGGAGAAAAAAAATTGTCTTGGTGTTTATAAATGATTAGTCATGCATACACATACTCTGGAGATAAAAGGGTGTCTATAAATGATTAGTCACACATACACATACTCTGGAGAAAAAAAAATTGTCTTGGTGTTTATAAATGATTAGTCATGCATACACATACTCTGGAGATAAAAAGGTGTCGTGGTGTTTATAAATGATTAATCACACATCTACAAACTCTGGAGATAAAAGGGTGTCATTGTGTTTATAAATGACTAGTCATGCATACACATACTCTGGAGAAAAAAAATTGTCTTGGTGTTTATAAATGATTAGTCATGCATACACAAACTCTGCAGGAAAAAGGGTTGTGGTGGTAGTTCCGCTTACATTCACCCGAGAAGCAGCAAGAGACCTTTTATCTTCTCGATGTTCTCAGACTTGGTCTGCTTCTGGAGGGATCCCCACAGCCTCTAGGTGAGGGTGGAGGGCAGGAGCACTGGCGGAAGGGGGTGATACAGGCAGCACCAGTTTGGCGCACACCCTCAGCTGCCCTCCGTCTGTGTTTATATATGATTAGTTACACTTACACACACTCTGTAGAATAAAAGATGTCTTGGTGTTTATTAAAGATTAGTCACATATACATAAACTCTGGAGAAAAAAGGGTGTTGCAGTGTTTATAAATAATTAGTCACGCATACACAACTCTGGAGATAAAAAGGGTATTGTCACAGGGATGGGGTGACTCAGAATTAATATTTTATTTCACTTAAAATCATGTACGTACCATGTAAACAAAACTCGAAGTAAGGGAGGTAATTCACGTTCAAGGATGCAATTTTTGTAATACCACACATGGTATTTATATGAATAAGTTGTATTCATAGATGTGTGTGTGTGTGTGTGTGTGTGTGTGTGTGTGTGTGTGTGTGTGTGCATGCATACTTGTTTATGAAGGAGAAAGCCAATGCGTATTAGAAGTGAAAAGATGAATGTTGTTTACGAAGAAGAAAGCCAATGTGTATTATAAGTGACCAGTCGAATGTTGTTTACGAAGAAGAAAGCCAATGTGTATTAGAAGTGACCAGTCGAATGTTGTTTACGAAGAAGAAAGCCAATGTGTATTAGAAGTGACCAGTCGAATGTTGTTTACGAAGAAGAAAGCCAATGTGTATTAGAAGTGACCAGTCAAGAGAGCGTGTGGCATGACGAAAATAGATGTTCAAGGACAAAACCAGTCACAAGACTAAAGTCTTCTAGAAGGTTCTACAGTTCTCAAAATTGTATAAATAAGGAGGACCAACCAACTAAATCTGAGAGAGAGAGAGAGAGAGAGAGAGAGAGAGAGAGAGAGAGAGAGAGAGAGAGAGAGAGAGAGAGAGAGAGAGAGAGAGTTTTAACATCAGCTATGGGAACACTTTGAGAAACATTCCCACTGTTATGACCTCATGTCATATAGTGTGGCCAATGGACAAAAACAAAGAAGCAATTTCTCTCCATGTAACATCAAGCTTTTGTAACAGCAACTTTGTCCAAGAATGCAGTCTTTTTGCTAAAAAGGAAGAAATAAGATTCTCTATTTTTGATGAACATGGGAAACATATATTCGAAGCAATTATCTTCAATTATGTAGTAAATTCTCGTATACAGAGATTTACTGAGGAGAGCTGGAAATATCTCTCTCCACCCGTCTTTCATCCCGTCTACCGCCTTGTATTAAGCATTGAGGTAATTTGCTTAATGACTACCTGGCAAGTGAATCAGTTCAGTTTTCTAGACAGCTCAAGTATGCAATGGGGTAGCGTGCGTTAATGATGCAAGAGGTCAATTTTGTTCTCCCCTGTCTGAGCTACGTCTGAATTCTCCATTCTGCAGTCGAAGGGACAGCGTCTACATTTCCTCATTGGACACGAGGATTTCTGCATTTGATAGGATGTGATGACACACTTCACTAGAAAAATCGTCCGATAATGCTAAACATCGTTGGGTTTTCCGTCGTCACGGCAACCAAGAAACAATGACAATTATCAAGACGGGCAACGGTCTACTGAATATCAGATTTTTCCCCTTGTGATAATCTGAAAGGGTGCCTAGATTCATACAGATCTTCACCTACTATAAAGACGTTACGAGGCGTCTATATCTTCTCAACAAAGCATCCAAACGAGCGATGCATCATCTTCTCTTCAGAGCACCTCTATGAGTGACGCAACAGATTACGTCACCTCTCTTCAGAGCATTCTTACGAACGAACTTACCATCTTTCATCACACCTTCTCAAGTATCCCTTGTGAGTGATGTGACAGATCACGTCATCTTCACTTGAAGCATCTTATGAGCGAGGCTACGATGTATCATCTTCTCTCCAAAACATCTCTATAAGTGACGTCACCTCTTCAAATATCCCTTATAAATGACACGTGAAATTATGTCACTGACCTTCGAACTTTGACAGTATTGTGAGTAGTTAATAAAATTAGAAGTCAAAAGTGCACCTAGAACTGATAGGAAAGAGAACATTTAAAATCTTAGCACACCTAGAACTGTTAGGGATAGGAACATAGAATTGTACTTTTTGATCAATCAGAAATTTCTTATTGCTACAACTTTTGTGAATTGAATTTCACTATTGATTTTGGGTATTTGTATACAATGTGAATTTAGCATGATATCTAATGTAGGCCTATTTTTGTATACAATGTGAATGTAATAGGATGGCTAATGTAGGCCTATTTTTGTATACAATGTGAATTTAACATGATATCTTATGAAGGCCTATTTCTGTATACAATGTGAATTTAACATGATATCTAATGAAGGCCTATTTTTGTATACAATGTGAATTTAACATGATATCTAATGAAGGCCTGTTTTTGTATACGATGTGAATTTAACATGATATCTAATGAAGGCCTATTTTTGTATACAATGTGAATTTAACATGATATCTAATGAAGGCCTATTTTTGTATACAATGTTAATTTAACATGATATCTAATGAAGGCCTATTTTTGTATACGAATTGTAGATGATAGCGGTGGTATTTACGCAAAAAGAATTGTATGAATAACTTTTATTTCACATTTTTGGAAAATTATCATTTTCATCTCCCTTTATTTCCCACCGAGTGTATGACATTGGAAAGTTGAATGTATGGCTAATCACTGTGCCAATGAATAGTGCCCCCCCTTTAAGTCAGGAAATAAACAACCTGATTTAACCACTTTCAATTACCTTGTAATTCATAGTTTTTGAGAGGGGCGAAAGAATTTGTGTTTGTATTGTTTTGTACCGTTCGTCTGTTCGTCCGTTTATTCTCTTGCCCCAACCAATCATCAATGGTGTATATCTTGTGTGTCTATGTAACAAACTGACACGACGTATTACTGCCACATGTCACACAGGCTTTTCTTGGAGGTGCACCAGAGTGGGCCGAAACAGACCTCACCCCTTTTATCTCTTACTTTGGCTCGGGCCGGCTTAACAGTATTTTGTGACAGGTGTCTTGGTGTCTATATAATTAGTCATGCATACACAACTCTGGAGATGATAAGGGTGTCTTGGTGTGTATAAATGATTAACAGAATCCCCCCAAACTTCCAAGGTTGTGGATTATTTAGCACGTGTAAAGCATGCCAAGAAGTCCTGTGCTATTGTGTTGGTGTATTCTTTTCTAGCACAAATGTGCACTTTCACAATTATACAAAAGAACTAAATATAGTTCCTACCTAAAAACTACAGTAAAGAACTCTAAAATGATTTCTACCTACTCCTAAAAAGAACTCTAAAATGATTTCTACATACTCCTAACTTTTTTAGCTAGTCTCGAAGCAAATAAATAGATAAGTCATATTGATGTAAATAATACATATTCATGGCCAACGTACACGCACACAAACTCACTGACTGTATGTATCGAAAGTACATTCATTCCACAAAAAGAGACAAAGAAATGAACGCACCTTATGATCGATAAGGGGAAGTAAAATTAACTTAAAAGAAAAAGAAATTTTTCGTTTATTCCCGACCGTGAGAGACTGACAGATAGGCAGATAGAGACAAATAGGAAGAGAGACAGAGAGACAGAGAGACAGACAGAGAGAGAGACAGAGAGACAGAGAGACAGAGAGACAGAGAGACAGAGAGACAGAGAGAGAGAGAGAAGTATGAAGAAGACAAAGAAATAGAAATAAGTGAGACAAAGAGGAGTGGGCGAAGGAAGAGATAAAACAAATATTTGAGAGAGACTTTAGTCAGGGAGATGGACAAGGATGAGATAGAATGAAGGAAAAGTAGAAATAGACAATTGTGAGATAATGACAGAAAAGTAGAGATAGGCAATTGAGAGATAATGACAGAAAAGTCAAGCGTGAAATAAAGATGTAGAGAGAGACTAGGGTGAGATAGTAATGAAAGAAAATTAGTGAGAGAGATACAATGGTGAGACAGATGAAGGAAAAGTAGAGAGATACAATGGTGAGACAGATGAAGGAAAAGTAGAGAGATACAATAATGAACAAATACATTGTTTGACTGATCATGGATTTTTTTATGTCCTTGAGGCACAATAATTTTAACGAAAACGGGTATGGGAATTTACAATTAAGACATCGTGTCTTACTCTACTCGGGTATGGAAGCTGACAGTTATATACATCGTGTCTTAAACTAGTTGGGTATGGAAATTTACAATTAGGTACATTGTGTCTTACACTAATCGGGTATAGGAATTTACAATTAGGTACATTGTGTCTTACACTAATCGGGTATAGGAATTTACAATTAGGTACATTGTGTCTTACACTAGTCGGGTTTGGGAATTTACAATTAGGTACAATGTGTCTTACACTAGTCGTGAATATGAATTTTCAATTAGGTACATTGTGTCTTACATTAATCGGGAATGGAAGGGAACACTTAGGTAGCATATTGAAAAAAGTATATTAAGGCTACATTAAATTTCAATAAATTACAGACAATTGGTGAATGCATTAATGTTTATTTTGAGCAGAAAAAAAAAATAACAAAACAGTGCTATTAGAATAAATGTTTATTTTGAGCAGAAAAAAAAAAAAAATGCTATTAGAATAAATGAACGAAAGTCGATGAAAGCAATAATATTTATCGTCAGAGTTAAGTTTCGTAAGCACCCAAACGATTTAGAATTTTCATTTTGCGGCCGATATACCCGTTATTTTGTGGGGTATCTTGAACACTGAACGATATACCCGTTATTTTGTGGAATATCTTGAACACTGAACTATATACCCGTTATTTTGTGGAATATCTTGAACACTGAACTATATACCCGTTATTTTGTGGAATATCTTGAACACTAAACGCAATAAACTGAAATAAAATCGTGCTATATTTGAAATAAATTATGAAGTGAAAAACAAACTACAAGTATGTTCATTTTCAAATTTAGCTCTACTGATTTTAATCTGTAAGCTTTTGATACATCAAAATTAAATTTAGTTCCTTAAACCCCTGTACACATCTATTTCCATATCTATACTACCATAACGTTACCATCGTGGTAACCCAGGATAGACAGTAGTCACTACTGGATTCTTATAATAGCAGAAATATTTCGTCAAAGGGTTGTTTGTTGTTTTTCGGCAATAATATTGTTCACAGCATTGTTGTCGGTTTGGATCACAATCTTCCATTTTCTCATGGCATCGCATATATGGTATCTCCCAGACTGACGGTTGTATTCTATAAATAGAACAATCAAAATTAAATTTAGTTCCTTAAACCCCTGTACAGATCTATTTCCATATCTACACTACCATAACGATCTCGCAGGAATTTCACGCTCTATTGCACTTTCCTAAATCCGTTCATGGAAAGGAAGGGAAGGAAGGGGTAGATTCATACTTCACGTATGCAAACACCCCCATCACCACCCACCCCATCACACAAACAAGTACACATGGGTGCGCTCATCTTAAGCTGCAAGTCAGTGAAATGTTTTAAGCTCGAGACGTCTCTAAGAATTCATCACGCAGAAGACAACTGACCTCATCAAACCTTTACAAATATTACTAACAATTATTAAAGACAATCATAAATAATAAAAGAGAAGACAAATGAACTCACCAAACCTTTACAATTACTACTAACAATTATTAAAAACAATCATAAATAATACCACAGTAGACAAATGATATCACTAAACGATTATAAATACACTAACAATTATTAAAGACAATCATAAATAATAAAAGTGAAGACATCTGACCTTACCAAACGTTTACAAATATTACTAACAATTATTAAAGACAATCATAAATAATAAAAGAGAAGACAACTGAACTGACCAAACCTTTACAATTACTACTAACAATTATTAAATCAATTATAAATAATAACACAGAAGACAAATGAAATCACTAAACGATTATAAATACCACTAACAATTATTAAACACAATCATAAATAATAACACAAAAGACAACTGAACTCGCCAAACGTTTACAAATCGTACTACCAATTATTAAAGACAATCATTAATATAAGCAATGCCGCCACCACCCACGATGGGACTAGGGTTTTGAACAAAGACAATGAACAGAGAAGGGGGGGGGGGACTTCGTTGTAACGTGACGTCTCACAACTTTATTCAGTCTCCGGATTGTCAATACTACATAGGTCTTGTTTGTTGTTCGTCACAGTGTTCATTATGCATACATCATGGATGTTTTTGTCTGGCGCTTTTATTATGCGTGCAAGGGTTACGTATGCTGACGTGTTTGTATGTGTGCAAAGGTTACGTATGCTGACGTGTTTGTATGTGTGCAAGGATTACGTATGCTGACGTGTTTGTACGCGTGCAAGGGTTACGTATGCTGACGTGTTTGTACGCGTGCAAGGGTTACGTATGCTGACGTGTTTGTACGCGTGCAAGGGTTACGTATGGTGACGTGTTTGTACGCGTGCAAGGGTTACGTATGGTGACGTGTTTGTACGCGAGATTGTATGTGGAGTGGGGAATATCAACAATGCCGACACCGGAGACACCATTTCATAACAATAGTAGACAATTACTATTTTTGATAAATATGACTAAATTTATTGTTCTACGGGTTTTCTTTCGTGCAGTGACTTGAATCCCTCGTTCCACAAAACATTCCGTCATAAAACATGCCCACTAAGGTTAGAGGAGTATTTTATAAAAGTTATGAATGATGAAAATAATTAGAAAAGTATGATGAAAAACATCAAAGGGAAAAAAAACAACAACACAACATGCAAACGTGTAGTAATTTCTGCTGTGAAACAGCTACAACAAAAATAACAAGTTATTTCTAAAAAATGTCACTAGAGAGACTTAGTGCTAATTTGACTATCTAGCGTGACGTCACAAAAGAAATAAAAAAGAAATACCACTACTCAAAATCGTGTTCTCCAAACTCTCAGTCTAGAATGACGTCACAAAAGAAATAAACAGAAATACCACCACTCATTATCTTGTTCTCCAGTCTAGCGTGACGTCACGAAAGAAATAAACAGAAATACCACTACACACAACTTATTGTTCTCCAAACTCTCAAGTCTAGCGTGACGTCACAAAAGAAATAAACAGAAATACCACTACACACAACTTATTGTTCTCCAAACTCTCAAGTCTAGCGTGACGTCACAAAAGAAATAAACAGAAATACCACTACACACAACTTATTGTTCTCCAAACTCTCAAGTCTAGCGTGACGTCCAAAAGAAATGAATAAAGAAATACCACTACTCAAAATCTTGTTCTCCAAATTCTCAGTCTAGCGTGACGTCACGAAAGAAATAAACAGAAATACTACTACACAAAAATTTATTCTCCAAACTATCAAGTATAGCGTGACGTCACAAAAGAAATGAAAAAGAAATACCACTACATACAAAATATTGTTCTCCAAACTATCAATAGCGTGACGTCACAAAAGAAATAAAAAAAGATATTCCACTACTCAAAATATTGTTCTCCAAACTCTCAGTCTAGCGTGACGTCACAAAAGAAATACCACTACTCTAAATCTTGTTCTCTAAACTCTCAAGTCTAGCGTGACGTCACAAAGAAATGAAAACAGAAATACCAATACTCTAAATCTTGTTCTCCAAACTCTCAAGTCTCATTCTGTTATCAATATGTGCATTCATTCTCAATTGTGATACATTCTCGCTTGAGTTAAAAAAAAATAAAAACACTGTTTTTTTTGTCTAATTTCTGCTCAAAGTCCTTAACTAAATCTTCAATCTGATTTTCAAAAAAATTAATACGATAGAAAATGTTCTTAATCGGCAGTGAACGCCATGCTGCATGAGTCTCAAAGTATCTTCTGTTCCCCGTCTCTCTTTGGCAGCAAAATCATAAGTTTTTATTTACTACAATTCCCAAAATCCCCTAGTGGGCTTTAAAAACAACAACAACAACAAGAAAAAAAAACCCAGAAGCGTTGTTCCATTGGCTAGGAAAAAGTGGGTACCACTAAACACAAATATGCCCACTAATTAACTGTCCTGGTGTTAGCAGGTGAAATGAGGTGCCATCACCTCAGGTAAGTAAAGTAAAAACAAACTTCCTCAAACCATATATATATATATTGCTGTTGTTGTGGCTGTCCCCGTTGGGAAGTCCAACGGTGGGTGTAAGTGGTCGAGCATCAGATGAATCAGACTGGCCACTGGGTGGTTAAAGAAACCCCATGGCGGGTCCTGTTGTTCATAGTACTGCCATCGTTGATGTTGTCGACACTTTTTTGGTGGTATCTGCATCGTTGTTGTGGTTGTCGTTGTGGCTTTTGATGGCGGTGTTGTTGTTTTCGGATATGTTGAGGTGGGCGCCGTCTTTATCTTCTTTGGCTCTGTTCTGTTGTTGTTGTAGGCTGACCTTCTGTTGTCGTTGTCGCCGTAGTGATAGTCTGGATGGGCCAGGGGTCGCAGGTAAAGGTAAGAGGGTCTTTGTCATATCTTCCAATCCCATGTCAACTTCCTTCTGTTTGTAGACATTTTCTGTTTGGATATTTTATTCACTTCGTTTCGACACTTTGGCGTGTGTTTTCTTCTTCTTTCTTCTGTGCTGCCGTCTGTCTTTTTTTCCTCCTCCGTTGTAGTAGTGGGGTCTGGGCTTTCTTTTCCTCACCCACTGTATATGGTGTCTGAGAAAATGCCTGCTTAGTTTTGTTCTATGATTCAAAGTTTGTGTCGAGTTGAATTTTTGGTTGGTGGTATTTTCACACAATGTGCGTATTGACTTCTTTATCACTCCTATTGGCTGATTTTCCAGTCTCGTTGTCGGTATTTGGGGGAGGAGGGTAGCCCGTTTTTAATGAGGTGCCAGTTCTGATGAATAATAAATGCTTGATGTATGGCAGTTTTGTCCCTTGAGCGGAAAATTTGTTGAAGTAGGTATTTGTACGCAAGCTTAGTACCAGTTAAATGTGACGTGTTTTTAATTAATGAAGTGATGTCGGGTAGATAGAGGTTTTCTGGAATGCACAATGTTCCTTGCAAGAAAGGAAAAATTATGTTAATTGATGAATATAATGGATTTGTTAAAGCGTGTGCCTGGCTAGAATTTTGGAGTAATATATATTAAATAATCTTGAATGGAGGAATTTGGTTCTATTTATTACGTCATCTTGACTTGAATTATTGTAGAGTATTTATTACGTCATCTCGATTGGAAGGATGTTTCATGAAATCTCAAATGTCGGTTTCAGAATGCTTTGGCGAGGAAAATTAGCATCTTGAACTCAACACCAACACCAATAACCTAAACTTTAATCTTAATACTAAAATAATAGCACTCACACATAATCCATCCCCATTGGTTGAATTTGTCATGAACAAGTATGAGACTATTAGTCAGAAAAACTAATAATCCAATTTTGGAACTGGCTTGGATTGCATCAGCATGTCTAGAATATTCTCTGAGTTGTTTACTCCAACAAGGATATATATTATTTATAGTAATAATTGCACTATTATGTACACTAATGTTTGTCCTTTTATTTACAGTAATATTTGCCCTATTATGTACACTAATGTTTGTCCTTTTATTTACAGTAATATTTGCTCTATTTTTACTGTAATATATGTGCCCTATAATGTACACACATATTTGCCCTATTATTAACAGTAATATTCGAATACATCACACATTTCATAACAGTAAATATTAGTATACAACTGGAAAATAAATAAAATAAAGTGCAAAAATAATACAGTACATTAACATAACATAAAAGAATTCCGTTAAATTAACAAATAACAAGACTTTTAATCAGACTATTAATCTAACTAAAATTAAGAAAAACTCTTTTAAAATAGAGATATTGTATCGAATAATATTTTTTCAGTCAATTCAATTCAATTAAAAGTTTAGTCTTTCAAATAAACATCAATTAAATTAAAGATTTAAAAGAATCAATAAAAATATAGAATATATATGAATTAATATAAGCACGCATCAAATTGAAAAAAAGATTAATTGACTTGTGAAAATAAACCGGTATTTTATTAAAGTTAAAAGATTTACAAGAAAATAATACCCGAGCAATTTTCTCCCGAAGTCAGACCCTGTTTATATTAAAAGAAAATTATTCAAAAAGAATTATATTAATCCATTTAATTATTTTGTATATGTACATGCAGAGAAATAGACACACTTTTATATTTGTAGATAGAGAATCAGAGATATAGATTATGTATACATAGAGCTATAGGTAAACTACAAAATAATGATTTTCTTAGGGAGAAAATACATTAATCTTATAACAAAAATACAGAAATTTCTTTCTTCAAATCCACAATTTGTTAATAAATTACACATTTAGTAGTATAAAATAAATGTAGTTTTCAAATTGTTATTCTATATTTCCGGGGAAAAGATATTATTATTTATGATTGTATACTGATTTCTTTAAAACATTATTAATTGTAATATTTTCCTCAAAAATACAACAACAAAAAATTGCTTTAGGAAAATCACCTTTCGAATCCAATGGCAGCAGTAGAAGTAACATTAGTAAAGCCAACATGATTTTCTTCAGCTAAAGATTTCTAAAACGAAAAACAGATAGTCAATAAAACAAATGAGAAATGTATTTTAAATGAACATGTAAAGCTCTATTAATTTAAAACCTAATATTGATTCCTAAATAAGTTTTGATAAAATATAATGGAATAATTTCTTTAGAATAAAGGTTTAAAGCTATACAATAGTTAAACATACAATTGAATACAAAATAATTTGTGATTAAAAATATTGAAAAGATAAAATAAACCATGCAACTGTTTTTTTCTTAAATATCTGTATGTCACAATCTGCATCTTTAATGATTGTTTTCCATTATCATCATCCGTGAAATCCAGGAAATATAATGTACCACATTTCATGTTAATGAAGTACGGTACTACTAGCAATACATGTATAGTGTCACAGACAGAATAGTGCACAAATCTAATATAGTACACAATACATGTATAGTGTCACAGACAGAATAGTGCACAAACATGATCAAATCTAATATAGTACACAACACATGTATAGTGTCACAGACAGAATAGTGCACAAACATGATCAATTCTAATATAGTACACTATACATTTAATCTTTCATATTAACAGATGAATAGTGTGCAAATATAATCAAATTTAATATAGTAAAATTTTCTTTATAATGAATTAAATTCAATATGACACACTCCTTTGACTTTATAGCTGTCACAAATAGAACAAAGTTCAAATATAATCAAATCTAGTATAATACACATTATTTTATAATGTATTGAATTCAATATGACACACTCCTTTGACTTTATAGCTGTCACGTGGCTGGCAGATCGGAGGAGACAATGACCAGTCACTCTAGAGGCGTCACTTATTCCATTACGTGTCACTGATTCATCTCATTGCAAACGTCACTGATTCATTTCAACACGTGTAACACACCCCTCCCATTACCTAGTTAATGACCCATATCATGAAATGTGCCACTTGATAGTTAGCATTATGGAGGACAGGCTCACCAAATGTGAAAAGTGAAAGGCCAATCACATGATTAATGATAAAGGAGTGTAAATTTACAAGTGTAATTAAACATAATTTTCTGACAAAAGTACCTACATAGGAGTGTCTGTGTGCTTGTTAAACCACATAGTTTTGAAAACACAATATCACACGTATAAACGTAACGTGTGAAGTAATTCTGTGTGCTTGTCAAACCACATAGTTTTGAAAACACAATATCACACGTATAAACGTAACGTGTGAAGTAATTCTTGTTGATTCGTTACAAAAAATGGCAGAAAAATTTAGAGACAATAAAAGAGTACTATACAGAAATTAGGAATGTACTATACACAAAATGATCCAGAGTACTATACAGACAATAATATAGTACTATACAGACAATAAAAGAGTACTATATAGACAATGTCAGAGTACTATACAAGCAACAACAGAGTACTAAGAACACATATACGTTACGTTAACGTAGAACATAAATTATAGCCAAAACTATGAACACTCTAAATAAACATTATATAGAACATGACATAGTAAAAATCTATTAACACACGGTATAAACATTAAGTGAGCCAAGACTTATACGTAAAACATTGAACATATTTTATAAACATTTATTATAACATCATAGCCAAACTTATTGTCAAACTGTTGTGGGGGACAGTGACCAGTGAAATCGGCAGAAACCAGAATAGCTTCCCCAAACCCATCATCATAATTATCCAATGAAAAGCTCTCATCATAATTATCCAATGAAAAGCTCTCATCAGGCAGAGATCTGTTGTGTGTTCAGAAACTCATCATGAAAAGAGTTGTGGTCAACGGTGATCAGTTATATGTGGTCAGGAGGTGACCTGTTAAAAGCTGCGGTCAGATAATAGGATCAGATAGTGTTGAGTTAGATGTGGTCACGAGGTGACCAGTTAAAAACTGTTGTCGGTTAATAGTGATGAGTTAGATGTGGTCAAGGAGGTGACCAGTTAAAAACTGTGGTCAGTTAATAGCTAAGATTGTGATGAGTTAGAAGTGGTCAGGAGGTGATCAGTTAAAAACTGTGGTTGGTTAATAGGATAAGATAGTGACCAGTTAGATGAGGTCAGGAAGTGATCAGTTAGGTGCGGTCTGGTCATGAACCGTAAAACAGCGTGTTCACTTAGCGATGAGTGAAATAGCTTTGGTCAGGCAATGGTCAGTGAAACAGCTGTGGCCAGACAGTGATCAGTTAGATGTTGTCAAGCAATGATCATTTTAGTGCGGTCAGGCAGTTATCAGTGAGATTGTTGTAGTGAAAATATCTTTCACCAATCAGGCTTCTATGATCATGCAGTGATCAATCCGACATTTGTTATCAGACGGCTGTGGTCTAGCAGTAATCATTCACAAAGTTCTGATCAGACGTGATCTGTCAAACTTCTATGCTTACCCAATAAGTATCGTGACAATTGTGGTCATTCAGTGATCGGTTAGGTGTTTTGAAGCACTGACCATTCAGACATCTATGGTCAAATATGAATCCGACAGTGGTAAACTAGTTAAATTTGTAAATACTGCAAGAAGTAATTAGTAAAATACCATATGTCCAACTCTACACAATACAGGTTGCCGTAAATAATGGGTGTGACAAAACACACGTCCAGCTCTATACAATACATGGAGAATATACGAGTCTCTTCTGAGATCATGACGAAGATAGAAAGATTGTCCAAACTCTGTGTAGACAAATACGAGGTCTCACACCTCTCTGTAGTCCAGACGACGCACACTGAAGTAAAATAGCTCCAGACCGTCCTTTTATGCACAAACAAGTTCTCACACTCTTAAACGACAATTTGCGCGTGTATTCCTACTTTAATAACGCTAACAAGGTGAATTACTTACTCCTAAAAAATAATTCCTACTGTAATAACGCTAACAAGGTGCATTACTTACTCCTAAAAAATAATTCCTAATTAAATTTGTAATTAGAAATGTTTAAAAAAATACTAAATGCGTTTTTTAAATATTGTAAACATAATTATCGAACACCTAACATAAATAATTAATCAAATGTATTTTTATTAAAATGTTGAAAACACAAAATAAGCAAACTTACTGACAGCTGATGTAAACAAAATAAGCAGACGCGCGCCGACAGTATATGGAAACGAACTCGCTGGCAGTGCACGTAATTAACGTCATTTTGCTCGCAACGTAAATTGGGCAAGTGGAGATAATCAAGCATTAAAAAAAATCCTGATTACTTCCCTTTTTTCCGTGACACTCATTACCAAAGTAAATGAATAGTACATCATATATTTATAGTAATTCATACACACAATCAATTATCCTCACTCTCTAACATACTGTCAATGGATGTAAGACACACGCTTTCATTCCACACATAGCAACAAACGCATTTTGTGACTTATTAAGGGGAAGAAATAAGGCTTTAAGAAAATTAAATAAATTTTGGCTAGGATCATCCCCCTTTATTCCCAGTGACAAAGACTACATAGGTAACGTGATTTACCTTTAGAAATTGTGTTTCGATGCCTTGCGGTCCCGAGAATTGTACCACACAGAGAGCTCCTTCAGTTTCCGACCGTCAGTCTGCTAGAGTGGCGCTGATTTAACGTCTTCGAGAAATTATGGCATACGTGGCGTTAAACTGTAATCTGATCACCGATCATATGACGTGCAGTTTCCTTACTTGTTTCTTGTTTTCTTGAATTTTGATTGGAGGGTTTTAATATTTTGTTTTTAACAATGATACACATGCGTAGAAACAATTGGTTGTTTTTTTTTTTACTGTCATTTGTTTGCCGTACTTTTCATTTACCTTAAATTTATTTTAAACTAGTTTTTTAATGTCATAATCAAAGTAATATTATGTGCCTACTAGAGCATTCTTTCCTTACTAACGGCAAATCCTGTCTCTTGTAATGCGTTTATATATGGACAACCATTTACAAGACCCACAAAAAGGGAGGCAAATATTGACGAAAATTAAATAGACTAAAGGTGTCTAACACATTAATGCCTGACCACAGTTGTCTGACTGATCACACTTTAACACATCAATGTCTGACCACAGTTGTATGACTGTTCACTCGTTAACACATCAATGTCTGACCACAGTTGTCTGACTGTTCACTCGCTAACACATCAATGTCCGACCACATATGTCTGACTGATCACTGTCTAACACATCAATGTCTGACCACAGTTGTCTGACTGATCACTCTCTAACACACCAATGTCTGACCACAGTTGTCTGACTGTCCGTTTAAATACAAGTAATTACAGCTGACTAAATAATCGCTGTCTGATCATATCCAACTGATTTTATGTCCATTGTCTGATTACAGCTCTATGACGAACAAATGCCTGACGTCTGTATTTGATTAAAACTCGTGGTCTGATTACAACTTGACCAACTGTGTCTGGTTAATCACTGACTGATCATTGCAGGGCGATACATCACTGTCTGGTTAATCACTGACTGATCATTGCAGGGCGATACATCACTGTCTGGTTAATCACTGACTGATCAATGCAGGGCAATACATCTGTGTCTGACTGCAAATATTCGATTACAGCTTTCTGACAGATCATTGTCTGACGTGCATAGAGAGTCCTAGCAGACCGAGACATTATTCAACATGTGTGGAAGACTTTTTCCAAAAGATGCAGAAAGTTCTGTCCCCTTACTCTCAACAAAGAATGGAGGTTACAAATTGTCTCAATCTTCAAAAACTCTGACTCGTTCTGCCGAACTCTATGAGTTAACAAAACGAGTTTTAATACTGAAATTAACCCTTTAAATCAGGGGTGCACAAACCTTTTAGGCCAGAGTGCCAAATTTCCAATTGATACTGCGTATAGATCCACTACATGGATGGCTCAGTTGAAAAAAAACCTACAAATAATGACATAATGTGTTTTACATTCGTAATAAGGGTAGCATCCCAAAGTCCTCCGTGAGCCGCACAGAGCCCTGTCTCGGGCCGTGGTTTGTGCACCCCTGTCTCGGGCCGCGCTTTGTGCACCCCTGTCTCGGGCCGTGGTTTGTGCACCCCTGTCTCGGGCCGCGCTTTGTGCACCCCTGTCTCGGGCCGTGGTTTGTGCACCCCTGTCTCGGGCCGTGGTTTGTGCACCCCTGCTTTAACTGGTTAGGAGCAGAATAATAATTTAAATTAATCAGTAAAACTTTATTTTATTTAGGAAAATATAAATCGTGCACTCAATCCGCATACGAATGTTCTGTAAAGAAGACAGTTAATAATATGGAGGTGTACATAGGAGACGGAGGTATAGGTAGCTAGCTAGCTAGATTGATAGATAGATAGATAGATAGATAGATAGATAGATAGTTAGATGAGAATGGTATTTGACTCAATCAGATAAAGGGACATTGTGTGGGGAATACAGAAGGTGATTTCATGTCTGTTTGAAGACACTTTTATGCTATCAAGTGACCACAAATGTCTTGCCTTCCTAAGGTGGAAAACTTTTGCAATCTTACATCTAACCCTTGGGTTCTTATTGCAAAGGATACATCTTTATTCATCAGCATGCTTCGAAATCAAGAACTCAGTGATAATGCAGTGTCCATTCATTCAATCGATGACCCATGACCTTGCATAAACCTGAATTCTCATTTTTTTACTGTGTGCATTTTATGAACTGTCAAATAGCTTTGGGTGTGGTCACTTAGAACTGCACGTTTAGATTGTGCATACCCGTCGGTATTAACACTAGTATATAGGACTAGAAAAATAACTGATTCAGACAGTAAACAGTCAGTGGTCATTCAGATGACCATTTAGACAGTGATCAAGCTCATTCGGCGAGTGGTTAATCAAACAATGACTAGTCAAACAGTGGTTTTTCATTCATGATATGTACTTAGTCTTCAGTCATACAATTTAATTAGACAGTATTGAGTGAGATAACATTTTAGTTAGACAGTATTTTGTGAGATAACTGTGCGGTTAAACAGTATTTGTAAGATAACTGTGCGGTTAAACATTATTCAGTGAGATAACTGTGTATCAGAGAGTGTTCAGTCAGATAACTGTATAGATAGTGTTCAGTCAGGTAACTGTGTAATTAGTCTTCAGTCATACTGCGTAATTAGTCTTCAGTTAGAAAACAGTGTAGATGGAAAGACTTCAATTAGATTACTGTGTAGTCAGACAGTCTTCAGTCATACATCTGTGCATATAGCATGTCCTTACTCAGATAACTGTATCGTTAGACAGTCGTTGGTCAGATGACTGTGCACTTGGACAGTTTTCAATCATATTGTAAAATCGTATCCAGATTCTGTCTACCGGATTCACATTTGTTGTATCCATCACTATATTCAAACGTTTTAAGTGAACGTGTTGCTGTAAGTTGATTCACATTGGTGTGTTTCCAGTATTATATTCAAACTTATTAGTAAACGTGTTGCAGTGGTTGATTCCTGTGTATCCAATTTGAGAGCCAGCATGGCGAAAATTGAAGCTTGAATTTGGTCTCGAGAATGTATGAAGTTTATTTTTAATATTCTTCATCGTGTTGTGTGCTTGAGTACGTACACGAACATCCGGGAACATTCCTCGTGATGCGTTTTGATTGCACACTCGAAGTTCTAGACAATTCTCCATGGTGTACTTTGTGAATGCATTGAAGATTCTGGAGTTCTAGACAATTCTCCATGGTGTACTTTGTGAATGCATTGAAGATTCTGGAGTTCTAGACAATTCTCCATGGTGTACCTTGTGAATGCATTGAAGATTCTGGAGCAGTTGTGTAATGTTCATCGAAGTGGAGAAGTGGTACATTTGGTCATCCAACAAGAAAGATTGACTTGTTGCAACTATTTGATTGTGGACACAAGCTAGTGACAGCTTCCATCACTGAAAAGGTTATGGACATTGGCTATAATTATTTCTCTAGAACTCCACTCTCAATTCTATGATGAATTATATCTATCAAACATTGTTGTGAAGTTAATTTAAATATCAACACTCTTTGAATTGCATTATTCATATGGTGTATATTTGATTGTGATTAAAATAATATTGTTATGTTTATTAACCTTCTTGCATATTTATTATTACGCATGTTTGGAATAATAGTGGACGGATTGGGATTGGGCACGTTAAATATAAATAAAAGACGAATTGTTATTACTCGTAGTAAGAAGTTCCACCTGCAGAACATTATGCGACAGTCAAGCGTCTATCTTACTGTGTAAAGAGTAGAGTTTTATGACACCCTCATAATCCACCAAGTGAGAAATATTTTGGACTTATGCGAGAATTATTAATAACTATACATTAAGATTCTCGATCACTTGTAATTAGTGAAGTGTTGTTAATAAGTAAATAACAACTATAACGAGTGGTGGGTACCCAGAAGGGTCTCGCACAGTTGTTTGATTCATTACAATTTGAACTGAACGTTCACAATTACAGCGCTCTAACCAACGCTGTAATATAAGTCCACAATTGTTTTGGTCTAGCTGTCAACCCGATTGCTGATTCATTAGCATATGAGCACAGCTCTCTGAGTGATTAGAATATGAGCAAAGCTCTCTGACTGATTATACATATGAGCACAGCTCTCTGACTGATTAGCATATGATCACAGCTCATTGACTGATGAGTATCTGAACATACTCTCTGATTGATCTCTGTCTATGATCCTGTCTGACCTCATTTAACCTGCTGACCGTAACAGTTTATATGAATACATCATAGTTATCTCACTGATCACTCTCTATCGCATTTCAATTAACCTAACAATTAATATTAATTATAATTATTTATTATTAGTAACAAGTCCGATCTCATCGAATTCTGTCTGATCGGAGTTACCCGATTCATCATTCCATGACACTGCTGTCATAATATAAAACCAAATATAAATTATAATTATTAATAGAAAATCTTTTAACTATTATAACATACTTTCCATGATGAAAACATATCGTGTTATGAATAAAAAGTCTTGGGACTATTCATGTTTTGTTTAGTGTGCTTTTCGTCTGAATTCACTTTTCTTTGTTTTCTTTATTAAACATGTGAATATGACTACGTGTTAAAATGACGGGCATTAGCATTATTACGATCACACACTGTCCGGCAGTTTTGTGGTATTACATTGCCACGTTATATGATGTGTAATTAAGATATTGCCTAAAGAAACGGACAATTTATTTTATGAATGGAAAATTAAATACTCGCATGATTTCTGATTGGTCACTTTCAGATGATTGCTGCCAAAGAACAGCTATAAAAATGATTATGAATGACCACAGCTGAGCTGATTCAATGCCCACTGTATGCTCAAAGTAACTGTTGATTACAGTTGTCTGACCAGCGCTGATTCAATGATCACTGTATGCTCACAGTAAAGTTTGTTTACATTTGCCTGACCAGAGCAATAAAAGAGGCAATATTCCTCTGCTGTTTAGCTGATTGCTGATGACCATAGATGATTATCTGATTACTGCATATTCACAGCTAAATAACTGACCATTGACTGAACAAGTCTATTCGACTAGTACTGTATAACCACCTGATTGACTTATCAGTGCTATCCTGCTGAATTCTTACTATCACAGATTGACCACAGCAGCTGACATACTGACCACAACAATCCAACTGAATATTGTCCTCACACCCTCCAAATGATCACCCTCTGGCCACAGTTAACTGGCTAACAACAGCTGTCAGTTGTGTGTTTATCTGCAGTACTTTGACTTAATATTATCTACCACAATGGTGTGTCTGATCATCGTCGAACAAAATTTCTGATTACAAATGACTGTAAAGACGATTACGCTGTATTTCGTATCCCGCTGCTGTTTTACTGAAAAAAATCTGACCACAACTTTCTGAGTTATAACAGTTTTTTTCACCTATCTTCCTTCATCTGATCACAAGTTTGCCCCCATTTCAGTGACAAATCACTGTCTGAAGAAAGCTGTCATACCATGCCAATTTCAGGTGATCAATACTTCTGAGTACACCTAACTGCTCATTGAATGACCGTAGTTGTCTGACTAATCACTGTCTGACCACACCTGTCCTACACCACTCTATTACCACTTCAATTAAATCTTAAAATAACCTTACCCTCATTCAAAAGAAATATTTGCATTGCTAAAAGTTTTGTACTCAATTGACTTTTTGTTCAGTCTGCTTCTTTCCTGAATTCACTTTAATGTTTCATTCGTTTTCATATTTGATTAAGACCAGGTGTTACAACAGTGATGTATTAACAGTATTATGTTTGGTGTTACAACAGTGATGTATTAACAGTATTATGTTTAATTCATTCGTTTTCATATTTGATTAGACCAGGTGTTACAACAGTGATGTATTAACAGTATTATGTTTGGTGTTACAACAGTGATGTATTAACAGTATTATGTTTGGTGTTACAACAGTGATGTATTAACAGTATTATGTTTAATTCATTCGTTTTCATATTTGATTAGACCACGTGTTACAACAGTGATGTATTAACAGTATTATGTTTAATTCATTCGTTTTCATATTTGATTAGACCAGGTGTTACAACAGTGATGTATTAACAGTATTATTTTTAATTTATTTTATAGTCATCTTCATTTATATTATTTGATTTTAATTGTACTTAATTTTTTTTATTGGTTTTAATTGTACTTAATTTTTTTTATTGGTTTTAATTGTACTTAATTTTTTATTTGATTTTAATTGTACTTATTTTTTTTTAATTTTTCAATTGTAACTAATGTATTTTAATCAATATTTCATGTATTCCGAAAGCAGCTATTATTGATCAACTCTTCTATAGTTCTATAGTTGTATATAAGTGTGGCAATATGTCATAAGATGGGTTTTTTAATTTAGCCCAGTTGCATTAAATAAATGTTGAAATATAAAATTCAAACAATATGAGATATAAATAAATGTTGAAATATAAAATTAAAACAATATGAGATATAAATCATATGAAACTTAATGGTGCACAAGCATACGTTTAGTAATAAACTTACTGGTAGAACTGGACCAGATGGAGCCCAGTGTGGGGCAAAGAAAAATAATTAAATTAAATTATCTAAATTTGTAGATTTGATCCTGCCCCCCCCCCCCCCAGTAGTGCGTAAAACCCAAGAGTGTATCAATGAAAATTGAGAAGTAATATTAGTCAACTATATCTATGGTGCTAGGAAAGTCTTGAGAAGTAATACAAGTCAACTATAGCCATGGTGCTAGGAAAGTCTTGAGAAGTAATACAAGTCAACTATAGCTATGGTGCTAAGAAAGTCTTGAGAAGTAATACAAGTCAACTATAGCTATGGTGCTAGGAAAGTCTTGAGAAGTAATACAAGTCAACTATAGCCACTGTGTTCTGAAAGTCTCAAGTGCACTTTACTCTGTGAATGAAGGGAGATTAAAAACTATTTAGCGTGGGCGACTCATGGGACAAGGTGTGACGTGGGCATCACATGACAAATGTGACAAGGTGGATTGAAGATGAGAAGTCGTATGCTCCATGTGTATTTAATTCATCAAACATCGTAAAATGTCAAATGGACTGAAAAAAGGATTTAATGATTCTCTCTAATTGAATTCTGAAATCATTGAACACTATTTCTTTGAACCTTTCTTTGGCAGAAAATAACTGTCGCGGGGCGTGCGTTGTGGCGTTTGCTGGTTTTGTCACTGGCCCCTATCTCCTCCTCGGTGGGTAGGGGGGGTCAGACCCAGTAGCCGGGACTTGCCGGGATCACATCGAACGATCAGATGTTGATGATCATTCTCACACTCAGACACCACGAATAGTCTTGTGGGAGTTAGGATTAGCTTTATTCTGAGATGTGGGGTAAAATGTGAAAAGCCGGCGTGAGTGTGTGTGAGCAGGCGTGTGAATGTCGTGTGAGGGACGTACGGGACGAACACACAAACAACCGCACCAACATACACTTTCAAAACCCGAGAAAGGAAGCCCAACTCTTCAGAAAGAGTTAACAAAGAATTTAATTTTTTAAAAAAGGATTTTAAAATGGAAAAACGGGCTTAACTCTCACACGGTGTTAGTCGTTCATCCGGTAATATCCACACACGGCATCCATGGGACGGGGAAACATGAGCGATGGAAAATGAAAAATTAATAAGAAAAATATGATGAATAAACTACAATAATCAAACAATAAACGGTGATGACCGTTTTCACTACTTCTGCCAAAATCGAGTGGCACAAAAATACTTTGGGCGTAGCCCCACTACAGCACAACCAGCGGTAATGACCGCTGAAAAATTATTTAACCTTAAGAATAAATTATCTTTAAAATAGTGGGTGAAAAACCCAACGTCAAAGAATGTTAATCTTGCTTAGAACTGCAAAAATTATCCATTAAATAAAAGTCAAAGTAAATGTTCATGAAAAATATTTCAATGATGAAAAACGTTTATATTCTCTCTCTAACCTACCTAGTAATGCACCTCAAATAACATTTTTCCTACTTACTAGTATTACACGCTAAATCGTCGACGCAGGAACACACAGCACAAAAACGAAATAGTCACCACTGCCGACACGCTGGCAAACACAAAAGTTACAGTTTCTGTCCTCTGAAAAATAACATGCTTGGCGATGAAAACTCGGTACACGGAGAGTGCAGTACGTACGTACAAACTTGCGAATACTCGTCCCACGTTGCCTAACGCTGGGGTACCCGGTTCTATGACGAAGAACACGGACGGCTGTCTTCCACGACAGTAACAAAGATCCAAAATCAATCAACGGACACCTGTCTTCTGCGACGGTCCAAGATCCAAAATCAATCAACGGACGCCTGTCTTCTGCGACGGTCCAAGATCCAAAATCAATCAACGGAGGGCTGTCTACAGCAGCAGCAGCAGCTCCGATACGTGAGTGGCGTCGAATATTCTTCTCTCAGCGCAATCCTGGTCCCTTCAGCTCATTCCCCTGATGGCCAGCTATTGCCCAAGGTTCGGATCCAAACGTAGAATAATTAGGACTAGCTTTATAGGCTGCCACGACGAATTGAGTGTGACCAAAACACACGTCTAATTCTATATTCTACGAGGAGAATATTCAGTTCATTTCCTCCCCGGTCATAACGGTGATGGAAAGATTGTCCGGACTCAGTGTAGGTACGATGGCCTTACACCTCTCTGTAGTCCAGACAGACGCACACTAAATTAAAATAGCTCCGTCAGTCCTCTTATGCAAAATCATTTCTCAGTCTCTCTAAGATCAAACTCCCGCGTGTATCCTTGCTTTACCCACGCTAAAAAGGTGCATTACACTGAGGTGTAATACGTCTAGTAATATAATCCCTAATTAAACTTGTAATAATAATTGATAATAAACATCAAACACATTTTCAAGATATTGTAAACACAATTTTTGAACATCTAACTCAAATAATTAATCATTTGTATTTTTATAAAATTATTGGAGACATGAAATTACAAACTTGCTGACGGTGTACGCCAACACAATAAGCAGACGACTTGACAGTAAATGTAAACAAACGCGCTGACTGCACGTAATTAAAGACGTCATTTTGCTAGCAGACGACACTTGCTAAAAACTAACGTTTGTTGCGTCGCGCGATGGCCAAGTGGAGATAATTGAGGATAAAAATTAATTTTCTGATTACCTCCCCCTGTTTTTCCGTGACAATAACGTTATACTATTTGGTTACGTACTGCGTTGAGATTTTAATAATATTAAAACCATTTCTTTGCATGTGAAATATGACTATTTTAAATTGTATTAACCTTAGCTATTAACCTGAGTTTATGTCATGCAGAAGGCCTGCTCTGATAATTGTTCAGTCAATTAATTGTTGCAAAATGGTTGCATGGGTGTATTGTGCCTGTATAATTGCTACCCGAACTGTTCCAATAAATATGTGTACAATCTCTCCAGACCAACGCCGAACCTACATTCTGCCACGTGAAACTCTGACAGAGAGTTACATAGCCGGTTTCCAGTGAGAGAGACGAGTGGTGTCTGACAAATTTACATAGCCAGTTTCCGGTGAGAGAGACGAGTGGTTTCTGACAGAGAGTTACATAGCCAGTTTCCAGTGAGAGAGACGAGTGGTGTCTGAAAGAGAGTTACATAGCCAGTTTCCAGTGAGAGAGACGAGTGGTGTCTGACAGAAATTTACACAGCCAGTTTCCGGTGAGAGAGACGAGTGGTGTCTGACAGAGAGTTACATAGCCAGTTTCCGGTGAGAGAGACGAGTGGTGTCTGACAGAGAGTTACATAGCCAGTTTCCAGTGAGAGAGACGAGTGGTGTCTGACAGAGAGTTACATAGCCAGTTTCCGGTGAGAGAGACGAGTGGTGTCTGACAGAGAGTTACATAGCCAGTTTCCAGTGAGAGAGACGAGTGGTGTCTGCTGGAGGATCATTCATAAAATAAATTAATATTCTCATTACTTAAAATACTTAGGTTATCAAAAGATTACCAAAATTTATCAAGGATTTATAAAATCAACTACACAGCAAACTTCTATATATAGTCAAAGAAAATTCAAACCATAATAAGAAAATTCAAAAAACCAACTTTTAACTATGGACAGTATTTACTACAACAAAGATAGATAATTTCAAAACTTGAAAAATCGCAAATCTTTTTGCATCCCTCCTTTTCAAATACTCAGCAATCCAGAGGATCAAATCCTATTTTGAAACTTTGCATAGAGATACACGTCTATCAATTCGGCCTTTTGTGCCAGTCCTGACTGAAATTTGATTTGCACAAGTCTAAATTTTCTTAGCGTTTTGAATGCGCGTTCGCGTCCATCCTTCCGCCTTTCTACCTCGGAGTATTTGTGCCCTGAAAAATAATTACGCACACTAGCACGTCTAGCAACGAGACAACCTTGAGGGGTTAAGTCTATAACAACTCTTCTATACGACAGCGTACGTTTGTTCTCTCCCTTTCTACCATCTAGGGGTAATAACTCCTCTCGTACACTCATGTCTAACTTCATGTCTTTCTGACACATGTACATGTGTTTCAATTTTATCTTTACTGTTACACCTTTTACCTTTTCACGGTGGCTTTCTGGGGTTAAAGAGATTGAACCGACATTTTTAATTTCTTTCTTTCTTATTTTAGAGAAATGGACAGATTCTCTCTCAATTTTATTTGGTGCACTTGCCCCGAATTCGAGGTCGCCTTGACACCGAATCACGTCATCTAAATCTTTCATTCACTAGCGCCAAACATCTTTAAAAATGCCTATATTTTGCGCGTGTTTGTCGCTACGTCATTCTCTGTTGCCAACCTTTCCTTAATTTTAGCAACACTGTCAATACTCGGCTCTACTGACTTACAATGTGCTCAAACTGCAAATTTATTCTGTCACTGGGGAATGCAAACTGTCTCTCCTATAATATTGGGTCAACCTCGTCTGTCTCACTTGGTTGAACTAACTCACTCTGCCTCTCTGTCAGACTGTCCAGAATTTTGCTAGGAGTTTCTGTCACCACTAGATCATAGTGCTTGTCACATGTCTCTACCACACATGGTAAAGTCACAATTTCATCTCTTTCCATTTCATCTTGTAAAGTCAAGACGTCAACCTTACTGTGGTGCTCTACACACTTTTCTTCACTGCCATGTTCTGAGTCAGTTTTACATAACGGCTCTAACGGGTCATCTTTATTCTGACACTCTACGTAACCATTGTCACTGTCACTTGCATAAATGTCACTGACATCTTCTCTTGTAACTTCTGACTTATCCTCTGTCACTCTAAACAAAGTCAAACAGTCTCTTTCACTCTCACTAATTATAATTATTGATCTGGTTTCATCATCTGTCTCTATCGAACACGTATCAGGGATTACTGAAATATCCTGCGCTACTACATAAGAGGGAACTTCTTTTTTACTTAACGAAAACGAAAAAATCGCGGAAGCGGCGGAAGCCGGAAACGCCCCCTACTCTCCATCCAACTTAACGAAACACTTCTCTCTTCGCGCTTACCTATCGCGCGTTCCTCCACTGTGATTGATACTTTCTTGCGACCTACTTCTTCCATACTAACGACCGCGTTAATAACTAGTCAAGGCATCGACCTTACCGCTAAGTCCGTTAAGCGGTTTACACACAGGCAATACGCAGTTCTCGACCCATGTGGCCTTAACTGAGTACACATCTGTCCTGTCACTGACCTGGATAGTGCTCTGCACACATTTTAATGTACACCCACTGTCGGGTAAAAGTGTGGTCCTAGCTTTCAAGCTACCCATTCTCTCGCTCCTGAATGAGAGAGCTTGTCTCCTGCAAAAACTCAATACTGTTTTCAGCAGACTGACGCGTACGCCTTAGAGACACCTGCCTTCTCTAGACATTTCTCTAGCACGTCATCCGACAACAGTGCTAGTTTGAGAGGGTTCCCTTTTCCTTCAAAATCAGACACTATCCCACAGAAGGTACCTAACCTGCGGTCAGCCACTGTGGATCCGGATATAACTCTTTGACCACATCTACCCTTTGCAGATTAATCAACGAAAGTTATCATTACGTCATCTCTACATCCGTCACTCGTGTCCACGCCACTAAGTCCTTTAAGTGCGTTACACGTAGACAATACACAAATAGCAACCTCTATTGCTACAGCCTTACATGTGTTTGTCCTTTCGTTCACCACATCAGCTGTCTGGACATTCTCCAATGCACACACACTGAGAGAGGCCCCTTCCTTCGAGCTACTCCCCTCCCTTACACTCTGAGGTTCCCATACCCCCAAATCTGCTACAACGTTGCGGTCAACTTCCACATCTTTTGCGCTGTCTCTATCACTGCCCGCTCGTCACCAAATACTTCCGGCACACTACGGGTGAAATCACGTGCTAAATGGCCTGGCTCATTACAATTAAAACACACTCTACTTTGAAATTTGTTTCTACCTCTATGCAACTTATGGGCGAGTCTTAACAACTTTTCAAACTTTGTTCTGTCATTAAGATTTCTGTCTCTAAACTTCTCTTTATTCTCACGCAAAATCATTTCTGTCTTAGGTTCACTACTTTCTGTCTTAGGTTCATTACTTTCTGTCTTAGGTCCACTACTTTCTGTCTTAGGTTCATTACTTTCTGTCTTAGGTTTACTACTTTCTTTGCAGTACTTGGAGTGGCTGTCAGCGTTTGTACTGGCTGTGTTATGCGTGTCTGTTGGTTGAACCGCATCATTACATTTTACTGACACTGTATCAGTCTGAGTACACGCTCTCTGTTTGCTAACTAAGTCAGTGCTTTGAACTTTCACAGCGTCACTGATTTCTAAAGTAACAATCTCTAACTGCCTTATAATTTTACTGCCTTTCTCAACTCTCTTAACAGCCTTAGTTCTGCCTTTCTTTCCATGTTTAGTTTGGGGACTGTGACTGGCTAATTTTATCAGATTTTCACCCTATCAACTTCCATCCATAACCAGCCTAAGTCTAAATCCGCCATCTCTTCTTCCTTCACTCTATCCTTTTCTAATCTTCTCCGGTCTAAGTTATCCTTCTCTCATTCTCTTCTAGTTCTATTTTTTCTAGTCTGTTCAATTTTTAAAGTTCGGGCCCGCATTTCAGAAGGGTCTATCTCCATTTCATTTTCTAGAACCTTTAAGAATTCGGGATCTCTAGCGGATTGCCTCTTTTCGTTTAGCTTTGCTATCCATTCTATGCTAGACTTTATTTGTCTTTCAGCCCATTCTATGTCACTGGCTATTCCTTCTTTTCCTCTCCTCAAATGATCTATTACTTCTATACTCATATATCTATTGATCCCCTCCCCTCTACATCTATAGACTTCAGCCTCTCTCCTCCATTCTTTCCGTAACTAAAATAGCATATGTTCGATTTCTAACTTGCATGACATTTTAAAAGAACCTTCTTCTACGCAAAACGATAAGTAAGAGCTGCTTTTACAAAACTTAGCACTCTCACCCAATACAAATGGAAATCACTCTCTCACGTTTAAAGGTTCAGAAAAAAGTTTTGTTTCTTTGAGCGTAAGTTTCCTAGTAGCGATGTGACGCAATATACACTACGTCACTTGCAGCGTACAAAATAGATCAATACCCTTCTTAACGTGCCTATAATTCACTGAACCAAGTGTTAGCTTATAGAGCACCACGTTACACTGGGCTAATGTTAAAATACTCTATTATTTCCTTCTAGAAGTATAAACATTAATTCATTCTATCTGCTCATAGAATGCCCAACACAATTTATCTACTCCTTCAGTATATAACAAAACGATACACTAAGCATCACATCAACAGCCCAGAAAAATATACTCTGTTACTTAGAATCAGATCAATTTACAGGCAAGCAAGTCATAAAGCATCAATCAGATACGATCACACTGCATATCATAAAGGCAATCATGAAAGCAATCAAATAGATCATAAAAGCATGTATCAAAACAAAAAAGTCATGAAAGAATAAATCCTGAAAGCGCATAAGAAAAATAATCATAAAACACATCAAAATTATTTCAATATGAACATTTCTTAATTATTTGTCTAGGATTGCGTTAACGTATTTCTGGCTCTAAAAAAGATGTTTTATCTTTTATCTCCCGCTCTTTCTAGGTCCCGCTATGAATTTTGACTACTCATAGAAATATTTCATACCCGGATGACTGCCCTCAACTTGTTGGTACGCCGCTACTGGATGTCACGAAATACACAACAATCTTTGAAGTTGTCACTTCGTTGGCTCGTGTACAGCCCCCAGAGTTTCAAACCTCACATTTAAATGATAAACAGGACGGACTAACAAACACATTGACAACGGACAGACAGACAGACCGACGCGATGATAGACGCGATGGATACAATAAATGAATTCTACACGAAATGAAAAGAACAAGAATTGACACAAAGGCAATTAACATTAAATAAAATATTTATAAAAAAGAAATAAATGAAAATAACAATATAAAGCAATTACAATTACACTGAGCACCCTCCCTCTCCTCCCCCCTCTCCAAACGCGAAAACGGCGGAAGGCGGAAGCATCCCATACATTCAAGCAATGAGCACCAAGCTCAAAATCTATATAAGAGAAATTATCTCCCCCTAACTAACTCTGAGTCTATCTCTAGGTTTCACTTCCAAGTTCGACCAAGTTCGCGATTTCCCTACAGAGTTAATATATATGTTTTGCACACTCCTGGACAAAGTACTTCGTTACTTAACTGGGAGCAGCTGAATAATGCAGGAAGAGTCTCAGGTTGATTTCTCTTCTCAAAAGGTAAACATGCCCACCAACACTTTTAGCTTGTTTTGAAAACAGAGAACCAAATAGTTTAACGGATTTGATGAAAGTAGCTGACAGGTATGACGAAATATACAGGACGTGTGATAGATAATCTGACAGCTAGGCATTATTATGAGCCAATGCCAGATAATGAAAAAGTGATGCCTAAATAACCGAGTGACAGGCCAGTTAATAAACATGTGATGTCTAAATGACAGTGATACGCCAGTTAATGAACATGTGATGTCTGAATGACAGAGTGATAAGCCAGTTAATAAACCTAAAACAGTATCCTCTTTTGCACCTCCTCCATTTACCAAGATTGAAGATAGAGCAGAGGACCCACATCTCACCCCAACGGTTAAGACAAAGTGTTTAGAATGAACCAGTAGTGTGATTTAGCTGTGGCAAACCAGGCTAAATTAAAAATTACTGACCAGGTAACATAAATGTCATAGAACCAGTAGTATGATTTAGCTGTGGCAAACTTGGCCAAATTAAATGTTATTGCCCAGGTAACATAAACGTCATAGAACCAAGTGGTGCACCTCATTTTAATACGAACATAAATGGACATTGTGTTCCAGTCCTCTGTAACAGTGGTTGCGGAATAGGGTTAGTAGTGCACCATAGCCAAGTGAAAGAATGTGACTTCACTAGACAGTTTCAAGCTATCACTCTAGCCAATGGTGTAAAGGATAAAGTACTCCGTGTGATGATAGACAGTTTCAAGTTATCACTCTAACCAATGGTGTAAAGGATAAAGTACTCTGTGTGATGATAGACAGTTTCAAGTTATCACTCTAACCAATGGTGTAAAGGATAAAGTACTCCGTGTGATGATAGACAGTTTCAACCTATCACTCTAGCCAATGGTGTAAAGGATAAAGTACTCCGTGTGATGATAGACATAGATAGCTATCACTCTAGCCAGTGGTGTAAAGGATAAAGTACTCCGTGTGATGATAGACATAGATAGCTATCACTCTAGACATAGATAGCAAGTATGTATTGTGTTGAATGTGCTGTCGTGCGATGTGAATATGTTCTCAATGGTGAGAACACCCAGATACACTTGACAGTTTGTGAGTACTCACAACAGAGAAGCTGATAATTAGAGCAAGTGTGAAACTATGCCACGTGAACCAGGAATAGTCAGTAGTAAGTGTGAAGGTATGCCAGGTGAACCAGGAATGGTCAGTAGTAAGTGTGAAGGTATGCCAGGTGAACCAGGAATAGTCAGTAATAAGTGTGAAGGTATGCCAGGTGAACCAGGAATAGTCAGTAGTAAGTTTGAAGGTGATGCACCGAGAATACTGGCTGAAACTGTCATTGGTGGGGCATGTTGTTAGAAAGTCACACAAGTCTCAGATATGGCAGGAAGGATAATGGATTCTGACTATCAGACTGTGGCTGGACCTGAGTGAGAAAAGGCCTTGTTGACCGATGATTATTTAGAAAAAATATTGATTGAAGACCAAATTCTCAGGATCGTATGCGTCTAAATCTTCTAGGAAAGCTATTGAGTTTCGCTTGAAGAATGCTTTTCTTTGCATTGTATTATCCTGAATCCAATGCCACTGGTTAGGACTGTTTTAACAGTATTATATGTCCATGGGCCACTGGTCAGGGGCCATCCTAACAGCATTATATGTCCATGGGCCACAGGTCAGGGCCGTCAGATCAGTATTATATGGCCATGGGCCACGGGTCAGGGCCGTCTGAACAGTAGTATATGTCCATGGGCCACGGGTCAGGGCCGTCTGAACAGTAGTATATGTCCATGGGCCAGTGGTCAGGGCCGTCTTAACAGTATCAGTATTATATGTCCACGGGACACTGGTCAGGGTAGTCTGAACAGTAGTATATGTCCATGGGCCACGGGTCATGGCCGTCTGAACAGTATTATATGTCCACGTCAAAGCAGTACACAACTACTCACAGGAATAAAAATGTATTTATTTATTTAAGCTCGTGAGGCCAGGGGCAACAGCACACATGCCCATGGGTTAATGATCATGACATATTTTCGCTGACAGAAATCTTATGAAAAGTTCCACCTCCCACCCTCTAGCTAACAATGACTAATTACATTTATATTGTAATGTTTAGGTCAGTCCTTAGATACCAATGACTAATTACATATTGTTGTGTTTTGGTCAATCCCTAGTTAACAATGACTAATTACGTATTGATTGTAGTGTTTCAGTCAACCTCTAGTAACTAACTAATAAATACCTAAAGATTGTAGTGTTTCAGTCAACCTCTAGTTGCTAATGACTAATATGGACGGATACATGTCACGTGGTTTCAAATTTAATGGACAGATCTTAGTCGCCGTCCTGCAACCCCCTCTCCCCAACACACACGGCATCTTTTCTGTAATAAGTACGTAGATCTGTAACAACGAGCAATGTACAAACCCAGAAATTGATAACTGAACCAAGTGAACCCGAGAAGGAAATGCAACGTGACCCACTTAAGCCAACGCACTGCCAGTAGAAATCGGGAAACTGTAAGCCAGAAATTTGTTTCTTTACCGCGCACGCGTGGAGCACCACCAACACTCAGAAATGTATTTTTTTTTTTTAATAACAAGTGCCATGTTCTGTTTCTAAGGAGTAAATGTATTTTTTTTAATAACAAGTGCCATGTTTTGTTTCTAAGAAGTAAATGTCAATAAAAGCACACAGATATCTTGCGAGTTGTGACAAAAGGGATAAGATGTTGACGAAATTAAAATAGGTTTTCAGTAGCTAAATGACACAAAGAAACAGTAATATTCTTGCTTAATGCCAGACATAAACAATCCAAGTATTTAAATACAAACATTTCTTTATTTTCAGTGCGAGACTAAACTATAATAGTTAGGAAAGGGAAATAACTGTGACTTTCAACATATTCCAACAAATTAGAAGTCGTCTGTCACTTTCAATTATTGTCAGATCTAGATGGAAAATAACTTATTATCAAATTAAATTACTCTAATATTTTTGTGAACACCCACCGACTGTGGAATCAGAACGGCATAATCGACAAAGTACTGTGCTGCCAGGGGTAAAAACAAAAATCATACGGTTTGTGCTGACTCTCAGTACAATGAACATATTTTCAATCTGAGAACCTCCCATCCCCTAACTACACTTATACATTTTTGACCCGTGCACTTATGTTGCCATTTATCGTCCAAACCAGTAAATGTGAGTAGATATTATGTGTAATATACATTGCCGATCAAGATTATTAGACACTGGTGTTATGAGCAAATCGGTCTGGTGAAATAGACACCCTCATTCAGCCTGTTACAGACAAACTGTCCGGAAATAAGGAGAAATATGGTCAACTGCTATGCCACTCGCCACTAGCGTAATTTATGACCACTAACATTCGTGTAAATAACACCATCACCACTAGTATATGCTATGACCACTAACATTCGTGTAAATAACTCCTTCACCACATGTATAAGTTATGAACACTAACATTCGTGTAAATAACTCCTTCACCTCACGTATAATTTATGACCACTAACATTCGTGTAAATAAATCTATCATTGTGTCCTGTCTATCCCTGTTAATCATTTCCCTGTTTGTTTCTTTACTTTAATATTTTTTACCAAACCAATCCTGGAAGTTCATCTAAGTACTGAAACAGTTAAAAAGTGAGAAAATTTATTAGATAAAATAAAAGTATGAAATAATATTCCTGTATTCTTCATTGCTCTTAATTAGTTGAACGGAAACAGTCGATCTTGAAATTGTGGGAAACTTAATATCAGATCGGTGCTGCGCATAAACTCAATTTATGATTGTGCATTTGAAACAGTTTTTGTAAAGATGTTTGTGTTGAACAATTTTCATATATTGTACACAAACTGTAGTATTTCACTGCTAAAGTACTTTACTAGTCATTATTCTGGAGTTAATCATTCTTCATATATTGTAAAAAATATGTAGTATTTCACTGCTAAAGTACTTTAGTAGATTTCTGAATTAAGTTATTATTGCGTTTAGTACTAATGTAGTTTTAAGAATGTGTCTATGTGATAGAGATATTTGACTCTACAAGGACAAACAAAGGTATCCATATGATACAGCTGTTTGACTTCACAAGGACAGACAAAGGTGTCCATGTGATACAGCTGTTTGACTTTACAAGGACAGACAAAGGTGTCCATGTGATACAGCTGTTTGACTTTACAAGGACAGACAAAGGTGTCCATGTGATACAGCTGTTTGACTTTACAAGAACAGAGAAGGCAAGTTACAAGCGAAATACTAGGAAGAATGATACATAATCGAGGCCCGGACATTTCTAGATGCTTATGTGTATGTGTGTGTGTGTGTGTGTGTGTGTGTGTGTGTGTGTGTGTGTGTATGTATGCGTGTGTGTGTGTGTGTGTGTATGTATGCGTGTGTGTGTGTGTGTGTGTGTGTGTGTGTGTGTGTGTGTGTGTGTGTGTGTGTGTGTGTGTGTGTGTGTGTGTGTGTAAAATGACAGCATTACAGTTTCCTTTGTTATTAAATGAATACAAAAAAGTTCCCAAAGAGAAAATTAAAACAACAAGGAACAAAACAACTCTTCGTATCGAGATGAGTGACGTTATTTGACGACACATTCCAGTTTTCATTATTTTCTTGTTTTACGACAAACATTTCATTAGCACAGGCGTCCATATTGAAGCCAGAAACTGTTTCCAGCGGGATTCTGATTGTGATCTCACAGGGATAATTTACGTGGTAAGTGCTAAAGGAATGACAACACATAGGGATAAATAAGGTTCTACGCACTTAAGGAACGCCTACACACAGAGATACGTAAGGTTTTAAATACTTAAGTAACGTCTACACACAGGTATAATTTATGTTGTAAGTGCTTAAAGAACACATGCACAAAAGTATAATTCATGTTGTAAGTGCTTAAAGAACACATGCACAAAAGTATAATTCATGTTGTAAGTGCCAAAGGAGCGCCTACATGCAGGGATAATTAAGGTTCTAAATACTTAAGTAACGTCTACACACAAGTATAATTAATGTTGTAAATGCTTAAGGAACGACTACACTAATGGATTATTTACGTTGTAAGTGATTGAGGAGCGCTTACACACGGGGATAATTAAAGTTTTAAGTGCTTAAGTAAGGCCTACACACGGGGATAATTAAAGTTTTAAGTGCTTAAGTAAACCCTACACACATGGATATTTAAGGTTTAATATAATTAAGGAATACCTACACACATGGATAGTAAAGGTTTTAAGTATTTAATGAACGCCTACTCACAGGGATAAGTAAGGACTAAATACTTAAGGTACTCCTTCACACTTCCTGGGTTAAGCAAAAATGTAAGTGTACATTAATAAATATTTTCCTCCACTTAAGGTGATACTATTATCGGTGCTAAGACAATATTACGATGATAACGTTGTTGGCTACTGATTGCGAATACAGAACCCAAAGGTAGTGTAATTTCTGAAAGGCTCGTAATTTACAGATCACGTGGTTAGTATTAAATCTTTTGATGACGTCCTTTGTAAAACTTATCTATTTATAGTTCACGTTGTTAGTAATAAATCTTTTCATGACGTCCTTTGTAAAACTTATCTATTTATAGTTCACGTTGTTAGTAATAAATCTTTTGATGACGTCCTTTGTAAAACTTATCTATTTATAGTTCACGTTGTTAGTATTAAATCTTTTAATGACGTCCTTCCTAAAACTTCTTTATTTCTTGTTCTCGTTTTTAATATTAAATCATTTAACGACATTTTTTCAAAGTCTCTTATTTATTGTCCACGTTGTTAATATTCAATTGTTTAATGACGTCATTTTTTAAAGTCTCGTTTATTTATTGTCCACTTTGATAATATTAAATCATTCAATGACGCCTTTGCTAACAGTCTCGTTATTTATAGTTCATCTTGTTAATATTATAATATTTAAAAGTCTCGTTATTTATAGTTCACCTTGTTAATATTATAATATTTAAAAGTCTCGTTATTTATTATTCACGTTGCTAATATTATAATATTTAAAAGTCTCGTTATTTATTGTTCACGTTGTTAATATTAAATCATTTATGTCTTAGGAATGACCTCTAAGGTATCTGTACTTGACCTACCTCTGCAATGTTTGGAAAGAGAAACGTATTTAGATTGATTGAACTCTCCGATAACTGAGGGTTGGTGTGCTGTTATTAGACAAAAGTTAGTGTACGTCACCTTTACGTCACCAACAACGGAGACAACGACAAGAACAACAACAACAAGTGAATGCCAGCCCACACCACAACCAACACCAGAAGAGGGCAAAAAAAGAAAAGACGGGGCCCACCACCACATATTAGGAGGCAACAACAGCGCCCTCAACAACAACAACCGCAACATCAACGACAACAACAATAACAACAATGGCCATACTACGAGCCGAGCAACATTACTTCTCTTGGGATTCTTTAACCATCCAATGGCAGATATGACTCAACTGTTGCTCGGCCTTTTGTACTGGCCACAAGCGCCCGCCTTTAGACATCCCAACGGACAACAGACAGCCATGGCAACAACAACAACAACGACAACGCCACCAGTGATGAGATCGGGAGGTTGAACAAACCGGGCGCATGTACTCACTGGGTATAGATCTGGTGTGTTACTAGCCTGGGCTCTGTGAGACACCCTTCTCCTCACCATAACATCAGGAATAACTACAACAACACAACGCCAACGTCAGGAACAACAACATCAATTCAAACCCACGGATTACCGAGTTTGGAGCCCGCCTTCGCCGGCCAGACATGTTTTAGTAACGGACGCACGCAGCAGAAAGGCCCCCTACATTAATAAGTAAATAGATATTCAATTCTGTTATAAGAGAAATTTAACTGTGCGTCATAGTTGTAAATAGATATTTAAGTATAATGCAAATGTTACTGTACGTCATAGTTATAAATAGATATTTAATTCTATATCGAAACAGGTATTCCAGTGCTTGTGCGACTTCAAGTTTAGGGGAGAAGGAACAGTTGAAGACAGACTGTTTGCAGAAGGAAAAGTTGAAGACAGACAGTTAGGAGAAGGGAAAGTTGAAGACAGACAGTTAGGAGAAGGGAAAGTTGAAGACAGACAGTTAGGAGAAGGGAAAGTTGAAGACAGACAGTTAGGAGAAGGGAAAGTTGAAGACAGACAGTTAGGAGAAGGGAAAGTTGAAGACAGTTTGGAGAAGGGAAAGTTGAAGACAGACAGTTTGGAGAAGGAAAAGTTGAAGACACTTTAAAGAAGTTAAAGCTAGAAGACAGATAGTTTGGAGAAGACAGATAGTTTAATAGTTTGGAGAAACGTGACCGAACATAAGGGAATGCCCTGGGTTTTACAGGTCAATATTTAAAAAACATAACCCTGTGTGAGTCAAGGTCAAGGAACAACGTGTACTTGCATGATAAACTGAGAAGGAAAATATATAGATTTTAAATATTTTGCTTTTTAAATATAATGTATGTATCACTAATATATTCAACGTGGTATGTAGGAAATACGATTAATAATACTAAATGAACGCTGTTTTATTACTTGCTGATTTTTGCCCTTTGTAGGAAATACGATTAATAATACTAAATGAACGCTGTTTTATTACTTGCTGATTTTTGCCCTTTGTAGGAAATACGATTAATAATACTAAATGAACGCTGTTTTATCCCTTATGATTGCTGCCCTTTGTGGTAAATACGTTTAATAATACTGAATGAACGCTATTATATCCCTTGCTGATTGTTGCCCTTTGTAGGAAATATGATTAACAATACTGAATAATTGCTGTTTTATCCCTTGTTGATTGTTGCCCTTTGTTTTCGATTTATGTTTTATAGCGCCAAAATGCTAAAGTAGCTACTTAAAACTGGGTGTTCCAATAGCCGACAAACTTTTTTCCAATGTATTTACATTAGATAATTTAATAATCTTGACACGCCAACCTATAACATTTCGGATATAATTCCACAGACGTGAGTAAATGAAATAACGAGTCGTGTTGTCTTCATGTTGTCTTAGTGTTGTTAATGACATAGTACGTAATGATCTATCTTAGTATTAAGACAACTCTTCATGTTGTCTTAGTGTTGTTAATGACATAGTACGTAATGATCTATCTTAGTATTAAGACAACTCTTCATGTTGTCTTAGTGTTGTTAATGACATAGTACGTAATGATCTATCTTAGTATTAAGACAAATCTTCAAGTAATGTCGGTACGATATACTGTAAATAAACTGTTGTGTTCCAATGTGGATAAAGGTCTAGGTACGAGTGTAGCCTGGACAGAAACGAACACTGCGTTAGGATCACAAGGTATCCAAAAGTGGATTGAAATTCTTTCTGAGAAAAGTTTTGTGCACTCAGTCCAATCATCTCACGCGTACATTTCGAGCAAAAAAAAAAGTATATCATTTCTCACAGATATGTAAACATAAACTTCGAGCAAAAATAGATCATTTCCCCACACAGACAGACACGTAAACTTCGAGCAGCAATAGATCATTTCCCCGCACCGAAAGACACGTAAACTTCGAGCAAAAATAGATCACTTCCCCACACAGACACACGTAAACGAGCAAAATTAGGTCACTTCCCTGCACAGACAGACACGTAAACTTCGGGCACAAATTAGGTCACTTCCCTGCACAGACAGACACGTAAACTTCGGGTACAAAATAGATCACTTCCTCCTGAGAGTGATTAATAGAATGAAAGTATTTTTTTAAAAAATAATCAAATATTTAATACAATGAATGTGTTTAATAAATGAGATTGTTTATTACAATGAGTGTTTGATAGAATTCAAACATATTAAAATATGCAGATTTACCATTTAGCAGAATTCGAAGTAAATAAAAATTATAGAATGTTCTCATCAATATTGAGCTATGTTGCAATGGTCTCTTGTATAAATCGCCGGTTATATAGATAAAACGCGTGTTATGTTGCATTGGTATCTTGTATAAATCGCCGGCTAATGTTGTAGATACTTCGCTTAAAGACTTTGATTCGTGAGTGTATTTTGTATACATCCACATTTTATGTTTGATGAAAGGATATATGTTTTGATGTGTACGTAGATAAATTTACATTGTTAAATATCATAATCCCGTCCATATTTTGAAATGCACTATTTTTTATGCAAAGTAAGAAATAATTTAACCCTTAATATCAAGAGACACTTCTCGTATGAGAAATACATGTCACAAAATATAACAGTGGGTTAAAAACTGACGTGTACATAATGCGCTAGATTCAGTAAACGATAATCCATATGGATGTATATTTTCAGGTTACTGACGGTTGCTATTCTTGTACAAAGATGGCTGGCTATTTATAGACCGCTATTGATGACACGCCTTTGTACACTGAAGCGACAGCTCATTGTGCTCACATGTCTGTCTCTCCCGATCATCACAATTCACGTCTTTGGCCTGTACGTCATTTGGGGTGGTGAAAGTACGTGTGAACATAGTGATTTTGAAGAACAAATGGAACATTTTCTGCAAGCGTACAGGATACTCAACTTAACCTTCCCTCTCCTGTGTTTCATGTGTATGTTTGTTTTCAGTGGCGCTTTACTTTATTCATCCTGTAAAATTTCACAGGTAACTAATTTATATCTATTTTTAAATATTATAATTAATTACCGAGCACCCAATTGATACCTATTTCAAATATTATAACGAATTTAACGAGTACCCGTTTTATTAATTGTTTTTCAATATATTACCAGCATATTGATAAAACTATTACTTCAATTACCAATTCTTTATTACAATGTTTCTTTGAACTGTAATTACTGTTATCTCTGTTACTAACTCATTATTCAAAAAGGTAATGTTAAAATATACGTAGTTTCTTTATAGCATCAGATCAGTTGGCAAATATGTTGTTACCTTTTTGCTATTAAATGCAGACCAAATAAATCGAAATAAACCCATGCGACTCCATATTTCGAAAACAAATGTCTTTTGTCAGTCTGTTGTTCTGGGTTTTTTTGTTATAAGCAGAAAAAAAATATTTGCTGAAAGGGGGAGACGACGTCAAGGGGCAAATAGCATATTCGAAAGAGTTTTCGTAAGCTCAATCGGCAACTACTGTTCATGTTAATATTTAATAATTTGGAGATAATGGCTAGTTTGTGGATTTTATTTTCATTTTTAAATAATAAAATGGGTGCTAGGCAATAAAAATAACATGGAAATGAATAGGTACATTAAATTAATTATATACTTATTTTATTTCAGGTGACGTCAGGATTCCTGTCGCGACGCAGGCAACTAAATCTAGAACAACGAATGACCTTGACAATTATCTGTTTGTCAACAATTTCATTGGTAGAATTTTCCTTATCTATCATCTTTATTTTTATTATTTTGAGAGTTGATTTAGAGGGTGTAGATAATTACAAAGCTTCGTTAGTGTTTACAGCTGTTGTTCTTGTAACCAGGCCCATAAATTTTATCGTATACTCTTGCATGGGAAAAGAGTTTAGAGCGAAACTGAAGACTATGTGTAAGTGTAATTGATCATCTGTGTCTAAGGGAGGGTAAGGGGAGAGCACCATTGTTCAAAATCACTACTTTCCAGTGTACCCTCACATGTATCACTGGTTTGTGAATGTGGGTTGTCATTATGGTGATCGAAAGTAATCGGTATTCATCAACAATTTTCAACAGACAATGACGTCAGTGTTTGGTGTTCCCACTTTAGTGATAGCATTTTGATCTGCACACGTTTTGTCTGTACGAAGATCTAAATACAATCATGTTATGATAACGCCACATAGTTAATGGTTATGATTATTATTATTAATAATTAATAATCCAAAACTAATAACAAGTGAAGTGTATCTTAATTTATGTTATTAAGAGTTATCCAGAAGACAACACAGTATCTTTTACATGGCAGAAAGGCGGGCACTGTAAACGTTTGCTTTCTTCCACAGCATTAACGAGAAATATTTACATTCACACAATATTTACATTCACACAATGTTTAATTCACACAATATTTCTCAGGTGATAAACTTCTTAAAGGAGTAGACAAATCCATCATTAATCTGTATTTAGCGAGACCCATCCGTCAACTGTCTTTCCAACATATGGCTATTAATAAGTATAAGAAGGTCAATAAATTTATTAAATCAACAATCTAATATAATATATTTAAATATAACTACAGGGCATTGGGATTTACAATACTTCACAGCAATTTTCAATTAACTGGACAATTGTTCAGTTCATACTAGTATATAATTACGCAATCAACTGATATAAATACTTAAAATCAAATCTGGTTTATCAGTATGGAAATTAAAGTAGAGTTCAGAGAAACAATGAAATTCAAAGCAAATAACATATTAAAATCAAATCTTGTTTATCAGTATGGAAATGAAAGTAGAGTTCAGAGAAACAATGAAATTCAAAGCAAATAACATATTAAAATCAAATCTGGTTTATCAGTATGGAAATGAAAGTAGAGTTCAGAGAAACAATGAAATTCAAAGCAAATAACATATTAAAATCAAATCTGGTTTATCAGTATGGAAATGAAAGTAGAGTTCAGAGAAACAATGAAATTCAATGCAAATAAGCTATTCAAAGATACCGGCTGTCTTCTGCACGTGTTTCACAGTCACACGGCTTGCAACACGTCACTTCCTTGTATATTTAGGCAAGGCCCCACATGTCCCCTTTTATAGCTTGTTTATCCAACACACCACAACAAACATTCAAAATGATCTACATGAATTTTTTGACCAAACTCAAGCTACAATTATCAACATACTGGCACTCAAATGGAATTCACAGGAATCAACTTATAGCAGAACAGTTTACTGATAAGTTGATGCACACAACAACCTATTCCTGTAGTGCAGTGGTCCCCAACTTTTTCATCGCCGCGGACCGGTCAACGTTTGATAACTTTACCGCGGCCCGATGATGTGGAGGGACGTTGATTGTTTAATTTTTAGATTGTTCTGATTTAATAATTTGAAATTAATTGTATTTAAACGGCCTTCAAATTAAAATACAGTTACACAAAAATGAATATAAGGTGATTTAACATTTTAACTCACTAGAACGCTAAATCAGCGAGAATCCTGAGCTTGTTTCTTTGCAACGAGACTGTTCCATCTGGGGGTAATAGGAGACAATGACACCCGAAGTGTGTTGCTTATGTCCATCCGTTGTTTTGTTTTGGTTGTGTCACTTGCAGAAAACCCCGCTTCACACAGATAGGATGTCGGAAATGGCAATAGGGATTTAATTGCTGTGCTTGTGGTGACCGTTGTTGTATTGGCGGGTGAAGGGGTTTACACAGCCTACGCTAATACCACATCAAATCTATATTTAGTGTATGTGCGCCGGAATGTTCCCACTGCTTGTGATGTTGTTCCATGTGCTGCCACCGTTGTTGTTGTCGCAGCGCTGCCGTTGCTGTGGATTTTGTTGTTGTGGCTGTAGTAGATGATACTGTCGTAGTTGTCTGATGTGTTGTGGCGGGCGCCTTCGTTTTAATTTGGGGCTCCGTTCTGTAGTTTTTCCTTGTTTGTCTGTTGTGGTTGACTTTGTTGCAGTCCCTGGTGGTGACTCTGGCTGTGGATTGGTGGCAGTTGGTTTAGTCGTTGTTGTTGTTTCTTGTGGTGTAGTTGGAGTGTTGTCGACTTCTGTTTCGTCTGTGCGTCAGTTGTCTTCACTTCTTTTTCTGTTTGTATTTTACTTTCTTGCGTCTTGATATGTACCGTTTGTGTGCTGGAGATGTTTTGGCGTTTCTTCTTATTTTCGGTGGTAGTTAATTTCTTTTTCTTTGCTGATAGAGCTTGTAGTCTGAGTTTCCTTAGTATCTGGTGTGGATTTTTGGAGTTTGCGAGAATGCCTGTCTGATTTCTTGTTTTGCTGTTTGAGTTGAATTCACTTTGGCCGTTGATGGAATTTTCCAGATGATGTTGGTGTTTATTCCCTGTTCTGTTGTAGTGGCTTGTAGAGTTTGGGTGGAAACGTGGCTTTTTCCTTCAAAGACTGTTTGAGTTGTGCCGTCATCCTATGTGGGTTTTCGCGTTGTTTCCTCCTTTTCCGTTTGTGAAGAGCGTGTTTTTGTTGTCGGCGTTATTTTCCAGAAGATGTCTGTCTGTGTTTCAATGTCTGTTGGGGCTGTTGGGAATGTGAATTTACAATTAGGTACATTGTGTCTTACACTAATCGGGTATAGGAATTTACAATTAGGTACATTGTGTCTTACACTAGTCCGGTTTGGGAATTTACAATTAGGTACATTGTGTCTTACACTAGTCGGGAATATGAATTTACAATTAGGTACATTGTGTCTTACATTAATCGGGAATGGAAGGGAACACTTAGGTAGCATATTGAAAAAAGTATATTAAGACTACACTAAATTTCAATACATTACAGACAATAGGTGAATGCATAAATGTTTATTTTGAGCAGAAAATAAACAATAACAAAACAGTGCTATTAGAATAAATGAACGAAAGTCGATGAAAGCAATAATATTTATCGTCAGAGTTAAGTTTCGTAAGCACCCACACGATTTAGAATTTTCATTTTGAGGTAGATATACCCGTTATTTTGTGGAATATCTTGAACACTGAACGATATACCCGTTATTTTGTGGAATATCTTGAACTCTGAACGCAATAAACTGAAATAAAATCGTGCTATATTTGAAATAAATTATGAAGTGAAAAACAAACTACAAGTATGTTCATTTTCAAATTTAGCTCTACTGATTTTAATCTGTAAGCTTTTGATACATCTAGCAAAATATAAAATATATGAACAGAATAGGCAGATAAATCAAAGGCTGAACGACAGACGCTGAATTTTTTTTCTTATAACCGCAGAAATATTTAATCCAAGGGACGTCTGTTGGTTTGCATTCATATTGTACACAGCATTGTGCTCCGTTTGGATGACATTTATCCATTAAAGCACGACATGGCACTTGTCGTTCCTGCCGGACTGACCGTTGTATTCTATAAATAGAACAATCAAAATTAAATTTAGTTCCTTAAACCCCTGTACAGATCTATTTCCATATCTACACTACCATAACGATCTCGCAGGAATTTCACGCTCTATTGCACTTTCCTAAATCCGTTCATGGAAAGGAAGGGAAGGAAGGGGTAGATTCATACTTCACGTATGCAAACACCCCCATCACCACCCACTCCCATCACACAAACAAGTACACATGGGTGCGCTCATCTTAAGCTGCAAGTCAGTGAAATGTTTTAAGCTCGAGACGTCTCTAAGAATTCATTACGCAGAAGACAACTGACCTCACCAAACGTTTACAAATATTACTAACAATTATTAAAGACAATCATAAATAATAAAAGAGAAGACAAATGAACTCACCAAACCTTTACAATTACTACTAACAATTATTAAAAACAATCATAAATAATACCACAGTAGACAAATGATATCACTAAACGATTATAAATACACTAACAATTATTAAAGACAATCATAAATAATAAAAGTGAAGACATCTGACCTCACCAAACGTTTACAAATATTACTAACAATTATTAAAGACAATCATAATTAATAAAAGAGAAGACAACTGAACTGACCAAACCTTTACAATTACTACTAACAATTATTAAAAACAATCATAAATAATACCACAATAGACAAATGATATCACTAAACGATTATAAATACCACTAACAATTATTAAACACAATCATAAATAATAAAAGAGAAGACAAATGAACTCGCCAAACGATTATAAATACTACTAACAATTATTAAAGACAATCATAAATAATAACACAAAAGACAACTGAACTCGCCAAACGTTTACAAATCGTACTACCAATTTTTAAAGACAATCATTAATATAAGCACTGCCACCACCACCCACGATGGGACATGGGTTTTGAACAAAGACAATGAACAGAGATGGGGGGACTTAGTTGTAACGTGACGTCTCACAACTTTATTCAGTCTCCGGATTGTCAATACTACATAGGTCTTTTTTGTTGTTCGTCACAGTGTTCATTATGCATACATCATGGATGTTTTTGTCTGGCGCTTTTATTATGCGTGCAAGGGTTACGTATGCTGACGTGTTTGTATGTGTGCAAGGGTTACGTATGCTGACGTGTTTGTATGTGTGCAAGGGTTACGTATGCTGACGTGTTAGTACGCGTACAAGGGTTACGTATGCTGACGTGTTTGTACGCGTGCAAGGGTTACGTATGGTGACGTGTTTGTACGCGATATTGTATGTGGAGTGGGGAATATCAACAATGCCGACACCGGAGACACCATTTCATAACAATAGTAGACAATTACTATTTTTGATAAATAGGACTAATTTTATTGTTCTACGGGTTTTCTTTCGTGCGGTGACTTTAATCCCTCGTTCCACAAAACATTCCGTCATAAAACATTCCGTCATAAAACATGCCGTCTAAGGTTAGAGGAGTATTTTATAAAAGTTATGAATGATGAAAATAATTAGAAAAGTATGATGAAAAACATCAAAGGGAAAAAAAACAACACAACATGCAAACGTGTAGTAATTTCTGCTGTGAAACAGCTACAACAAAAATAACAAGTTATTTCTAAAAAATGTCACTAGAGAGACTTAGTGCTAATTTGACTCTCTAGCGTGACGTCACAAAAGAAATAAACAGAAATACCACCACTCATTATCTTGTTCTCCAGTCTAGCGTGACGTCACGAAAGAAATAAACAGAAATACCACTACACACAACTTATTGTTCTCCAAACTCTCAAGTCTAGCGTGACGTCACAAAAGAAATAAAAAAGAAATTCCACTACTCAAAATCTTGTTCTCCAAACTCTCAGTCTAGCGTGACGTCACGAAAGAAATAAACAGAAATACTACTACACACAAAATATTGTTCTCCAAACTATCAAGTATAGCGTGACGTCACAAAAGAAATGAAAAAGAAATACCACTACATACAAAATATTGTTCTCCAAACTATCAATAGCGTGACGTCACAAAAGAAATAAAAAAAGATATTCCACTACTCAAAATCTTGTTCTCCAAACTCTCAGTCTAGCGTGACGTCACAAAAGAAATACCACTACTCTAAATCTTGTTCTCTAAACTCTCAAGTCTAGCGTGACGTCACAAAGAAATGAAAACAGAAATACCAATACTCTAAATCTTGTTCTCCAAACTCTCAAGTCTCATTCTGTTATCAATATGTGCATTCATTCTCAATTGTGATACATTCTCACTTGAGATAAAAAAAAATAAAAACACTGTTTTTTGTCTAATTTCTGCTCAAAGTCCTTAACTAAATCTTCAATCTGATTTTCAAAAAAATTAATACGATAGAAAATGTTCTTAATCGGCAATGAACGCCATGCTGCATGAGTCTCAAAGTATCTTCTGTTCCCCGTCTCTCTTTGGCAGCAAAATCATAAGTTTTTATTTACTACAATTCCCAAAATCCCCTAGTGGGCTTTAAAAACAACAACAACAACAACAACAAAAAAACCAGAAGCGTTGTTCCATTGGCTAGGAAAAAGTGGGTACCACTAAACACAAATATGCCCACTAATTAACTGTCCTGGTGTTAGCAGGTGAAATGAGGTGCCATCACCTCAGGTAAGTAAAGTAAAAACAAACTTCCTCAAACCATATATATATATATTGCTGTTGTTGTGGCTGTCCCCGTTGGGAAGTCCAACGGTGGGTGTAAGTGGTCGAGCATCAGATGAATCAGACTGGCCACTGGGTGGTTAAAGAAACCCCATGGCGGGTCCTGTTGTTCATAGTACTGCCATCGTTGATGTTGTCGACACTTTTTTGGTGGTATCTGCATCGTTGTTGTGGTTGTCGTTGTGGCTTTTGATGGCGGTGTTGTTGTTTTCGGATATGTTGAGGTGGGCGCCGTCTTTATCTTCTTTGGCTCTGTTCTGTTGTTGTAGGCTGACCTTCTGTTGTCGTTGTCGCCGTAGTTGATAGTCTGGATGGGCCAGGGGTCGCAGGTAAAGGTAAGAGGGTCTTTGTCATATCTTCCAATCCCATGTCAACTTCCTTCTGTTTGTAGACATTTTCTGTTTGGATATTTTATTCCCTTCGTTTCGACGCTTTTGGTGTGTGTTTTCTTCTTCTTTCTTCTGTGCTGCCGTCTGTCTTTTTTTCCTCCTCCTCCGTTGTAGTAGTGGGGTCTGGGCTTTCTTTTCCTCACCCACTGTATATGGTGTCTGAGAAAATGCCTGCTTAGTTTTGTTCTATGATTCAAAGTTTGTGTCGAGTTGAGTTTTTGGTTGGTGGCGTTTTCACACAATGTGCGTATTGACTTCTTTATCACTCCTATTGGCTGATTTTCCAGTCTCGTTGTCGGTATTTGGGAGAGGGGGGTAGCCCGTTTTTAATGAAGTGCCAGTTCTGATGAATAATAAATGCTTGATGTATGGCAGTTTTGTCCCTTGAGCGGAAAATTTGTTGAAGTAGGTATTTGTACGCAAGCTTAGTACCAGTTAAATGTGACGTGTTTTTAATTAATGAAGTGATGTCGGGTAGATAGAGGTTTTCTGGAATGCACAATGTTCCTTGTAAGAAAGGAAAAATTATGTTAATTGATGAATATAATGGATTTGTTAAAGCGTGTGCCTGGCTAGAATTTTGGAGTAATATGTATTAAATAATCTTGAATGGAGGAATTTGGTTCTATTTATTACGTCATCTTGACTGGAATTATTGTATAGTATTTATTATATCATCCTAATTTCAATGATAGTGTAGTATTTATTACGTCATCTCGATTGGAAGGATGTGGTACTATGTTTCATGTAATCTCAAATGTCGGTTTCAGAATGCTTTGGCGAGGAAAATTAGCATCTTGAACTCAACACCAACACCAATAACCTAAACTTTAAACAAAATACTAAAATAATAGCACTCACACAAAATCCATCCCCATTCTTTGAATTTGTCATGAACAAGTATGAGACTATTAGTCAGAAAAACTAATAATCCAATTTTGGAACTGGCTTGGATTGCATCAGCAAGTCTAGGAATATTCTCTGAGTTGTTTACTCCAACAAGGATACATATTATTTATAGTAATATTTGCACTATTATGTACACTAATGTTTGTCCTATTATTTACATTAGTATTTGCCCTATTATTTACAGTAATATTTGCCCTATTATGTACACTAATGTTTGTCCTTTTATTTAGAGTAATATTTGCTCTATTCTTTACTGTAATATATGTGCCCTATAATGTACACACATGTTTGTCCTATTATTAACAGTAATATTCGAATACATCACACATTTCATGAGAGTAAATATTAGTATACAACTAAAAAATAAATAAAATAAAGTGTAAATAATAAAGTACACTATCATAACATAAAAGCATTCCGTTAAATTAACAAATAACAAGACTTTTAATCAGACTTTTAATCTAACTAAAATTAAGAAAAACTCTTTTAAAATAGAGATATTGTATCGAACAATAATATTTTTTCAGTCAATTCAATTCAATTAAAAGTTTAGTCTTTCAAATAAACATCAACTAAATTAAAGATTTAAAAGAATCAATACAAATATAGAATATATATGAATTAATATAAACACGCATCAAATTTTTAAAAAAAAGATGAATTGACTTGTGAAAATAAACCTGTATTTTATTAAAGTTAAAAGATTTACAAGAAAATAATACCCGATCAATTTTCTCCCGAAGTCAGACCCTGTTTATATTAAAAGAAAATTATTCAAATAGAATTATATTAATCCATTTAATTATTTTGTATATGTACAGGCAGAGAAATAGACACACTTTTATATTTGTAGATAGAGAATCAGAGATATAGATTATGTATACATAGAGCTATAGGTAAACTACAAAATAATGATTTTCTTAGGGAGAAAATACATTAATCTTATAACAAAAATACAGAAATGTCTTTCTTCAAATCCACAATTTGTTAATAAATTACACATTTAGCAGTATAAAATAAATGTAGTTTTCAAATTGTTATTATATATTTCCGGGGAAAAGATATTATTTATGATTGTATACTGATTTCTTTAAAACATTATTAATTGTAATATTTTCCTTAAAAATACAACAACAAAAAATTGCTTTAGGAAAATCACCTTTCGAATCCAATGGCAGCAGTAGAAGTAACATTAGTAAAGCCAACATGATTTTCTTCAGCTAAAGATTTCTAAAACGAGAAACAGACAGTCAATAAAACAAATGAGAAATGTATTTTAAATGAACATGTAAAGCTCTATTAATTTAAAAACTAATATTGATTACTAAATAAGACTTGATAAAATATAATGGAATAATTTCTTTAGAATAAAGGTTTAAAGCTATACTGTAGTAAAACATACAATTGAATACAAAATAATTTGTGATTAAAAATATTGAAAAGATAAAACAAACCATGCAACTGTTTTTTTCTCTTAAATATCTGTAGGTCACAATCTGCATCTTTAATGATTGTTTTCCATTATCATCATCCGTGAAATCCAGGAAATATAATGTAACACATTTCATGTTAATGAAGTACGGGTACTACTAGCAATACATGTATAGTGTCACAGACAGAATAGTGCACAAACATTATCAAATCTAATATAGTACACTATACATGTATAGTGTCACATACAGAATAGTGCACAAACATGATCAAATCTAATATAGTACACTATACATTTAATCTTTCATATTAACAGATAGAATAGTGTGCAAATATAATCAAATTTAATTTAGTAAAATTTTCTTTATAATGAATCACACTCCTTTGACTTTATAGCTGTCACAAATAGAACAAAGTTCAAATATAATCAAATCTAGTATAGTACACTTTACGTTATAATGTATTGAATTCAATATGACACACTCCTTTGACTTTATAGCTGTCACGTGGCTGGCAGATCGGAGGAGACAATGATCCGTCACTCTAAAGCGTCACTTAATCCATTACGTGTCACTGATTCATCTCATTGCAAACGTCACTGATTCATTTCAACATGTGTAACACATCCCTCCCGTTACCTAGTTAATGACCCATATCATGAAATGTGCCACTTGATAATTAGCATTATGGAGGACAGGCTCACCAAATGTGAAAAGTGAAAGGCCAATCACATGATGCGTGTTAAAGGAGTGTAAATTTAAGTGTAATAAAACATAATTTTCTGTCAAAAGTATCTACATAGGAGTGTCTGTGTGCTTGTTAAACCACATAGTTTTGAAAACACAATATCACACGTATAAACGTAACGTGTGACGTAATACTTGTTGATTCGTTACAAAAATTGGCAGAAAAATTTAGAGACAATAAAAGAGTACTATTCAGAAATTAGGAATGAACTATACAAACAATGGCAGTGTACTATACAGACAATAACAGAGTACTATGCAGACAATAACAGAGTACTATAAGACAAAAACAGAGTACTATACAAACAATAATATAGTACTATACAGACAATAACAGAGTACTATATAGACAATGCCAGAGTAATATACAAGCAATAAAAGTGTACTATACAGACAATAATATAGTACTATACAGACAATGGCAGATTACTTTACAATCAATAACGGAGTACTATACAAACAACAACATACTACTTAACGACAATATCCGTTTAAATTACAGACACAACAGACTACTTTACAACTTCAATATAATATATATGAACATGTAGAACTTCACTTATAAGAATAGCTGCGAACACACAATGCAAATATTATGGAGAACATAATTTACACTAACTATGAACACACTACATAAACATTATACATATCATCAGGTGTAGGCAAAACTATGAACAACTATACGTTACGTTAACGTAGAACATAAATTATAGCCAAATCTATGAACACTCTATATAAACATTACATAGAACATGACATAGTACAAATCTATTAACACATGGTATAAACATTAAGAGAGCCAGGATTTATACGTAAAACATTGAACATATTTTATAAACATTTATTATAACATCACATAGCCAAACTTATTCTCAAACTGTTGTGGTGGACAGTGAGCAATGAAATCGGCAGTAACCGGAATAGCTTCCCCAAATCCATCATCATAATTATCCAATGAAAAGCTCTCATCAGGCAGAGATCTGTTGTGTGTTCAGGACCTCATCATGAAAAGAGTTGTGGACAACGGTGATCAGTTATATGTGGTCACGAGATGACCTGTTAAAAGCTGCGGTCAGTTAATAGGATAAGATAGTGATGAGTTAGATGTGGTCAGGAGGTGACCAGTTAAAACTGTGGTCAGTTAATAGGATAAGATAGTGATGAGTTATATGTGGTCAGGAGGTGACCAGTTAAAACTGTGGTCAGTTAATAGGATAAGATAGTGATGAGTTATATGTGGTCAGGAGGTGACCAATTAAAAACTGTGGTTGGTTAATAGGATAAGATGGTGATCCGTTAGATGAGGTCAGGAAGTGATCAGTTAGGTGCGGTATGGTCATTAACAGTGAAACAGCGTGTTTAGGTAGCGATACGTGAAATAGCTTTGGTCAGGCAATGGTCAATGAAACAGCTGTGGCCAGAGAGTGATCAGTTAGATGTTGTCAAGCAACGATCATTTTAGTGCGGTATGGCAGTTATCAGTGAGATTGTTGACGTAAAAATATCTTTCACCAATCAGGCTTCTATGATCATGCAGTGATCAATCCGACATCTGTTATCAGACGGCTGTGGCCTAGAAGTAATAATTCACATAGTTCTGTTAAGATGTGATCTGTCACTTCTATGCTTACCCAATAAGTATCGTGACAATTGTGGTCATTCAGTGATCGGTTAGGTGTGTTGAAGCACTGACCATTCAGACATCTATGGTCAAATATGAATCCGACAGTCGTAAACTAGTTTAATTTGTAAATACTGCAATGGACAAGAAGTAATTAGTAAAATACCATATGTCCAACTCTACACAATACAGGTTGCCATAAAGAATGGGTGTGACAAAACACACGTCCAGCTCTATACAATACATGGAGAATATTCGAGTCTGTTCTGAGATCATGACGAAGATAGAAAGATTGTCCAAACTCGGTGTAGACAAATACGAGGTCTCACACCTCTCTGTAGTCCAGACGACGCACACTTAAGTAAAATAGCTCCAGACAGTCTTTTTATGCACAATCAAGTTCTCACACTCTTAAACGACAATTTGCGCGTGTATTCCTACTTTAATAACGCTAACAAGGTGCATTACTTACTCCTAAAAAATAATTCCTACTTAAATTTGTAATAAGAAATGTTAAAAAAATACTAAATACGTTTATTTTAAAATATTGTAAATATAATTATCGAACATGTAACATAAATAATTAATCAAATGTCTTTTTATTAAAATGTTGTAAACACAAAATTAGCAAACTTGCTGACAGCGGATGTAAACAAAATAAGCAGACACGCGCCGACAGTATATGGAAATGAACTCGCTGGCAGTGCACGTAATTAACGTCATTTTGCTCGCAGACGACACGTCTGTTGGGTAATTGGAGATAATCAAGGATGAAATAATTAAGAAATATTGATTACTTCCCTTTTTTCCGTGACACTCATTATAAAAGTAAATGAATAGTACATCATATATTCATCGTAATTCATACACACAATCAATGATCCTCACTCTCTAACATACTGTCAATGGATGTAAGACAAACTTTCATTCCACACATAGCAACAACGCATTTTGTGACTTATTAAGGGGAAGAAATAAGGCTTTAAGAAAATTAAATAAATTTTGGTTAGGATCATCCCCGTTTATTCCCAGTGACAAAGACTACTCAGGTCACGTGATTTACCTTTAGAAATGGTGTTTCGATGCCTTGCGGTCCCGAGAATTGTACCACACAGAGAGCTCCTTCAGTTTCCGACCGTCAGTCTGCTAGAGTGGCGCTGATTTAACGTCTTCGAGAAATTATGCCATACGTGGCGTTAAACTGTAATCTGATCATCGATCATATGACGTGCAGTTTTCTTACTTGTTTCTTGTTTTCTTGAATTTTGATTGGAGTTTTTTAATATTTTGTTTTTAACAATGATACACATGCGTAGAAACATTTGGTTTTTTTTTTTTTACTGTCATTTGTTTGCCGTACTTTTCATTTACCTGATATTTATTTTAAACTAGTTTTTAATTTCATAATCAAAATAATATTATGTGCTTACTAGAGCATTCTTTCCTTACTAACGTCAAATCCTGTCTCTTGTAATACGTTTATATATGGACAACTATTTACAAGACCCACTAAAAGGGAGGTAAGTATTGACGAAAATTAAACAGACTAAAGGTGTCTAACATATTATTGTCTGACCACAGTTGTCTGACTGATCACTCTCTAGCACATCAATGTCTGACCACAGTTGTCTGACTGATTACTATCTAAGACATTAATGTCTGACCACATTTGTATAACTGTTCACTCGCTAACACATCATAATTTAGCCCAGTTGCATTAAATAAATGTTGAAATATAAAATTCAAACAATATGAGATATAAATCATATGAAATTTAATGGTGCAGAAACATACGTTTAGTAATTAAAGTTACTGTTAGAACTGGACCAGATGGAGCCAAGTGTGGGGCAAAGAAAAATAATTATATTAAATTATCTAAACTGTAGATTTGATCCTGACCCCCCCCTCCCCCGCCATTAGTGCGTAAAACCCAAGAGTGTATCAATGAAAATTGAGAAGTAATATTACTCAACTATATCTATGGTGCTAGGAAAGTCTTGAGAAGTAATACAAGTCAACTATAGCTATGGTGCTAGGAAAGTCTCAAGTGCACTTTACTCTGTGAATGAAGGGAGATTAAAAACTATTTAGCGTGGGCGACTCATGGGACAAGGTGAGGCGTGGGCATCACATGACAAATCTGTCAAGGTGGATTGAAGATGAGAAGTCGTATGCTTCATGTGTATTTAATTCATCAAACATCGTAAAATGTCAAATGGACTGAAAAAAAGGATTAATGATTCTCTCTAATTGAATTCTGATATCATTGATACACTATTTCTTTCAACCTTTCTTTGGCAGAAAATTACGTTATACTAAGTGTTTAAGTACTGTGTTGAGATTATAATAATATTAAAACCATTTCTTTGCATGTGAAATATGACTATTTTAAATTGTATAAAACTTAGCTATTAACCTGAGTCTATGTCATGCAGAAGGCCTGCTCTGATAATTGTTCAGTCAATTCATGGTTGCAAACCATGTTGCATGGGTGTACTGTGCCTTTATAATTGCCACCCGAACTGTTCCAATAAATATGTGTACAATCTCTCTAGACCAAGGGCGAACCTACCTTCTGCCGCGTGAAATTCTGACAGAGAGTTACATAGCCAGTTTCCAGTGAGAGAGACGAGTGGTGTCTGACAGAGAGTTACATAGCCAGTTTCCAGTGAGAGAGACGAGTGGTGTCTGACAGAGAGTTACATAGCCAGTTTCCAGTGAGAGAGACAAGTGGTGTCTGACAGAGAGTTACATAGCCAGTTTCCGGTGAGAGAGACGAGTGGTGTCTGACAGAGAGTTACATAGCCAGTTTCCAGTGAGAGAGACGAGTGGTGTCTGACAGAGAGTTACATAGCCAGTTTCCGGTGAGAGAGACGAGTGGTGTCTGACAGAGAGTTACATAGCCAGTTTCCAGTGAGAGAGACGAGTGGTGTCTGACAGAGAGTTACATAGCCAGTTTCCAGTGAGAGAGACGAGTGGTGTCTGACAGAGAGTTACATAGCCAGTTTCCAGTGAGAGAGACGAGTGGTGTCTGACAGAGATTTACATAGCCAGTTTCCAGTGAGAGAGACGAGTGGTGTCTGCTGGAGGATCATTCATAAAATAAATTAATATTCTCATTACTTAAAATACTTAGGTTATCAAAAGATTACCAACATTTATCAAGGATTTATAAAATCAACTACACAGCAAACTTCTATATATAGTCAAAGAAAATTCAAACCATAATAAGAAAATTCAAAAAACCAACTTTTAACTATGGATTAAATACTACAACAAAGAAAGATAATTTCAAAACTTGGATGGACGACAATCGTGTCCGCTTTCTTAATGAAAAATCGCAAATCTTTTTGCATCCCTCCTTTTCGAATACTCAGCAATCCAGAGGATCAAATCCTATTTTGAAACTTTGCATAGAGATACACGTCTATCAATTCGGCCCTTTGTGCCAGTCCTGACTGAAATTTGATTTGCCACAAGTCTAAATTTTCTTAGCGTTTTGAATGCGCGTTCGCGTCCATCCTTCAGCCTTTCTACCTCGGAGTATTTGTGCCCTGAAAAATAATTATGCACACTAGTACGTCTATCAACGAGACAATCTTGAGGGGTTAAGTCTATCAACGAGACAACCTTGAGGGGTTAAGTCTATAACAACTCTTCTATATGACAGCGTACGTTTGTTCTCTCCCTTTCTACCATCTAGGGGTAATAACTCCTCTCGTACACTCATGTCTAACAGCATGTCTTTCTGACACATGTACATGTGTTTCAATTTTATCTTTACTGTTACACCTTTTACCTTTTCACGGTGGCTTTCTGGGGTTAAAGAGATTGAACCGACATTTTTAATTTCTTTCTTTCTTATTTTAGAGAAATGGACAGATTCTCTCTCAATTTTATTTGGTGCACTTGCCCCGAATTCGAGGTCGCCTTGACACCGAATCACATCATCTAAATCTTTCACTTCACTAGCGCCAAACAACTGTAAAAATGCCTATATTTTGCGTGTGTTTGTCGCTACCTCATTCTCTGTTGCCAACCTTTCCTTAATTTTAGCAACACTGTCAATACTCGGCTCTACTGACTTACAATGTGCTCAAACTGCAAATTTATTCTGTCACTGGGGAATGCAAACTGTCTCTCCTATAACACCTGTTCTATTGGGTCAACCTCGTCTGTCTCACTTGGCTGAACTAACTCACTCTGCCTCTCTGTCAGACTTTCCAGAATTTTGCTAGGAGTTTCTGTCACCACTAGATCATAGTGCTTGTCACATGTCTCTACCACACATGGTAAAGTCACAATTTCATCTCCTTCCATTTCATCTTGTAAAGTCAAGACGTCAACCTTACTGTGGTGTTCTACACACTTTTCTTCACTGCCATGTTCTGAGTCAGTTTTACATAACGGCTCTAACGGGTCATCTTTATTCTGACACTCTACGTAACCATTGTCACTGTCACTTGCATAAATGTCACTGACATCTTCTCTTGTAACTTCTGACTTATCCTCTGTCACTCTAAACAAAGTCAAACAGTCTCTTTCACTCTCACTAATTATAATTATTGATCTGGTTTCATCATCTGTCTCTATCGAACACGTATCAGGGGTTACTGAAATATCCTGCGCTACTACATAAGAGGGAACTTCTTTTTTACTTAACGAAACACTTCTCTCTTCGCGCTTACCTATCGCGCGTTCCTCCACTGTGAGTGATACTTTCTTGCGACCTACTTCTTCCATACTAACGACCGCGTTAATAACTAGTCAAAGCATCGTCCTTACCGCTAAGTCCGTTTACACACAGGCAATACGCAGTTCTCGACCCATGTGGCCTTAACTGAGTACACATCTGTCCTGTCACTGACCTGGATAGTGGTCTGCACACATTTTAATGTACACCCACTGTCAGGTAAAAGTGTGGTCCTAGCTTTCAAGTAACCCTCTTCTCGCTCCTGAATGAGAGAGCTTGTCTCCTGCAAAAACTCAATACTGTTTTCAGCAGACCGACGCGTACGCCTTAGAGACACCTGCCTTCTCTAGACATTTCTCTAGCACGTCATCCGACAACGGTGCTAGTTTGAGAGGGTTCCCTTTTTCCTTCAAAATCAGACACTATCCCACAGCCGGTACCTAACCTGCGGTCAGCCACTGTGGATTCGGATATAACTCTTTGACCACCTCTACCCTTTGCAGATTGATCAACGAAAGTTATCATTACGTCATCTCTACATCCGTCACTCGTGTCCACGCCACTAAGTCCTTTAAGTGCGTTACACGTAGACAATACACAAATAGCAACCTCTATTGCTACAGCCTTACATGTGTTTGTCCTTTCGTTCACCACATCAGCTGTCTGGACATTCTCCAATGCACACACACCGAGAGAGGCCCCTTCCTTCGAGCTACTCCCCTCCCTTACACTCTGAGGTTCCCATACCCCCAAATCTGCTACAACGTTGCGGTCAACTTCCACATCTTTTGCGCTGTCTCTATCACTGCCCGCTCGTCACGAAATACTTCCGGCACACTACGGGTGAAATCACGTGCTAAATGGCCTGGCTCATTACAATTAAAACACACTACGGGTGAAATCACGTGCTAAATGGCCTGGCTCATTACAATTAAAACACACTACGGGTGAAATCACGTGCTAAATGGCCTGGCTCATTACAATTAAAACACACTACGGGTGAAATCACGTGCTAAATGGCCTGGCTCATTACAATTAAAACACTCTACTTTGAATTTTGTTTCTACCTCTCTGCAACTTATGGGCGTGTCTTAACAACTTTTCAAACTTTGTTCTGTCATTAAGATTTCTGTCTCTAAACTTCTCTTTATTCTCACGCAAAATCATTTCTGTCTTAGGTTCACTACTTTCTGTCTTAGGTTCATTACTTTCTGTCTTAGGTCCACTACTTTCTGTCTTAGGTTCATTACTTTCTGTCTTAGGTTTACTACTTTCTTTGCAGTACTTGGAGTGGCTGTCAGCGTTTGTACTGGCTGTGTTATGCGTGTCTGTTGGTTGAACCGCATCATTACATTTTACTGACACTGTATCAGTCTGAGTACACGCTCTCTGTTTGCTAACTAAGTCAGTGCTTTGAACTTTCACAGCGTCACTGATTTCTAAAGTAACAATCTCTAACTGCCTTATAATTTTACTGCCTTTCTCAACTCTCTTAACAGCCTTAGTTCTGCCTTTCTTTCCATGTTTAGTTTGGGGACTGTGACTGGCTCATTTATCAGATTTTCACCCTATCAACTTCCATCCATAACCAGCCTAAGTCTAAATCCGCCATCTCTTCTTCCTTCACTCTATCCTTTTCTAATCTTCTCCGGTCTAAGTTATCCTTCTCTCATTCTCTTCTAGTTCTATTTTTTCTAGTCTGTTCAATTTTTAAAGTTCGGGCCCGCATTTCAGAAGGGTCTATCTCCATTTCATTTTCTAGAACCTTTAAGAATTCGGGATCTCTAGCGGATTGCCTCTTTTCGTTTAGCTTTGCTATCCATTCTATGCTAGACTTTATTTGTCTTTCAGCCCATTCTATGTCACTGGCTATTCCTTCTTTTCCTCTCCTCAAATGATCTATTACTTCTATACTCATATATCTATTGATCCCCTCCCCTCTACATCTATAGACTTCAGCCTCTCTCCTCCATTCTTTCCGTAACTAAAATAGCATATGTTCGATTTCTAACTTGCATGACAACATTTTAAAAGAACCTTCTTCTACGCAAAACGATAAGTAAGAGCTGCTTTTACAAAACTTAGCACTCTCACCCAATACAAATGGAAATCACTCTCTCACGTTTAAAGGTTCAGAAAAAAGTTTTGTTTCTTTGAGCGTAAGTTTCCTAGTAGCGATGTGACGCAATATACACTACGTCACTTGCAGCGTACAAAATAGATCAATACCCTTCTTAACGTGCCTATAATTCACTGAACCAAGTGTTAGCTTATAGAGCACCACGTTACACTGGGCTAATGTTAAAATACTCTATTTCCTTCTAGAAGTATAAACATTAATTTATTCTATCTGCTCATAGAATGCCCAACACAATTTATCTACTCCTTCAGTATATAACAAAACGATACACTAAGCATCACATCAACAGCCCAGAAAAATATACTCTGTTACTTAGAATCAGATCAATTTACAGGCAAGCAAGTCATAAAGCATCAATCAGATACGATCACACTGCATATCATAAAGGCAATCATGAAAGCAATCAAATAGATCATAAAAGCATGTATCAAAACAAAAAAGTCATGAAAGAATAAATCCTGAAAGCGCATAAGAAAAATAATCATAAAACACATCAAAATTATTTCAATATGAACATTTCTTAATTATTTGTCTAGGATTGCGTTAACGTATTTCTGGCTCTAATAAAGATGTTTTATCTTTTATCTCCCGCTCTTTCTAGGTCCCGCTATGAATTTTGACTACTCATAGAAATATTTCATACCCGGATGACTGCCCTCAACTTGTAGGTACGCCGCTACTGGATGTCACGAAATACACAACAATCTTTGAAGTTGTCACTTCGTTGGCTCGTGTACAGCCCCCAGAGTTTCAAACCTCACATTTAAATGATAAACAGGACGGACTAACAAACACATTGACAACGGACAGACAGACCGACCGACGCGATGATAGACGCGATGGATACAATAAATGAATTCTACACGAAATGAAAAGAACAAGAATTGACACAAAGCCAATTAACATTAAATAAAATATTTATAAAAAAGAAATAAATGAAAATAACAATATAAAGCAATTACAATTACACTGAGCACCCTCCCTCTCCTCCCCCCTCTCCAAACGCGAAAACGGCGGAAGGCGGAAGCATCCCATACATTCAAGCAATGAGCACCAAGCTCAAAATCTATATAAGAGAAATTATCTCCCCCTAACTAACTCTGAGTCTATCTCTAGGTTTCACTTCCAAGTTCGACCAAGTTCGCGATTTCCCTACAGAGTTAATATATATGGTTTGCACACTCCTGGACAAAGTACTTCGTTACTTAACTGGGAGCAGCTGAATAATGCAGGAAGAGTCTCAGGTTGATTTCTCTTCTCAAAAGGTAAACATGCCCACCAACACTTTTAGCTTGTTTTGAAAACAGAGAACCAAATAGTTTAACGGATTTGATGAAAGTAGCTGACAGGTATGACGAAATATACAGGACGTGTGATAGATAATCTGACAGCTAGGCATTATTATGAGCCAATGCCAGATAATGAACAAGTGATGCCTAAATAACCGAGTGACAGGCCAGTTAATGAACATGTGATGTCTGAATGACAGAGTGATAAGCCAGTTAATAAACCTAAAACAGTATCCTCTTTTGCACCTCCTCCATTTACCAAGATTGAAGATAGAGCAGAGGACCCACATCTCACCCCAACGGTTAAGACAAAGTGTTTAGAATGAACCAGTAGTGTGATTTAGCTGTGGCAAACCAGGCTAAATTAAAAATTACTGACCAGGTAACATAAATGTCATAGAACCAGTAGTATGATTTAGCTGTGGCAAACTTGGCCAAATTAAATGTTATTGCCCAGGTAACATAAACGTCATAGAACCAAGTGGTGCACCTCATTTTAATACGTACATAAATGGACATTGTGTTCCAGTCCTCTGTAACAGTGGTTGCGGAATAGGGTTAGTAGTGCACCATAGCCAAGTGAAAGAATGTGACTTCACTAGACAGTTTCAAGCTATCACTCTAGCCAATGGTGTAAAGGATAAAGTACTCCGTGTGATGATAGACAGTTTCAAGTTATCACTCTAGCCAATGGTGTAAAGGATAAAGTACTCCGTGTGATGATAGACAGTTTCAAGCTATCACTCTAGCCAATGGTGTAAAGGATAAAGTACTCCGTGTGATGATAGACAGTTTCAAGCTATCACTCTAGCCAATGGTGTAAAGAATAAAGTACTCCGTGTGATGATAGACATAGATAGCAAGTATGTAATGTGTTGAGTGTTCTGTCGTGCAATGTGAATATGTTCTCAATGGTGAGGACACCCAGATACACTTGACAGTTTGTGAGTACTCAGAACAGAGAAGCTGATAATTAGAGCAAGTGTGAAACTATGCCACGTGAACCAGGAATAGTCAGTAGTAAGTGTGAAGGTATGCCAGGTGAACCAGGAATGGTCAGTAGTAAGTGTGAAGGTGATGCACCGAGAATATTGGCTGAAACTGTCATTGGTGGGGCATGTTGCCAGGAAGTCACACAAGTCTCAGATATGGCAGGAAGGATAATGGATTCTGATTATCAGACTGTGGCTGGACCTGAGTGAGAAAAGGACCTGTTTACCGATGATTATTTAGAAAAAATATTGATTGAAGACCAAATTCTCAGGATCTTATGCGTCTAAATCTTCTAGGAAAGCTATTGAGTTTCGCTTGAAGAATGCTTTTCTTTGCGTTGTATTATCCTGAATCCAATGCCACTGGTTAGGACTGTTTTAACAGTATTATATGTCCATGGGCCACTGGTCAGGGGCCATCCTAACAGCATTATATGTCCATGGGCCACAGGTCAGGGCCGTCAGATCAGTATTATATGGCCATGGGCCACGGGTCAGGGCCGTCTGAACAGTAGTATATGTCCATGGGCCACGGGTCAGGGCAGTCTGAACAGTAGTAATGTCCATGGGCCAGTGGTCAGGGCCGTCTTAACAGTATCAGTATTATATGTCCACGGGACACTGGTCAGGGTAGTCTGAACAGTAGTATATGTCCATGGGCCACGGGTCATGGCCGTCTGAACAGTATTATATGTTCACGTCAAAGCAGTACACAACTACTCACAGGAATAAAAATGTATTTATTTATTTATGCTCGTGAGGCCAGGGGCAACAGCACACATGCCCATGGGTTAATGATCATGACATATTTTCGCTGACAGGAATCTTATGAAAAGTTCCACCTCCCACCCTCTAGCTAACAATGACTAATTACATTTATATTGTAGTGTTTAGGTCAGTCCTTAGATACCAATGACTAATTACATATTGTAGTGTTTTGGTCAATCCCTAGTTAACAATGACTAATTACGTATTGATTGTAGTGTTTCAGTCAACCTCTAGTAACTAACTAATAAATACCTAAAGATTGTAGTGTTTCAGTCAACCTCTAGTTGCTAATGACTAATATGGACGGATACATGTCACGTGGTTTCAAATTTAATGGACAGATCTTAGTCGCTGTCCTATCCCCAACACACACGGCATCTTTTCTGTAATAGGTACGTAGATCTGTAACAACGAGCAATGTACAAACCCAGAAATTGATAACTGAACCAAGTGAACCCGAGAAGGAATTGCAACGTGACCCACTTAAGCCAACGCACTGCCAGTAGAAATCGTGAAACTGTAAGCCAGCAATTTGTTTCTTTACCGCGCACGCATGAGCACCACCAGCACTCCGAAATGTATTTTTTTTAATAACAAGTGCCATGTTCTGTTTCTAAGAAGTAAATGTCAATAAAAGCACACAGATATCTTGCGAGTTGTGACAAAAGGAATAAGATGTTGACGAAATTAAAATAATTTTTCAGAAGTTAAATGACACAAAGAAACAGTAATATTCTTGCTTAATGCCAGACATAAACAATCCAAGTATTTAAATACAAACATTTCTTTATTTTTAGGGCGAGACTAAACTCTAATAGTTAGAAAAGGGAAATAACTGTGACTTTCAACATATTCCAACAAATTAGAAGTCGTCTGTCACTTTCAGTTATTGTCAGATCTAGATGGAAAATAACTTATTATCAAATTAAATTACTCTAATATTTTTGTGAACACCCACCGACTGTGGAATCAGAAACGGCATAATCGACAAAGTACTCTGCTGCCAGGGGTAAAAACAAAAATCATACGGTTTGTGCTGACTCCCAGTACAATGAAAACATGTTGTGCTGACTCTCAGTACAATGAACATATTTTCAATCTGAGAACCTCCCATCCCCTAACTACACTTATACATTTTTGACCCGTGCACTTATGTTGCCATGTATCGTCCAAACCAGCAAATATGAGTAGATATTATGTGTAATATACATTGCCGATCAAGATTATTAGACTGGTGTTATGAGCAAATCGGTCTGGTGAAATAGACACCCTCATTCAGCCTGTTACAGACAAACTGTCCGGAAATAAGGAGAAATATGGTCAACTGCTATGCCACTCGCCACTAGCGTAATTTATGACCACTAACATTCGTGTAAATAACACCATCACCACTAGTATATGCTATGACCACTAACATTCGTGTAAATAACTCCTTCACCACACGTATAATTTATGACCACTAACATTCGTGTAAATAAATCTATCATTGTGCCCTGTCTATCCCTGTTAATCATTTCCCTGTTTGTTTCTTTACTTTAATATTTTTTACCAAACCAATCCTGGAAGTTCATCTAATTACTGAAACAGTTAAAAAGTGAGAAAATTTAGTAGATAAAATAAAAGTATGAAATAATATTCCTGTATTTTCATTGCTCTTAATTAGTTGAACGGAAACAGGCGATCTTGAAATTGTGGGAAACTTTCTGCAGTAATATCAGATCGGTGCTGCGCATGAACTGAATTTATGATTGTGCATTAGAAACAGTTTTTGTAAAGATGTTTGTGTTGAACAATTTTCATATATTGTACACAAACTGTAGTATTTCACTGCTAAAGTACTTTACTAGTCATTATTCTGGAGTTAATCATTCTTCATATATTGTAAAAAATATGTAGTATTTCACTGCTAAAGTACTTTAGTAGATTTCTGAATTAAGTTATTATTGCGTTTAGTACTAATGTAGTTTTAAGAATGTGCCTATGTGATAGAGATATTTGACTCTACAAGGACAGAGAAAGGTGTCCATATGATACAGCTGTTTGACTTTACAAGAGCAGAGAAGGCAAGTTACAGGTGAAAGACTAGGAAGAATGATACATAATCGAGGCCCTGACATTTCTAGATGCTTATGAGTGTGGATGTTGTGTGTGTGTGTGTGTGTGTGTGTGTGTGTGTGTGTGTGTGTGTGTGTGTGTGTAAAATGAATATTATTAAATGAATACAAGAAAGTTCCCACAGAGTAAATTAAAACAACAAGGAACAAAACAATTCTCCGTATCTAGATGCGTGACGTTATTTGACGACATATTCCAGTATTCATTATTTTCTTTTTTGACGACAAACATTTCATTAGCACAGGCGTCCAAATAGAAGCCAGAAACTGTTTCCAGCGGGATTCTGATTGTGATCTCACAGGGATAATTTACGTGGTAAGTGCTAAAGGAATGACAACACATAGGGATAAATAAGGTTCTACGCACTTAAGGAACGCCTACACACAGAGATACGTAAGGTTTTAAATACTTAAGTAACGTCTACACACAGGTATAATTTACGTTGTAAGTGCTTAAAGAACACATGCACAAAAGTATAATTCATGTTGTAAGTGCCAAAGGAGCGCCTACATGCAGGGATAATTAAGGTTCTAAATACTTAAGTAACGTCTACACACAAGTATAATTAATGTTGTAAATGCTTAAGGAACGACTACACTAATGGATTATTTACGTTGTAAGTGATTGAGGAACGTTTACACACGGGAATAATTAAAGTTTTAAGTGCTTAAGTAAGGCCTACACACAGGGATAATTAAGGTATTAAGTACTTAAGGAAGCCTACACACATGGATATTTAAGGTTTAATATAATTAAGGAACGCATACACACATGGATAGTTAAGGAACAGCTACACACCCAGATAAGTAAGGACTAAATACTTAAGGTACTCCTTCACACTTCCTGGGTTAAGCAAAAATGTAAGTGTACATTAATAAATATTTTCATCCACTTAAGGTGATACTCTTATCGGTGCTGAGATAAGACCATATTACGATGTTAACGTTGTTGGCTACTGATTGCGAATACAGAACTCAACGGTAGCGTAATTTCTGAAAGGCTTGTAATTTATTGTTAGTATTAAATCTTTTGATGACGTCCTTTGTAAAACTTATCTATTTATAAATCACGTTGCAAGTATTAAATCTTTTGGTGACGTCCTTGGTAAAACCTATCTATTTATAGTTCACGTTGTTAATATTAAATCATTTATGTCTTAGGAATGACCTCCAAGGTATCTGTATTTGACCTAACTCTGCAATGTTTGGAAAGAGAAACGTATTTAGATTGATTGAACTCTCCGATAACTGAGGGTTGGTGGCGCTGTTATTAGACAAAAGTTAGTGTACGTCACCTTTACGTCACCAACAACGGAGACAACGACGACGACAACAACAACAACAACAAGAGAATGCCAGCCCACGCCACAACCAACACCAGAAGAGGGCAAAAAAAAGAAAAGACGGGGCCCACCACCACATATTAGGAGGCAACAACAGCGCCCTCAACAACAACAACAACAACAACCGCAACATCAACGCTGACACCAACATCAACGACAACAACGATAACAAGAATGGCCATACTACGAGCCGAGCAACTTTACCCCTCTTGGGGATTCTTTAACCATCCAATGGCAGATATGATTCAACTGTTGCTCGGCAATTTGTACTGGCCACAAGCGCCCGCCTTTAGACATCCCAACGGACACAGGGGACAGCCATGGCAACAACAACAACAACAACGACAACGCCACCAGTGAAGAGGTCGGGAGGTTGAACAAACCGGGCGCATGTACACACTGGGTATAGATCTGGTGTGTTACTAGCCTGGGCTCTGTGAGACACCCCTCTCCTCACCATAACATCAGGAATAACTACAACAACACAACGCCAACGTCAGGAACAACAACATCAATTCTAACCCACCGATTACCGAGTTTGGAGCCCGCCTTCGCCGGTCAGACATGTTTTAGTAACGGACGCACGCAGCAGAAAGGCCCCCTACATTAAGAATTAATAGATATTCAATTCTGTTATAAGACATATTTAACTGTGCGTCAGAGTTGTAAATAATTATTTAAGTATAATGCAAATGTTACTGTACGTCATACTTATAAATAGATATTTAATTATAATGCAAATGTTACTGTACGTCATAGTTATAAATAGATATTTAAGTATAATGCAAATGTTACTGTACGTCATAGTTATAAATAGATATTTAATTCTATATCGAAACATGTATTCCAGTGCTTGTGCGACTTCAAGTTTAGGGGAGAAGGAAAAGTTGAAGACAGACAGTTTGGAGAAGAAAAAGTTGAAAGACAGACAGTTTGGAGAAGGGAAAGTTGAAGACAGACAGTTTGGAGAAGGGAAAGTTGAAGACAGACAGTTTGGAGAAGGGAAAGTTGAAGACAGACAGTTAGGAGAAGGGAAAGTTGAAGACAGACAGTTAGGAGAAGGGAAAATTGAAGACAGACAGTTTGGAGAAGGGAAAGTTGAAGACAGACAGTTAGGAGAAGGGAAAGTTGAAGACAGACAGTTAGGAGAAGGGAAAGTTGAAGACAGACAGTTAGGAGAAGGGAAAGTTGAAGACAGACAGTTTGGAGAAGGAAAAGTTGAAGACAGACAGTTAGGAGAAAGAATGTGATAGACAGACAGTTTGGAGAAGTTAAAGCTAGAAGACAGATAGTTTGGAGAAGACAGATAGTTTAATAGTTTGGAGAAACGTGACCGAACATAAGGGAATGCCCTGGGTTTTACAGGTCAATATTTAAAAAAACATAACCCTGTGTGAGTCAAGGTCAAGGAACAACGTGTACTTGCATGATAAACTGAGAAGGAAAATATATAGATTTTAAATATTTTGCTTTTTAAATATAATGTATGTATCACTAATATATTCAACGTGGTATGTAGGAAATACGATTAATAATACTAAATGAACGCTGTTTTATTACTTGCAGATTTTTGCCCTTTGTAGGAAATACGATTAATAATACTAAATGAACGCTGTTTTATTACTTGCTGATTTTTGCCCTTTGTAGGAAATACGATTAATAATACTAAATGAACGCTGTTTTATTACTTGCTGATTTTTGCCCTTTGTAGGAAATACGATTAATAATACTAAATGAACGCTGTTTTATCCCTTATGATTGCTGCCCTTTGTGGTAAATACGTTTAATAATACTGAATGAACGCTATTATATCCCTTGCTGATTGTTGCCCTTTGTAGGAAATATGATTAACAATACTGAATAATTGCTGTTTTATCCCTTGTTGATTGTTGCCCTTTGTTTTCGATTTATGTTTTATAGCGCCAAAATGCTAAAGTAGCTACTTAAAACTGGGTGTTCCAATAGCCGACAAACTTTTTTCCAATGTATTTACATTAGATAATTTAATAATCTTGACACGCCAACCTATAACATTTCGGATATAATTCCACAGACGTGAGTAAATGAAATAACGAGTCGTGTTGTCTTCATGTTGTCTTAGTGTTGTTAATGACATAGTACGTAATGATCTATCTTAGTATTAAGACAACTCTTCAAGTAATGTCGGTACGATATACTGTAAATAAACTGTTGTGTTCCAATGTGGATAAAGGTCTAGGTACGAGTGTAGCCTGGACAGAAACGAACACTGCGTTAGGATCACACGGTATCCAAAAGTGGATTGAAATTCTTTCTGAGAAAAGTTTTGTGCACTCAGTCCAATCATCTCACGCGTACATTTCGAGCAAAAAATAAAGTATATCATTTCTCACAGATATGTAAGCATAAACTTCGAGCAAAAATAGATCATTTCCCCACACAGACAGACACAAACTTCGAGCAGCAATAGATCATTTCCCCACACAGACACACGTAAACGAGCAAAATTAGGTCACTTCCCTGCACAGACAGACACGTAAAATTCGGGCACAAATTAGATCACTTCCTCCTGAGAGTGATTAATAGAATGAAAGTATTTTTTAAAAAAAAAAAAAAATATTTAATACAATGAATGTGTTTAATAAATGAGATTGTTTATTACAATGAGTGTTTGATAGAATTCAAACATATTAAAATATGCAGATTTACCATTTAGCAGAATTCGAAGTATATGAAAATTATAGAATGTTCTCATCAATATTGAGCTATGTTGCAATGGTCTCTTGTATAAATCGCCGGTTATATAGATAAAACGCGTGTTATGTTGCAATGGTCTCTTGTATAAATCGCCGGTTATATAGATAAAACGCGTGTTATGTTGCATTGGTATCTTGTATAAATCGCCGGCTAATGTTGTAGATACTTCGCTTAAAGACTTTGATTCGTGAGTGTATTTTGTATACATCCACATTTTATGTTTGATGAAAGGATATATGTTTTGATGTGTACGTAGATAAATTTACATTGTTAAATATCATAATCCCGTCCATATTTTGAAATGCACTATTTTTTATGCAAAGTAAGAAATAATTTAACCCTTAATATCAAGAGGCACTTCTCGTATGAGAAATACATGTCACAAATATAACAGTGGGTTAAAAACTGACGTGTACATAATGCGCTAGATTCAGTAAACGATAATCCATATGGATGTATATTTTCCGGTTACTGACGGTTGCTATTCTTGTACAAAGATGGCTGGCTATTTATAGACCGCTATTGATGACACGCCTTTGTACACTGAAGCGACAGCTAATTGTGCTCACATGTCTGTCTCTCCCGATCATCACAATTCACGTCTTTGGCCTGTACGTCATTTGGGGTGGTGAAAGTACGTGTGAACATAGTGATTTTGAAGAACAAATGGAACATTTTCTGCAAGCGTACAGGATACTCAACTTAACCTTCCCTCTCCTGTGTTTCATGTGTATGTTTGTTTTCAGTGGCGCTTTACTTTATTCATCCTGTAAAATTTCACAGGTAACTAATTTATATCTATTTTTAAATATTATAATTAATTTAGCGAGTACCCAATTGATACCTATTTCAAATATTATAACGAATTTAACGAGTACCCGTTTTATTAATTGTTTTTCAATATATTACCAGCATATTGATAAAACTATTACTTCAATTACCAATTCTTTATTACAATGTTTCTTTGAACTGTAATTACTGTTATCTCTGTTACTACTTCATTATTAAAAAGGTAATGTTAAAATATAAGTAGTTTCTTTATAGCATCAGATCAGTTGGCAAATATGTTGTTACCTTCTTGCTATTAATTGCAGAGCAAATAAATCAAAATAAACCCATGCGACTCCATATTTCGAAAACAAATGTCTTTTGTCAGTCTGTTGTTCTGGTTTTTTTTTGTTATAAGCAGAAAAAAATATTTGCTGAAAGGGGGAGACGACGTCAAGGGGCAAATAGCATATTTGAAAGAGTTTTCGTAAGCTCAATCGGCAACTACTGTTCATGTTAATATTTAATAATTTGGAGATAATGGCTAGTTTGTGGATTTTATTTTCATTTTTAAATAATAAAATGGGTGCTAGGCAATAAAAATAACATGGAAATGAATAGGTACATTAAATTAATTATATACTTATTTTATTTCAGGTGACGTCAGGATTCCTGTCGCGACGCAGGCAACTAAATCTAGAACAACGAATGACCTTGACAATTATCTGTTTGTCAACAATTTCATTGGTAGAATTTTCCTTATCTATCATCTTTATTTTTATTATTTTGAGAGTTGCTGCCTGTATCACCCCCTTCCGCCAGTGCTCCTGCCCTCCACCCTCACCTAGAGGCTGTGGGGATCCCTCCAGAAGCAGACCAAGTCTGAGAACATCGAGAAGATAAAAGGTCTCTTGCTGCTTCTCGGGTGAATGTAAGCGGAACCACCACCACAACCCTTTTTCCTGCAGAGTTTGTGTATGCATGACTAATCATTTATAAACACCAAGACAATTTTTTTTCTCCAGAGTATGTGTATGCATGACTAGTCATTTATAAACACAATGACACCCTTTTATCTCCAGAGTTTGTAGATGTGTGACTAATCATTTATAAACACCACGACACCTTTTTATCTCCAGAGTATGTGTATGCATGACTAATCATTTATAAACACCAAGACAATTTTCTTTTCTCCAGAGTATGTGTATGTGTGACTAATCATTTATAGACACCCTTTTATCTCCAGAGTATGTGTATGCATGACTAATCATTTATAAACACCAAGACAATTTTTTTTCTCCAGAGTATGTGTATGTGTGACAGACTTCTGACCAGAATTCTTTGTCATTGTCACATATAGAATTCTGCTACCCTCATGTGTTAAAATAAGTGTATTCATATATAATACTAACAGACGGTGATTATTAAAGTCACAACGGCAAATATGAAATCAAAATAGTATGACTTTATATTCAAAGCTTATGTAAGTGTATCTTACTATATAATATGAATATCAATATGTAAACGCATTTTAATACATAATAAATATGTATTTGCTTGAACAGTTTTGTGAATTACAAAATTCATGATAAACATGATACTGAATATGGAATGAATAAAACTGGCAAATCAAGATGAATTTTAAACTTGCTTGATGAGTGTGTGTGTGTGTGTGTGTGTGTGTGTGTGTGTGTGTGTGTGTGTGTACACGTGTGCATGTATTTATAAGTGTATATATGCATGCGTGTATTCGATATCCCCATTCAATTGAATAACTTGTCACAAGATTACAGCCAGAGTACATTAAGCAAACTTGACTAACAGTCAGGTATTTTGAAACCCTGCTATCGTGTCTCCTCTATTCAAAGGTCGTGACTTTCTTAGCTACAGTTATCTCCCTTTAACCTATAACTCGAGCCTCTCTCTTTCTCTCTCTCACCTGCACATGCGCAGCATGTACGCACGCAATTACTGCTATTGATAATGGACTACACTATTGGAAGTCCATTGGAAGCCACAATTCACAAATTATTTTTTCTTATAAAATTTCCACTAATTTATACCCTCACAACTACGAGATAAAATTATAGCAAGCTATTGTTCATTCAATAAAAACACAATTCAAAATGTCACATGAACCTCTCATGGATAGATTTTATTTTCCATAAAGGGGTATCCACACTTCGACAGTGTAGGGATCAACCTGAACTTTGCGTCATTCTCTATGGTCAACGGTTTATCGACTTTTAGGCTAACTCTTGTAAGATTTCTGGTAACCATCTTGAATTACTGCTTATCCCACTGAAAATATATTGTGCATGAAACAATCCATGTTTCTGTGTCCCGTTGACAGACAATTGGCCTACTACTGGATTTTCGATTCATTTACCATCATATTCAAATCTGCTGAACATTTCAGTTTGTGGCAAGGCATGCCAATTTAGTCTTTCATAACTAATTTCAAGTGATGAGAATATTAATTTTATTTTATTAATGATCCTCCAACAGACAACACTCCATAAGAATGTCAGGAACGGAATACACCAAACGACACAACGAAGTGGCAAAACACATACATTGAAATCTGTGTGAGAACTATGGCATAAAAACCCCAGAAAAGGCATGGATGCACCAACCAGAAGCAGTCGCCGAAACGTCAAAATACTGTGGGACTTCGAGATAAGAACAGACCGGGTGATTCCTGCACGAAGACCAGACAGTGTAGTTCTCAATAAGCCCAACAGAACAGTAGCAATCATTGATGTTGCAGTTCCAAGCGATAGAAACATAAAAACAAAAGAAAGAGAAAAAATAGAAAAATACCAAGACCTCAGATTAAAAATTCAGAGACTGTGGAATGTAAAAGCAGAAGTGATACCTATAGTGATCGGAGCCTTGGGGAACATAACATTTGAATTGGAAGGCTACCTGAATAAATTCCCTGGAAACCACAGACTCGCTACTCAAAGCAGCGCTCATCGGAAGTGCTCACATCCTCCATAAAACCTTGGATCTCCCAGAATCTTGGTAATAATAATAATAATTGTAGGAGTAGTAGTAGTAGTAGTTGTTGTTGTTGTAGTAGAAGTAGTAGCATTAGTAGTAGTTGTTGTTGTAGTAGAAGTAGTAGCAGTAGTAGTAGTAGTAGTAGTAGTAATAATAACAATGGGGAACATTCGTAGTGTCTTTTCACTCAAAATTCGGAAAACACAGTCACTGACTTTAGTGCAGAAAAAAAAAAAACGCTTTTCACCTTCTCTCTCTCGTCACGCATACAAACAATCTGGAGAAAAAATATGGGTGTCGCGGTATTTATAAATGATTAGTCACACATACAAACACTCTGGAGAAAAAAAAGGTGTCTTGGTGTTTATAAATGATTAGTCATGCATACACACACACTCTGGAAAAAAGTGGTGTCGCAGTATTTATAAATGATTAGTCATGCATACACACACTCCAGAGATAAAAGGGTGTCGTGGTATCTAAAAATGATTAGTCACACATACTGTTAAATGTCCAGTATTTATTTAAAGACCCTGCTTAGGAATTTTACAGAACTTTAATTTAATTAGGTAAATTATTTTCTCCTCTTTCCCTAAACAGACTGGTTGCTCAAATTATCTTTCGTCTCATATGAAAATGCGCCTTTGTAGTACAGACAAACAGATTCACGAACAGACAACTTGTGTACAATAGCCGGTTTGGAAACCGTTAACACTCTCTTAAATCTTTATGCATTCAAAAGCTTACATTTAGCTCAGTCGATCCCCCATCCAAACCACGAATTAGGTCTATATGCATAAAAATTCACTACGAAAGAGGTATTAACAAATAAAGTATGTAATAGTTAAATTTAACAATATCAATCAATTACGAAGACACAGCTTCAGATCTAAACTAAGGCGAGTTCAATCACCTTGAAGGTTACTGTTTAAAAAAGAGTTATATATGCCAGCACTTCGATGATTCAGAGTTCAGTTTAGTTACTCATGTTTCTCAGTAGTCTTTATGTACATGTGGTCTAAGGACAGTTCAAAGTTGTACAAAGGAACATGCACCCAAGTGATGCGAAGATGGCAATAATACGTAGAATGTATTATAAGGTAGAGATGAAGAACCCGATCTGAAATAATAGTGTGGTTCTATGAGTGATTTGCGTTGACATTCGCAAATCATCCAAGCACGTGTGATTGATACAATGTGCTTAGTTTTTAAATCTTCGACTATCGTGTCTTTTACAATATATTTAGTCATAAAAGATACAATATAATTCACATGTGTGTTATTTTTAACATTACATGAACGTATGAATTTCCAAACATTTACTTCATCAAAAATGGAATTCATACAAGGAGAACGAAATATAATTGAAATCAATTATGAGCGCTTTACGAATTAACAATGAAATTACATGCAAGAGAATCATTTGAATTACATAGAAATTCGCAATGTGCACAGTCTTTCTGTGGCACAAGAAAATTAAGGTTTATACAAATTAAAGTTAAAAGTTACAATTAATTTATATACAATGAATTCTTTAGGTTTTAGTCATTCTATCGAATCACGTATGCTTGGAGAATGGCAATAATTCGCATAAAATACATACATAAATTCATATACAAAAATACAAATAGTAAAATGCAATATCATTGTAAGAAGTAGACATGTTACCTTCTTAAAGTAGACTTTACTGCACAAGACACAGGTTCCTATAGTTCCTTTCGACTCAGCAAGATATTCGGCGACTAGCAAGGTGCTCGTGTGTATGTCAGCCGGTCTGGGGTGGCGAGTAAAGAATATTACCGCGTCAAGAGTATTTATTGTAGTGCATGAATGCATCACGTGACTAGATCACGAGGTATGTTGTTGATTCGAACTTTCTCGACTTCGTCTAAAGTTACATAACAAGGGATGAACTCACTATTGTTTTTTCCTCATGCTGGTGCACGACGGGAGGGTTCTAACAAAGGAATTTATTTCGAATATGATATTCGAGTTTCGGATGTGGGTCAGAAGTTCATGACAAAGAATTCTAGTCAGAAGTCTCTCACACATACACATACTCTTGAGAAAAAAAATTGTCTTGATGTTTATAAATGATTAGTCAGGCATACACAAACTCTGGAAATAAAAGGGTGTCATGGTGTTTATAAATGATTAATCACACATACACAAACTCTGGAGAAAAAGGGGTGTCACAGTATTTATAAATGATTAGTCATGCATACACACACTCCGGAGATAAAAGGGTGTTTATAAATGATTAGTCATGCATACACATACTCTGGAGATAAAAGGGTGTCGTGGTGTTTATAAATGACTAGTCATGCATACACATACTCTGGAGAAAAAATATTGTCTTGGTGTTTATAAATGACTAGTCATGCATACACAAACTCTGCAGGAAAAAGTGTGGTGGTGGTGGTTCCGCTTACATTCACTCGAGAAGCCGCAAGATACCTTTTATCTTCTCGATGTTCTAAGACTTGGTGTGCTTCTGGAGGGATCCCCACAGCCTCTTGGTGAGGTGGAGGGCAGGAGCACTGGCAGAAGGGGGTGAAACAGGCAGCACCAGTGTGGCACACACCCTTAGCTGCCCTCCGTCTGTGTTTATATATGATTAGTTACACATACACACACTCTGTAGAATAAAAAGTGTCTTGGTGTTTATTAAACATTAGTCACATATACATAAACTCTGGAGAAAAAAGGGTGTTGCAGTGTTAATAACTAATTAATCACGCATACACAACTCTGGAGATAAAAAGGGTATTGTCACAGGGATATGGTGACTCAGAATTAATATTTTATTTAACTTAAAATCATGTACGTACCACGTAAACAAAACGCGAAGTAAGGGAGGTAATTCACGTTCAAGGAAGCAATTTTTGTAATACCTCACATGGTTTTTATATGAATAAGTTGTATTCATAGATGTGTGTGTGTGTGTGTGTGTGTGTGTGTGTGTGTGCATGCATACTTGTTATGAAGGAGAAAGCCAATGCGTATTAGAAGTGAAAAGATGAATGTTGTTTACGAAGAAGAAAGCCAATGTGTATTATAAGTGACCAGTCGAATGTTGTTTACGAAGAAGAAAGCCAATGTGTATTAGAAGTGACCAGTCAAGAGAGCGTGTGGCATGACGAAAATAGATGTTCAAGGACAAAACCAGTCACAAGACTAAAGTCTTCTAGAAGGTTCTACAGTTCTCAAAATTGTATAAATAAGGAGGACCAACCAACTAAATCTGAGAGAGAGAGAGAGAGAGAGAGAGAGAGAGAGAGAGAGAGAGAGAGAGAGAGAGAGAGAGAGAGAGAGAGAGAGAGAGAGAGAGAGAGAGAGAGAGAGAGATTTAACATCAGCTATGGGAACACTTTGAGAAACATTCCCACTGTTATGACCTCATGTCATATAGTGTGGCCAACGGACAAAAACAAAGAAGCAATTTCTCTCCATGTAACATCAAGCTTTTGTAACAGCAACTTTGTCCAAGAATGCAGTCTTTTTGCTAAAAAGGAAGAAAGAAGATTCTCTATTTTTGATGAACATGGGAAACATATATTCGAAGCAATTATCTTCAATTATGTAGTAAATTCTCGTATACGGAGATTTACAGAGGAGAGCAGGAAATATCTCTCTCCACCCGTCTTTCATCCCGTCTACCGCCTTGTATTAATCATTGAGGTAATTTGCCTAATGACTACCTGGCAAGTGAATCCGTTCAGTTTTCTAGACAGCTCAAGTATGCAATGGGGTAGCGTGTGTTAATGATACGAGAGGTCAATTTTGTTGTCCCCTGTCTGAGCTACGTCTGAATTCTCCATTCTGCAGTCGAAGGGACAGCGTCTACATTTCCTCAATGGACACGAGGATTTCTGCATTTGATAGGATGTGATGACACACTTCACTAGAAAAATCGTCCGATAATGCTAAACGTCGTTGGGTTTTCCGTCGTCATGGCAACCAAGAAACAATAACAATTATCAAGACAGGCAACGGTCTACTGAATATCAGATTTTTCCCCTTGTGATAATCTGAAAGGGTGCCTAGATTCATACAGATCTTCACCTACTATAAAGACGTTACGAGGCGTCTATATCTTCTCAACAAAGCATCCAAACGAGCGATGCATCATCTTCTCTTCAGAGCACCTCTATGAGTGACGCAACAGATTACGTCACCTCTATTCAGAGCATTCTTACGAACGACGCTACCATCTTTCATCACACCTTCTCAAGCATTCCTTGTGAGTGATGTGACAGATCACGTCATCTTCACTTGAAGCATCTTATGAGCCAGGCTACATGTATCATCTTCTCTCCAAAACATCTCTATAAGTGACGTCACCTCTTCAAATATCCCTTATAAATGACACGTGAAATTATGTCACTGACCTTCGAACTTTGACAGTACTGTGAGTAGTTAATAAAATTAGAAGTCAAAAATGCACCTAGAACTGATAGGAAAGAGAACATTTAAAATCTTAGCACACCTAGAACTGTTAGGGATAGGAACACAGAATTGTACTTTTTGATCAATCAGAAATTTCTTATTGCTACAACTTTTGTGAATTGAATTTCACTATTGATTTTGGGTATTTGTATACAATGTGAATTTAGCATGATATCTAATGAGGGCCTATTTTTGTATACAATGTGAATTTAACATGATATCTAATGAGGGCCTATTTTTGTATACAATGTGAATTTAACATGATATCTAATGAAGGCCTATTTTTGTATACAATGTGAATTTAACAATGATATCTAATGAAGGCCTATTTTTGTATACAATGTTAATTTAACATGATATCTAATGAAGGCCTGTTTTTGTATACGATGTGAATTTAACATGATATCTAATGAAGGCCTATTTTTGTATACGAATTGTTGATGATAGCGGTGGTATTTACGCAAAAAGAATTGTATGATTAAATTTTATTTCACATTTTGGGAAGATTATCATTTTCATCTCCCCTTATTTCCCACCGAGTGTATGACATTGGAAAGATGAATGTATGACTAATCACTGTGTGAATGAGTAGTGCTCCCCCCCTTTAAATAAGGAAATAAACAACCTGATTTAACCACTTTCAACTACCTTGTTATTCATAGTTTTTGAGAGGGATGAAAGAATTTGTATTTGTATTGTTTTGTACCGCTCGTCTGTTCGTCCGTTTATTCTCTTGCTTGATACTAGCTCACAACATACACAGCCAATAAAACGTTCCTTGGCATGACATAATAAAACTGGGCCCCACCCAGTCATCAATGGTGTATGTCTTGTGTGTCTATGTGACAAACTGACACGACGTATTACTGGAACATGTCACACAGGCTTTTCTTGGAGGTGCACCGGAGTGGGCCAAAACAGACCTCACCCCTTTTATCTCTTACTTTGGCTCGCGCCGGCTTAACAGTATTTTGTGACAGGTTTCTTGGTGTCTATATAATTAGTCACGCATACACAACTCTGGAGATGATAAGGGTGTGTTGGTGTATATAAATGATTAACAGAATCCCCCCAAACTTCAAAGGTTGTGGATTATTTAGCACGTGTAAAGCATGCCGAGAAGTCCTGTGCTATTGTGTTGGTGTATTCTTTTCTAACACAAATGTGCACTTTCACTATTATACAAAAGAACTAAATATAGTTCCTACCTAAAAACTACAGTAAAGAACTCTAAAATGATTTCTACATACTCCTAAAAAGAACTCTAAAATGATTTCTACATACTCCTAAAAAGAACTCTAAAATGATTTCTACCTACTCCTAAAAAGAACTCTAAAATGATTTCTACCTACTCCTAACTTTTTTGGCTAGTCTCGAAGCAAATAAATAGATAAGTCATTTTAATGTAAATAATACATATTCATGGCGAACGTACACGCACACAAACTCACTGACTGCATGTATCGAAAGTACATTCATTCCACAAAAAGAGACGAAGAAATGAACGCACCTTGTTATCGATAAGGGGAAGTAAAATTAACTTAAAAGAAAAAGAAATGTTTCGTTTATTCCCGACCGTGAGAGACTGACAGATAGGCAGATAGAGACAAATAGGAAGAGAGACAGAGAGAGAGAGAGAGAGAGAGAGAGAGAGAGAGAGAGAGAGAGAGAGAGAGAGAGAGAAGTATGAAGAAGACAAAGAAATAGAAATAAGGGAGACAAAGAGGAGATGGCGAAGGAAGAGATAAAACAAATATATGAGAGAGACTTTAGTCAGGGAGATGGACAAGGATGAGATAGAATGAAGGAAAAGTAGAGATAGATAATAGTGAGATAATGACAGAAAAGTAGAGAGAGGCATTTGAGAGATAATGACAGAAAAGTAGAGAGAATCAAGCGTGAAATAAAGATGTAGAGAGAGACTACGATGAGATAGTAATGAAAGAAAATTAGAGAGAGAGATACAAAGGTGAGACAGATGAAGGAAAAGTAGAGAGATACAATGGTGAACAAATATATTGTTTGACAGATCTTGGATTTTTTTATGTCCTTGAGGCACAATAATTTTAACGAAAACGTAAAAAAGGTTTTAATGTTGTACACCATGTGTTAATGAGCTGTAAGGTTTTAATGTTGTACACCATGTGTTAATGAGCTGTAAGGTTTTAATGTTGTACACCATGTGTTAATGAGCTGTAAGGTTTTAATGTTGTACACCATGTGTTAATGAGCTATAAGGTTTTAATGTTGTACACCATGTGTTAATGAGCTGTAAGTTTTTAATGTTGTACACCATGTGTTAATGAGCTGTAAGTTTTTAATGTTGTACACCATGTGTTATTGAGCTGTAAGAAAGTAAATCGACAACTGGTACATCGTGTCTTACACTAGTCGGGTATGGGAATTTACAATTAAGACATCGTGTCTTACTCTACTCGGGTATGGAAGCTGACAGTTATGTACATCGTGTCTTAAACTAGTTGGGTATGGAAATTTACAATTAGGTACATTGTGTCTTACACTAATCGGGTATAGGAATTTACAATTAGGTACATTGTGTCTTACACTAGTCGGGTTTGGGAATTTAAAATTAGGTACATTATGTCTTACACTAATCGGGTATAGGAATTTACAATTAGGTACATTGTGTCTTACATTAATCGGGAATGGAAGGGAACACTTAGGTAGCATATTGAAAAAAGTATATTAAGACTACACTAAATTTCAATAAATTACAGACAATAGGTGAATGCATAAATGTTTATTTTGAGCAGAAAAAAAAAAAAACAAAACAGTGCTATTAGAATAAATGAACGAAAGTCGATGAAAGCAATAATATTTATCTTCAGAGTTAAGTTTCGTAAGCACCCGAACGATTTAGAATATTCATTTTGCGGCCGATATACCCGTTATTTTGTGGGGTATCTTGAACACTGAACGCAATAAACTGAAATAAAATCGTGCTATATTTGAAATAAATTACGAAGGGAAAAAACAAACAAACTACAGTTATGTTCTTTTTCAAATTTAGCTCTACTGATTTTAATCTGTAAGCTTTGGATATATCTAGCAAAATATAAAATACATGAGCAGAATAGGCAGATAAATCAAAGGTTGAACGACTTATAAAAGCAATAATATTTAATCCAAGGGACGTCTGTTGGTATGCAATCATATTGTACACAGCATTTTTTTCTTTTTGGATGACATTTTTCCATGTAAGCACGACATGGCACTTGTCGTTCCTGCCGGACTGACCGTTGTATTCTATAAATAGAACAATCAAAATTAAATTTAGTTCCTTAAACCCCTGTACAGATCTATTTCCATATCTACACTACCATAACGATCTCGCAGGAATTTCATGCTCTATTGCACTTTCCTAAATCCGTTCATGGAAAGGAAGGGAAGGAAGGGGTAGATTCATACTTCACGTATGCAAACACCCCCATCACCACCCACCCCATCACACAAACAAGTACGCATGTGTGCGCTCATCTTAAGCTGCAAGTCAGTGAAATGTTTTAAGCTCGAGACGTCTCTACGAATTCCTCACGCAGAAGACAACTGACCTCACCAAACTTTTACAAATATTACTAACAATTATTAAAGACTATCATAAATAATAACACAAAAGACAACTGACCTCACCAAACCTTTACAAATATTACTAACAATTATTAAAGACAATCATAAATAATAACACAAAAGACAACTGAACTGACCAAACCTTTAGAAATACTACTAACAATTATTAAATCAATTATAAATAATAACACAGAAGACAAATGAAATCACTAAACGATTATAAATACCACTAACAATTATTAAACACAATCATAAATAATAACACAAAAGACAACTGAACTCACCAAACGATTACAAATTGTACTACCAATTATTAAAGACAATCATTAATATAAGCACTGCCACCACCACCCACGATGGGACATGGGTTTTGAACAAAGACAATGAACAGAGAGGGGGGGGGGGGAGACTTCGTTGTAACGTTCATTATGCATACATCATGGATGTTTTTGTCTGGCGCTTTTATTATGCGTGCAAGGGTTACGTATGCTGACGTGTTTGTATGTGTGCAAGGGTTACTTATGCTGATGTTAGTACGCATACAAGGGTTACGTATGCTGACGTGTTTTTATGTGTGCAAGGGTTATGTATGCTGACGTGTTTGTACGCGTGCAAGGGTTACGTATGCTGACGTGTTTGTACGCGTGCAAGGGTTACGTATGCTGACGTGTTTGTACGCGAGATTGTATGTGGAGTGGAGAATATCAACACTGCAGACACCGCACACACCTTTTCAAAACAATAGTAGACAAGTTACTATTTTTGATAAATAGGACTAATTTTATTGTTCTACGGGTTTTCTTTCGTGCGGTGACTTTAATCCCTCGTTCCACAAAACATTCCGTCATAAAACATGCCGTCTAAGGTTAGAGGAGTATTTTATACAAGTTATGAATGATGAAAATAATTAGAAAAGTATGATGAAAAACATCAAAGGGAAAAAAACAACAACAACATGCAAACGTGTAGTAATTTCTGCTGTGAAACAGCTACAACAAAAATAACAAGTTATTTCTAAAAAATGTCACTAGAGAGACTTAGTGCTAATTTGACTATCTAGCATGACATCACAAAAGAAGTAAAAAAGAAATACCACTACTCAAAATCGTGTTCTCCAAACTCTCAGTCTAGAATGACGTCACAAAAGAAATAAACAGAAATACCACCACTCATTATCTTGTTCTCCAGTCTAGCGTGACGTCACGAAAGAAATAAACAGAAATACCACTACTCAAAATCTTGTTCTCCAAACTCTCAGTCTAGCGTGACGTCACGAAAGAAATAAACAGAAATACTACTACACACAAAATATTGTTCTCCAAACTCACAAGTCTGAAAAAAGAAATACCACTACTCTAAATCGTGTTCTCTAAACTCTCAAGTCTCATTCTGTTATCAATATGTGCATTCATTCTCAATTGTGATACATTCTCGCTTGAGTTAAAAAAAACAAAACAGATTTTATTTCTAATTTCTGCTAAAAGTCCTTAACTAAATCTTCAATCTGATTTTCAAAAAAATTAAGACGATAGAAAATGTTCTTAATCGGCAGTGAACGCCATGCTGCATGAATCTCAAAATATCTTCTGTTCTCTGTCTCTCTTTGGCAGCAAAATCATAAGTTTTTATTTACTACAATTCCCAGAATCCCCTAGTGGGCTTTAAAAAAAACAACAAAAAAAAAAAAAAAAAAAAAAACCCCAGAAGCGTTGTTCCATTGGCTAGGAAAAAGTGGGTACCACTAAACACAAATATGCCCACTAATTAACTGTCCTGGTGTTAGCAGGTGAAATGAGGTGCCATCACCTCAGGTAAGTAAAGAAAAAACAAACTTCCTCAAACCATATATATATATTGCTGTTGTTGTGGCTGTCCCCGTTGGGAAGTCCAACGGTGGGTGTTGGTGGCCAGTGTAAGTGGTCGAGCATCAGCTGAATCAGACTGGCCACTGGTTGGTTAAACAAACCCCATGGCGGGTCCTGTTGTTCATAGTACTGCCATCGTTGATGTTGTCGACACTTTTTTGGTGGTATCTGCATCGTTGTTGTGGCTGTCGTTGTGGCTTTTGATGGCGGTGTTGTTGTTTTTGGATATGTTGAGGTGGGCGCCGTCTTTATCTTCTTTGGCTCTGTTCTGTAGTTGTTGTAGGCTGACCTTCTGTTGTCGTTGTCGCCGTAGCTGATAGTCTGGATGGGCCAGGGGTCGCAGGTGAAGGTAAGAGGGTCTTTGTCATATCTTCCAATCCCATGTCAACTTCCTTCTGTTTGTAGACATTTTCTGTTTGGATATTTTATTCCCTTCGTTTCGACGCTTTTGACGCTCTTCTTTCTTCTGTGCTGCCGTCTGTCTTTTTTTCCTCCTCCGTTGTAGTAGTGGGGTCTAGGCTTTCTTTTCCTCACCCACTGTATGTGGTGTCTGAGAAAATGCCTGCTTAGTTTTGTTCTATGATTCAAAGTCTGTGTCGAGTTGAATTTGTCGTTGGTTGTATTTTCCACATAATGTGCGTATTGACTTATTTATCACTCCTATTGGCAGATTTTCCAGTCTCGTTGTCGGTACTTGGGGGAGGGGGGTAGCCCGTTTTAATGATATGCCAGTTCTGATGAATAATAAATGTTTGCTGTATGGCAGTTTTGTCCCTTGCGCGGAAAATTTGTTGAAGTAGGTATTTGTACGCAAGCTTAGTACCAGTTAAATGTGACGTGTTTTTAATTAATGAAGTGATGTCGGGTAGATAGAGGTTTTCTGGAATGCACAATGTTCCTTGCAAGAAAGGAAAAATTATGTTAATTGATGAATATAATGGATTTGTTAAAGCGTGTGCCTGGCTAGAATGTTGGAGTAATATATATTAAATAGTCTTGAATGGAGGAATTTGGTTCTATTTATTACGTCATCTTGACTGGAATTATTGTATAGTATTTATTAGGTCATCTTGACTGGAATTATTGTAGAGTATTTATTATGTCATCTTGACTGGAATTATTGTACAGTATTTATTATGTCATCTTGACTGGAATTATTGTATAGTATTTATTATATCATCCTATCTTCAATGATAGTGTAATATTTAGGCCTATTATGTCACCTCGATTGGAAGGATGTGGTACTATGTTTCATGTAATCTCAAATGTCGGTTACAGAATGCTTTGGCGAGGAAAATTAGCATCTTGAACTCAACACCAACACCAATAACCTAAACTTTAAACAAAATACTAAAATAATAGCACTCACACATAATCCATCCCCATTGGTTGAATTTGTTATGAACATGTATGAGACTATTAGTCAGAAAAAAACTAATAATCCAATTTTTGAACTGGCTTGGATTGCATCAGCAAGTCTAAGAATATTCTCTGAGTTGTTTCCTCCAACAAGTATATATATTATTATGAGTAACATTTGCCCTATTATGTACACTAATGTTTGTCCTATTATTTACATTAATATTTGCTCTATTCTTTACTGTAATATATGTGCCCTATAATGTACACACATGTTTGTCCTATTATTAACAGTAATATTCGAATACATCACACATTTCATGACAGTAAATATTAGTATACAACTAGAAAATAAATAAAATAAAGTGTAAATAATACAGTACACTAACATAACATAAAAGCATTCCGTTAAATTAACAAATAACAAGACTTTTAATCAGACTTTTAATCTAACTATAATTAAGAAAAACTCTTTTAAAATAGAGATATTGTATCGAATAATAATTGTTTTTCAGTCAATTCAATTAAAAGTTTAGTCATTCAAATAAACATCAATTAAATTAAAGATTTAAAAGAATCAATAAAAATATAGAAAATATATGAATTAATATAAACACGCATCAAATTGAAAAAAAGAGGAATTGACTTGTGAAAATAAACCTGTATTTTATTAAAGTTAAAAGATTTACAAGAAAATAATACCCGAGCAATTTTCTCCCGAAGTCAGACCCTGTTTATATTAAAAGAAAATTATTCAAATAGAATTATATTAATCCATTTAATTATTTCGTAAAGGTACAGGCAGAGAAATAGACACACTTTTATACTTGTAGATATAGAATCAGAGATATAGATTATGTATACATATGGCTAGAGATAAACTACAAAATAATGATGTTCTTAGGGAGAAAATACATTAATCTTATAACAAAAATACAGAAAATTCTTTCTTCAAATCTACAATTTGTTAATAAATTACACATTTAACAGTATAAAATGAATGTAGTTTTCAAATTGTTATTATATATTTCCGGGGAAAAGATATTATTATTTATGATTGTATACTGATTTCTTTAAAACAATATTAATTGTAATATTTTCCTTAAAAATACAATAACAAAAAATTGCTTTAGGAAAATCACCTTTCGAATCCAATGGCAGCAGTAGAAGTAACATTAGTAAAGCCAACATGATTTTCTTCAGCTAAAGATTTCTAAAACGAAAAACAAACAGTCAATAAAGCAAATGAGAAATGTATTTTAAATGAACATGTAAAGCTCTATTAATTTAAAACCTAATATTGATTACTAAATAAGTTTTGATAAAATATAATGGAATAATTTCTTTAGAATAAAGGTTTAAAGCTATACAATAGTTAAACATACAACTGAATACAAAATAATGTGTGATTAAAAATATTGAAAAGATAAAACAAACCATGCAACTGTTTTTTTTCTCTTAAATATCTGTACGTCACAATCTGCATCTTTAATGATTGTTTTCCTTTATCATCATCCGTGAAATCCATGAAATATAATGTACCACATTTCATGTTAATGAAGTACGGTACTACTAGCAATACATGTATAGTGTCACAGACAGAATAGTGCACAAATCTAATATAGTACACAATACATGTATAGTGTCACAGACAGAATAGTGCACAAACATGATCAAATCTAATATAGTACACAATACATGTATAGTGTCACAGACAGAATAGTGCACAAACATGATCAATTCTAATATAGTACACTATACATTTAATCTTTCATATTAACAGATGAATAGTGTGCAAATATAATCAAATTTAATATAGTAAAATTTTCTTTATAATGAATTAAATTCAATATGACACACTCCTTTGACTTTATAGCTGTCACAAATAGAACAAAGTTCAAATATAATCAAATCTAGTATAATACACTTTATTTTATAATGTATTGAATTCAATATGACACACTCCTTTGACTTTATAGCTGTCACGTGGTTGGCAGATCGGAGGAGACAATGACCAGTCACTCTAGAGGCGTCACTTAATCCATTACGTGTAACTGATTCATCTCATTGCAAACGTCACTGATTCATTTCAACACGTGTAACACATCCCTCCCATTACCTAGTTAATGACCCATATCATGAAATGTGCCACTTGATAGTTAGCATTATGGAGGACAGGCTCACCAACTGTGAAAAGTGAAAGGCCAATCACATGATTAATGTTAAAGGAGTGTAAATTTACAAGTGTAATTAAACATAATTTTCTGACAAAAGTACCTACATAGGAGTGTCTGTGTGCTTGTTAAACCACATAGTTTTGAAAACACAATATCACACGTATAAACGTAACGTGTGAAATAATTCTGTGTGCTTGTCAAACCACATAGTTTTGAAAACACAATAGCACACGTATAAACGTAACGTGTGAAGTAATTCTTGTTGATTCGTTACAAAAAATGGCAGAAAAATTTAGAGACAATAAAAGAGTACTATAGAGAAATTAGGAATGTACTATACACAAAATGATCCAGAGTACTATACAGACAATAATATAGTACTATACAGACAATAAAAGAGTACTATATAGACAATGTCAGAGTACTATACAAGCAACAACAGAGTACCAAGAACACATATACGTTACGTTAACGTAGAACATAAATTATAGCCAAAACTATGAACACTCTAAATAAACATTATATAGAACATGACATAGTAAAAATCTATTAACACACGGTATAAACATTAAGTGAGCCAGGACTTATACGTAAAACATTGAACATATTTTATAAACATTTATTATAACATCATAGCCAAACTTATTGTCAAACTGTTGTGGGGGACAGTGACCAGTGAAATCGGCAGAAACCGGAATAGCTTCCCCAAATCCATCATCATAATTATCCAATGAAAAGCTCTCATCAGGCAGAGATCTGTTGTGTGTTCAGGACCTCATCATGAAAAGAGTTGTGGTCAACGGTGATCAGTTATATGTGGTCAGGAGGTGACCTGTTAAAAGCTGCGGTCAGTTAATAGGATCAGATAGTGTTGAGTTAGATGTGGTCACGAGGTGACCAGTTAAAAACTTTTGTCGGTTAATAGTGATGAGTTAGATGTGGTCAAGGAGGTGACCAGTTAAAAACTGTGGTCAGTTAATAGCTAAGATTGTGATGAGTTAGAAGTGGTCAGGAGGTGATCAGTTAAAAACTGTGGTTGGTTAATAGGATAAGATAGTGACCAGTTAGATGAGGTCAGGAAGTGATCAGTTAGGTGCGGTCTGGTCATGAACCGTAAAACAGCGTGTTCACTTAGCGATGAGTGAAATAGCTTTGGTCAGGCAATGGTCAGTGAAACAGCTGTGGCCAGACAGTGATCAGTTAGATGTTGTCAAGCAATGATCATTTTAGTGCGGTCAGGCAGTTATCAGTGAGATTGTTGTAGTGAAAATATCTTTCACCAATCAGGCTTCTATGATCATGCAGTGATCAATCCGACATCTGTTATCAGACGGCTGTGGTCTAGCAGTAATCATTCACAAAGTTCTGATCAGACGTGATCTGTCAAACTTCTATGCTTACCCAATAAGTATCGTGACAATTGTGGTCATTCAGTGATCGGTTAGGTGTTTTGAAGCACTGACCATTCAGACATCTATGGTCAAATATGAATCCGACAGTGGTAAACTAGTTAAATTTGTAAATACTGCAAGAAGTAATTAGTAAAATACCATATGTCCAACTCTACACAATACAGGTTGCCGTAAATAATGGGTGTGACAAAACACACGTCCAGCTCTATACAATACATGGAGAATATACGAGTCTCTTCTGAGATCATGACGAAGATAGAAAGATTGTCCAAACTATGTGTAGACAAATACGAGGTGTCACACCTCTCTGTAGTCCAGACGACGCACACTTAAGTAAAATAGCTCCAGACAGTCTTTTTATGCACAAACAAGTTCTCACACTCTTAAACGACAATTTGCGCGTGTATTCCTACTTTAATAACGCTAACAAGGTGCTTTACTTACTCCTAAAAAATAATTCCTACTTTAATAACGCTAACAAGGTGCATTACTTACTCCTAAAAAATAATTCCTACTTTAATAACGCTAACAAGGTGCATTACTTACTCCTAAAAAATAATTCCTACTTTAATAACGCTAACAAGGTGCATTACTTACTCCTAAAAAATAATTCCTAATTAAATTTGTAATTAGAAATGTTTAAAAAAATACTAATGCGTTTTTTAAATATTGTAAACATAATTATCGAACACCTAACATAAATAATTAATCAAATGTATTTTTATTAAAATGTTGAAAACACAAAATAAGCAATCTTGCTGACAGCGGATGTAAACAAAATAAGCAGACGCGCGCCGACAGTATATGGAAACGAACTCGCTGGCAGTGCACGTAATTAACGTCATTTTGCTCGCAACGTAAATTGGGCAAGTGGAGATAATCAAGCATTAAAAAAAATCCTGATTACTTCCCTTTTTTCCGTGACACTCATTACCAAAGTAAATGAATAGTACATCATATATTTATAGTAATTCATACACACAATCAATGATCCTCACTCTCTAACATACTGTCAATGGATGTAAGACGCACGCTTTCATTCCACACATAGCAACAAACGCATTTTGTGACTTATTAAGGGGAAGAAATAAGGCTTTAAGAAAATTAAATAAATTTTGGCTAGGATCATCCCCCTTTATTCCCAGTGACAAAGACTACTTAGGTAATGTGATTTACCTTTAGAAATGGTGTTTCGATGCCTTGCGGTCCCGAGAATTGTACCACACACAGAGCTCCTTCAGTTTCCGACCGTCAGTCTGCTAGTGTGGCGCTGATTTAACATCTTCGAGAAATTATGCCATACGAGGCGTTAAACTGTAATCTGATCACCGATCATATGACGTGCAGTTTCCTTACTTGTTTCTTGTTTTCTTGAATTTTGATTGGAGGGTTTTAATATTTTGTTTTTAACAATGATACACATGCGTAGAAACATTTGGTTGTTTTTTTTTTACTGTCATTTGTTTGCCGTACTTTTCATTTACCTGATATTTATTTTAAACTAGTTTTTTAATGTCATAATCAAAATAATATTATGTGCCTACTAGAGCATTCTTTCCTTACTAACGGCAAATCCTGTCTCTTGTAATGCGTTTATATATGGACTACTATTTACAAGACCCACAAAAAGGGAGGCAAGTATTGACGAAAATTAAACAGACTAAAGGTGTCTAACACATTAATGCCTGACCACAGTTGTCTGACTGATCACACTTTAACACATCAAAGTCTGACCACAGTTGTATGACTGTTCACTCGCTAACACATCAATGTCTGACCACAGTTGTCTGACTGTTCACTCGCTAACACATCAATGTCCGACCACAGTTGTCTGACTGATCACTGTCTAACACATCAATGTCTGACCACAGTTGTCTGACTGATCACTCTCTAACACACCAATGTCTGACCACAGTTGTCTGACTGATCAAAACATGTCCGTTTAAATACAAGTAATTACAGCTGACTAAATAATCGCTGTCTGATCATATCCAACTGATATTATGTCCATTGTCTGATTACAGCTCTATGACGAACAAATGCCTGACGTCTGTATTTGATTAAAACTCGTGGTCTGATTACAACTTGACCAACTGTGTCTGGTTAATCACTGACTGATCATTGCAGGGCAATACATCACTGTCTGGTTAATCACTGACTGATCATTGCAGGGCAATACATCGATTACAGGTTTCTGACAGATCATTGTCTGACGTGCATAGAGAGTCCTAGCAGACCGAGACATTATTCAACATGTGTGGAAGACTTTTTCCAAAAGATGCACAAAGTTCTGTCCCCTTACTCTCAACAAAGAATGGAGGTTACAAATTGTCTCAATCTTCAAAAACTCTGACTCGTTCTGCCGAACTCTATGAGTTAACAAAACGAGTTTTAATACTGAAATTAACCCTTTAAATCAGGGGTGCACAATCCTTTTAGGCCAGAGTTCCAAATTTCCAATTGATACTGCGTATAGATCCACTACATGGATGGCTCAGTTGAAAAAAAAAAAACTACAAATAATGACATAATGTGTTTTACATTCGTAATAAGGGTAGCATCCAAAAGTCCTCCGTGAGCCGCACAGAGCCCTGTCTCGGGCCGTGGTTTGTGCACCCCTGCTTTAACTGGTTAGGAGCAGAATAATAATTTAAATTAATCAGTAAAACTTTATTTTATTTAGGAAAATATAAAACGTGCACTCAATTCGCATACGAATGTTCTGTAAAGAAGACAGTTAATAATATGGAGCTGTACATACGAGAGGGAGGCATAGGTAGCTAGCTAGCTAGATTGATAGATAGTTAGATAGATGAGAATGACATTTGACTCAATCAGATAAAGGGACATTGTGTGGGGAATACAGAAGGTGATTTCATGTCTGTTTGAAGACACTTTTATGCTATCACGTGACCACACATGTCTTGCCTTCCTAAGGTGGAAAACTTTCGCAATCTTACCTCTAACCCTTGGGTTCTTATTGCAAAGGATACATCTTTATTCATCAGCATGCTTCGAAATCAAGAACTCAGTGATAATGCAGTGTCCATTCATTCAATCGATGACCCATGACCTTGCATAAACCTGAATTCTCATTTTTTTACTGTGTGCATTTTATGAACTGTCAAATAGCTTTGGGTGTGGTCACTTAGAACTGCACGTTTAGATTGTGCATACCCGTCGGTATTAACACTAGTATAAAGGACTAGAAAAATAACTGATTCAGACAGTAAACAGTCAGTGGTCATTCAGATGACCATTTAGAGTTTTAGACAGTGATCAAGCTCATTCGGCGAGTGGTTAATCAAACAATGACTAGTCAAACAGTGGTTTTTCATTCATGATATGTACTTAGTCTTCAGTCATACAATTTAATTAGACAGTATTGAGTGAGATAACATTTTAGTTAGACAGTATTTTGTGAGATAACTGTGCGGTTAAACAGTATTTGTAAGATAACTGTGCGGTTAAACATTCTTCAGTGAGATAACTGTGTATCAGAGAGTGTTCAGTCAGATAACTGTATAGATAGTGTTCAGTCAGGTAACTGTGTAATTAGTCTTCAGTCATACTGCGTAATTAGTCTTTAGTTAGAAAACAGTGTAGATGGAAAGACTTCAATTAGATTACTGTGTAGTCAGACAGTCTTCAGTCATACATCTGTGCATATAGCATGTCCTTACTCAGATAACTGTATCGTTAGACAGTCGTTGGTCAGATGACTGTACACTTGGACAGTTTTCAATCATATTGTAAAATCGTATCCAGATTCTGTCTACTGGATTCACATTTGTTGTATCCGTCACTATATTCAAACGTTTTAAGTGAACGTGTTGCTGTAAGTTGATTCACATTGGTGTGTTTCCAGTATTATATTCAAACTTATTAGTAAACGTGTTGCAGTGGTTGATTCCTGTGTATCCAATTTGAGAGCCAGCATGGCGAAAATTGAAGCTTGAATTTGGTCTCGAGAATGTATGAAGTTTATTTTTAATATTCTTCATCGTGTTGTGTGCTTGAGTACGTACACGAACATCCGGGAACATTCCTCGTGATGCGTTTTGATTGCACACTCGAAGTTCTAGACAATTCTCCATGGTGTACTTTGTGAATGCATTGAAGATTCTGGAGTTCTAGACAATTCTCCATGGTGTACTTTGTGAATGCATTGAAGATTCTGGAGTTCTAGACAATTCTCCATGGTGTACTTTGTGAATGCATTGAAGATTCTGGAGTTCTAGACAATTCTCCATGGTGTACCTTGTGAATGCATTGAAGATTCTGGAGCAGTTGTGTAATGTTCATCGAAGTGGAGAAGTGGTACGTTTGGTCATCTAACAAGAAAGATTGACTTGTTGCAACTATTTGATTGTGGACACAAGCTAGTGACAGCTTCCATCACTGAAAAGGTTATGGACATTGGCTATAATTATTTCTCTAAAACTCCACTCTCAATTCTATGATGAATTATATCTATCAAACATTGTTGTGAAGTTAATTTAAATATCAACACTCTTTGAATTGCATTATTCATATGGTGTATATTTGATTGTGATTAAAATAATATTGTTATGTTTATTAACCTTCTTGCATATTTATTATTACGCATGTTTGGAATAATAGTGGACGGATTGGGATGGGGCACGTTAAATATAAATAAAAGACGAATTGTTATTACTCCTTTAGTAAGAAGTTCCACCTGCAGAACATTATGCGACAGTCAAGCGTCTATCTTACTGTGTAAAGAGTAGAGTTTTATGACACCCTCATAATCCACCAAGTGAGAAATATTTTGGACTTATGCGAGAATTATTAATAACTATACATTAAGATTCTCGATCACTTGTAATTAGTGAAGTGTTGTTAATTAGTAAATAACAACTATAACGAGTGGTGGGTACCCAGAAGGGTCTCGCACAGTTGTTTGATTCATTACAATTTGAACTGAACGTTCACAATTACAGCGCTCTAACCAACGCTGTAATATAAGTCCACAATTGTTTTGGTCTAGCTGTCAACCCGATTGCTGACTCATTAGCATATGAGCACAGCTCTCTGAGTGATTAGAATATGAGCAAAGCTCTCTGACTGATTAGCATATGAGCATAGTTCTCTGACTGATTATACATATGAGCACAGCTCTCTGACTGATTAGCATATGATCACAGCTCATTGACTGATGAGTATCTGAACATACTCTCTGATTGATCTCTGTCTATGATCCTGTCTGACCTCATTTAACTGGCTGACCGTAACAGTTTATATGAATACATCATAGTTATCTGACTGATCACTCTCTATCGCATTTCAATTAACCTAACAATTAATATTAATTATAATTATTTATTATTAGTAACAAGTCCGATCTCATCGAATTCTGTCTGATCGGAGTTACCCTATTCATCATTCCATGACACTGCTGTCATAAAATAAAACCAAATATAAATTATAATTATTAATAGAAAATCTTTTAACTATTATAACATACTTTCCATGATTAAAACATATCGTGTTATGAATAAAAAGTCTTAGGACTATTCATGTTTTGTTTAGTGTGCTTTTCGTCTGAATTCACTTTTCTTTGTTTTCTTTATTAAACATGTGAATATGACTACGTGTTAAAATGACGGGTATTAGCATTATTACGATCACACACTGTCCGGCAGTTTTGTGGTATTACATTGCCACGTTATATGATGTGTAATTAAGATATTGCCTAAAGAAACGGACAATTTATTTTATGAATGAAAATTAAATACTCGCATGATTTCTGATTGGTCACTTTCAGATGATTGCTGCCAAAGAACAGCTATCAAAATGATTATGACTGACCACAGCTGAGCTGATTCAATGCCCACTGTATGCTCAAAGTAACTGTTGATTACAGTTGTCTGACCAGCGCTGATTCAATGATCACTGTATGCTCACAGTAAAGTTTGTTTACATTTGCCTGACCAGAGCAATAAAAGAGGCAATATTCCTCTGCTGTTTAGCTGATTGCTGATGACCATAGATGATTGTCTGATTACTGCATATTCACAGCTAAATAACTGACCATTGACTGAACAAGTCTATTCGACTAGTACTGTATAACCACCTGATTGACTTATCAGTGCTATCCTGCTGAATTCTTACTATCACAGATTGACCACAGCAGCTGACATACTGACCACAACATTCCAACTGAATACTGTCCTCACACCCTCCAAATGATCACCCTCTGGCCACAGTTAACTGGCTAACAACAGCTGTCTGATGTGTGTTTATCTGCAGTACTTTGACTTAATATTATCTACCACAATGGTGTGTCTGATCATCGTCGAACAAAATTTCTGATTACAAATGACTGAAAAGACGATTACGCTGTATTTAGTATCCCGCTGCTGTTTTACTGAAAAAAATCTGACCACAACTTTCTGAGTTATAACAGTTTTTTTCACCTATCTTCCTTCATCTGATCACAAGTTTGCCCCCATTTCAGTGACAAATCACTGTCTGAAGAAAGCTGTCATACCATGCCAATTTCAGGTGATCAATACTTCTGAGTACACCTAACTGCTCATTGAATGACCGTAGTTGTCTGACTAATCACTGTCTAACCACAGCTGTCCTACACCACTCTATTACCACTTCAATTAAATCTTAAAATAACCTTACCCTCATTCAAAAGAAATATTTGCATTGCTAAAAGTTTTGTACTCAATTGACTTTTTGTTCAGTCTGCTTCTTTCCTGAATTCACTTTAATGTTTCATTCGTTTTCATATTTGATTAAGACCAGGTGTTACAACAGTGATGTATTAACAGTATTATGTTTGGTGTTACAACAGTGATGTATTAACAGTATTATGTTTAATTTATTCGTTTTCATATTTGATTAGACCAGGTGTTACAACAGTGATGTATTAACAGTATTATGTTTAATTCATTCGTTTTCATATTTGATTAGACCAGGTGTTACAACAGTGATCTATTAACAGTATTATGTTTAATTTATTTTATAGTCATCTTCATTTATATTATTTGATTTTAATTGTACTTAATTTTTATTATTTGATTTTAATTGTACTTATTTTTTTATTTTTCAATTGTAACTAATGTATTTAAATCAATATTTCATGTATTCCAAAAGCAGCTATTATTGATCAACTCTTCTATAGTTCTATAGTTGTATATAAGTGTGGCAATATCTCATAAGATGGGTTTTTTAATTTAGCCCAGTTGCATTAAATAAATGTTGAAATATAAAATTCAAACAATATGAGATATAAATCATATGAAAGCTAAATGGTGCACAAGCATACGTTTAGTAATTAAGTTACTGGTAGAACTGGACCAGATGGAGCTCATTGTGGGGCAAAGAAAAATAATTAAATTAAATTATCTAAACTTGTAGATTTGATCCTGCCCTCCCACCCCCAGTAGTGCGTAAAACCCAAGAGTGTATCAATGAAAATTGAGAAGTAATATTAGTCAACTATATCTATGGTGCTAGGAAAGTCTTGAGAAGTAATATTAGTCAACTATAGCTATGGTGCTAGGAAAGTCTTGAGAAGTAATATTAGTCAACTATAGCTATGGTGCTAGGAAAGTCTTGAGAAGTAATATTAGTCAACTATATCTATGGTGCTAGGAAAGTTTTGAGAAGTAATACAAGTCAACTATATCTATGGTGCTAGGAAAGTCTTGAGAAGTAATACAAGTCAACTATAGCCATGGTTCTAGGAAAGTCTTGAGAAGTAATACAAGTCAATTATAGCCATGGTGCTAGGAAAGTCTTGAGAAGTAATACAAGTCAACAATAGCCACTGTGTTCTGAAAGTCTCAAGTGCACTTCACTCTGTGAATGAAGAGAGATTAAAAACTATTTAGCGTGGGCGACTCATGGGACAATGTGTGACGTGGGCATCACATGACAAATGTGACAAGGTGGATTGAAGATGAGAAGTCGTATGCTTCATGTGTATTTAATTCATCAAACATCGTAAAATGTCAAATAGACTGAAAAACGGATTTAATGATTCTCTCTAATTGAATTCTGAAATCATTGAACACTATTTCTTTGAACCTTTCTTTGGCAGAAAATAACTGTCGCGGGGCGTGCGTTGTGGCGTTTGCTGGTTTTGTCACTGGCCCCTATCTCCTCCTCGGTGGGTAGGGGGGGTCAGACCCAGTAGCCGCGACTTGCCGGGATCACACCGAACGATCAGATGTTGATGATCATTCTCACACTCAGACACCACGAATAGTCTTGTGGGGGTTAGGATTAGCTTTATTCTGAGATGTGGGGTAAAATGTGAAAAGCCGGCGTGAGTGTGTGTGAGCAGGCGTGTGAATGTCGTGTGAGGGACGTACGGGACGAACAAACAAATAACCGCACCAACATACACTTTCAAAACCCGAGAAAGGAAGCCCAACTCTTCAGAAAGAGTTAACAAAGAATTTAATTTTTTTAAAAAGGATTTTAAAATGGAAAAACGGGCTTAACTCTCACACGGTGTTAGTCGTTCATTCAGTAACATCCACACACGGCATCCATGGGACGGGGAAACATGAGCGATGGAAAATGAAAAATTAATAAGAAAAATATGATGAATAAACTACAATAATCAAACAATAAACGGTGATGACCGTTTTCACTACTCCCGCCAAAATCGAGTGGCACAAAAATACTTTGGGCGTAGCCCCACTACAGCACAACCAGCGGTAATGACCGCTGAAAAATTATTTAACCTTAAGAATAAATTATCTTTAAAATAGTGGGTGAAAAACCCAACGTCAAAGAATGTTAATCTTGCTTAGAACTGCAAAAATTATCCATTAAATAAAATTCAAAGTAAATGTTCATGAAAAATAATTCAATGATGAAAAACGTTTATATTCTCTCTCTAACCTACCTAGTAATGCACCTCAAATAAAATTTTTCCTACTTACTAGTATTACACGCTGAATCGTCGACGCAGGAACACACAGCACAAAAACGAAATAGTCACAATCGCCGACACGCTGGCAAACAGAAAAAAGTTAGTTTCTGTCCTCTGAAAAATAGCATGCTTGTCAATGAAAACTCGGTACACGGAGAATGCAGTACGTACGTACAAATTTGCGACTTGCGAATACTCGCCCCACGTTGCCTAACGCTGGGGTACCCGGTTCTATGACAAAGAACACGGACGGCTGTCTTCCACGACAGTAACAAAACGCAGCTCACGGACACCTGTCTTCTGCGACGGTTCCAAAATCCAAAATCAATCAACGGACGGCTGTCTTCCATGACAGTACCAAAACGAGCTCACGGACACCTGTCTTCTGCGACGGTTCCAAAATCCAAAATCAATCAACGGACGCCTGTCTTCTGCGACGGTCCAAGATCCAAAATCAATAAACGGAGGGCTGTCTACAGCAGCAGCAGCAGCTCCGGTATGTGAGTGGCGTCGAATATTCTTCTCTCGGCGCAATCCTGGTCCCTTCAGCTCATTCCCCTGATGGCCAGCTATTGCCCAAGGTTCGGATCCAAACGTAGAATAATTAGGACTAGCTTTATAGGCTGCCACGACGAATTGAGTGTGACCAAAACACACGTCTAATTCTATATTCTACGAGGAGAATATTCAGTTCATTTCCTCCCCGGTCATAACGGTGATGGAAAGATTGTCCGGACTCAATGTAGGTACGATGGCCTTACACCTCTCTATAGCCCAGACAGACGCACACTAAATTAAAATAGCTCCGTCAATCCTCTTATGCAAAATCATTTCTCACTCTCTCTAAGATCAAACTCCCGCGTGTATCCTTGCTTTACCCACGCTAAAAAGATGCATTACACTGAGGTGCACTACGTCTAGTGATATAATCCCTAATTAAACTTGTAATAATAATTGATAATAAACATCAAAGACATTTTCAAGATATTGTAAACACAATTTTTGAACATCTAACTCAAATAATTAATCATTTGTATTTTTATAAAATTATTGGAAACATGAAATTACAAATTTGCTGACTGTGTATGCCAACACAATAAGCAGAGGACTTGACAGTAAATGTAAACAAACGCGCTGACTGTGCACGTAATTAAAGACGTCATTTTGCTAGCAGACGACACTTGCTAAAAACTAACGTCTGTTGCGTCGCGCGATGGCCAAGTGGAGATAATTGAGGATAAAAATTAATTTTCTGATTACCTCCCCCTGTTTTTCCGTGACAATAACGTTATACTATTTGGTTACGTACTGCGTTGAGATTTTAATAATATTAAAACCATTTCTTTGCATGTGAAATATGACTATTTTAAATTGTATTAACCTTAGCTATTAACCTGAGTTTATGTCATGCAGAAGGCCTGCTCTGATAATTGTTCAGTCAATTAATTGTTGCAAAATGGTTGCATGGGTGTACTGTGCCTGTATAATTGCTACCCGAACTGTTCCAATAAATATGTGTACAATCTCTCCAGACCAACGCCGAACCTACATTCTGCCCCGTGAAACTCTGACAGAGTTACATAGCCAGTTTCCGGTGAGAGAGACGAGTGGTGTCTGACAGAGAGTTACATAGCCAGTTTCCGGTGAGAGAGACGAGTGGTGTCTGACAAAGAGTTACATAGCCAGTTTCCAGTGAGAGAGACGAGTGGTGTCTGACAGAGATTTACATAGCCAGTTTCCAGTGAGAGAGACGAGTGGTGTCTGCTGGAGGATCATTCATAAAATAAATTAATATTCTCATTACTTAAAATACTTAGGTTATCAAAAGATTACCAAAATTTATCAAGGATTTATAAAATCAACTACACAGCAAACTTCTATATATAGTCAAAGAAAATTCAAACCATAATAAGAAAATTCAAAAAACCAACTTTTAACTGTGGACAGTATTTACTACAACAAAGAAAGATAATTACAAAACTTGGATGGGCGACAATCGTGTCCGCTTTCTTAATGAAAAATCGCAAATCTTTTTGCATCCCTCCTTTTCAAATACTCAGCAATCCAGAGGAACAAATCCTATTTTGAAACTTTGCATAGAGATACACGTCTATCAATTCGGCCCTTTGTGCCAGTCCTGACTGAAATTTGATCTGCACAAGTCTAAATTTTCTTAGCGTTTTGAATGCGCGTTCGCGTCCATCCTTCCGCCTTTCTACCTCGGAGTATTTGTGCCCTGAAAAATAATTACGCACACTAGCACGTCTATCAACGAGACAATCTTGAGGGGTTAATTAAGTCTATAACAACTCTTCTATACGACAGCGTAAGTTTGTTCTCTCCCTTTCTACCATCTAGGGGTAATAACTCCTCTCGTACACTCATGTCTAACTTCATGTCTTTCTGACACATGTACATGTGTTTCAATTTTATCTTTACTGTTACACCTTTTATTTTTCACGGTGGCTTTCTGGGGTTAAAGAGATTGAACCGACATTTTTAATTTCTTTCTTTCTTATTTGAGAGAAATGGACAGATTCTCTCTCAATTTTATTTGGTGCACTTACCCCGAATTCGAGGTCGCCTTGACACCGAATCACGTCATCTAAATCTTTCACTTCACTAGCGCCAAACATCTGTAAAAATGCCTATATTTTGCGCGTGTTTGTCGCTACGTAATTCTCTGTTGCCAACCTTTCCTTAATTTTAGCAACACTGTCAATACTCGGCTCTACTGACTTACAATGTGCTCAAACTGCAAATTTATTCTGTCACTGGGGAATGCAAACTGTCTCTCCTATAACACCTGTTCTATTGGGTCAACCTCGTCTGTCTCACTTGGTTGAACTAACTCACTCTGCCTCTCTGTCAGACTGTCCAGAATTTTGCTAGGAGTTTCTGTCACCACTAGATCATAGTGCTTGTCACATGTCTCTACCACACATGGTAAAGTCACAATTTCATCTCCTTCCATTTCATCTTGTAAAGTCAAGACGTCAACCTTACTGTGGTGTTCTACACACTTTTCTTCACTGCCATGTTCTGAGTCAGTTTTACATAACGGCTCTAACGGGTCATCTTTATTCTGACACTCTACGTAACCATTGTCACTGTCACTTGCATAAATGTCACTGACATCTTCTCTTGTAACTTCTGACTTATCCTCTGTCACTCTAAACAAAGTCAAACAGTCTCTTTCACTCTCACTAATTATAATTATTGATCTGGTTTCATCATCTGTCTCTATCGAACACGTATCAGGGATTACTGAAATATCCTGCGCTACTACATAAGAGGGAACTTCTTTTTTACTTAACGAAAACGAAAAAATCGCGGAAGCGGCGGAAGCCACTGTGGATTCGGATATAACTCTTTGACCACATCTACCCTTTGCAGATTAATCAACGAAAGTTATCATTACGTCATCTCTACATCCGTCACTCGTGTCCACGCCACTAAGTCCTTTAAGTGCGTTACACGTAGACAATATACAAATAGCAACCTTAATTGCTACAGCCTTACATGTGTTTGTCCTTTCGTTCACCACATCAGCTGTCTGGACATTCTCCAATGCACACACACTGAGAGAGGCCCCTTCCTTCGAGCTACTCCCCTCCCTTAGACTCTGAGGTTCCCATACCCCCAAATCTGCTACAACGTTGCGGTCAACTTCCACATCTTTTGCGCTGTCTCTATCACTGCCCGCTCGTCACCAAATACTTCCGGCACACTACGGGTGAAATCACGTGCTAAATGGCCTGGCTCATTACAATTAAAACACACTACGGGTGAAATCACGTGCTAAATGGCCTGGCTCATTACAATTAAAACACACTACGGGTGAAATCACGTGCTAAATGGCCTGGCTCATTACAATTAAAACACACTCTACTTTGAATTTTGTTTCTACGTCTCTGCAACTTATGGGCGAGTCTTAACAACTTTTCAAACTTTGTTCTGTCATTAAGATTTCTGTCTCTAAACTTCTCTTTATTCTCACGCAAAATCCTTTCTGTCTTAGGTTCATTACTTTCTGTCTTAGGTTCACTACTTTCTTTGCAGTACTTGGAGTGGCTGTCAGCGTTTGTACTGGCTGTGTTATGCGTGTCTGTTGTTGAACCGCATCATTACATTTTACTGACACTGTATCAGTCTGAGTACACGCTCTCTGTTTGCTAACTAAGTCAGTGCTTTGAACTTTCACAGCGTCACTGATTTCTAAAGTAACAATCTCTAACTGCCTTTTAATTTTACTGCCTTTCTCAACTTTCTTAACAGCCTTATTTCTGCCTTTCTTTCCATGTTTAGTTTGGGGACTGTGACTGGCTAATTTATCAGATTTTCAACTTCTATCCATAACCAGCCTAAGTCTAAATCCGCCATCTCTTCTTCCTTCACTCTATCCTTTTCTAATCTTCTCCTCTTTTCGTTTAGCTTTGCTATCCATTCTATGCTAGACTTTATTTGTCTTTCAGCCCATTCTATGTCACTGGCTATTCCTTCTTTTCCTCTCCTCAAATGATCTATTACTTCTATACTCATATATCTATTGATCCCCTCCCCTCTACAACTATAGACTTCAGCCTCTCTCCTCCATTCTTTCCGTAACTAAAATAGCATATGTTCGATTTCTAACTTGCATGACAACATTTTAAAAGAACCTTCTTCTACGCAAAACGATAAGTAAGAGCTGCTTTTACAAAACTTAGCACTCTCACCCAATACAAATCGAAATCACTCTCTCACGTGTAAAGGTTAAGAAAAAAGTTTTGTTTCTTTGAGCGTACGTTTCCTAGTAGCGATGTGATGCAATATACACTACGTCACTTGCAGCGTACAAAATAGATCAATACCCTTCTTAACGTGCCTATAATTCACTGAACCACGTGTTAGCTTATAGAGCACCACGTTACACTGGGCTAATGTTAAAAATACTCTATTTCCTTCTAGAAGTATAAACATTAATCTCCTCATAGAAAGCCCAACACAATTTATCTACTCCGTCAGTATATAACAAAACGATACACTAAGCATCACATCAACAGCCCAGAAAAATATACTCTGTTACTTAGAATCAGATCAATTTACAGGCAAGCAAGTCATGAAAGCATCAATCAGATAAGATCACACAGCATATCATAAAAGCAATCATGAAAGCATGTATCAAAACTAAAAAGTCATGAAAGAATAAATCCTGAAAGCGCATAAGAAAAATAATCATAAAACACATCAAAATTATTTCAATATAAACATTTCTTAATTATTTGTCTAGGATTGCGTTAACGTATTTCTGGCTCTAAAAAAGATGTTTTATCTTTTATCTCCCGCTCTTTCTAGGTTCCGCTATGAATTTTGCCTACTCATAGAAATAGTTCATACTCGGATGACTGCCCTCAACTTGTAGGTACCCCACTACTGGATGTCACGAAATACACAACAATCTTTGAAGTTGTCACTCCGTTGGCTCGTGTACAGCCCCCAGAGTTTCAAACCTCACATTTAAATGATAAACAGGACGGACTAACAAACACATTGACAACGGACAGACAGACCGACCGACGCGATGATAGACGCGATGGATACAATAAATGAATTGTACACGAAATGAAAAGAACAAGAATTGACACAAAGCCAATGAACATTAAATAAAATATTTATAAAAAAGAAATAAAAGAAAATAACATTATAAAGCAATTACAATTACACTGAGCACCCTCCCTCTCCTCCCCCCTCTCCAAACGCGAAAACGGCGGAAGCCGGAAGCATCCCATACATTCAAGCAATGAGCACCAAGCTCAAAATCTATATAAGAGAAATTATCTCCCCCTAACTAACTCTGATTCTATCTCTAGGTTTCACTTCCAAGTTCGACCAAGTTCGCGATTTCCCTACAGAGTTAATATATATGGTTTGCACACTACTGGCCAAAGTACTTCGTTACTTAACTGGGAGTAGCTGAATAGTGCAAGAAGAGTCTCAGGTTGATTTCTCTTCTCAAAAGGTAAACATGCCCACCAACACTTTTATCTTGTTTTGAAAACAGAGAACCAAAGAGTTTAACGGATTTGATAAAAGTAGCTGACAGGTATGACGAAATATACAGGACTTGTGATAGATAATCTGACAGCTAGGCATTATTATGAGCCAATGCCAGATAATGAACAAGTGATGCCTAAATAACCGAGTGACAGACCAGTTAATGAACATATGATGTCTAAATGACAGAGTGATAAGCCAGTTAATAAACCTAAATCATTATCCTCTTTTGCACCTCCTCCATTTACCAAGATTGAAGATAGAGCAGAGGACCCACATCTCATCCCAACGGTTAAGACAAAGTGTTTAGAATGAACCAGTAGTGTGATTTAGCTGTTGCAAACCAGGCCAAATTAAATGTTATTGCCCAGGTAACATAAATGTCATAGAACCAAGTGGTGCACCTTATTTTAATACATACATGAATGGACATTGTGTTTCAGTCCTCTGTAACAGTGGTTGCGGAATTGGGTTAGTAATGCACCATAGCCAAGTGAAAGAATGTGACTTCACTAGACAGTTTCAAGCTATCACTCTAGCCAGTGGTGTAAAGGATAAAGTACTCCGTGTGATGATAGACATAGATAGCTATCACTCTAGCCAATGGTGTAAAGGATAAAGTACTCCGTGTGATGATAGACAGTTTCAATCTATCACTCTAACCAATGGTGTAAAGGATAAAATACTCCGTGTGATGATAGACAGTTTCAAGCTATCACTCTAGCCAGTGGTGTAAAGGATAAAGTACTCCGTGTGATGATAGACAGTTTCAAGCTATCACTCTAGCCAGTGGTGTAAAGGATAAAGTACTCCGTGTGATGATAGACATAGATAGCTATCACTCTAGCCAGTGGTGTAAAGGATAAAGTACTCCGTGTGATGATAGACATAGATAGCTATCACTCTAACCAGTGGTGTAAAGGATAAAGTACTCCGTGTGATGATAGACAGTTTCAAGCTATCACTCTAGCCAGTGGTGTAAAGGATAAAGTACTCCGTGTGATGATAGACAGTTTCAAGCTATCACTCTAGCCAGTGGTGTAAAGGATAAAGTACTCCGTGTGATGATAGACATAGATAGCTATCACTCTAGCCAGTGGTGTAAAGGATAAAGTACTCCGTGTGATGATAGACATAGATAGCTATCACTCTAGCCAGTGGTGTAAAGGATAAAGTACTCCGTGTGATGATAGACATAGATAGCTATCACTCTAACCAGTGGTGTAAAGGATAAAGTACTCCGTGTGATGATAGACAGTTTCAAGCTATCACTCTAGCCAGTGGTGTAAAGGATAAAGTACTCCGTGTGATGATAGACATAGATAGCTATCACTCTAGCCAGTGGTGTAAAGGATAAAGTACTCCGTGTGATGATAGACATAGATAGCTATCACTCTAGCCAGTGGTGTAAAGGATAAAGTACTCCGTGTGATGATAGACATAGATTGCTATCACTCTAGCCAGTGGTGTAAAGGATAAAGTACTCCGTGTGATGATAGACATAGATAGCTATCACTCTAGACATAGATAGCAAGTATGTAATGTGTTGAGTGTGCTGACGTGCGATGTGAATATTGTTCTCAATGGTGAGGACACCCACATACACTTGACAGTTTGTGAGTACTCACAACAGAGAAGCTGAAAATTAGAGCAAGTGTGAAGGTATGCCAGGTGAACCAGGAGTAGTCAGTAGTAAGTGTGAAGGTATGCCAGGTGAACCAGGAGTAGTCAGTAGTAAGTGTGAAGGTATGCCAGGTGAATCAGGAGTAGTCAGTAGTAAGTGTGAAGGTGATGCACCGAGAATACTGGCTGAAACTGTCATTGGTGGGGCATGTTGCCAGGAAGTCACACACGTCTCAGATATGGCAGGAAGGATAATGGATTCTGACTATCAGACTGTGGCTGGACCTGAGTGAGAAAAGGCCCCTGTTGACCGATGATTATTTAGAAAAATATCGATTGAAGACCAAATTCTCAGGATCGTATACGTGTAAATCTTCTGGGAAAGCTGTTGAGTTTCGCTTGAAGAATGTTTTTCTTTGCGTTGTATTATCCTGAATCCAATGCCACTGGTTAGGACTGTTTTAACAGTATTATATGTCCATGGGCCACTGGTCAGGGGCCATCCTAACAGCATTATATGTCCATGGACCACAGGTCAGGGCCATCTTAACAGCATCATATGTCCATGGGTCACTGGTTAGGGCCATCTGCACAGCATTATATGTCCATGGGCCAATGATCAGGGCCATAGAACAGTATTATATGTCCATGGGCAACGGGTCAGGGCCGTCTGAAAAGTAGTATATGTCCATGGGCCAGTGGTCAGGGCTGTCTTAACAGTATTATATGTCCACGGGACACTGGTCAGGGCAGTCTGAACAGTAGTATATGGGCCAATGATCAGGGCCATAGAACAGTATTATATGTCCATGGGCAACGGGTCAGGGCCGTCTGAAAAGTAGTATATGTCCATGGGCCACGGGTCATGGCCGTCTGAACAGTATTATATGTCCACGTCAAAGCAGTACACAACTACTCACAGGAATAAAAATGTATTTATTTATTTATGCTCGGGAGGCCAGGGTTAATGATCATGACAGATTTTCGCTGACAGAAATCTTATGAAAAGTTCCACCTCCCACCCTCTAGCTAACAATGACTAATTACATTTATATTGTAGTGTTTAGGTCAATCCTGAGATACCAATGACTAATTACATTTTGTAGTGTTTTGGTCAATCCCTAGTTAACAATGACTGATTATTTATTGATTGTAGTGTATCAGTGAACCTCTAGTAACTAACTAAGAAATACCTAATGATTGTAGTGTTTCATTCAACCTATAGTTACTAATGACTAATATGGACGGATACATGTCACGTGGTTTCAAATTTAATGGACAGATCTTAGTCGCCGTCCTGCAACCCCCTCTCCCCAACACACACGGCATCTTTTCTGTAATAAGTACGTAGATCTGTAACAACGAGCAATGTACAAACCCAGAAATTGATATCTGAACCAAGTGAACCCGAGAAGGAAATGCAACGTGACCCACTTAAGCCAACGCATTGCCAGTAGAAATCGGGAAACTGTAAGCCAACGCACTGCCAATAGAAATCGGGAAACTGTAAGCCAGCAATTCGTTTCTTTACCGCGCACGCGTGAGCACCACCAGCACTCCGAAATGTATTTTTTTAAATAACAAGTGCCATGTTCTGTTTCTAAGGAGTAAATGTATTTTTTTTTAATAACAAGTGCCATGTTCTGTTTCTAAGGAGTAAATGTATTTTTTTTAATAACAAGTGCCATGTTCTGTTTCTAAGGAGTAAATGTATTTTTTTAAAATAACAAGTGCCATGTTCTGTTTCTAAGGAGTAAATGTATTTTTTTTAATAACAAGTGCCATGTTCTGTTTCTAAGGAGTAAATGTATTTTTTTAAATAACAAGTGCCATGTTCTGTTTCTAAGGAGTAAATGTATTTTTTTTAATAACAAGTGCCATGTTCTGTTTCTAAGGAATAAATGTATTTTTTTAAAATAACAAGTGCCATGTTCTGTTTCTAAGGAGTAAATGTATTTTTTTTAATAACAAGTGCCATGTTCTGTTTCTAAGGAGTAAATGTATTTTTTTTAATAACAAGTGCCATGTTCTGTTTCTAAGGAGTAAATGTATTTTTTTTAATAACAAGTGCCATGTTCTGTTTCTAAGGAGTAAATGTATTTTTTTTAATAACAAGTGCCATGTTCTGTTTCTAAGGAGTAAATGTATTTTTTTTAATAACAAGTGCCATGTTCTGTTTCTAAGGAGTAAATGTATTTTTTTTAATAACAAGTGCCATGTTCTGTTTCTAAGGAGTAAATGTATTTTTTTTAATAACAAGTGCCATGTTCTGTTTCTAAGGAGTAAATGTATTTTTTTAATAACAAGTGCCATGTTCTATTTCTAAGGAGTAAATGTATTTTTTTAAAAAACAAGTGCCATGTTCTGTTTCTAAGGAGTAAATGTATTTTTTTTAATAACAAGTGCCATGTTCTGTTTCTAAGGAGTAAATGTATTTTTTTAAATAACAAGTGCCATGTTCTGTTTCTAAGGAGTAAATGTCAATAAAAACACAGAGATATCGTGCGAGGAGTGACGAAAGGATTAAGATGTTGATGAAATTAAAATAGGTTTTCAGTAGTTAAATGACACAAAGAAACAGTAAGATTCTTGCTTAATGCCAGACATAAACAATCCAAGTATTAAAATACAAACATTTTTTTTCAGTGCGAGACTAAACTCTAATAGTTAGGAAAGGGAAATAACTGTCACTTTCAACATATTCCAACAAATTAGAAGTCGTCTGTCACTTTCAATTATTGTTAGATCTAGATGGAAAATAACTTATTATCAAATTAAATTACTATAATATTTTTGTGAACACGCACCGACTGTGGAATCAGAACGGCATAATCGACAAAGTACTGTGCTGCCAGGGGTAAAAACAAAAATCATACGGTTTGTGCTGACTCTCAGTACATTGAACACATGTTGTGCTGACTCTCAGTACAATGAACACATTTTTAATCTGAGAACCTCCCATCCCCTAACTACACTAATACATTTTTGACCCGTGCACTTATGTTGCCATTTATCGTCCACACCAGTAAATGTGAGTAGAAATTATGTGTAATATACATTGCCGATCAAAATCATTAGACACTGGTGTTACGAGCAAATCGGTCTGGTGAAATAGACACCCTCATTCAGCCTGTTACAAACAAACTGTCCGGAAATAAGGAGAAACGTGGTCAACTGCTATGCCTCTCGCCACTAGTGTAATTTATGACCACTAACATTCGTGTAAATAACACCATCACCACTTGTATATGCTATGACCACTAACGTTTGTGTAAAAACTCCTTCACCACACGTATAATTTATGACCACTAACATTCGTGTAAAATCTCCTTCACCACACGTATAATTTATGACCACTAACATTCGTGTAAATAACTCCTTCACCACACGTATAATTTATGACCACTAACATTCGTGTAAATAACTCCTTCACCTCACGTATAAGTTATGACCACTAACATTCGTGTAAATAATTCCTTAACCACACGTATAAGTTATGACCACTAACATTCGTGTAAATAATTCCTTAACCACACGTATAAGTTATGAACACTAACATTCGTGTAAATAATTCCTTAACCACACGTATAAGTTATGACCACTAACAATCGTGTAAATAAATCTATCATTGTGCCCTGTCTATCCCTGTTAATTTTTTCCTGTTTGTTTCTTTACTTTAATATTTTTTACCAAACCAATCCTGGAAGTTCATCTAAGTACTGAAACAGTTAAAAAGTGAGAAAATTTAGGAGATAAAATAAAAGTATGAAATAATATTCCTGTATTCTTCATTGCTCTTAATTAGTTGAACGGAAACAGTCGATCTTGAAATTGTGGGAAACTTTCTGCAGTAATATCAGATCGGTGCTGCGCATAAACTCAATTTATGATTGTGCATTAGAAACAGTTTTTGTAAAGATGGTGTTGATCAATTTTCATATATTGTACACAAACTGTAGTATTTCACTGCTAAAGTACTTTACTAGTCATTATTCTGGAGTTAATCATTCTTCATATATTGTAAAAAATCTGCAGTATTTCACTGCTAAAGTATTTTACTAGATTTCTGAATTAAGTTATTATTGCGTTTAGTACTAATGTAGTTTTAAGAATGTGTCTATGTGATAGAGATATTTGACTCTACAAGGACAAACAAAGGTATCCATATGATACAGCTGTTTGACTTCACAAGGACAGACAAAGGTGTCCATGTGATACAGCTGTTTGACTTCACAAGGACAGACAAAGGTGTCCATGTGATACAGCTGTTTGACTTTACAAGAACAAAGAAGGCAAGTTACAGGCGGAAGACTAGGAAGAATGATACATAATCGAGGCCCTGACATTTCTAGATGCATGTGTGTGTGTGTGTGTGTGTGTGTGTGTGTGTGTGTGTGTGTGTGCGCGTGTGTGTGTGTTTAATGACAGCATTACAGTTTCCTATGTTATTAAATGAATACAAGAAAGTTCCCATAGAGTAAATTAAAACAGCAAGGAACAAAACAATTCTCCGTATCTAGATGCGTGACGTTATTTGACGACATATTCCAGTATTCATTATTTTCTTTTTTGACGACAAACATTTCATTAGCACAGGCGTCCAAATTGAAGCCAGAAACTGTTTCCAGCGGGGTTCTGATTGTGATCTCACAGGGATAATTTACGTGGTAAGTGCTAAAGGAATGACAACACATAGGGATATGTAAGGCTCTACGCACTTAAGGAACGCCTACGCAGAAAGATAAGTAAGGTTTTAAATACTTAAGTAACGTCTACACACAGATATAATTTACATTGTAAGTGCTTAAAGAACACATGCACAAAAGTATAATTTATGTTGTAAGTGCTAAAGGAACGCCTACATGCAGGGATAATTAAGGTTCTAACTACTTAAGTAACGTCTACACACAAGTATAATTAATGTTGTAAATGCTTAAGGAACGCCTACACTCATGGATTATTTACGTTGTAAGTGATTGAGGAACGCTTACACACGGGGATAATAATGTTTTAAGTGCTTAAGTAAGGCCTACACACGGGGATAATTAAAGTTTTAAGTGCTTAAGTAAACCCTACACACATGGATATTTAAGGTTTAATATCATTAAGGAATACCTACACACATGGATAGTAAAGGTTTTAAGTATTTAATGAACGCCTACTCACAGGGATAAGTAAGGACTAAATACTTAAGGTACTCCTTCACACTTCCTGGGATAAGCAAAAATGTAAATGTACATTAATAAATATTTTCCTCCACTTAAGGTGATACTATTATCTGTGCTGAGATAAGTCCATATTACGATGATAACGTTGTTGGCTACTGATTGCGAATACAGAACTCAACGGTAGTGTAATTTCTGAAAGGCTCGTAATTTACAGATCACGTGGTTAGTATTAAATATTTTGATGACGTCCTTTGTAAAACTTATCTATTTATAGTTCACGTTGTTAGTATTAAATCTTTTAATGACGTCCTTTGTAAAACTTATCTATTTATAGTTCACGTTGTTAGTATTAAATCTTTTAATGACGTCCTTCCTAAAACTTCTTTATTTCTTGTTCTCGTTTTTAATATTAAATCATTTAACGACATTTTTTCAAAGTCTCTTATTTATTGTCCACGTTGTTAATATTCAATTGTTTAATGACGTCATTTTTTAAAGTCTCGTTTATTTATTGTCCACTTTGATAATATTAAATCATTCAATGACGCCTTTGCTAACAGTCTCGTTATTTCTAGTTCAACGTTAATATTATAATATTTAAAAGTCTCGTTATTTATAGTTCACCTTGTTAATATTATAATATTTAAAAGTCTCGTTATTTATTGTTCACCTTGTTAATATTATAATATTTAAAAGTCTCGTTATTTATTGTTCACCTTGTTAATATTATAATATTTAAAAGCTCGTTATTTATAGTTCACCTTGTTAATATTATAATATTACAAGTCTCGTTATTTATTGTTCACGTTGCTAATATTATAATATTTAAAAGTCTCGTTATTTATTGTTCACGTTGTTAATATTATAATATTTAAAAGTCTCGTTATTTATTGTTCACGTTGTTAATATTAAATCATTTAAAAGTCTCGTTATTTATTGTTCACGTTGCTAATATTAAATCATTTATGTCTTAGGAATGACCTCCAAGGTATCTGTATTTGACCTACCTCTGCAATGTTTGGAAAGAGAAACGTATTTAGATTGATTGAACTCTCCGATAAATGAGGGTTGGTGGCGCTGTTATTAGACAAAAGTTAGTGTACGTCACCTTTACGTCACCAACAACGGAGACAACGTAAACAACAACAACAACAAGAGAATGCCAGCCCACACCACAACCAACACCAGAAGAGGGCAAAAAAAGAAACGACGGAGCCCACCACCACATATTAGGAGGCAACAACAGCGCCCTCAACAACAACAACCGCAACATCAACGCTGACACCAACATCAACGACAACAACAATAACAATAAAGGCCGTACTACGAGCCGACCAACATTACCCCTCTTGGGATTCTTTAACCATCCAATGGCTGATATGATTCAACTGTTGCTCGGCCTTTTGTACTGGCCACAAGCGCCCGCCTTTAGACATCCCAACGGACAACAGACAGCCATGGCAACAACAACAACAACGACAACGCCACCAGTGATGAGATCGGGAGGTTGAACAAACCGGGCGCATGTACACACTGGGTATAGATCTGGTGTGTTACTAGCCTGGGCTCTGTGAGACACCCTTCTCCTCACCATAACATCAGGAATAACTACAACAACACAACGCCAACGTCAGGAACAACAACATCAATTCCAACCCACGGATTACCGAGTTTGGAGCCCGCCTTCGCCGGCCAGACATGTTTTAGTAACGGACGCACGCAGCAGAAAGGCCCCCTACATTAATAAGTAAATAGATATTCAATTCTGTTATAAGACAAATTTAACTGTACGTCAGAGTTGTAAATAATTATTTAAGTATAATGCAAATGTTACTGTACGTCATACTTATAAATAGATATTTAATTATAATGCAAATGTTACTGTACGTCATAGTTATAAATAGATATTTAAGTATAATGCAAATGTTACTGTACGTCATAGTTATAAATAGATATTTAATTCTATATCGAAACATGTATTCCAGTGCTTGTGCGACTTCAAGTTTAGGGGAGAAGGAAAAGTTGAAAGACAGACAGTTTGGAGAAGGAAAAGTTGAAGACAGTTTAAGGAAGTTAATGCTAGAAGACAGATAGTTTGGAGAAACGTTACCGAATGTAAGGGAATGCCCTGGGTTTTACAGGTCACTATTTAAAAAAAACATAACCCTGTGTGAGTCAAGGTCAAGGAACCACGTGTACTTGCATGATAAACTGAGAACGAAAATATATAGATTTTGCATATTTTGCTTTTTAAATATAATGTATGTATCACTAATATATTCAACGTGGTATGTAGGAAATACGATTAATAATACTAAATGAACGCTGTTTTATCCCTTGCTGATTTTTGCCCTTTGTAGGAAATACGATTAATAATACTAAATGAACGCTGTTTTATTACTTGCTGATTTTTGCCCTTTGTAAGAAATGCGATTAATAATACTAAATGAACGTTGTTTTATCCCTTATGATTGTTGCCCTTTGTAGTAAATACGTTTAATAATATTGAATTAACGCTATTATATCCCTTGCTGATTGTTGCCCTTTGTAGGAAATATGATTAACAATACTGAATAATTGCTGTTTTATCCCTTGTTGATTGTTGCCCTTTGTTTTCGCTCTTATGTTTTAAATGGCCAAAATGCTAAAGTAGCTACTTAAAACTGGGTGTTCCAATAGCCGACAAACTTTTTTCCAATGTCACTTCCCTACAGAGACAGACACTTAAGCTTCGGGCACAAATTAGGTCACCTCCCTGCACAGACAGACACGTAAACTTCGGGCACAAATTAGCTTACTTCCCTGCACACACAGAACGTAAACTTCGGGCACAAAATAGATCACTTCCTCCTGACAGAGAGGCACGTAAATAATGTCCTTCGTCAATTGTGAGTGTTTAACTCCTTATACTAACGGACTTAAAACAATCGTAACACGTGATTTTAGAAAAGTAAAATGATGTCTTTCCTTATTGTGAGTGTTTAACTCCTTATACTAACGGACTTAAAACAATCGTAACACGTGATTTTAGAAAAGTAAATGATGTCTTTCTTTATTGTGAGTGTTTAACTCCTTATACTAACGGACTTAAAACAATCGTAACACGTGATTTTAGAAAAATAAAATGATGTCTTTCCTTATTGTGAATGTTTTAGATATTACACTAATAGCTTTGAAAAATTGTGATTGTTTTAGATATTACACTAATAGTTTTGAAACATTGTGATTGTTTTACTCAATACATTAATAGTTTTAAAACATTGTGAATGTTTTAGATATTACACTAATAGCTTTAAAACATTTTGATTGTTTTACTCAATACATTAATAGTTTTAAAACATTGTGATTGTTTTACTCAATACATTAATAGCTTTAAAACATTGTGATTGTTTTACTCAATACTCAAACAGACTTTAAATAGTCCCAGACCGTAATAATTCAAACTAGACTACCATATCTTCCAGTAACGTGAAGAAAATATTTAATTTAATTTAATGTAAGTTATGATTTTCCAAGATAAAGATTAGTACTGTTTGTCCAAATACACACCGTTAATAAAAATACAAGACGCCTTACATTGATGTAATATAGTTATTTGAATTATTTTTAAATCCGAACTTGACCAGTGCATATGAAATTTGACTAAAAATAAACACAAAATATAAACACTATCATTTTATAAGTCGATATATATTTTGGTATGAGAGGTGTGAGAGTTTAATACAATGAAAGATTTTATTACAAATAAAATGTTTTAATTCAATGAGGGTGTTTAATACAAGAAGAGTGATTAATACGATAAAAGTGTTTAATACCATTAGAGTGATTAATACAATGAGAGTGATTAACAGAAGGAAAGTGTTTAATGCAAGGAGAGTATTCAATGCAATGAGAGTGTTTAATACAATAAGAATGTAATACAATAAGAGTGATTAATACAATAAACGTTTTTAATACAGTGAGAGTGATTAACAGAAGGAAAGTGTTCAATGCAATGAGAGTGTTTAATACAATAAATCTGTTGAATACAATAAGAGTGTTTAATACAATGAGAGTGATTAATTCAAGGAAACTGTTTAGTACATTAAAAGTGTTTAAAACAAAGAGAGTGATTAATACAATGAAAGTGATTAATACAATAAACAATTTTAATACAATAAGAGTGTTTAATACAATGAGAGTGATTAATACAATGAAAGTATTTTTTAAAAAAATAATCAAAGATTTAATACAATGAGATTGTTTATTACAATGAGTGTTTGATAGGATTCAAACATTTTAAAATATGCAGATTTTCCATTTAGCAGAATTCGAAATGAAAATTATAGAATTTTCTCATTCAATATTGAGCTATGTTGCAATGGTCTCTTATAAATCGCCGGTTATATAGATAAAACGCGTGTTATGTTGCAATGGTCTCTTGTATAAATCGCTGCCTATAGAGATAGGTTTTCCATGTATTAATCGATTTATTATTTCTCTGTTTATTTATCATTTTTGATATTAACGGTAATTGTCTTGTCTTGACTAACTCTATTTAACCACTATGTTTACACTTACGGTAGTTTGCGTTAGGAAACCTATACAATTTTCTGAATGTTGTTCACTGTGGTCAGATTGATTTACGAGACTCTTTTAGAAGTTTTGGTCTGGAAGTCTATACAAACTTATAAATGCTGTTCACTGTGGTCAGTTTGATTTATTAGATACTTGTAGTAATTTGTGTTTTGAAGTCTATACAGTCTTATATATGCTGTTCACTGTGGTCAGATTGATTTATTAGACATTTGTAGTTTGGGTTTGGAAGTCTATATTTTAAATGCAGTTCACTGTGGTCGGATTGATTTATGAGACTCTTGTAGTAGTTTTGATTTGGAAATCTATACAGTCTTATAAATGCTGTTCACTGTGGTCAGATTGATTTGTTAGACATTTGTATTAGTTTGGGTTGGAAGTCTATACAGTCCTATAAATGCAGTTCACTGTGGTCAGATTGATTTAGTAGACATTTGTATTAGTTTGGGTTTGGAAGTCTATACAGTCTTATAAATGCAGTTCACTGTGGTCAGATTGATTTATTAGACTCCTGGCATTTGGAAAGCAGTGATGTGCAGAAACTATTGTTCCTTTACTATTATTACATCAAAATGCTGCTTTAACTCATTTTTGTTCTTGTGCTCGTATGTGTGTGTATTCATGCGTGCATATTATTATGTGGGTACATATTAGTTCTACATAAACTCGAAAGTACTATATATAAATCTCAAGCAAACTGTATCATTTTTATCGACATATTCTTTCACATGAAAATTCTATTCATTTAATAAATCGGCACAAGGAAAACAATTTAATTGCCGGCTTCAAGCACTGGTGATGTCTGCCTCACGCCCCCACAAGGCAGCACGGGTCTTTCTGGACAATATATCGATGCCATTTTAAAGTAGACATATATTTTACAAATTATTTCTTGTTATGTCAGTAATGCATGTGCTCGTGAACGTATTTCCGGAAATGTGTACCTGAAAGCCGTCCTATGTGATTATTAGCAAGTGCATGTGTCTATATGCATACACTCGACACTCTTCAGTTTGGCGTCATTTAGACATTCTGATTTCATTTATGGGGAGCGCTTCCGGCCTAGAACGGTTCGCGCTTGGAGTTGGGGGTTGGGGGCGTGTATTGTATAGCCAGGTATCCTAGGTGTGACTTCATTTAGCCAATACCGGAGCAAACGGTATTCAAATGCTATAACAATTCTCCGACAGGTAAGGTTGTTTGTATCTTTTATCAGCCTGACGTAAATAAATGTAAGTGCAGTACCACTGTTTCTTACTTTTAAAGAGACGAGAGCATGACTGTTTTGTAATTTTCAAATGCCTTGCTTAATTGGTCACCTAACGTGTTCAGGGACATTGACACGTTTCAAAACAGTTTAGTGTCGACCGCTTTACAAATGTTGACAGTATTTGTACGGCCGCTTTACAATTGCTAGGAGTTTAAATGATGACCGCTTTACAAATGTTGACAGTATTTGTACGGCCGCATTACAATTGCTAGGAGTTTAAATGATGACCGCTTTACAAATGTTGACAGTATTTGTACGGCCGCTTTACAATTGCTAGGAGTTTAAATGATGACCGCTTTACAAATGTTGACAGTATTTGTACGGCCGCATTACAATTGCTAGGAGTTTAAATGATGACCGCTTTACAAATGTTGACAGTATTTGTACGGCCGCTTTACAATTGCTAGGAGTTTAAATGATGACCGCTTTACAAATGTTGACAGTATTTGTACGGCCGCTTTACAATTGCTAGGAGTTTAAATGATGACCGCTTTACAAATGTTGACAGTATTTGTACGGCCGCTTTACATTTGCTAGGAGTTTAAATGATGACCGCTTTACAAATGTTGACAGTATTTGTACGGCCGCATTACAATTGCTAGGAGTTTAAATGATGACCGCTTTACAAATGTTGACAGTATTTGTACGGCCGCTTTACAATTGCTAGGAGTTTAAATGATGACCGCTTTACAAATGTTGACAGTATTTGTACGGCCGCTTTACAATTGCTAGGAGTTTAAATGATGACCGCTTTACAAATGTTGACAGTATTTGTACGGCCGCTTTACAATTGCTAGTAGTTTAAATGATGACCGCTTTACCAATGCTGACAACAGTTCTCGTGACGACCACTTCAGATTTTATTACAAATTAATTGCAAATTAATTACAAATACAAACTTTTTTTAATGTTCGATTTACAAATGCTAACAGTTTTAGTGACGACCGCTTTACAGATGCTAAGAATTAGAGTAATGACTCTTTACAAATGCTAACAGTTATAGTGATGACTCTTTACAAATGCTATCAGTTATAGTGAAGACTCTTTACAAATGCTATAAGTTATAGTGATGACTCTTTACAAATGCTAACAGTTATAGTGATGACTCTTTACAAATGCTAACAGTTATAGTGATGACTCTTTACAAATACTGTAAGTTATAGTGATGATTGTTTACAAATGCTATAAGTTATAGTGATGAATCTTTACAAATGCTATAATTTATAGTGATGACCATTTACAAATGCTAACAGTTAAAGTGATGACCCTTTACAAATGCTATAATTTATAGTGATGACCCTTTACAAATGCTAACAGTTAAAGTGATGATACAAATGCTATAATTTATAGTGATGACCCTTTACAAATGCTATAAGTTATAGTGATGACCCTTTACAAATGTTATAAGTTATAGTGAAGACTCTTTACAAATGCTATAAGTTATAGTGATGACTCTTTACAAATACTAACAGTTATAGTGATGACTCTTTACAAATACTGTAAGTTATAGTGATGATTCTTTACAAATGCTAACAGTTAAAGTGATGACCCTTTACAAATGCTATAATTTATAGTGATGACCCTTTACAAATGCTAACAGTTAAAGTGATGATACAAATGCTATAATTTATAGTGATGATCCTTTACAAATGCTATAATTTATAGTGATGATCCTTTACAAATGCTATAATTTATAGTGATGACCCTTTACAAATGCTATAATTTATAGTGATGACCCTTTACAAATGCTATAATTTATGGTGATGACCCTTTACAAATGCTATAATTTATAGTGATGACCCTTTACAAATGCTATAATTTATAGTGATGACCCTTTACAAATGCTATAATTTATAGTGATGACCCTTTACAAATGCTATCGATATTTTCAGACATTTCGATCAATACGCTTCAGAAATGGTTTGATTAGATGATGTGATTAAGTACTACATCTCTCTCTCTCTCTCTCTCTCTCTCTCTCTCTCTCTCTCTCTCTCTCTCTCTCTCTCTCTCTCTCTCTCTCTCTCTCTCTCTCTCTCTCTCTACACATAACTTGGCAGACTATGTAGCAGGCTACATCTTTTGAAGCACTACTTAGGAAATCTACAAGTATTTACTTATAAAACATAAGTAGTAATACAGTATATATTTATAAATATTTATTCATAAAATATCAGTAGTAATATATTAGATATCCACAATTATATATTTAGAAAATTATCATTAGTAATACATGAGAAATCTATAATTATTTACTAAAACTATTGTCATTTACAGAGAGTTCATTGCGGATAGTAAGTAATCTAAATATAACGGCTTGATTTTACAGCAACAACATCGAAATCAAAGAATGTCTGTCAGTTTGTACAATATAAATATATTAGAACTTTAAGAAATGTGTCACTTTGTACAATATAAATAAATTATAACTATAAGAAATGTGTCACTGTGTACAATATAAATAAATTATAACTATAAGAAATGTGTCACTTTGTACAATATAAATAAATTATAACTTTAAGAAATGTGTCACTTTGTACAATATAAATAAATTATAACGTTAAGAAATGTGTCACTTTGTATAATATAATATATTATAACTATAAGAAATGTGTCACAGGGTAAATATAAATATATTATAACTTTAAGAAATGTGTCACAGGGTAAATATAAATATATTATAACTTTAAGAAATGTGTCACAGGTTAAATATAAATATATTATAACTTTAAGAAATGTGTCACAGGGTAAATATAAATATATTACAACTTAAAGAAATGTGTCACATTCTTCAATATAAATGTAGTATAACTTTAAGAAATGTTTCGTAATGTACAATATAAATATATTCTAACTTTATTAATGTGTCACAGCGTTCAATATAAATATTCGTATTTTATCTTTAAGAAATGGAGTGGTTATTATATAACTTGCCACAAATCAATTAGATAGAAGTTGTGATTTACGATATACGGATTGCGAATATATAGAAAGTTAGAATTTTGAAATTGAAACAAAATATAATTACTATAGGTAATGACCCGAATAGTTAGACATGTACAAGACGTTCAGATTCGTTTTGCTTTTCTAATTTGTTTAAATGTAAAGAGCAATTTGCTCTTTGTGCCCCTTTAGCGTGTAGTTCCTTTAGCGTGTAGTTCCTTTAGCGTGTAGTTCCTTTAGCGTGTAGTTCCTTTAGCGTGTAGTTCCTTTAGCGTGTAGTTCCTTTAGCGTGTAGTTCCTTTAGCGTGTAGTTCCTTTAGCGTGTAGTTCCTTTAGCGTGTAGTTCCTTTAGCGTGTAGTTCCTTTAGCGTGTAGTTCCTTTAGCGTGTAGTTCCTTTAGCGTGTAGTTCCTTTAGCGTTTGCAAATTGCACCTATAGTCTTAACCACTGTCTTTAGTCACGCCTCGCTTGATTAGTTTTAAAGAGCACCTTAAACACTGTCCTTAGTCTCGCCTCGCTTGATTATTTCTAAAGACTGAACTAAGTTAAGGCTCGCCTGATTAGTTCTAAAGAGCGTTTGGTACTAGAATTTAATATATGTTTGAATGAATTGTGCAGTACTCTGATTCTGAACTAGTATCATAAACAAAAACTGTTTCACAGCCGATGTAGTTTCTGTGATCATGCGAACGTAAAACGTAATTATTTCTATTTCATATTTCTGTCTTCAAACTTGTAATTTGTGTATTCCATGTCATGGATTTGGATTCTACAGAGGGCCACAATTGTTTTGTATTTTCGACATATTCTTTGAATTTACCGATTTACAAAATTAAAGATATTTGAAACATAATTCAAAATGCATCGATATATATTTAAACCAAACCATATCTAATATTCTTTTAGGTGTAATTTACGAAAAGTAATAATAGAGCATTAAAGATAAATGGCCAGATTTAGTGGACAGTACTTCTGTATTTATTGAAATTTACGAAAAGTAATTGTAACAGTTAATTCAGAAAGACCAAATTTAGTAACCAGTACTTCATCATGTATTTGTGATATTAATAGTTACAGTTAATCCCGAATGACCAGATTACTGTCCAATACTTCATTATTATTCTGAGGTCTCTTTGTAGCCCGCACGTTTTTAGACATATCTAAGCCATCATAATAATTTATTCGCAGTCACCTTCAACCCACCACATTCACTTTATCCCTCCACCCACTCTTTCATCAGAAGTATGCACACGACAAGGATCAGCACTTGCACATGCACAAGTACAGAAACACCATTATTTACTAAAAATGACTGGCAATGACGTCATCACAACATATAACCTCACCCGTAATCACCAACACTCACCAACACACAGCATTATTTGCTAAACATATCTTTCAATGATGTCATCACAACACATATCCTCACCCGTAATCTCCAACGCACAATATTATTTTCTAAACATGGCTGACAATGACGTCATAAAATCACATATCATCACTCGTAATCTCCAATGTACAACATTACTAAGCGTGACAGACAATGACATCATAACAACACATAACCCCACCCATAATCTCAAACACACAGCATTATTTAATAAACATGGCTGACAACACACAACGCGTTTTGCCCTCAAAGGATAACCAACTATAATTGCGTACAATACCACTACATACACGCACACACACTCACACCAACACACAGTGACGCACATACTTAGTCAAAAGGGAACAACCCACTGACAAAAAGGCACGATATATTAACAATGCACTTTCAGAACACCAGATACACAGACGATGACTACAACGGTAAAGACATTAACCACCCACCCTAACAACACTAGACACAAAGACATTAACCACACACCCTAACAACACTAGACACAAAGACAATAACACAGTGCAAAATTCATTAACAACACACCTTTACTACAGTAGATACAAAGATAATAACCACAAAGTAAAAGACATTACCCATTGACGTTCACAACACTAGATATACATACAATAACCACAGTGGAAAAGCATTAACCACACAACTTCATAGCATTAGACACACAGACACAATATCCAAAATGGAATAGGCATTAACCACATAATTCCAACGGTCCTAAGAAAATGAAAATCGTAGCCAACTTACTACTAGTATTGTTCTTTCTTTTTAATGATATCGTTTTGCTGACGTCACTGAAGTGATAGACAATAAAAGAGTTCTTGACGATTGATGACGTGTTTTTAAAATCAGTCTGAAAGAAGTGTGTGTATGTGTGTGTGTGTGTGTGTGTGTGTGTGTGTGTGTGTGTGTGTGTGTGTGTGTGTGTGTGAGAGAGAGAGAGAGAGACAGAGACAGAGACAGAGACAGAGACAGAGACAGAGAGACAGAGAGAGAAGTTAAGGGGAAGAGAAAAAACTTTGGGGACTGAGCTAACGTGCGGCACTAGTAACATTTATGCTATTGAAAACACAGAACGTAAGGTCTCCAGTGTTACATTAGTTTTAATTTCCATGACTTTTGTTTAGTTTTACATTAGTTTTAATTTCCATGATTTATGTCCAGTGTTACATTAGTTTTATTTTCCATGAATTTTGTCCAGTGTTACATTAGTTTTAATTTCCATGATTTCTGTCCAGTGTTACATTAGTTTTATTTTCAATGAATTTTGTCCAGTGTTACATTAATTTTAATTTCCATGACTTCTTTCCAGTGTTACATTAGTTTTAATTTCCATGATTTCTATTCAGTTTTACATTAGTTTTAATTTCCATGACTTTTTTTCCAGTTTTACATTAGTTTTAATTTAAAGAGTACAAGTCTACTTAAACTTTCCAGAAATTGGGTTTAGTGTTACATATGTATTTCTTTTCAGATGTTATGTTTTGTACTTTCTTTTTTTTAGTGCTATATAATACGTTTTTTTGCAGATGTTACATTTGTTGTGTATTTTCAATTGTTTTTAGTTCTACACAATGTATGTATTTTTCCAGATGTTACATTTCTATACTTCGCTATTACTACCTCATAATATACATATTTTATTTCACATATTATACTTATAACCCTTCATTTTCTTCTAATGCTACATTAAATATGCATTTATTTCCATATATTACATTTGTATATCTTCCATTGTATTTAGTGCTACACAATGTAAGATTTTTTGTAGATGCTAGTAGTGTATACTTTATCTTTTATGCAATATATGCATTTATTTGCAGACGTTATATTGGTATAATGCCCCTTGTATTTAGTGTTATAAAATATATGTATTTCTTTCCAGACTTTATATTGGTATAATGCCCCTTGATTTTTGTGTTACAAAATAAATGTATTTCTTTCCGTATCCCACACCCCGATTCGTATCTACAGGAGTCGTGAATAAGGTCGTCAAAAGTGCTTGCTTGCTACTAGACTTTCTTATACACCTCGCGCATCTAGATTTTTTATTTCGTTAATTTAAAAATATATTATATATAATGACGTAAGGTCGAGCGAAGTTTTACGTCATAGGCTGATACTCTTCCAGGCCAACTTTCATCATACACGTCACAAATTAAATTACTATGCTTTATGTCCTTGAATGCATTTCATAAATACTATCTAATCCATAGATTGATATTTAAATTGAACACTTTAATGAACATGTGCCTGTCTTAGCTGTGGTAAAATGCAAACATGATTGATCAGTGAACAATATAATGTATTTGCAAAGGGGCTCACAACTCACATTTCAAATATATCCGCCTATATTTCATCACTTTATGCAGTTGAGGTGTTAGGTGTGTCTCGAAACAGAACACACTTTGAAGTCACTAGAGAAAGGATGGCTTGGAAATACAGGAATTTTTCTTTTTATTAAACTAGTGGGCTACCATGTGTCCAGGTCATGGAAATCAGTGCATATTGCCGCTAGTGGGACTATAACTACGCGTCGATAAACTACACTTTGTTACTTTTGCGACCATAACTAAGATTTGATACGTTATAAATTGATACTATAACTAACCTTTGATAACTTACACATTTGGAAAATTGTGACTAAGCTTTGATAACTTACACATTTGGAAAATTGTGACTAAGCTTTGATAATTTACTCATTTGAACAATCATAACTAAAACTACTCTTTGATGAGTTAAACATTATTACTGTTTTGACCATAACTGCTCTTTGAAAAGTTACACATTGTTACTCATGTGACTTTAACTGCTCTTTGATAAGTTACACATTGTTACTCTTGTAACTTTAACTGATCTTTGATAAGTTACACAATCCTACTCTTGTGATTTTAACTGCTCTTTGAAAAGTTACACATTGTTACTCTTGTGACTTTAACTGCTCTTTGATAAGTTACAAATTGTTACTCTTGTTACTATAACTAATCTTGTATAAGCTACAAATTTGACCTTTGTGACAATAATTGACTTCGATAAGCAATACATTTTTATTTTAGTGATTATAAGTGCTCAGTGATAAGTTACTCACCTTGTTGTTGTGACTTTAACTGCTCTTTAATAAGTTACACAATTTACTGTTGTGACTATAAATACACTTTAATAAGTTACACAATTTACTGTTGTGACTGTAAATACACTTTAATAAGTTACAATTTAGTCACAATTTACTGTTGTGACTATAAATACACTTTAATAAGTTACACAATTTACTGTTGTGACTATATATACACTTTAATAAGTTACACAATTTACTGTTGTGACTATAAATACACATTAATAAGTTACACAATTTACTGTTGTGACTATAAATACGCTCTAATGAATTACACATTGCTACTGTTGTGACTAGAACTAAAGTTTGATAAATTGCTATTTTTGTTTGTATAACTGGTTTCGACACGTTACAAATTGTTACTTTTGTGGCTATAAATATCTTCGACACGTTACAAAGTGTTACAAATTCTTACTGTTTTGGCTATAACTGGCTTCAACAAATTATACATTGTTGACAATAACTGGCTTCGATATGTTTCACATTGTGATTGTTGTGTCTAAAACTGCGTTTCGACATGTTGCATATTACTACTGTTGTGACTATAATTACGCGTTGATAAGCTACATATTGTTAATATTGTGACTATAACTGTGCCTTAATTGCGGAATTAGTTGGTACTCATTATTCGCGTTTTGTAGGAAAGTTACAATGTTAGTGATTTGTGTGAATGTTACAAATAACACTTTCCACTAGGTGTTGGTCAATGCATTGGTGTTTCAAATACATTTCTCTACAGGTTATGAATTTGTGAGTGATAGTGGTCCTGTTCATCTGGCTGTGACGATTGTATCAAAAATGGATTTGCTCTATTTCCAAGACTGGTGATTGTGTCAAAAATTGGTGTGCTCTGTTCCCAAGGCTGTGGTAATTGTGTCAAAATGGATTTGCTCTGTTCCCAAGGCTGTGGTAATTGTGTCAAAATGGATTTGCTCTGTTCCCAAGGCTGTGGTAATTGTGTCAAAATGGATTTGCTCTGTTCCCAAGGCTGTGGTAATTGTGTCAAAATGGATTTGCTCTGTTCCCAAGGCTGTGGTAATTGTGTCAAAATGGATTTGCTCTGTTCCCAAGGCTGTGGTAATTGTGTCAAAATGGATTTGCTCTGTTCCCAAGGCTGTGGTAATTGTGTCAAAATGGATTTGCTCTGTTCCCAAGGCTGTGGTAATTGTGTCAAAATGGATTTGCTCTGTTCCCAAGGCTGTGGTAATTGTGTCAAAATGGATTTGCTCTGTTCCCAAGGCTGTGGTAATTGTGTCAAAATGGATTTGCTCTGTTCCCAAGGCTGTGATAATTGTGTCAAAATGAATTTGCTCTGTTCCCAAGGCTGTGGTAATTGTGTCAAAATGGATTTGCTCTGTTCCCAAGGCTGTGGTAATTGTGTCAAAATGGATTTGCTCTGTTCCCAAGGCTGTGGTAATTGTGTCAAAATGGATTTGCTCTGTTCCCAAGGATGTGGTAATTGTGTCAAAATGGATGTGCTCTGTTCCCAAGGATGTGGTAATTGTGTCAAAATGGATTTGCTCTGTTCCCAAGGCTGTGATAATTGTGTCAAAATGAATTTGCTCTGTTCAAATGCTACGATGATTGTGTCATGATGGATTTGCTCTGTTTCCAAAGGATATGATACTGCGAGTATTGGATTTGCTCATTTCCGAATGCAGTGATGATTGTTTCAAAATTGTCTTTGCTCTGTTTTCGTGGATGTACCGATTGTGTCAAAATTGGATTTGCACTGTTTTCGTGGATGTGATTGTTCAAGATTGGATTTTTCCTGTTTTCGTGGATGTACTGATTGTGTCAGGATAAGATTTTCCCTGTTTTTGTGGATGTACTAATTGTGTCAGGATAGGATTTGCTCTGTTTAGGTGGATGTATTGTTTGTGTCAGGATAGAATTTGCCCTCTTTTCGTGGATGTACTAATTGTGTCAGGATTTGATTTGCCCCGTTTTTGTGGTGGATGTACTGAAGGTTGTGGTGATTTTCATGGTTTACTGTAACGACATTGAAGACACTATGTTCTTCAGAATGTGATCATTACAAGACGTTAAAATTATTATGTTCTTCAGAATGTGATCATTACAAGACGTTAAAATTATTATGTTCTTCAGAATGTGATCATTACAAGACGTTAAAATTATTATGTTCTTCAGAATGTGATCATTACAAGACGTTAATATTATGTTCTTCAGAATGTGATCATTACAAGACGTTAAAATTAGTATGTTATTCAGTCTGTGATCATTACAGGACGTTAAAATTGCTGTATTCTTCTCTTGTAGCATGAGTACTCTTATAAAGAGCTCTTAAACAAGTGATCTTAAATACATTGACACATGATGTACATGTTTATGCAATGATCAGCAGTTATTGCACAAATACAAACTGTCAAGCGCTTATGTATATTTCTGTTATGTTAGTGAATAATTTATGTGTATGAAGCAACATAATGCTTATGAGTTGGTATGGTATTATTAATTTTACAATTTTTTACAATTCCAGTTTTAAGAAATGAGTTAAGATGTTTTTTTCCTGTAAAAAGAACTGTAATATGTTTATGAATGAATAATAATTATTATCCTCTTACAAAGATAACTTTTGGAAATATTGTCGTTTGAAAGTAATGGTTAATAAAATTTAATCATATTAAATACACACATTTCTGATTGCATAATTACACAAATCTCTATTTCTTGTAAGAAAATTAATAGATCTATATATCTGGTTGAAATATTCAATAGGTCCATATTTGTTATTGTAAAATTCGGTTCACCGACAAATGCGCGCCCCGATGACGCGTTCTGTCCCTAACTCTAAACCTAAACCTAACCCTAACCTAACTCTAACCCAAACCCCTAATCCTAAACCTAACCCTAACCATAACATAACCCGAACCTAAACCTAACCCTAACCCTAACCATATCGGGCATATGTCGGTGCGCGCAATTGTCGTTCGCGCATTTGATGGGTCACCGTAACATTCAATAGATCTGTTCTGCATTCATTATAAACACATATATAATGTCGTACCCCTCATAATATCCTCGTTTATTATTTCTTTTCAGGACAAATTTCTCAAAGGTTCAGTCGAAGCGAACAACAAACAATGAACGTTAGTGGAAACACTTCCATAGCGGAGGATGAAACAGGTCATTAAATGGGTCATTAAATGGGTCTTTAAATGGGTCATCCCTTTTATTAAGAACATTTCTTTCTCTACCTTTCTTTCAACACTGACGCGCACATACACGCATTGCACTCGTACCACATCTATCTATCTATCTATCTATCTATCTATCTATCTATCTATCTATCTATCTATCTATCTATCTATGTCTGCCTGTCTGCCTCTCTCCCTCTCTCTCTCCCTCTCTCTCTCTCTCTATGTATGTATGTATGTATGTATGTATCTATCTATCTATCTATCTATCTATCTATCTATCTATCTATCTATAGTTGGAAGTGTCGTGTACGTTAATGTTTATATGTAGGTCATTATTTAAATATGTGTGGCACTTCTGGATCTTCCACAATAAGTACATTTCCAAGCGAAACATTTATTTAGATCGTTTTCTTTGAATGCGATACGTTTATTATACTGCTAATTTTAACGCTCTTAAAATACACGTATGTCGATTTCAGATTATTTGAAAGTTAACAGTGACATTATCATTATTCTTGTTTCAACATTTAGGCATTTAGGCACTTTTTGTGGTGATATTGCTAACTTTCAATTTTGGAAATAAACATCTGAGGTAAAGAATGTTCTAGGTATGCTGATGTAATCTATAACCGTTTTACTTGGATGAGTAGCTTTTATTATCCAATGTATAAAGCTTAAAAGAGCGAGACCAGCCAATGGGCTGAGATCACACTTTTACCACCTGGAGAGAAATCTATTTCCTAATCACTTGAATCTGGGGTAGCAATTAAGTCTGGTCATGAAATACAGCCAATAGCTAAAGAGTGAGTTAACTGACTGAGAGAGAATGGATTTGTGCTATTGATATGTTATATTTGTTTTTCACATTCATAAGTATTTTGTGAATAGTATATTATTGATAGTAATTGCGAACTAAGATGATCGTATGTAGTACGCTAAACACTTGCCATTGTTCTAGTGAATACGAACATGAAAAAAGGATGTAATATTTATTATGATGTATTTGTTTATCAGGTTAATAAATACTGTTTCAGGAAACTGTAATTTGAGAAATGAATGTACGAAAGAAAAAAGTTAGAGGTGAATAAACTGGAAACGTAGCATTTATTACCTGCTTATAACTTACAAGGAAAAAACAGTTTTTCTTGTTTTACCAGAATCTCCTGATTAACTGATTTATAAACTGCTACGACTGTGGCAGATGCAGGCAGTATCTACACGTGTGTGCAAGTGTATCATGGAATTTTTGGTACAAGGAAATATTGATATAAGTGTTGCTCTGATTGTGAGAGATAATACTGCAGAACACTCAAATTAGCCTCGAGAGAAATGCAGCCCATCATTGTTCTACAACATGCAAAAGAAAGGCATGGAACTGACAATTCCCTTGGGACAATAAGTGTGTGATTTTGTTATGAAAGCACGCAAAGACTGCTGAAAGACTATTGCGGCTTTGCCTAGACAAGGTTACGTACAAACTATTAATGCTATAATCTCATTACTTCATTTCCTTGTTCTGATTAGACATTACCCTGTGATTTACATTGATTGTTATTTGTTGAATAATGTGTTAGGAAATAAGACTGTATAAACTTTGAAACTACTTTAATGTGGTTTGTGGAAATATTGATGTCAAATAATATATTCATTGTATTTACTATATGTATATCTGATTGTTGATTTAATAATTTTTTAAAAATTTATTGACCTTCTAACACATGTTGATAATATTTTGTTGGAGAAGAAATTTGGTGAATGGAGAATCACTAAATATGGATTAAAGAAGGTTTTGTCTTCTCCTTCAGTAAGATTTCCTCCTACGGAAATATTGTGTGACTGTAAATGTTTGTCTTTAATTTTTCTGGAAGAGAGAAACGTTTACTACGCCCGCATATCTGCCAAGTGAGACGAGTGGTGTCTTCTGGGAAATTATTAATATCATAACTTAAGATTCTCGTCACTTGTAATTAGTTTAGGATGATTGTTAATAATACTCACAAACAATATCTAGTGAAGCATAGTGTCACTACTAATTATGTGTGTAATACATTTATAATAATGTAATATACCAGTTGCTTACTAGTTACATGCATAATACCTCTACAAAGTGCAGAAGTATGAAATGAGACTTCTGGTTTTGACATATGTGTCAATCAATGTCACATTTTTGATTCGGGTGATTCTGACGTTCACTAGACTGACTGTACTCGCTCAAATATAGTCTGAGAACACAGATATACGATAGATCGATGTAGTGAAATAGAGATCACGATGATAGAATTTCATTAACATTACAGTTAAGGATATACGATAGATCGATGTAGTGAAATAGAGATCACGATGATAGAATTTCATTAACATTACAGTTAAGGATATACGATAGATCGATGTAGTGAAATAGAGATCACGATGATAGAATTTCATTAACATTACAGTTAAGGATATACGATAGATCGATGTAGTGAAATAGAGATCACGATGATAGAATTTCATTAACATTACAGTTAAGGATAGACAAAGATAAGTTTAACTACAAAACAGATAACGAGAAAGAAACTGAATACAAGGGAATTTAATACAAGAGAATGGTTAGCAATATTAATAACAGAGCACCTTCTCCATACATCGTTCAGCATCAATTCACTATTGTTCTTTACCTGTGTGTGTATAATCATGTTTTAATCCATTAGAGTTCTTTAATAATGAGTATGTCTTTATGTGTCAATTCACTACACTTATTTACCAGTGTTCCTACATTCATGGGTCAATCCACTACACTTATCTACCAGTGTTTCTACATTCATGGGTGAATTCACTACACTTATCTACCAGTGTTTCTACATTCATGGGAGATTCGCTACACCTATTAGAGTGTTTACATGCTTGAGTCATTTGACTACAGTTGTTTACATGCTTGAGTCATTTCACAACAGTTGTTTACATGCTTGAGTCATTTCACAGCAGTTGTTTACATGTGCTTTTTACATTCAAATGTCAAAAATTAAGTTTGCACAATTTAGTCATTATAAGTTTTAAAAACAACATATCTTAAAAAATGATTGTTGACAATATAGTCACTATCACATTGATAAAAGCACAACTTATCATTAACTACACCTGATTACAGTATAATCACTTTCACCTTACAAAACGGCAACTTATCTTGATCATCATTTGATGTTACTATTCTCACTTTCACAATTAAGGACTAACTTATCTTGAAAACAATTTGATACCATTATAATCACTTCACATTAAATACAACTTATCTTGAACTACACTTGATTACAATGTAGTCATTAACAGAGCATAAAATTATGCATCACACATCATTATAAATTTGAAAATGTACTTTAATGATATCAGGAAAAATGTCAATCAAACAGCATAATGAATTAGTCTTAAATTTCAAAGTGAAATAATTTATTGTATATAACGTAATGAATTATTCTTAACTTACAAAGTGCAAACTTTATTGAATATTATGTGATGAATTAATTTTAACTTTACAAAGGATACAATTTATTGTACTGCACTGAAAGAATCAGACTTATCTTTCAAGGGGAAATAATTTATTGTATTGCACTGAAAGAATCAGTCAACATTTAAAGGGAAATAATTTATTATATATTACACAAATGCAATAGAGGTCCAGAGGAAATAGGCAGAAGGAATATTGACTGTTTGACCATCCATATCATACATTATTGTAAAGGAAAAAGGGGGGAGTAATCAGGAAAAAATATTTTTTATCCTTGATTATCTCTACTTGTCCATTGCGTGACATAACAGACGTTTGCAAGTGTCGTCTGCTAGCAAAATGACGTGTTAATGACGTGCACTGTCAGGAGTTTGTTTCCATATATACTGTCAGTGAGTCTGCTTATTTTGCTTACATACACTTTCAGCAAGTTTGCTAATTTAGTGTTTTCAACATTTTAATAAAAATAAGATTGATTAATTATTTATATTAGATGTTCAATAAATATGTTTACAATATGTAGAAAACGTGTTTAGTATATTCTAACAATTCTTATTACAAATTTAATTAGGAATTATATTTTAGGAGTATTGCACCTCAGAGTAATGCACATTGTTAGCGTTAGAAAGTAGGGATACACACATGAATTTTCTCTAAGATAGTGAGAACGTGATTATGCATAAAAAGACTATCTGTAGCTATTTTACTCAAGTGTGCATCAGGTCTGGACTACAGAGAGGTGTGAGACCTCATATTGTTTGCCTGCACGAGTTTGGACAATCTTTCTATCACTGTCATGACCAGAGAAGAAAGACTTGAATATTCTCCATGTATTGTATAGATTTGGACGTGTGTTCTGTCACACCCACTTCTTTTATGGCATCCTGTAAAGCATTGTCAGTACTCTACGTTGGATCTGAAACATGGGCAGTGGTTGGTCATCAGAAATGACAAGTACTGATGGATCAAGACTGGACCAGGAGAAGAATATACTATGCCACTCACATTTTGGAACTGTCGCCAAAGACAGGTGTCCATGATGTACATTTTAGTACTGTCATCGTAGGCAGCTGTCCATGATCTTCAGCATAAGACAGAGGCTTCAGCGTTATTCAACGTGGGACAAGTACTGCAAGTGTGTACATGCTTAACTGTTTGTGGGAGGTGTTTCATCATCGAGTGTGTTATTGCCAGATGCCAGTGACTGTGACTTTTTGTGTTTGCCAGTGTGTTGGTCAAGTGTAACCACTTCATTTTGTGCTGATGTATGTTCCTGCATCAACATTTCAGCATTTATTACTAATACTTATAAGTAGGAAAACATTTTAGAGGTGCATTACTTAGGTAGGGTAGATATAGTATAAATATTATCATCATTAACATTTTTGGTTTTTAAACCTGAAATTTCTGCATAAACATTTAACTTTCATAAATACTTATTTAGTGGCTTTTTTCGATTATCACCACTGTTCTAATTAGCATTTATTGTTATTGGATTTTCACCCACTATTTCTAAGATATTGATTTTATTTAAGGTTAGATATTTTCTGTGATTAGCACTGCTAATTACATTTAATTGATCATTTATCATCTGTGTTGGTTTTGTAATTAAATGTTTGCCGTCATCACCGCTGTTGTGCTTATAATTTTATTGGGTCTATGACCAGTGTATTGTACCACTCAATTTTCGGCAGTTGTGGAAAGTGGTCATCACCATTTCTCCAGTCTATTTGCTATCATTTTTATTTAACTTATTCATCATTTTCATATTCATCACTCTTGTTCCTCCCAGCCCATGAATGTCGCATATGGATGCCTCAGAATGAACGACTAACAATGTATGAAATTTATCCCCATTTTTCATTCTTTTTAGAATAAATTCTTTGTTAACTCTATTCAAGAGTTGGGTTTCCTTTCTCTGTTGTGAAAGTGTGTGTTAGTGCAGTTATTGTTTGTTTGTTCTCTATATGTCCCTCACACGACATTCACACACCTACTCACACATACACGTCGACTTTCACATTTTACTCTGCATCTCAGAATAAAGGTACCCCATACCCCTCTCTCTCTCTCACACACACACACACATAAAAGAACATTCGTGTGTCTGAGTGCGAGAGTTGGTTATCGTCATCTGGCCACACAATGTGATCCCGGCATTCGTGGCAGCTGATCTGACCCCCTCTCCCTACCCACTGAGGAGGAGTGAGGGGCCGCAACTAACCAGCAACGACATCCCCATGACCGCGACAATTATGTCATTTATTTCTCTTACAGATAATGTTGACTGCTTTGTTGTGGGGATTGTGTTGTTGTTATTAATATGTCAACTGTCTGTAAAATCTCAAACTGATCGTCACTACAGTACATTCATTAATGTAAATATTTTATTGGTTAAATCTTAACTGTATAGTCATTACATCAGGGTTGCTAAAGTAAACATTTCTCACATCTTAACTGTGTACTCATTAAAGTATAGTTACAGTTCTTCTTGTATAATTTGAATTTTATATTTTTCATATTTATTGAAAAACGTCATGGCTAAATTAATGATCCATACTCAGGAGAAATTGAGAGTTACTATTATAAACATGTGTCACATTGTAAGTGGGTAGCAATTAAAGTATGAACTATGAACATTGGGTACATCGTAACTGTGTAGTCATTAAAGTATAGTTGCTAATATAAATATTTGTCACATTTTCACTGGGTAGTCATTAAAGTGTGGTTACTAATATGAATATTGCTTTCATCGTAACTGTGTAGTCACTAAACAGTACTCACACTAAAATAACATTTGTCAAATTTGATCTAGGTTATAATTAAAGAATAACTACTATTTTTTCTCATCTAAACTTTGCATTTATTAAATTATAGTCACCAATATAAACATTGTTACATATTCACTGGGTAGTCATTAATGTATGGTCAACAATATAAACATTTCAAAGTAGATTAACGATGAAGGTAATATACATCCTCTGTATTGGACGAGTGCATGATGGGATCGAAATATAACACTATAAATAGAACAGGGCCCGCGTTGCAACATATTTTTTGTTTCATTTCATCTCTCCCATACATTTTGTTTCCTTTATTGTGACGTGTTCTGATTTACATTATATGACAATTGAAAGTGTATAACCATACATTTTTCCCCTTTATTGTAACGTGTTTAGATTTACATTATATGACAATTGAAAGTGTATAACCATACATTTTGTTTCCTTTATTGTGACGTGTTTAGATTTACATTCTATGACATTTGAAAGTGTATAACCATACATTTTGTTTCCTTTATTGTGACGTGTTTAGATTTACATTATATGACAATTGAAAGTGTATAACCATACATTTTGTTTCCTTTATTGTAACGTGTTTAGACATTATACGATAATTTAATTGTTTAATTGAAAGTGTGAAACGTAGTTCAACTTCATCAGTAAATGGGAATTTACATTTGTGCGTTTATTTATTATACCAAAATGTGTTCAGTTTACAGTTTATTAAAACATGTTTATTTGTTATACCAAAATGTGTTCAGTTTACAGTTTATTAAAACATGTTTATTTGTTATACCAAAATGTGTTCAGTTTACAGTTTATTAAAACATGTTTATTTGTTATACCAAAATGTGTTCAGTTTACAGTTTATTAAAACATGTTTATTTGTTATACCAAAATGTGTTCAGTTTACAGTTTATTAAAACATGATTCTCATTTATTCTACTTATTTCTAACAGATTCCATCAACATGTACATCGCTCTCGGCGTTCTGTTGGTGATCATGCTTGTTGGACTGGTAACAAATGTGCTTTCTACAGTCGTGTGGATGACGCAAGCAAAGCGGAATTCAGCAGCTCTTTTCATTGGTTGCCTTAGTTTTACAGACGCTCTCTATTGCCTGACAATACTCCTATTTTATATTGTAACACTCCTAGTAATATTTGAGACTGCATGCTTGTGGTACATGGCTACGGAAGTCCTATTTATGATTGCAAACGCGTCCAGGTAAGCCATTTCTATTTTCAAATCAGTAAAATGACGATTTATGTGTGTTAGAAATATCGTTCAGCAAATAGGCATAGAGTACTCCTTTAAATTTAATACATCAGTTTCACGCACGCACATACACTCACGCACACACGCACACACGCATGCACGCACGCATACATAGATAGATAGATAGATAGATAGATAGATAGATAGATAGATAGATAGATAGATAGATAGATAGATAGACAGACAGATAGATAGATAGATATAGAGACAGATAGATAGATAGATAGACATACATACATACAGATAGATAGATAGACAGACAGACAGACATTCAGACAGATAGATAGATAGTTAGAATAGATATACAGACAGATAGATAGATCCAGCTAGACTTGTATGTTACTTCTGATTACAGATAAGTACAGCTAGACTTGTATATTACTTCTGATTACAGATAAGTACAGCTAGACTTGTATATTACTTCTGATTACAGATAAGTACAGCTAGACTTGTATATTACTTCTGATTACAGATAAGTACAGCTAGACTTGTATATTACTTCTGATTACAGATAAGTACAGCTAGACTTGTATGTTACTTCTGATTACAGATAAGTACAGCTAGACTTGTATATTACTTCTGATTACAGATAAGTACAACTAGACTTGTATGTTACTTCTGATTACAAATAAGTACAACTAGAGGTTTGCACTTTTCTTACCACACATGCCCACTCCTAAACATTTAATATAATTATATCCACAGAAGTTTACAACTACACCATTGTGTTAATTACCACTTCTGATATTAATAATAGACTGTTGCGCTAATTCTCACTGTAAAAGTTTACATCAAGATTTTTGTGGTAATTCTATCTTCTTGTATTTAAAACACTTCATTTGTGTTAAATCTCACTATTGTTTAGATATATTCTGCTTTGTCAGTTCTGACTGCAGTTGTTTCCACCAAGACATGAGTTTTAATCTTGACCACAGCTCTTTAAAACTGGGCGTTTTTGTTCATTCCGAGTGTAGATGTATGCAACCAGACTTTTGATTACTTTTAGCTACATATAATTACGACTAAGCTTTTATATTAATTCTGACTGCAGATGCTTAGAATTAGACATAATGTTAGTTCTGACTACTGTTGTTTAAAACTAGACTGTTGTCATCATTCTGACAAAACTTGTTTAAAACTAGACTATTGTCATAATTTTGAGGACTGTCGTTTAAAACTAGACTATTGTCATGATTCTGACGATTTTGTTTAAAACTAGACTGTTCTCATGATTCTGACGATTTTGTTTAAAACTAGACTGTTCTCATGATTCTGACGTCAGATGTTTAGATCATAGCTCTTATGTTAATTCTGACGATAGTTGTTTACAACTCTGTAAATTCTGTCATTTTTATAACTAGAATTTGGGATAATTAATGCTTATAAATAGGCTCTTGTGTTGATTATTATTAAAGAAAATTATAACTAGATAGTGTGTGCTAATTCTGAATGCATTTGTTTATAACTAGAAATTTGTTTTAAATCTGACTTTAGATATTTATACATTGACTGTTATCTAAGTCGAACTAATGGTTTCCACAACTAGACTTTCGCAATACTTCTGGTTATAGATGGTTACCCCATGATTTTGTGTTAGTTCTGGCTACAAATGCAAACAAATAAAATGTTGTGTTCATTCTGTTGAAGTAGATAAGAACTTGATAATCGTGCTAATTATCTCTGCAGATGTTTACAACTCTACTTTTGTGTTAATTCTGGCTACATATGTTTATAAATTGTCTGATTTGCTACATTTGATTGCAGTTGTTTACAAATCGATTGGTGTGTAGTATCTGACTGTAGATATGCTTACAAGTTTGGATTTTTGTGTTTATTTTTATTTTCTTTTAATTCTTATATTCCAAATTGACTATTGTGTTTTATATATATAAAATATATCAAAGGTAACTACAACAAAGTTAATAGAAAGAGAGAAAAATGGCAATATGAGGTTTTATATATGCAAATATTTGTCTGACTAAAGTTGTAGATACTTCGCTTAAAGACTTTGATTCGTGAGTGTATTTTCTATACATCCTCATTTTATGTTTGATGAAAGGCTATATGTTTTGGTGTGTACGTAGATAAATTTACATTGTTAAATATCATAATCCCGTCCATATTTTGAAATGCACTAATTTTTATGCAAAGTAAGAAATAATTTAACCCTTAATATCAAGAGGCACTTCTCGTATGAAAAATACATGTCACAAAATATAACAGTGGGTTAAAAACTGACGTATACATAATGCGCTAGATTCAGTAAACGATAATCCATATGGATGTATATTTTCAGGTTACTGACTGTTGCTGTTCTGATACAAAGATGGCTGGCTATTTATAGACCGCTATTGATGACACGCCTTTGTACACTGAAGCGACAGCTCATTGTGCTCACATGTCTGTCTCTCCCGATCATCACAATTCACGTCTTTGACGTATACGTCATTTGGGGTGGTGAAAGTACGTGTGAACATAGTGATTTTGAAGAACAAATGGAACATTTTCTGCAAGCGTACAGGATAGTCAACTTAACCTTCCCTCTCCTGTGTTTCATGTGTATGTTTGTTTTCAGTGGCGCTTTACATTATTCATCCTGTAATATTTCAAAGGTAACTAATTTATATCTATTTTTAAATATTATAATTAATTTAGCGAGTACCCAATTGATATCTATTTCAAATATTATAATTAATTTAGCGAGTACCCAATTGATATCTATTTCAAATATTATAATTAATTTAGCGAGTACCCAATTGATATCTATTTCAAATATAACGAATTTAACGAGTACCCGTTTTATTAATTGTTTTTCAATATATTACCAGCATATTGAGAAAACTATTACCTCAATTACCAATTCTTTATTACAATGTTTCTTTGAACTGTAATTACTGTTATCTCTGTTACTAATTCATTATTAAAAAGGTAATGTTAAAATATAAGTAGTTTCTTTATAGCATCAGATCAGTTGGCAAATATGTTGTTACCTTCTTGCTATTAAATGCAGACCAAATAAATCAAAATTAACCCATGCGACTCCATATTTCGAAGAAAATGTCTTTTGTCAGTCTGTTGTTCTTTTTCTTTTGTATAAGTAGAAAAAATATAAATTTGCTGAAAGGGGAGACGACGTCAAGGGGCAAATAGCATATTTGAAAGAGTTTTCGTAAGCTCAATCGGCAACTACTGTTCATGTTAATATTTAATAATTTGGAGATAATAGCTAGTTTGCGGATTTTATTTTCATATTTAAATAATAAAATGGGTGCTAGGCAATAAGAATAACATGGAAATGAATATGTACATTAAATTATTTATATACTTATTTTATTTCAGGTGACGTCAGGATTCCGATCCCGACGCAGGCAACGACATCTAGAACAACGAATGACCTTGACAATTATCTGTTTGTCAACAATTTCAATGGTAGAATTTTCCTTATCTATCATCTTTATTTTAATTATTTTGGAGGTAATTTGCTTAATGACTACCTGGCAAGTGAATCAGTTCAGTTTTCTAGACAGCTCAAGTATGCAATAGGGTAGCGTGCGTTAATGATACAAGAGGTCAATTTTGTTCTCCCCTGTCTGAGCTACGTCTGAATTCTCCATTCTGCAGTCGAAGGGACAGCGTCTACATTTCCTCAATGGACACGAGGATTTCTGCATTTGATAGGATGTGATGACACACTTCACTAGAAAAATCGTCCGATAATGCTAAACATCGTTGGGTTTTCCGTCGTCACGGCAACCAAGAAACAATGACAATTATCAAGACGGGCAACGGTCTACTGAATATCAGATTTTTCCCCTTGTGATAATCTGAAAGGGTGCCTAGATTCATACAGATCTTCACCTACTATAAAGACGTTACGAGGCGTCTATATCTTCTCAACAAAGCATCCAAACGAGCGATGCATCATCTTCTCTTCAGAGCACCTCTATGAGTGACGCAACAGATTACGTCACCTCTCTTCAGAGCATTCTTACGAACGAACTTACCATCTTTCATCACACCTTCTCAAGTATCCCTTGTGAGTGATGTGACAGATCACGTCATCTTCACTTGAAGCATCTTATGAGCCAGGCTACGATGTATCATCTTCTCTCCAAAACATCTCTATAAGGGACGTCACCTCTTCAAATATCCCTTATAAATGACACGTGAAATTATGTCACTGACCTTCGAACTTTGACAGTATTGTGAGTAGTTAATAAAATTAGAAGTCAAAAGTGCACCTAGAACTGATAGGAAAGAGAACATTTAAAATCTTAGCACACCTAGAACTGTTAGGGATAGGAACACAGAATTGTACTTTTTGATCAATCAGAAATTTCTTATTGCTACAACTTTTGTGAATTGAATTTCACTATTGATTTTGGGTATTTGTATACAATGTGAATTTAGCATGATATCTAATGTAGGCCTATTTTTGTATACAATGTGAATGTAATAGGATGGCTAATGTAGGCCTATTTTTGTATACAATGTGAATTTAACATGATATCTTATGAAGGCCTATTTCTGTATACAATGTGAATTTAACATGATATCTAATGAAGGCCTATTTTTGTATACGAATTGTTGATGATAGCGGTGGTATTTACGCAAAAAGAATTGTATGAATAACTTTTATTTCACATTTTGGGAAGATTATCATTTTCATCTCCCTTTATTTCCCACCGAGTGTATGACATTGGAAAGTTGAATGTATGGCTAATCACTGTGCCAATGAATAGTGCCCCCCCTTTAAGTCAGGAAATAAACAACCTGATTTAAGCACTTTCAATTACCTTGTAATTCATAGTTTTTGAGAGGGGCGAAAGAATTTGTATTTGTATTGTTTTGTACCGTTCGTCTGTTCGTCCGTTTATTCTCTTGCCCCAACCAATCATCAATGGTGTATATCTTGTGTGTCTATGTAACAAACTGACACGACGTATTACTGCCACATGTCACACAGGCTTTTCTTGGAGGTGCACCAGAGTGGGCCGAAACAGACCTCACCCCTTTTATCTCTTACTTTGGCTCGGGCCGGCTTAACAGTATTTTGTGACAGGTGTCTTGGTGTCTATATAATTAGTCATGCATACACAACTCTGGAGATGATAAGGGTGTCTTGGTGTGTATAAATGATTAACAGAATCCCCCCAAACTTCCAAGGTTGTGGATTATTTAGCACGTGTAAAGCATGCCAAGAAGTCCTGTGCTATTGTGTTGGTGTATTCTTTTCTAGCACAAATGTGCACTTTCACAATTATACAAAAGAACTAAATATAGTTCCTACCTAAAAACTACAGTAAAGAACTCTAAAATGATTTCTACCTACTCCTAAAAAGAACTCTAAAATGATTTCTACATACTCCTAACTTTTTTAGCTAGTCTCGAAGCAAATAAATAGATAAGTCATATTGATGTAAATAATACATATTCATGGCCAACGTACACGCACACAAACTCACTGACTGTATGTATCGAAAGTACATTCATTCCACAAAAAGAGACAAAGAAATGAACGCACCTTATGATCGATAAGGGGAAGTAAAATTAACTTAAAAGAAAAAGAAATTTTTCGTTTATTCCCGACCGTGAGAGACTGACAGATAGGCAGATAGAGACAAATAGGAAGAGAGACAGAGAGACAGAGAGAGAGACAGAGAGAGAGACAGAGAGACAGAGAGACAGAGAGAGAGAGAGAAGTATGAAGAAGACAAAGAAATAGAAATAAGTGAGACAAAGAGGAGTGGGCGAAGGAAGAGATAAAACAAATATTTGAGAGAGACTTTAGTCAGGGAGATGGACAAGGATGAGATAGAATGAAGGAAAAGTAGAAATAGACAATTGTGAGATAATGACAGAAAAGTAGAGATAGGCAATTGAGAGATAATGACAGAAAAGTAGAGAGAGTCAAGCGTGAAATAAAGATGTAGAGAGAGACTAGGGTGAGATAGTAATGAAAGAAAATTAGTGAGAGAGATACAAAGGTGAGACAGATGAAGGAAAAGTAGAGAGATACAATGGTGAGACAGATGAAGGAAAAGTAGAGAGATACAATAATGAACAAATACATTGTTTGACTGATCATGGATTTTTTTATGTCCTTGAGGCACAATAATTTTAACGAAAACGGGTATGGGAATTTACAATTAAGACATCGTGTCTTACTCTACTCGGGTATGGAAGCTGACAGTTATATACATCGTGTCTTACACTAATCGGGTATAGGAATTTACAATTAGGTACATTGTGTCTTACATTAGTCGGGAATATGAATTTACAATTAGGTACATTGTGTCTTACACTAGTCGTGAATATGAATTTACAATTAGGTACATTGTGTCTTACACTAGTCGTGAATATGAATTTACAATTAGGTACATTGTGTCTTACATTAATCGGGAATGGAAGGGAACACTTAGGTAGCATATTGAAAAAAGTATATTAAGGCTACACTAAATTTCAATACATTTAATTAGGTAGCATATTGAAAAAAGTATATTAAGGCTACACTAAATTTCAATACATTTAATTAGGTAGCATATTGAAAAAAGTATATTAAGGCTACACTAAATTTCAATAAATTACAGACAATTGGTGAATGCATAAATGTTTATTTTGAGCAGAAAAAAAAATAACAAAACAGTGCTATTAGAATAAATGAACGAAAGTCGATGAAAGCAATAATATTTATCGTCAGAGTTCAGTTTCGTAAGCACCCAAACGATTTAGAATTTTCATTTTGCGGCCGATATACCCGTTATTTTGTGGGGTATCTTGAACACTGAACGATATACCCGTTATTTTGTGGAATATCTTGAACACTGAACGATATACCCGTTATTTTGTGGAATATCTTGAACACTGTACAGATCTATTTCCATATCTACACTACCATTGATATATCGGACGAGGGGTAGTCGGCACATAATTCTTATAATAGCAGAAATATTTCATCCAAGGGTGGCCTGTTGTTTTATGGCATTTATATTGTGGACAGCATTGTTGTCGGTTTGGATCACATTCATCCATTTTATCATGGCATCGCATATATGGTATCTCCCAGACTGACGGTTGTATTCTATAAATAGAACAATCAAAATTAAATTTAGTTCCTTAAACCCCTGTACAGATCTATTTCCATATCTACACTACCATAACGATCTCGCAGGAATTTCACGCTCTATTGCACTTTCCTAAATCCGTTCATGGAAAGGAAGGGAAGGAAGGGGTAGATTCATACTTCACGTATGCAAACACCCCCATCACCACCCACCCCATCACACAAACAAGTACACATGGGTGCGCTCATCTTAAGCTGCAAGTCAGTGAAATGTTTTAAGCTCGAGACGTCTCTAAGAATTCATCACGCAGAAGACAACTGACCTCATCAAACCTTTACAAATATTACTAACAATTATTAAAGACAATCATAAATAATAAAAGAGAAGACAACTGAACTCACCAAACCTTTACAATTACTACTAACAATTATTAAAAACAATCATAAATAATACCACAGTAGACAAATGATATCACTAAACGATTATAAATACACTAACAATTATTAAAGACAATCATAAATAATAAAAGTGAAGACATCTGACCTTACCAAACGTTTACAAATATTACTAACAATTATTAAAGACAATCATAAATAATAAAAGAGAAGACAACTGAACTGACCAAACCTTTACAATTACTACTAACAATTATTAAATCAATTATAAATAATAACACAGAAGACAAATGAAATCACTAAACGATTATAAATACCACTAACAATTATTAAACACAATCATAAATAATAACACAAAAGACAACTGAACTCGCCAAACGTTTACAAATCGTACTACCAATTATTAAAGACAATCATTAATATAAGCAATGCCGCCACCACCCACGATGGGACTAGGGTTTTGAACAAAGACAATGAACAGAGAAGGGGGGGGGGGGACTTCGTTGTAACGTGACGTCTCACAACTTTATTCAGTCTCCGGATTGTCAATACTACATAGGTCTTGTTTGTTGTTCGTCACAGTGTTCATTATGCATACATCATGGATGTTTTTGTCTGGCGCTTTTATTATGCGTGCAAGGGTTACGTATGCTGACGTGTTTGTATGTGTGCAAAGGTTACGTATGCTGACGTGTTTGTATGTGTGCAAGGATTACGTATGCTGACGTGTTTGTACGCGTGCAAGGGTTACGTATGCTGACGTGTTTGTACGCGTGCAAGGGTTACGTATGGTGACGTGTTTGTACGCGTGCAAGGGTTACGTATGGTGACGTGTTTGTACGCGTGCAAGGGTTACGTATGCTGACGTGTTTGTACGCGAGATTGTATGTGGAGTGGGGAATATCAACAATGCCGACACCGGAGACACCATTTCATAACAATAGTAGACAATTACTATTTTTGATAAATATGACTAAATTTATTGTTCTACGGGTTTTCTTTCGTGCAGTGACTTGAATCCCTCGTTCCACAAAACATTCCGTCATAAAACATGCCCACTAAGGTTAGAGGAGTATTTTATAAAAGTTATGAATGATGAAAATAATTAGAAAAGTATGATGAAAAACATCAAAGGGAAAAAAAACAACAACACAACATGCAAACGTGTAGTAATTTCTGCTGTGAAACAGCTACAACAAAAATAACAAGTTATTTCTAAAAAATGTCACTAGAGAGACTTAGTGCTAATTTGACTATCTAGCGTGACGTCACAAAAGAAATAAAAAAGAAATACCACTACTCAAAATCGTGTTCTCCAAACTCTCAGTCTAGAATGACGTCACAAAAGAAATAAACAGAAATACCACCACTCATTATCTTGTTCTCCAGTCTAGCGTGACGTCACGAAAGAAATAAACAGAAATACCACTACACACAACTTATTGTTCTCCAAACTCTCAAGTCTAGCGTGACGTCACAAAAGAAATAAACAGAAATACCACTACACACAACTTATTGTTCTCCAAACTCTCAAGTCTAGCGTGACGTCACAAAAGAAATAAACAGAAATACCACTACACACAACTTATTGTTCTCCAAACTCTCAAGTCTAGCGTGACGTCCAAAAGAAATGAATAAAGAAATACCACTACTCAAAATCTTGTTCTCCAAATTCTCAGTCTAGCGTGACGTCACGAAAGAAATAAACAGAAATACTACTACACAAAAATTTATTCTCCAAACTATCAAGTATAGCGTGACGTCACAAAAGAAATGAAAAAGAAATACCACTACATACAAAATATTGTTCTCCAAACTATCAATAGCGTGACGTCACAAAAGAAATAAAAAAAGATATTCCACTACTCAAAATATTGTTCTCCAAACTCTCAGTCTAGCGTGACGTCACAAAAGAAATACCACTACTCTAAATCTTGTTCTCTAAACTCTCAAGTCTAGCGTGACGTCACAAAGAAATGAAAACAGAAATACCAATACTCTAAATCTTGTTCTCCAAACTCTCAAGTCTCATTCTGTTATCAATATGTGCATTCATTCTCAATTGTGATACATTCTCGCTTGAGTTAAAAAAAAATAAAAACACTGTTTTTTTTGTCTAATTTCTGCTCAAAGTCCTTAACTAAATCTTCAATCTGATTTTCAAAAAAATTAATACGATAGAAAATGTTCTTAATCGGCAGTGAACGCCATGCTGCATGAGTCTCAAAGTATCTTCTGTTCCCCGTCTCTCTTTGGCAGCAAAATCATAAGTTTTTATTTACTACAATTCCCAAAATCCCCTAGTGGGCTTTAAAAACAACAACAACAACAAGAAAAAAAAACCCAGAAACGTTGTTCCATTGGCTAGGAAAAAGTGGGTACCACTAAACACAAATATGCCCACTAATTAACTGTCCTGGTGTTAGCAGGTGAAATGAGGTGCCATCACCTCAGGTAAGTAAAGTAAAAACAAACTTCCTCAAACCATATATATATATATATTGCTGTTGTTGTGGCTGTCCCCGTTGGGAAGTCCAACGGTGGGTGTAAGTGGTCGAGCATCAGATGAATCAGACTGGCCACTGGGTGGTTAAAGAAACCCCATGGCGGGTCCTGTTGTTCATAGTACTGCCATCGTTGATGTTGTCGACACTTTTTTGGTGGTATCTGCATCGTTGTTGTGGTTGTCGTTGTGGCTTTTGATGGCGGTGTTGTTGTTTTCGGATATGTTGAGGTGGGCGCCGTCTTTATCTTCTTTGGCTCTGTTCTGTTGTTGTTGTAGGCTGACCTTCTGTTGTCGTTGTCGCCGTAGTGATAGTCTGGATGGGCCAGGGGTCGCAGGTAAAGGTAAGAGGGTCTTTGTCATATCTTCCAATCCCATGTCAACTTCCTTCTGTTTGTAGACATTTTCTGTTTGGATATTTTATTCACTTCGTTTCGACACTTTGGCGTGTGTTTTCTTCTTCTTTCTTCTGTGCTGCCGTCTGTCTTTTTTTCCTCCTCCGTTGTAGTAGTGGGGTCTGGGCTTTCTTTTCCTCACCCACTGTATATGGTGTCTGAGAAAATGCCTGCTTAGTTTTGTTCTATGATTCAAAGTTTGTGTCGAGTTGAATTTTTGGTTGGTGGTATTTTCACACAATGTGCGTATTGACTTCTTTATCACTCCTATTGGCTGATTTTCCAGTCTCGTTGTCGGTATTTGGGGGAGGAGGGTAGCCCGTTTTTAATGAGGTGCCAGTTCTGATGAATAATAAATGCTTGATGTATGGCTGTTTTGTCCCTTGAGCGGAAAATTTGTTGAAGTAGGTATTTGTACGCAAGCTTAGTACCAGTTAAATGTGACGTGTTTTTAATTAATGAAGTGATGTCGGGTAGATAGAGGTTTTCTGGAATGCACAATGTTCCTTGTAAGAAAGGAAAAATTATGTTAATTGATGAATATAATGGATTTGTTAAAGCGTGTGCCTGGCTAGAATTTTGGAGTAATATATATTAAATAATCTTGAATGTAGGAATTTGGTTCTATTTATTACGTCATCTTGACTGGAATTATTGTATAGTATTTATTATATCATCTTGACTTGAATTATTGTAGAGTATTTATTACGTCATCTCGATTGGAAGGATGTTTCATGAAATCTCAAATGTCGGTTTCAGAATGCTTTGGCGAGGAAAATTAGCATCTTGAACTCAACACCAACACCAATAACCTAAACTTTAATCTTAATACTAAAATAATAGCACTCACACATAATCCATCCCCATTGGTTGAATTTGTCATGAACAAGTATGAGACTATTAGTCAGAAAAACTAATAATCCAATTTTGGAACTGGCTTGGATTGCATCAGCAAGTCTAGAATATTCTCTGAGTTGTTTACTCCAACAAGGATATATATTATTTATAGTAATAATTGCACTATTATGTACACTAATGTTTGTCCTTTTATTTACAGTAATATTTGCCCTATTATGTACACTAATGTTTGTCCTTTTATTTACAGTAATATTTGCTCTATTTTTACTGTAATATATGTGCCCTATAATGTACACACATATTTGCCCTATTATTAACAGTAATATTCGAATACATCACACATTTCATAACAGTAAATATTAGTATACAACTGGAAAATAAATAAAATAAAGTGCAAAAATAATACAGTACATTAACATAACATAAAAGAATTCCGTTAAATTAACAAATAACAAGACTTTTAATCAGACTATTAATCTAACTAAAATTAAGAAAAACTCTTTTAAAATAGAGATATTGTATCGAATAATATTTTTTCAGTCAATTCAATTCAATTAAAAGTTTAGTCTTTCAAATAAACATCAATTAAATTAAAGATTTAAAAGAATCAATAAAAATATAGAATATATATGAATTAATATAAGCACGCATCAAATTGAAAAAAAGATTAATTGACTTGTGAAAATAAACCGGTATTTTATTAAAGTTAAAAGATTTACAAGAAAATAATACCCGAGCAATTTTCTCCCGAAGTCAGACCCTGTTTATATTAAAAGAAAATTATTCAAAAAGAATTATATTAATCCATTTAATTATTTTGTATATGTACATGCAGAGAAATAGACACACTTTTATATTTGTAGATAGAGAATCAGAGATATAGATTATGTATACATAGAGCTATAGGTAAACTACAAAATAATGATTTTCTTAGGGAGAAAATACATTAATCTTATAACAAAAATACAGAAATTTCTTTCTTCAAATCCACAATTTGTTAATAAATTACACATTTAGTAGTATAAAATAAATGTAGTTTTCAAATTGTTATTCTATATTTCCGGGGAAAAGATATTATTATTTATGATTGTATACTGATTTCTTTAAAACATTATTAATTGTAATATTTTCCTCAAAAATACAACAACAAAAAATTGCTTTAGGAAAATCACCTTTCGAATCCAATGGCAGCAGTAGAAGTAACATTAGTAAAGCCAACATGATTTTCTTCAGCTAAAGATTTCTAAAACGAAAAACAGATAGTCAATAAAACAAATGAGAAATGTATTTTAAATGAACATGTAAAGCTCTATTAATTTAAAACCTAATATTGATTCCTAAATAAGTTTTGATAAAATATAATGGAATAATTTCTTTAGAATAAAGGTTTAAAGCTATACAATAGTTAAACATACAATTGAATACAAAATAATTTGTGATTAAAAATATTGAAAAGATAAAATAAACCATGCAACTGTTTTTTTCTTAAATATCTGTATGTCACAATCTGCATCTTTAATGATTGTTTTCCATTATCATCATCCGTGAAATCCAGGAAATATAATGTACCACATTTCATGTTAATGAAGTACGGTACTACTAGCAATACATGTATAGTGTCACAGACAGAATAGTGCACAAATCTAATATAGTACACAATACATGTATAGTGTCACAGACAGAATAGTGCACAAATCTAATATAGTACACACTACTTGTATAGTGTCACAGACAGAATAGTGCACAAACATGATCAAATCTAATATAGTACACTATACATTTAATCTTTCATATTAACAGATGAATAGTGTGCAAATATAATCAAATTTAATATAGTAAAATTTTCTTTATAATGAATTAAATTCAATATGACACACTCCTTTGACTTTATAGCTGTCACAAATAGAACAAAGTTCAAATATAATCAAATCTAGTATAATACACATTATTTTATAATGTATTGAATTCAATATGACACACTCCTTTGACTTTATAGCTGTCACGTGGCTGGCAGATCGGAGGAGACAATGACCAGTCACTCTAGAGGCGTCACTTATTCCATTACGTGTCACTGATTCATCTCATTGCAAACGTCACTGATTCATTTCAACACGTGTAACACACCCCTCCCATTACCTAGTTAATGACCCATATCATGAAATGTGCCACTTGATAGTTAGCATTATGGAGGACAGGCTCACCAAATGTGAAAAGTGAAAGGCCAATCACATGATTAATGTTAAAGGAGTGTAAATTTACAAGTGTAATTAAACATAATTTTCTGACAAAAGTACCTACATAGGAGTGTCTGTGTGCTTGTTAAACCACATAGTTTTGAAAACACAATATCACACGTATAAACGTAACGTGTGAAGTAATTCTTGTTGATTCGTTACAAAAAATGGCAGAAAAATTTAGAGACAATAAAAGAGTACTATACAGAAATTAGGAATGTACTATACACAAAATGATCCAGAGTACTATACAGACAATAATATAGTACTATACAGACAATAAAAGAGTACTATATAGACAATGTCAGAGTACTATACAAGCAACAACAGAGTACTAAGAACACATATACGTTACGTTAACGAAGAACATAAATTATAGCCAAAACTATGAACACTCTAAATAAACATTATATAGAACATGACATAGTAAAAATCTATTAACACACGGTATAAACATTAAGTGAGCCAAGACTTATACGTAAAACATTGAACATATTTTATAAACATTTATTATAACATCATAGCCAAACTTATTGTCAAACTGTTGTGGGGGACAGTGACCAGTGAAATCGGCAGAAACCGGAATAGCTTCCCCAAACCCATCATCATAATTATCCAATGAAAAGCTCTCATCATAATTATCCAATGAAAAGCTCTCATCATAATTATCCAATGAAAAGCTCTCATCAGGCAGAGATCTGTTGTGTGTTCAGAACCTCATCATGAAAAGAGTTGTGGTCAACGGTGATCAGTTATATGTGGTCAGGAGGTGACCTGTTAAAAGCTGCGGTCAGTTAATAGGATCAGATAGTGTTGAGTTAGATGTGGTCACGAGGTGACCAGTTAAAAACTTTTGTCGGTTAATAGTGATGAGTTAGATGTGGTCAAGGAGGTGACCAGTTAAAAACTGTGGTCAGTTAATAGCTAAGATTGTGATGAGTTAGAAGTAGTCAGGAGGTGATCAGTTAAAAACTGTGGTTGGTTAATAGGATAAGATAGTGACCAGTTAGATGAGGTCAGGAAGTGATCAGTTAGGTGCGGTCTGGTCATGAACCGTAAAACAGCGTGTTCACTTAGCGATGAGTGAAATAGCTTTGGTCAGGCAATGGTCAGTGAAACAGCTGTGGCCAGACAGTGATCAGTTAGATGTTGTCAAGCAATGATCATTTTAGTGCGGTCAGGCAGTTATCAGTGAGATTGTTGTAGTGAAAATATCTTTCACCAATCAGGCTTCTATGATCATGCAGTGATCAATCCGACATTTGTAATCAGACGGCTGTGGTCTAGCAGTAATCATTCACAAAGTTCTGATCAGACGTGATCTGTCAAACTTCTATGCTTACCCAATAAGTATCGTGACAATTGTGGTCATTCAGTGATCGGTTAGGTGTTTTGAAGCACTGACCATTCAGACATCTATGGTCAAATATGAATCCGACAGTGGTAAACTAGTTAAATTTGTAAATACTGCAAGAAGTAATTAGTAAAATACCATATGTCCAACTCTACACAATACAGGTTGCCGTAAATAATGGGTGTGACAAAACACACGTCCAGCTCTATCCAATACATGGAGAATATACGAGTCTCTTCTGAGATCATGACGAAGATAGAAAGATTGTCCAAACTCTGTGTAGACAAATACGAGGTCTCACACCTCTCTGTAGTCCAGACGACGCACACGTAAGTAAAATAGCTCCAGACAGTCCTTTTATGCACAAACAAGTTCTCACACTCTTAAACGACAATTTGCGCGTGTATTCCTACTTTAATAACGCTAACAAGGTGAATTACTTACTCCTAAAAAATAATTCCTACTGTAATAACGCTAACAAGGTGCATTACTTACTCCTAAAAAATAATTCCTAATTAAATTTGTAATTAGAAATGTTTAAAAAAATACTAAATGCGTTTTTTAAATATTGTAAACATAATTATCGAACACCTAACATAAATAATTAATCAAATGTATTTTTATTAAAATGTTGAAAACACAAAATAAGCAAACTTGCTGACAGCTGATGTAAACAAAATAAGCAGACGCGCGCCGACAGTATATGGAAACGAACTCGCTGGCAGTGCACGTAATTAACGTCATTTTGCTCGCAACGTAAATTGGGCAAGTGGAGATAATCAAGCATTAAAAAAAATCCTGATTACTTCCCTTTTTTCCGTGACACTCATTACCAAAGTAAATGAATAGTACATCATATATTTATAGTAATTCATACACACAATCAATGATCCTCACTCTCTAACATACTGTCAATGGATGTAAGACACACGCTTTCATTCCACACATAGCAACAAACGCATTTTGTGACTTATTAAGGGGAAGAAATAAGGCTTTAAGAAAATTAAATAAATTTTGGCTAGGATCATCCCCCTTTATTCCCAGTGACAAAGACTACATAGGTAACGTGATTTACCTTTAGAAATTGTGTTTCGATGCCTTGCGGTCCCGAGAATTGTACCACACAGAGAGCTCCTTCAGTTTCCGACCGTCAGTCTGCTAGAGTGGCGCTGATTTAACGTCTTCGAGAAATTATGGCATACGTGGCGTTAAACTGTAATCTGATCACCGATCATATGACGTGCAGTTTCCTTACTTGTTTCTTGTTTTCTTGAATTTTGATTGGAGGGTTTTAATATTTTGTTTTTAACAATGATACACATGCGTAGAAACAATTGGTTGTTTTTTTTTTTTACTGTCATTTGTTTGCCGTACTTTTCATTTACCTTAAATTTATTTTAAACTAGTTTTTTAATGTCATAATCAAAGTAATATTATGTGCCTACTAGAGCATTCTTTCCTTACTAACGGCAAATCCTGTCTCTTGTAATGCGTTTATATATGGACAACCATTTACAAGACCCACAAAAAGGGAGGCAAATATTGACGAAAATTAAATAGACTAAAGGTGTCTAACACATTAATGCCTGACCACAGTTGTCTGACTGATCACACTTTAACACATCAATGTCTGACCACAGTTGTATGACTGTTCACTCGTTAACACATCAATGTCTGACCACAGTTGTCTGACTGTTCACTCGCTAACACATCAATGTCCGACCACATATGTCTGACTGATCACTGTCTAACACATCAATGTCTGACCACAGTTGTCTGACTGATCACTCTCTAACACACCAATGTCTGACCACAGTTGTCTGACTGTCCGTTTAAATACAAGTAATTACAGCTGACTAAATAATCGCTGTCTGATCATATCCAACTGATTTTATGTCCATTGTCTGATTACAGCTCTATGACGAACAAATGCCTGACGTCTGTATTTGATTAAAACTCGTGGTCTGATTACAACTTGACCAACTGTGTCTGGTTAATCACTGACTGATCATTGCAGGGCGATACATCACTGTCTGGTTAATCACTGACTGATCATTGCAGGGCGATACATCACTGTCTGGTTAATCACTGACTGATCATTGCAGGGCAATACATCACTGTCTGGTTAATCACTGACTGATCATTGCAGGGCAATACATCACTGTCTGGTTAATCACTGACTGATCATTGCAGGGCGATACATCACTGTCTGGTTAATCACTGACTGATCATTGCAGGGCAATACATCTGTGTCTGACTGCAAATATTCGATTACAGCTTTCTGACAGATCATTGTCTGACGTGCATAGAGAGTCCTAGCAGACCGAGACATTATTCAACATGTGTGGAAGACTTTTTCCAAAAGATGCACAAAGTTCTGTCCCCTTACTCTCAACAAAGAATGGAGGTTACAAATTGTCTCAATCTTCAAAAACTCTGACTCGTTCTGCCGAACTCTATGAGTTAACAAAACGAGTTTTAATACTGAAATTAACCCTTTAAATCAGGGGTGCACAAACCTTTTAGGCCAGAGTGCCAAATTTCCAATTGATACTGCGTATAGATCCACTACATGGATGGCTCAGTTGAAAAAAAAACTACAAATAATGACATAATGTGTTTTACATTCGTAATAAGGGTAGCATCCAAAAGTCCTCCGTGAGCCGCACAGAGCCCTGTCTCGGGCCGTGGTTTGTGCACCTCTGTCTCGGGCCGCGCTTTGTGCACCCCTGTCTCGGGCCGTGGTTTGTGCACCCCTGTCTCGGGCCGCGCTTTGTGCACCCCTGTCTCGGGCCGTGGTTTGTGCACCCCTGTCTCGGGCCGTGGTTTGTGCACCCCTGCTTTAACTGGTTAGGAGCAGAATAATAATTTAAATTAATCAGTAAAACTTTATTTTATTTAGGAAAATATAAATCGTGCACTCAATCCGCATACGAATGTTCTGTAAAGAAGACAGTTAATAATATGGAGGTGTACATAGTAGACGGAGGTATAGGTAGCTAGCTAGCTAGATTGATAGATAGATAGATAGATAGATAGATAGATAGTTAGATGAGAATGGTATTTGACTCAATCAGATAAAGGGACATTGTGTGGGGAATACAGAAGGTGATTTCATGTCTGTTTGAAGACACTTTTATGCTATCAAGTGACCACAAATGTCTTGCCTTCCTAAGGTGGAAAACTTTTGAAATCTTACATCTAACCCTTGGGTTCTTATTGCAAAGGATACATCTTTATTCATCAGCATGCTTCGAAATCAAGAACTCAGTGATAATGCAGTGTCCATTCATTCAATCGATGACCCATGACCTTGCATAAACCTGAATTCTCATTTTTTTACTGTGTGCATTTTATGAACTGTCAAATAGCTTTGGGTGTGGTCACTTAGAACTGCACGTTTAGATTGTGCATACCCGTCGGTATTAACACTAGTATATAGGACTAGAAAAATAACTGATTCAGACAGTAAACAGTCAGTGGTCATTCAGATGACCATTTAGACAGTAATCAAGCTCATTCGGCGAGTGGTTAATCAAACAATGACTAGTCAAACAGTGGTTTTTCATTCATGATATGTACTTAGTCTTCAGTCATACAATTTAATTAGACAGTATTGAGTGAGATAACATTTTAGTTAGACAGTATTTTGTGAGATAACTGTGCGGTTAAACAGTATTTGTAAGATAACTGTGCGGTTAAACATTCTTCAGTGAGATAACTGTGTATCAGAGAGTGTTCAGTCAGATAACTGTATAGATAGTGTTCAGTCAGGTAACTGTGTAATTAGTCTTCAGTCATACTGCGTAATTAGTCTTCAGTTAGAAAACAGTGTAGATGGAAAGACTTCAATTAGATTACTGTGTAGTCAGACAGTCTTCAGTCATACATCTGTGCATATAGCATGTCCTTACTCAGATAACTGTATCGTTAGACAGTCGTTGGTCAGATGACTGTACACTTGGACAGTTTTCAATCATATTGTAAAATCGTATCCAGATTCTGTCTACTGGATTCACATTTGTTGTATCCGTCACTATATTCAAACGTTTTAAGTGAACGTGTTGCTGTAAGTTGATTCACATTGGTGTGTTTCCAGTATTATATTCAAACTTATTAGTAAACGTGTTGCAGTGGTTGATTCATGTGTATCCAATTTGAGAGCCAGCATGGCGAAAATTGAAGCTTGAATTTGGTCTCGAGAATGTATGAAGTTTATTTTTAATATTCTTCATCGTGTTGTGTGCTTGAGTACGTACACGAACATCCGGGAACATTCCTTGTGATGCGTTTTGATTGCACACTCGAAGTTCTAGACAATTCTCCATGGTGTACTTTGTGAATGCATTGAAGATTCTGGAGTTCTAGACAATTCTCCATGGTGTACTGTGTGAATGCATTGAAGATTCTGGAGTTCTAGACAATTCTCCATGGTGTACTTTGTGAATGCATTGAAGATTCTGGAGTTCTAGACAATTCTCCATGGTGTACTGTGTGAATGCATTGAAGATTCTGGAGTTCTAGACAATTCTCCATGGTGTACTGTGTGAATGCATTGAAGATTCTGGAGTTCTAGACAATTCTCCATGGTGTACCTTGTGAATGCATTGAAGATTCTGGAGTTCTAGACAATTCTCCATGGTGTACCTTGTGAATGCATTGAAGATTCTGGAGTTCTAGACAATTCTCCATGGTGTACTGTGTGAATGCATTGAAGATTCTGGAGCAGTTGTGTAATGTTCATCGAAATGGAGAAGTGGTACGTTTGGTCATCTAGCAATAAAGATTGACTTGTTGCAACTATTTGATTGTGGACACAAGCTAGTGACAGCTTCCATCACTGAAAAGGTTATGGACATTGGCTATAATTATTTCTCTAAAACTCCACTCTCAATTCTATGATGAATTATATCTATCAAACATTGTTGTGAAGTTAATTTAAATATCAACACTCTTTGAATTGCATTATTCATATGATGTATATTTGATTGTGATTAAAATAATATTGTTATGTTTATTAACCTTCTTGCATATTTATTATTACGCATGTTTGGAATAATAATGGACGGATTGGGATGGGGCACGTTAAATATAAATAAAAGACGAATTGTTATTACTCCTTTAGTAAGAAGTTCCACCTGCAGAACATTATGCGACAGTCAAGCGTCTATCTTACAGTGTAAAGAGTAGAGTTTTATGACACCCTCATAATCCACCAAGTGAGAAATATTTTGGACTTATGCGAGAATTATTAATAACTATACATTAAGATTCTCGATCACTTGTAATTAGTGAAGTGTTGTTAATTAGTAAATAACAACTATAACGAGTGGTGGGTACCCAGAAGGGTCTCGCACAGTTGTTTGATTCATTACAATTTGAACTGAACGTTCACAATTACAGCGCTCTAACCAAGGCTGTAATATAAGTCCACAATTGTTTTGGTCTAGCTGTCAACCCCATTGCTGACTCATTAGCATATGAGCACAGCTCTCTGAGTGATTAGAATATGAGCAAAGCTCTCTGACTGATTAGCAAATGAGCATAGTTCTCTGACTGATTATATATATGAGCACAGCTCTCTGATTGATTGGTCCCTTCAGCTCATTCCCCTGATGGCCAGCTATTGCCCAAGGTTCGGATCCAAACGTAGAATAATTAGGACTAGCTTTATAGGCTGCCACGACGAATTGAGTGTGACCAAAACACACGTCTAATTCTATATTCTAGGAGAAGAATATTCAGTTCATTTCCTCCAGGTCATAATGGTGATGGAAAGATTGTCCGGACTCAGTGTAGGTACGATGGCCTTACACCTCTCTGTAGCCCAGACACACGCACACTAAATTAAAATAGCTCCGTCAATCCTCTTATGCAAAATCATTTCTCACTCTCTCTAAGATCAAACTCCCGTGTGTATCCTTGCTTTACCCACGCTAAAAAGGTGCATTACACTGAGGTGCACTACGTCTAGTGATATAATCCCTAATTAAACTTGTAATAATAATTGATAATAAACAACAAACACATTTTCAAGATATTGTAATCACAATTTTTGAACATCTAACTCAAATAATTAATCATTTGTATTTTTATAAAATTATTGGAGACATGAAATTACAAACTTGCTGACGGTGTACGCCAACACAATAAGCAGACGACTTGACAGTAAATGTAAACAAACTCGCTGACTGTGCACGTAATTAAAGACGTCATTTTGCTAGCAGACGACACTTGCTAAAAACTAACGTCTGTTGCGTCGCGCGATGGCCAAGTGGAGATAATTGAGGATAAAAATTAATTTTCTGATTACCTCCCCCTGTTTTTCCGTGACAATAACATTATACTATTTGGTTACGTACTGCGTTGAGATTTTAATAATATTAAAACCATTTCTTTGCATGTGAAATATGACTATTTTAAATTGTATTAACCTTAACTATTAACCTGAGTTTATGTCATGCAGAAGGCCTGCTCTGATAATTGTTCAGTCAATTAATTGTTGCAAAATGGTTGCATGGGTGTACTGTGCCTGTATAATTGCTACCCGAACTGTTCCAATAAATATGTGTACAATCTCTCCAGACCAACGCCGAACCTACATTCTGCCACGTGAAACTCTGACAGAGTTACATAGCCAGTTTCCGGTGAGAGAGACGAGTGGTGTCTGACAGAGAGTTACATAGCCAGTTTCCAGTGAGAGAGACGAGTGGTGTCTGACAGAAATTTACATAGCCAGTTTCCAGTGAGAGAGACGAGTGGTGTCTGACAGAGATTTACATAGCCAGTTTCCAGTGAGAGAGACGAGTGGTGTCTGACAGAAATTTACATAGCCAGTTTCCAGGGAGAGAGACGAGTGGTGTCTGACAGAGAGTTACATAGCCAGTTTCTAGTGAGAGAGACGAGTGGTGTCTGACAGAGATTTACATAGCCAGTTTCCAGTGAGAGAGACGAGTGGTGTCTGACAGAGATTTACATAGCCAGTTTCCAGTGAGAGAGACGAGTGGTGTCTGCTGGAGGATCATTCATAAAATAAATTAATATTCTCATTACTTAAAATACTTAGGTTATCAAAAGATTACCAAAATTTATCAAGGATTTATAAAATCAACTACACAGCAAACTTCTATATATAGTCAAAGAAAATTCAAACCATAATAAGAAAATTCAAAAAACCAACTTTTAACTGTGGACAGTATTTACTACAAGAAAGAAAGATAATTACAAAACTTGGATGGGCGACAATAGTGTCCGCTTTCTTAATCGCAAATCTCTTTGCATCCCTCCTATTCAAATACTCAGTAATCCAGAAAAACAAATCATATTTTGAAACTTTGCATAGAGATACACGTCTATCAATTCGGCCTTTTGTGCCAGTCCTGACTGAAATTTGATTTGCACAAGTCTAAATTTTCTTAGCGTTTTGAATGCGCGTTCGCGTCCATCCTTCCGCCTTTCTACCTCGGAGTATTTGTGCCCTGAAAAATAATTACGCACACTAGCACGTCTAGCAACGAGACAACCTTGAGGGGTTAAGTCTATAACAATTCTTCTATACGACAGCGTAAGTTTGTTCTCTCCCTTTCTACCATCTAGGGGTAATAACTCCTCTCGTACACTCATGTCTAACTTCATGTCTTTCTGACACATGTACATGTGTTTCAATTTTATCTTTACTGTTACACCTTTTATTTTTCACGGTGGCTTTCTGGGGTTAAAGAGATTGAACCGACATTTTTAATTTCTTTCTTTCTTATTTTAGAGAAATGGACAGATTCTCTCTCAATTTTATTTGGTGCACTTGCCCCGAATTCGAGGTCGCCTTGACACCGAATCACATCATCTCAATCTTTCATTCACTAGCGCCAAACATCTGTAAAAATGCCTATATTTTGCGCGTGTTTGTCGCTACGTCATTCTCTGTTGCCAACCTTTCCTTAATTTTAGCAACACTGTCAATACTCGGCTCTACTGACTTACAATGTGCTCAAACTGCAAATTTATTCTGTCACTGTGGAATGCAAACTGTCTCTCCTATAACACCTGTTCTATTGGGTCAACCTCGTCTGTCTCACTTGGCTGAACTAACTCACTCTGCCTCTCTGTCAGACTGTCCAGAATTTTGCTAGGAGTTTCTGTCACCACTAGATCATAGTGCTTGTCACATGTCTCTACCACACATGGTAAAGTCACAATTTCATCTCCTTCCATTTCATCTTGTAAAGTCAAGACGTCAACTTCCACATCTTTTGCGCTGTCTCTATCACTGCCCGCTCGTCACCAAATACTTCCGGCACACTACGGGTGAAATCACGTGCTAAATGGCCTGGCTCATTACAATTAAAACACACTCTACTTTAAAATTTGTTTCTACCTCTCGGCAACTTATGGGCGAGTCTTAACAACTTTTCAAACTTTGTTCTGTCATTAAGATTTCTGTCTCTAAACTTCTCTTTATTCTCACGCAAAATCCTTTCTGTCTTAGGTTCACTACTTTCTGTTTTAGGTTCATTACTTTCTGTCTTAGGTTCATTACTTTCTGTCTTAGGTTCAGTACTTTCTGTCTTAGGTTCATTACTTTCTTTGCAGTACTTGGAGTGGCTATCAGCGTTTGTACTGGCTGTGTTATGCGTGTCTGTCGGTTGAACCGCATCATTACATTTTACTGACACTGTATCAGTCTGAGTACCCGCTCTCTGTTTGCTAACTAAGTCAGTGCTTTGAACTTTCACAGCGTCACTGATTTCTAAAGTAACAATCTCTAACTGCCTTATAATTTTACTGCCTTTCTCAACTTTCTTAACAGCCTTATTTCTGCCTTTCTTTCCATGTTTAGTTTGGGGACTGTGACTGGCTAATTTATCAGATTTTCACCCTATCAACTTCCATCCATAACCAGCCTAAGTCTAAATCCGCCATCTCTTCTTCCTTCACTCTATCCTTTTCTAATCTTCTCCGGTCTAAGTTATCCTTCTCTCATTCTCTTCTAGTTCTATTTTTTCTAGTCTGTTCAATTTTTAAAGTTCGGGCCCGCATTTCAGAAGGGTCTATCTCCATTTCATTTTCTAGAACCTTTAAGAATTCGAGATCTCTAGCGGATTGCCTCTTTTCGTTTAGCTTTGCTATCCATTCTATGCTAGACTTTATTTGTCTTTCAGCCCATTCTATGTCACTGGCTATTCCTTCTTTTCCTCTCCTCAAATGATCTATTACTTCTATACTCATATATCTATTGATCCCCTCCCCTCTACATCTATAGACTTCAGCCTCTCTCCTCCATTCTTTCCGTAACTAAAATAGCATATGTTCGATTTCTAACTTGCATGACAACATTTTAAAAGAACCTTCTTCTACGCAAAACGATAAGTAAGAGCTGCTTTTACAAAACTTAGCACTCTCACCCAATACAAATGGAAATCACTCTCTCACGTTTAAAGGTTCAGAAAAAAGTTTTGTTTCTTTGAGCGTAAGTTTCCTAGTAGCGATGTGATGCAATATACACTACGTCACTTGCAGCGTACAAAATGGATCCCTTCTCCCTAAGGCGGAACGTGCCTATTATTGACTGAACCACGTGTTAGCTTTTAGAGCACCACGTTACACTGGGCTAATGTTAAAAATATTCTATTTCCTTCTAGAAGTATAAACATTAATCTCCTCATAGAATGCCCAACACAATTTATCTACTCCTTCAGTATATAACAAAACGATACACTAAGCATCACAACAACAGCCCAGAAAAATATACTCTGTTACTTAGAATCAGATCAATTTACAGGCAAGCAAGTCATGAAAGCATCAATCAGATAAGATCACACAGCATATCATAAAAGCAATCATGAAAGCATGTATCAAAACTAAAAAGTCATGAAAGAATAAATCCTGAAAGCGCATAAGAAAAATAATCATAAAAGAAATAAAAATTATTTCAATATAAACATTTCTTAATTATTTGTCTAGGATTGCGTTAACGTATTTCTGGCTCTAATAAAGATGTTTTATCTTTTATCTCCCGCTCTTTCTAGGTCCCGCTATGAATTTTGCCTACTCATAGAAATAGTTCATAGAAATAGTTCATACTCGGATGACTGCCCTCAACTTGTAGGTACCCCACTACTGGATGTCACGAAATACACAACAATCTTTGAAGTTGTCACTCCGTTGGCTCGTGTACAGCCCCCAGAGTTTCAAACCTCACATTTAAATGATAAACAGGACGGACTAACAAACACATTGACAACGGACAGACAGACCGACCGACGCGATGATAGACGCGATGGATACAATAAATGAATTCTACACGAAATGAAAAGAACAAGAATTGACACAAAGCCAATGAACATTAAATAAAATATTTATAAAAAAGAAATAAAAGAAAATAACATTATAAAGCAATTACAATTACACTGAGCACCCTCCCTCTCCTCCCCCCTCTCCAAACGCGAAAACGGCGGAAGCCGGAAGCATCCCATACATTCAAGCAATGAGCACCAAGCTCAAAATCTATATAAGAGAAATTATCTCCCCCTAACTAACTCTGATTCTATCTCTAGGTTTCACTTCCAAGTTCGACCAAGTTCCCGATTTCCCTACAGAGTTAATATTTATGGTTTGCACACTACTGGCCAAAGTACTTCGTTACTTAACTGGGAGTAGCTGAATAGTGCAAGAAGAGTCTCAGGTTGATTTCTCTTCTCAAAAGGTAAACATGCCCACCAACACTTTTATCTTGTTTTGAAAACAGAGAACCAAAGAGTTTAACGGATTTGATAAAAGTAGCTGACAGGTATGACGAAATATACAGGACTTGTGATAGATAATCTGACAGCTAGGAATTACTATGAGCCAATGCCAGATAATGAACAAGTGATGCCTAAATAACCGAGTGACAGACCAGTTAATGAACATATGATGTCTAAATGACAGAGTGATAAGCCAGTTAATAAACCTAAAACATTATCCTCTATTGCACCTCCTCCATTTACCAAGATTGAAGATAGAGCAGAGGACCCACATCTCACCCCAACGGTTAAGACAAAGTGTTTAGAATGAACCAGTAGTGTGATTTAGCTGTTGCAAACCAGGCCAAATTAAATGTTATTGCCCAGGTAACATAAATGTCATAGAACCAAGTGGTGCACCTTATTTTAATACATACATGAATGGACATTGTGTTTCAGTCCTCTGTAACAGTGGTTGCGGAATTGGGTTAGTAATGCACCATAGCGAAGTGAAAGAATGTGACTTCACTAGACAGTTTCAAGCTATCACTCTAGCCAGTGGTGTAAAGGATAAAGTACTCCGTGTGATGATAGACATAGATAGCTATCACTCTAGCCAATGGTGTAAAGGATAAAGTACTCCGTGTGATGATAGACAGTTTCAATCTATCAATCTAACCAATGGTGTAAAGGATAAAGTACTCCGTGTGATGATAGACAGTTTCAAGCTATCACTCTAGCCAGTGTGGTAAAGGATAAAGTACTCCGTGTGATGATAGACAGTTTCAAGCTATTACTCTAGCCAGTGGTGTAAAGGATAAAGTACTCCGTGTGATGATAGACATAGATAGCTATCACTCTAGCCAGTGGTGTAAAGGATAAAGTACTCCGTGTGATGATAGACATAGATAGCTATCACTCTAGCCAGTGGTGTAAAGGATAAAGTACTCCGTGTGATGATAGACATAGATAGCTATCACTCTAGCCAGTGGTGTAAAGGATAAAGTACTCCGTGTGATGATAGACAGTTTCAAGCTATCACTCTAGCCAGTGGTGTAAAGGATAAAGTACTCCGTGTGATGATAGACATAGATAGCTATCACTCTAGCCAGTGGTGTAAAGGATAAAGTACTCCGTGTGATGATAGACATAGATAGCTATCACTCTAGCCAGTGGTGTAAAGGATAAAGTACTCCGTGTGATGATAGACATAGATAGCTATCACTCTAGCCAGTGGTGTAAAGGATAAAGTACTCCGTGTGATGATAGACAGTTTCAAGCTATCACTCTAGCCAGTGGTGTAAAGGATAAAGTACTCCGTGTGATGATAGACATAGATAGCTATCACTCTAGCCAGTGGTGTAAAGGATAAAGTACTCCGTGTGATGATAGACATAGATAGCTATCACTCTAGCCAGTGGTGTAAAGGATAAAGTACTCCGTGTGATGATAGACATAGATAGCTATCACTCTAGCCAGTGGTGTAAAGGATAAAGTACTCCGTGTGATGATAGACATAGATAGCTATCACTCTAGCCAGTGGTGTAAAGGATAAAGTACTCCGTGTGATGATAGACATAGATAGCTATCACTCTAGCCAGTGGTGTAAAGGATAAAGTATTCCGTGTGATGATAGACAGTTTCAAGCTATCACTCTAGCCAGTGGTGTAAAGGATAAAGTACTCCGTGTGATGATAGACATAGATAGCTATCACTCTAGCCAGTGGTGTAAAGGATAAAGTACTCCATGTGATGATAGACATAGATAGCTATCACTCTAGCCAGTGGTGTAAAGGATAAAGTACTCCGTGTGATGATAGACATAGATAGCTATCACTCTAGCCAGTGGTGTAAAGGATAAAGTACTCCGTGTGATGATAGACATAGAATGCTATCACTCTAGCCAGTGGTGTAAAGGATAAAGTACTCCGTGTGATGATAGACATAGATAGCTATCACTCTAGCCAGTGGTGTAAAGGATAAAGTACTCCGTGTGATGATAGACATAGATAGCTATCACTCTAGCCAGTGGTGTAAAGGATAAAGTACTCCGTGTGATGATAGACATAGATAGCTATCACTCTAGCCAGTGGTGTAAAGGATAAAGTACTCCGTGTGATGATAGACAGTTTCAAGCTATCACTCTAGCCAGTGGTGTAAAGGATAAAGTACTCCGTGTGATGATAGACATAGATAGCTATCACTCTAGCCAGTGGTGTAAAGGATAAAGTACTCCGTGTGATGATAGACATAGATAGCTATCACTCTAGCCAGTGGTGTAAAGGATAAAGTACTCCGTGTGATGATAGACATAGATAGCTATCACTCTAGCCAGTGGTGTAAAGGATAAAGTACTCCGTGTGATGATAGACAGTTTCAAGCTATCACTCTAGCCAGTGGTGTAAAGGATAAAGTACTCCGTGTGATGATAGACATAGATAGCTATCACTCTAGCCAGTGGTGTAAAGGATAAAGTACTCCGTGTGATGATAGACATAGATAGCTATCACTCTAGCCAGTGGTGTAAAGGATAAAGTACTCCGTGTGATGATAGACATAGATAGCTATCACTCTAGCCAGTGGTGTAAAGGATAAAGTACTCCGTGTGATGATAGACATAGATAGCTATCACTCTAGCCAGTGGTGTAAAGGATAAAGTACTCCGTGTGATGATAGACATAGATAGCTATCACTCTAGCCAGTGGTGTAAAGGATAAAGTATTCCGTGTGATGATAGACAGTTTCAAGCTATCACTCTAGCCAGTGGTGTAAAGGATAAAGTACTCCGTGTGATGATAGACATAGATAGCTATCACTCTAGCCAGTGGTGTAAAGGATAAAGTACTCCATGTGATGATAGACATAGATAGCTATCACTCTAGCCAGTGGTGTAAAGGATAAAGTACTCCGTGTGATGATAGACATAGATAGCTATCACTCTAGCCAGTGGTGTAAAGGATAAAGTACTCCGTGTGATGATAGACATAGAATGCTATCACTCTAGCCAGTGGTGTAAAGGATAAAGTACTCCGTGTGATGATAGACATAGATAGCTATCACTCTAGCCAGTGGTGTAAAGGATAAAGTACTCCGTGTGATGATAGACAGTTTCAAGCTATCACTCTAGCCAGTGGTGTAAAGGATAAAGTACTCCGTGTGATGATAGACATAGATAGCTATCACTCTAGCCAGTGGTGTAAAGGATAAAGTACTCCGTGTGATGATAGACATAGATAGCTATCACTCTAGCCAGTGGTGTAAAGGATAAAGTACTCCGTGTGATGATAGACATAGATAGCTATCACTCTAGCCAGTGGTGTAAAGGATAAATTATTCCGTGTGATGATAGACAGTTTCAAGCTATCACTCTAGCCAGTGGTGTAAAGGATAAAGTACTCCGTGTGATGATAGACATAGATAGCTATCACTCTAGCCAGTGGTGTAAAGGATAAAGTACTCCGTGTGATGATAGACATAGATAGCTATCACTCTAGCCAGTGGTGTAAAGGATAAAGTACTCCGTGTGATGATAGACATAGATAGCTATCACTCTAGCCAGTGGTGTAAAGGATAAAGTACTCCGTGTGATGATAGACATAGATAGCTATCACTCTAGCCAGTGGTGTAAAGGATAAAGTACTCCGTGTGATGATAGACAGTTTCAAGCTATCACTCTAGCCAGTGGTGTAAAGGATAAAGTACTCCGTGTGATGATAGACATAGATAGCTATCACTCTAGCCAGTGGTGTAAAGGATAAAGTACTCCGTGTGATGATAGACATAGATAGCTATCACTCTAGCCAGTGGTGTAAAGGATAAAGTACTCCGTGTGATGATAGACATAGATAGCTATCACTCTAGCCAGTGGTGTAAAGGATAAAGTATTCCGTGTGATGATAGACAGTTTCAAGCTATCACTCTAGCCAGTGGTGTAAAGGATAAAGTACTCCGTGTGATGATAGACATAGATAGCTATCACTCTAGCCAGTGGTGTAAAGGATAAAGTACTCCGTGTGATGATAGACATAGATAGCTATCACTCTAGCCAGTGGTGTAAAGGATAAAGTACTCCGTGTGATGATAGACATAGATAGCTATCACTCTAGCCAGTGGTGTAAAGGATAAAGTACTCCGTGTGATGATAGACATAGATAGCTATCACTCTAGCCAGTGGTGTAAAGGATAAAGTACTCCGTGTGATGATAGACATAGATAGCTATCACTCTAGCCAGTGGTGTAAAGGATAAAGTATTCCGTGTGATGATAGACAGTTTCAAGCTATCACTCTAGCCAGTGGTGTAAAGGATAAAGTACTCCGTGTGATGATAGACATAGATAGCTATCACTCTAGCCAGTGGTGTAAAGGATAAAGTACTCCGTGTGATGATAGACATAGATAGCTATCACTCTAGCCAGTGGTGTAAAGGATAAAGTACTCCGTGTGATGATAGACATAGATAGCTATCACTCTAGCCAGTGGTGTAAAGGATAAAGTACTCCGTGTGATGATAGACATAGATAGCTATCACTCTAGCCAGTGGTGTAAAGGATAAAGTACTCCGTGTGATGATAGACAGTTTCAAGCTATCACTCTAGCCAGTGGTGTAAAGGATAAAGTACTCCGTGTGATGATAGACATAGATTGCTATCACTCTAGCCAGTGGTGTAAACGATAAAGTACTCCGTGTGATGATAGACATAGATAGCTATCACTCTAGACATAGATAGCAAGTATGTAATGTGTTGAGTGTGCTGACGTGCGATGTGAATATTGTTCTCAATGGTGAGGACACCCACATACACTTGACAGTTTGTGAGTACTCACAACAGAGAAGCTGAAAATTAGAGCAAGTGTGAAGGTATGCCAGGTGAACCAGGAGTAGTCAGTAGTAAGTGTGAAGGTATGCCAGGTGAACCAGGAGTAGTCAGTAGTAAGTGTGAAGGTATGCGAGGTGAACCAGGAGTAGTCAGTAGTAAGTGTGAAGGTATGCCAGGTGAACCCGGAGTAGTCAGTAGTAAGTGTGAAGGTATGCCAGGTGAACCAGGAGTAGTCAGTAGTAAGTGTGAAGGTATGCCAGGTGAATCAGGAGTAGTCAGTAGTAAGTGTGAAGGTGATGCACCGAGAATATTGGCTGAAACTGTCATTGGTGGGGCATGTTGCCAGAAAGTCACACAAGTCTCAGATATGGCAGGAAGGATAATGGATTCTGACTATCAGACTGTGGCTGGACCTGAGTGAGAAAAGGCCTTGTTGACCGATGATTATTTAGAAAAAATATTGATTGAAGACCAAATTCTCAGGATCGTATGCTTGTAAATCTTCTAGGAAAGCTATTGAGTTTCGCTTGAAGAATGCTTTTCTTTGCGTTGTATTATCCTGAATCCAATGCCACTGGTTAGGACTGTTTTAACAGTATTATATGTCCATGGGCCACTGGTCAGGATCCATCCTAACAGCATTATATGTTCATTGGCCAACAGGTCCGTGCCGTCAGATCAGTATTATATGGCCATGGGCCACGGGTCAGGACCGTCTGAACAGTAGTATATGTCCATGGGCCACGGGTCAGGGCAGTCTGAACAGTAGTATATGTCCATGGGCCAGTGGTCAGGGCCGTCTTAACAGTATCAGTATTATATGTCCACGGGACACTGGTCAGGGTAGTCTGAACAGTAGTATATGTCCATGGGCCACGGGTCATGGCCGTCTGAACAGTATTATATGTTCACGTCAAAGCAGTACACAACTACTCACAATAATAAAAATGTATTTATTTATTTATGCTCGTGAGGCCAGGGGCAACAGCACACATGCCCATGGGTTAATGATCATGACATATTTTCGCTGACAGAAATCTTATGAAAAGTTCCACCTCCCACCCTCTAGCTAACAATGACTAATTACATTTATATTGTAGTGTTTAGGTCAGTCCTTAGATACCAATGACTAATTACATATTGTAGTGTTTTGGTCAATCCCTAGTTAACAATGACTAATTACGTATTAATTGTAGTGTTTCAGTCAACCTCTAGTAACTAACTAATAAATACCTAAAGATTGTAGTGTTTCAGTCAACCTCTAGTTGCTAATGACTAATATGGACGGATACATGTCACGTGGTTTCAAATTTAATGGACAGATCTTAGTCGCTGTCCTATCCCCAACACACACGGCATCTTTTCTGTAATAGGTACGTAGATCTGTAACAACGAGCAATGTACAAACCAAGAAATTGATAACTGAACCAAGTGAACCCGAGAAGGAAATGCAACGTGACCCACTTAAGCCAACGCACTGCCAGTAGAAATCGGGAAACTGTAAGCCAACGCACTGCCAGTAGAAATCGGGAAACTGTAAGCCAGCAATTCGTTTCTTTACCGCGCACGCGTGAGCACCACCAGCACTCCGAAATGTATTTTTTTTAATAACAAGTGCCATGTTCTGTTTCTAAGAAGTAAATGTCAATAAAAGCACACAGATATCTTGCGAGTTGTGACAAAAGGAATAAGATGTTGATGAAATTAAAATAATTTTTCAGAAGTTAAATGACACAAAGAAACAGTAATATTCTTGCTTAATGCCAGACATAAACAATCCAAGTATTTAAATACAAACATTTCTTTATTTTTAGGGCGAGACTAAACTCTAATAGTTAGAAAAGGGAAATAACTGTGACTTTCAACATATTCCAACAAATTAGAAGTCGTCTGTCACTTTCAGTTATTGTCAGATCTAGATGGAAAATAACTTATTATCAAATTAAATTACTCTAATATTTTTGTGAACACCCACCGACTGTGGAATCAGAAACGGCATAATCGACAAAGTACTCTGCTGCCAGGGGTAAAAACAAAAATCATACGGTTTGTGCTGACTCCCAGTACAATGAAAACATGTTGTGCTGACTCTCAGTACAATGAACATATTTTCAATCTGAGAACCTCCCATCCCCTAACTACACTTATACATTTTTGACCCGTGCACTTATGTTGCCATTAATCGTCCAAACCAGTAAATATGAGTAGATATTATGTGTAATATACATTGCCGATCAAGATTATTAGACTGGTGTTATGAGCAAATCGGTCTGGTGAAATAGACACCCTCATTCAGCCTGTTACAGACAAACTGTCCGGAAATAAGGAGAAATATGGTCAACTGCTATGCCACTCGCCACTAGCGTAATTTATGACCACTAACATTCGTGTAAATAACACCATCACCACTAGTATATGCTATGACCACTAACATTCGTGTAAATAACACCATCACCACTAGTATAAGCTATGACCATAACATTCGTGTAAATAAATCTATCATTGTGCCCTGTCTATACCTGTTAATCTTTTCCTGTTTGTTTCTTTATTTTAATTTTTTTACCAAACCAATCCTGGGAGTTCATCTAATTACTGAAACAGTTAAAAAGTGAGAAAATTTTGAGATAAAATAAAAGTATGAATTAATATTCCTGTCATTTTCATTGCTCTTAATTAGTTGAACGGAAACAGTCGATCTTGAAATTGTGGGAAACGTTCTGCAGTAATATCAGATCGGTGCTGCTCATGAACTGAATTTATGATTGTGCATTAGAAACAGTTTTTGTAAAGATGTTTGTGTTGAACATTTTTCATATATTGTACACAAACTGTAGTATTTCACTGCTAAAGTACTTTACTAGTCATTATTCTGGAGTTAATCATTCTTCATATATTGTAAAAAATATGTAGTATTTCACTGCTAAAGTACTTTAGTAGATTTCTGAATTAAGTTATTATTGCGTTTAGTACTAATGTAGTTTTAAGAATGTGCCTATGTGATAGAGATATTTGACTCTACAAGGACAGAGAAAGGTGTCCATATGATACAGCTGTTTGACTTTACAAGAACAGAGAAGGCAAGTTACAGGTGAAAGACTAGGAAGAATGATACATAATCGAGGCCCTGACATTTCTAGATGCTTATGAGTGTGGATGTTGTGTGTGTGTGTGTGTGTGTGTGTGTGTGTGTGTGTGTGTGTGTGTGTGTGTGTGTGTGTGTGTGTGTGTGTGTGTGTGTGTGTGTGTGTGTGTGTGTGTGTGTAAAATGAATATTATTAAATGAATACAAGAAAGTTCCCATAGAGTAAATTAAAACAACAAGGAACAAAACAATTCTCCGTATCTAGATGCGTGACGTTATTTGACGACATATTCCAGTATTCATTATTTTCTTTTTTGACGACAAACATTTCATTAGCACAGGCGTCCAAATAGAAGCCAGAAACTGTTTCCAGCGGGATTCTGATTGTGATCTCACAGGGATAATTTACGTGGTAAGTGCTAAAGGAATGACAACACATAGGGATAAATAAGGTTCTACGCACTTAAGGAACGCCTACACACAGAGATACGTAAGGTTTTAAATACTTAAGTAACGTCTACACACAGGTATAATTTACATTGTAAGTGCTTAAAGAACACATGCACAAAAGTATAATTCATGTTGTAAGTGCTAAAGGAGCGCCTACATGCAGGGATAATTAAGGTTCTAACTACTTAAGTAACGTCTACACACAAGTATAATTAATGTTGTAAATGCTTAAGGAACGACTACACTAATGGATTATTTACGTTGTAAGTGATTGAGGAACGTTTACACACGGGAATAATTAAAGTTTTAAGTGCTTAAGTAAGGCCTACACACAGGGATAATTAAGGTATTAAGTACTTAAGGAAGCCTACACACATGGATATTTAAGGTTTAATATAATTAAGGAACGCATACACACATGGATAGTTAAGGAACAGCTACACACCGAGATAAGTAAGGACTAAATACTTAAGGTACTCCTTCACACTTCCTGGGTTAAGCAAAAATCTAAGTGTACATTAATAAATATTTTCATCCACTTAAGGTGATACTCTTATCGGTGCTGAGATAAGACCATATTACGATGTTAACGTTGTTGGCTACTGATTGCGAATACAGAACTCAACGGTAGCGTATTTTTGAAAGGCTTGTAATTTATTGTTAGTATTAAATCTTTTGACGACGTCCTTTGTAAAACTTATCTATTTATAAATCACGTTGCAAGTATTAAATCTTTTGATGACGTCCTTGGTAAAACTTATCTATTTATAGTTTACGTTGTTAATATTAAATCATTTATGTCTTAGGAATGACCTCCAAGGTATCTGTATTTGACCTAACTCTGCAATGTTTGGAAAGAGAAACGTATTTAGATTGATTGAACTCTCCGATAACTGAGGGTTGGTGGCGCTGTTATTAGACAAAAGTTAGTGTACGTCACCTTTAAGTCACCAACAACGGAGACAACGACAACAACAACAACAACAAGAGAATGCCAGCCCACGCCACAACCAACACCAGAAGAGGGCAAAAAAAAAGAAAAGACGGGGTCACCACCACATATTAGGAGGCAACAACAGCGCCCTCAACAACAACAACAACAACAACCGCAACATCAACGCTGACACCAACATCAACGACAACAACGATAACAAGAATGGCCATACTACGAGCCGAGCAACTTTACCCCTCTTGGGGATTCTTTAACCATCCAATGGCAGATATGATTCAACTGTTGCTCGGCAATTTGTACTGGCCACAAGCGCCCGCCTTTAGACATCCCAACGGACACAGGGGACAGCCATGGCAGCAACAACAACAACAACGACAACGCTACCAGTGACGAGGTCGAGAGGTTGAACAAACCGGGCCCATGTACACACTGGTTATAGATTTGGTGTGTTACTAGCCTGGGCTCTGTGAGACACCCCTCTCCTCACCATAACATCAGGAATAACTACAACAACACAACGCCAACGTCAGGAACAACAACATCAATTCTAACCCACCGATTACCGAGTTTGGAGCCCGCCTTCGCCGGCCAGACATGTTTTAGTAACGGACGCACGCAGCAGAAAGGCCCCCGTACATTAAGAATTAATAGATATTCAATTCTGTTATAAGACATATTTAACTGTGCGTCAGAGTTGTAAATAATTATTTAAGTATAATGCAAATGTTACTGTACGTCATAAATAGATATTTAAGTATAATGCAAATGTTACTGTACGTCATACTTATAAATAGATATTTAATTCTATATCGAAACATGTATTCCAGTGCTTGTGCGACTTCAAGTTTAGGGGAGAAGGAAAAGTTGAAGACAGACAGTTTGGAGAAGGGAAAGTTGAAGACAGACAGTTTGGAGAAGGGAAAGTTGAAGACAGACAGTTAGGAGAAGGAATGTGATAGACAGACAGTTTGGAGAAGGGAAAGTTGAGGACAGACAGTTTGGAGAAGGAATGTGATAGACAGACAGTTTGGAGAAGGGAAAGTTGAAGACACTTTAAAGAAGTTAAAGCTAGAAGACAGATAGTTTGGAGAAGACAGATAGTTTGGAGAAGACAGATAGTTTGGAGAAACGTGACCGAATATAAGGGAATGCCCTGGGTTTTACAGGTCAATATTTAAAAAAACATAACCCTGTGTGAGTCAAGGTCAAGGAACAACGTGTACTTGCATGATAAACTGAGAAGGAAAATATATAGATTTTAAATATTTTGCTTTTTAAATATAATGTATGTATCACTAATATATTCAACGTGGTATGTAGGAAATACGATTAATAATACTAAATGAACGCTGTTTTATTACTTGCTGATTTTTGCCCTTTGTAGGAAATACGATTAATAATACTAAATGAACGCTGTTTTATTACTTGCTGATTTTTTCCCTTTGTAGGAAATACGATTAATAATACTAAATGAACGCTGTTTTATCCCTTATGATTGCTGCCCTTTGTGGTAAATACGTTTAATAATACTGAATGAACGCTATTATATCCCTTGCTGATTGTTGCCCTTTGTAGGAAATATGATTAACAATATTGAATAATTGCTGTTTTATCCCTTGATTGTTGCCCTTTGTTTTCGATTTATGTTTTATAGCGCCAAAATGCTAAAGTAGCTACTTAAAACTGGGTGTTCCAATAGCCGACAAACTTTTTTCCAATGTATTTACATTAGATAATTTAATAATCTTGACACGCCAACCTATAACATTTCGGATATAATTCCACAGACGTGAGTAAATGAAATAAAGAGTCGTGTTGTCTTCATGTTGTCTTAGTGTTGTTAATGACATAGTACGTAATGATCTATCTTAGTATTAAGACAAATCTTCAAGTAATGTCGGTACGATATACTGTAAATAAACTGTTGTGTTCCAATGTGGATAAAGGTCTAGGTACGAGTGTAGCCTGGACAGAAACGAACACTGCGTTAGGATCAGAAGGTATCCAAAAGTGGATTGAAATTCTTTCTGAGAAAAGTTTTGTGCACTCAGTCCAATCATCTCGCGCGTACATTTCGAGCAAAAAAAAAAGTATATCATTTCTCACAGATATGTAAACATAAACTTCTAGCAGCAATAGATCATTTCTTCGCACCGAAAGACACGTAACTTCGAGCAAAAATAGATCACTTCCCCACACAGACACACGTAAACTTCGAGCAAAAATAGATCACTTCCCCACACAGACACACGTAAACTTCGAGCAAAAATAGATCACTTCCCCACACAGACACACGTAAACTTCGAGCAAAAATAGATCACTTCCCCACACAGACACACGTAAACTTCGGGCACAAATTAGGTCACTTCCCTGCACGGGCAGACACGTAAACTTCGGGCACAAAATATATCATTCCTCCTGACAGACAGACACGTAAATAATGTCCTTCGTCAATTGTGAGTGTTTAACTCCTTATACTAACGGACTTAAAACAATCGTAACACGTGACTTTAGAAAAGTAAAATGATGTCTTTCCCTAATGTGAATGTTTTAGATATTACACTAATAGCTTTGAAACATTGTGATTGTTTTAGATATTACACTAATAGCTTTGAAACATTGTGATTGTTTCAGATATTACACTAATAGCTTTGAAACATTGTGATTTTTTCAGATATTACAATAATAGCTTTGAAACATTGTGATTGTTTCGGATAGTACACTAATGAGAGTGATTAATACAAGGAAGGTGTTTAGTACATTAAAAGTGTTTAAAACAATGAGAGTGATTAATAAAATGAAAGTGATTAATACAATAAACGTTTTTAATACAATAAGAGTGTTTAATACAATGAGAGTGATTAATACAATGAAAGTATTTTTTAATAAAATAATTTTTTAAAAAAATAATCAAAGATTTAATACAATTAGATTGTTTATCACAATGAGTGTTTGAAGGAATTCAAACATATTAAAATATGCAGATTTTCCATTTAGAAGAATTGGAAGTAAATGAAAATTATAGAATGTTCTCATTCAATATTGAGCTATGTTGCATTGGTCACTTGTATAAATCGTCGGCTATATAGATAAAACGCGTGTTATGTTGCAATGGTCTCTTGTCTAAATCGCCGGCTATATAGTTAAAACGCGTGTTATGTTGCAATGGTCTCTTGTCTAAATCGCCGGCTATATAGATAAAACGCGTGTTATGTTGCAATGGTCTCTTGTCTAAATCGCCGGCTATATAGATAAAACGCGTGCTATGTTGCAATGGTCTCTTGTATAAATCGCTGCCTATAGAGATAGGATTTCCATGTATTAATCGATTTATCATTTCTCTGTTTATTTATCATTTTTTATAATAACGGTAATTGTGTTGTCTGGACTAACTCTTTTTCCCACAATGTTTACACTTACAGTAGTTTGCGTTTGGAAACCTATACAATATTCTGAATGTTGTTCACTGTGGTCGGATTGATTTATGAGACTCTTTTAGAAGTTTCGGTCTGGAAGTCTATACAAACTTATAAATGCTGTTCACTGTGGTCAGTTTGATTTATTAGATACTTGTAGTAATTTGTGTTTTGAAGTCCATATTGTAGATGCTGTTCAGTGTGGTCAGATTGATTTATTAGACATTTGTACTAGTTTGGGTTTGGAAGTCTATATTGTAAATGCAGTTCACTGTGGTCGGATTGATTTATGAGACTCTTGTGGTAGTTTTGATTTGGAGGTCTATACAGTCTTATAACTGCAGTTCACTGAGGTCAGATTGATTTATTAGACATTTGTATTAGTTTGGGTTTGGAAGTCTATACAGTCTTATAAATGCAGTTCACTATGATCAGATTGATTTATTAGACTCCTGGCATTTGGAAAGCAGTAATGTGCAGAAACTATTGTTCCTTTACTATTATTGAATCAAAATGCTGCTTTAATTCATTTTTGTTCTTGTGTTCGTAAGTGTGTGTATTCATGCGTGCATGTTATTATGTGGGTACATATTAGTTCTACATAAACTCGAAAGTACTATATATAAATCTCAAGCAAACTGTATCATTTTCATCGACATATTCTTTCACATGAAAATTCTATTCATTTAATAAATCGGCACAAGGAAAACAATTTAATTGCCGGCTTCATGCACTGATGATATCTGCCTCACGCCCCCACAAGGCAGCACGGGTCTTTCTGGACAATATATCTAGGCCATTTTAAAGTAGACATATATTTTACAAATTATTTCTAGTTATGTCAGTAATGCATGTGCTCGTGAACATATTTCCGGAAGTGTGTACCAGAAAACCGTCCTGTGTGATTGTTAGCAAGTGCATGTGTCTATATGTATACACTCGACACTCTTCAGTTTGGCGTCATTTAGACATTCTGATTTTCATTTATGGGGAGCGCTTCCGGCCTAGAACGGTTCGCGCTTGGAGTTGGGGGTTGGGGGCGTGTATTGTATAGCCAGGTATCCTAGGTGTGACTTCATTCAGCCAATACCGGAGCAAACGGTATTCAAATGCTATAACAATTCTCCGACAGGTCAGGTTGTTTCTATCTTTTATCAGCCTGACGTAAATAAATGTAAGTGCAGTACCACTGTTTCTTACTTTTAAAGAGACGAGAGCATGACTGTTTTGTAATTTTCAAATGCCTTGCTTAATTGGTCACCTAACGTGTTCAGGGACATTGACACGTTTCAAAACAGTTTAGTGTCGACCGCTTTACAAATGTTGACAGTATTTGTACGGCCGCTTTACAATTGCTAGGAGTTTAAATGATGACCGCTTTACAAATGTTGACAGTATTTGTACGGCCGCATTACAATTGCTAGGAGTTTAAATGATGACAGCTTTACAAATGTTGACAGTATTTGTACGGTCGCTTTACAATTGCTAGGAGTTTAAATGATGACCGCTTTACAAATGTTGACAGTATTTGTACGGCCGCATTACAATTGCTAGGAGTTTAAATGATGACCGCTTTACAAATGTTGACAGTATTTGTACGGCCGCTTTACAATTGCTAGGAGTTTAAATGATGACCGCTTTACAAATGTTGACAGTATTTGTACGGCCGCATTACAATTGCTAGGAGTTTAAATGATGACCGCTTTACAAATGTTGACAGTATTTGTACGGCCGCTTTACATTTGCTAGGAGTTTAAATGATGACCGCATTACAAATGTTGACAGTATTTGTACGGCCGCATTACAATTGCTAGGAGTTTAAATGATGACCGCTTTACAAATGTTGACAGTATTTGTACGGCCGCTTTACAATTGCTAGGAGTTTAAATGATGACCGCTTTACAAATGTTGACAGTATTTGTACGGCCGCATTACAATTGCTAGGAGTTTAAATGATGACCGCTTTACAAATGTTGACAGTATTTGTACGGCCGCTTTACATTTGCTAGGAGTTTAAATGATGACCGCTTTACAAATGTTGACAGTATTTGTACGGCCGCATTACAATTGCTAGGAGTTTAAATGATGACCGCTTTACAAATGTTTACAGTATTTGTACGGCCGCTTTACAATTGCTAGGAGTTTAAATGATGACCGCTTTACAAATGTTGACAGTATTTGTACGGCCGCTTTACAATTGCTAGTAGTTTAAATGATGACCGCTTTACCAATGCTGACAACAGTTCTCGTGACGACCACTTCAGATTTTATTACAAATTAATTGCAAATTAATTACAAATACAAACTTTTTTTAATGTTCGATTTACAAATGCTAACAGTTTTAGTGACGACCGCTTTACAGATGCTAAGAATTAGAGTAATGACTCTTTACAAATGCTAACAGTTATAGTGATGACTCTTTACAAATGCTATAAGTTATAGTGATGACTCTTTACAAATACTCTAAGTTATAGTGATGATTGTTTACAAATGCTATAAGTTATAGTGATGAATCTTTACAAATGCTATAATTTATAGTGATGACCATTTACAAATGCTAACAGTTAAAGTGATGACCCTTGACAAATGCTATAATTTATAGTGATGACCCTTTACAAATGCTAACAGTTAAAGTGATGATACAAATGCTATAATTTATAGTGATGACCCTTTACAAATGCTATAAGTTATAGTGATGACCCTTTACAAATGCTATAAGTTATAGTGAAGACTCTTTACAAATGCTATAAGTTATAGTGATGACTCTTTACAAATACTAACAGTTATAGTGATGACTCTTTACAAATACTGTAAGTTATAGTGATGATTCTTTACAAATGCTAACAGTTAAAGTGATGACCCTTTATAAATGCTATAATTTATAGTGATGACCCTTTACAAATGCTATAATTTATAGTGATGACCCTTTACAAATACTGTAAGTTATAGTGATGATTCTTTACAAATGCTAACAGTTAAAGTGATGACCCTTTACAAATGCTATAATTTATAGTGATGACCCTTTACAAATGCTATAATTTATAGTGATGATCCTTTACAAATGCTATAATTTATGGTGATGACCCTTTACAAATACTATAATTTATAGTGATGACCCTTTACAAATGCTATAATTTATAGTGATGACCCTTTACAAGTTTTTTTCAGACATTTCGATCAATACGCTTCAGAAAAGTGATTAAGTAATACTCTCTCTCTCTCTCTCTCTCTCTCTCTCTCTCTCTCTCTCTCTCTCTGAGTTACACATAACTTGGCAGACTATGTAGCAGGCTACATCTTTTGAAGCACTACTTAGGAAATCTACAAGTATTTACTTATAAAACATAAGTAGTAATACAGTATATATTTATAAATATTTATTCATAAAATATCAGTAGTAATATATTAGATATCCACAATTATATATTTAGAAAATTATCATTAGTAATACATGAGAAATCTATAATTATTTACTAAAACTATTGTCATTTACAGAGAGTTCATTGCGGATAGTAAGTAATCAAATATAACGGCTTGATTTTACAGCAACAACATCGAAATCAAAGAATGTCTGTCAGTTTGTACAATATAAATATATTATAACTTTAAGAAATGTGTCACTTTGTACAATATAAATAAATTATAACTATAAGAAATGTGTCACTTTGTACAATATAAATAAATTATAACTATAAGAAATGTGTCACTTTGTACAATATAATATATTATAACTATAAGAAATGTGTCACTTTGTACAATATAAATAAATTATAACTTTAAGAAATGTGTCACTTTGTACAATATAAATAAATTATAACGTTAAGAAATGTGTCACTTTGTATAATATAATATATTATAACTATAAGAAATGTGTCACAGGGTAAATATAAATATATTATAACTTTAAGAAATGTGTCACAGGGTAAATATAAATATATTATAACTTTAAGAAATATGTCACAGGTTAAATATAAATATATTATAACTTTAAGAAATGTGTCACAGGGTAAATATAAATATATTACAACTTAAAGAAATGTGTCACATTCTTCAATATAAATGTAGTATAACTTTAAGAAATGTTTCGTAATGTACAATATAAATATATTCTAACTTTATTAATGTGTCACAGCGTTCAATATAAATATTCGTATTTTATCTTTAAGAAATGGAGTGGTTATTATATAACTTGCCACAAATCAATTAGATAGAAGTTGTGATTTACGATATACGGATTGCGAATATATAGAAAGTTAGAATTTTGAAATTGAAACAAAATATAATTACTATAGGTAATGACCCGAATAGTTAGACATGTATAAGACGTTCAGATTCGTTTTGCTTTTCTAATTTGTTTAAATGTAAAGAGCAATTTGCTCTTTGTGCCCCTTTAGCGTGTAGTTCCTTTAGCGTGTAGTTCCTTTAGCGTGTAGTTCCTTTAGCGTGTAGTTCCTTTAGCGTGTAGTTCCTTTAGAGTGTAGTTCCTTTAGCGTTTGCAAATTGCACCTATAGTCTTAACCACTGTCTTTAGTCACGCCTCGCTTGATTAGTTTTAAAGAGCACCTTAAACACTGTCCTTAGTCTCGCATCGCTTGATTATTTCTAAAGACTGAACTAAGTTAAGGCTCGCCTGATTAGTTCTAAAGAGCGTTTGGTACTAGAATTTAATATATGTTTGAATGAATTGTGCAGTACTCTGATTCTGAACTAGTATCATAAACAAAAACTGTTTCACAGCCGATGTAGTTTCTGTGATCATGCGAACGTAAAACGTAATTATTTCTATTTCATATTTCTGTCTTCAAACTTGTAATTTGTGTATTCCATGTCATGGATTTGGATTCTACAGAGGGCCACAATTGTTTTGTATTTTCGACATATTCTTTGAATTTACCGATTTACAAAATTAAAGATATTTGAAACATAATTCAAAATGCATCGATATATATTTAAACCAAACCATATCTAATATTCTTTTAGGTGTAATTTACGAAAAGTAATAATAGAGCATTAAAGATAAATGGCCAGATTTAGTGGACAGTACTTCTGTATTTATTGAAATTTACGAAAAGTAATTGTAACAGTTAATTCAGAAAGACCAAATTTAGTAACCAGTACTTCATCATGTATTTGTGATATTAATAGTTACAGTTAATCCCGAATGACCAGATTACTGTCCAATACTTCATTATTATTCTGAGGTCTCTTTGTAGCCCGCACGTTTTTAGACATATCTAAGCCATCATAATAATTTATTCGCAGTCACCTTCAACCCACCACATTCACTTTATCCCTCCACCCACTCTTTCATCAGAAGTATGCACACGACAAGGATCAGCACTTGCACATGCACAAGTACAGAAACACCATTATTTAATAAAAATGACTGGCAATGACGTCATCACAACATATAACCTCACCCGTAATCACCAACACTCACCAACACACAGCATTATTTGCTAAATATATCTTTCAATGATGTCATCACAACACATATCCTCACCCGTAATCTCCAACGCACAATATTATTTTCTAAACATGGCTGACAATGACGTCATAAAATCACATATCATCACTCGTAATCTCCAATGTACAACATTACTAAGCGTGACAGACAATGACATCATAACAACACATAACCCCACCCATAATCTCAAACACACAGCATTATTTAATAAACATGGCTGACAACACACAACGCGTTTTGCCCTCAAAGGATAACCAACTATAATTGCGTACAATACCACTACATACACGCACACACACTCACACCAACACACAGTGACGCACATACTTAGTCAAAAGGGAACAACCCACTGACAAAAAGGCACGATATATTAACAATGCACTTTCAGAACACCAGATACACAGACGATGACTACAACGGTAAAGACATTAACCACCCACCCTAACAACACTAGACACAAAGACATTAACCACACACCCTAACAACACTAGACACAAAGACAATAACACAGTGCAAAATTCATTAACAACACACCTTTACTACAGTAGATACAAAGATAATAACCACAAAGTAAAAGACATTACCCATTGACGTTCACAACACTAGATATACATACAATAACCACAGTGGAAAAGCATTAACCACACAACTTCATAGCATTAGACACACAGACACAATATCCAAAATGGAATAGGCATTAACCACATAATTCCAACGGTCCTAAGAAAATGAAAATCGTAGCCAACTTACTACTAGTATTGTTCTTTCTTTTTAATGAAATCGTTTTGCTGACGTCACTGAAGTGATAGACAATAAAAGAGTTCTTGACGATTGATGACGTGTTTTTAAAATCAGTCTGAAAGAAGTGTGTGTATGTGTGTGTGTGTGTGTGTGTGTGTGTGTGTGTGTGTGTGTGAGAGAGAGAGAGAGAGAGAGAGAGAGAGAGAGAGAGACAGAGACAGAGACAGAGACAGAGAGAGAGAGAGAAGTTAAGGGGAAGAGAAAAAACTTTGGGGACTGAGCTAACGTGCGGCACTAGTAACATTTATGCTATTGAAAACACAGAACGTAAGGTCTCTAGTGTTACATTAGTTTTAATTTCCATGACTTTTGTTTAGTTTTACATTAGTTTTAATTTCCATGATTTATGTCCAGTGTTACATTAGTTTTATTTTCCATGAATGTTGTCCAGTGTTACATTAGTTTTAATTTCCATGATTTCTGTCCAGTGTTACATTAGTTTTATTTTCAATGAATTTTGTCCAGTGTTACATTAATTTTAATTTCCATGACTTCTTTCCAGTGTTACATTAGTTTTAATTTCCATGATTTCTATTCAGTTTTACATTAGTTTTAATTTCCATGACTTTTTTTCCAGTTTTACATTAGTTTTAATTTAAAGAGTACAAGTCTACTTAAACTTTCCAGAAATTGGGTTTAGTGTTACATATGTATTTCTTTTCAGATGTTATGTTTTGTACTTTCTTTGTTTAGTGCTATATAATACGTTTTTTTGCAGATGTTACATTTGTTGTGTATTTTCAATTGTTTTTAGTTCTACACAATGTATGTATTTTTCCAGATGTTACATTTCTATACTTCGCTATTAGTACCTCATAATATACATATTTTATTTCACATAATATACTTATAACCCTTCATTTTCTTCTAATGCTACATTAAATATGCATTTATTTCCATATATTACATTTGTATATCTTCCATTGTATTTAGTGCTACACAATGTAAGATTTTTTGTAGATGCTAGTAGTGTATACTTTATCTTTTATGCAATATATGCATTTATTTGCAGACGTTATATTGGTATAATGCCCCTTGTATTTAGTGTTATAAAATATATGTATTTCTTTCCAGACTTTATATTGGTATAATGCCCCTTGATTTTTGTGTTACAAAATAAATGTATTTCTTTCCGTATCCCACATCCCGATTCGTATCTACAGGAGTCGTGAATAAGGTCGTCAAAAGTGCTTGCTTGCTACTAGACTTTCTTATACACCTCGCGCATCTAGATTTTTTATTTCGTTAATTTAAAAATATATTATATATAATGATGTAAGGTCGAGCGAAGTTTTACGTCATAGGCTAATACTCTTCCAGGCCAACTTTCATCATACACGTCACAAATTAAATTACTATGCTTTATGTCCTTGAATGCATTTCATAACTACTATCGAATCCATAGATTGATATTTAAATTGAACACTTTAATGAACATGTGCCTGTCTTAGCTGTGGTAAAATGCAAACATGATTGATCAGTGAACAATATAATGCATTTGCAAAGGGGCTCACAACTCACATTTCAATATATCCGCCTATATTTCAACACTTTATGCAGTTGAGGTGTTGGGTGTGTCTCGAAACAGAACACACTTTGAAGTCACTAGAGAAAGGATGGCTTGGAAATACAGGAATTTTCTTTTTATTAAACTAGTGGGCTACCATATGTCCAGGTCAAGGAAATCAGTGCATATTGCCGCTAGTGTGACTATAACTACGCGTCGATAAACTACATATACTTTGTTACTTTTGTGACCATAACTAAGATTTGATACGATATAAATTGTTACTATAACTAATCTTTGAGACCATAACTGCTCTTTGAAAAGTTACACATTGTTTCTCTTGTGACTTTAACTGCTCTTTGATAAGTTACAAATTGTTACTCTTGTGACTTTAACTGCTCTTTGATAAGTTACACATTCCTACTCTTGTGACTTTAACTGCTCTTTGATAAGTTACACATTGTTACTCTTGTGACTTTAACTGCTCTTTGAAAAGTTACACATTGTTACTCTTGTGACTATAACTAATCTTGTATAAGCTACAAATTTGACCTTTGTGACAATAATTGACTTCGATAAGTCATACATTTTTATTTTAGTGATTATAAGTGTTCAGTGATAAGTTACTAGAACTGCTCTTTAATAAGTTACACAATTTACTGTTGTGACTAGAACTGCTCTTTAATAAGTTACACAATTTACTGTTGTGACTAGAACTGCTCTTTAATAAGTTACACAATTTACTGTTGTGACTAGAACTGCTCTTTAATAAGTTACACAATTTACTGTTGTGACTAGAACTGCTCTTTAATAAGTTACACAATTTACTGTTGTGACTAGAAATACGCTTTAATGAATTACACATTGCTACTGTTGTGACTAGAACTAAAGTTTGATAAATTGCTATTTTTTCTATAACCGGCTTCGACACGTTACAAAGTGTTACAAATTCTTACTGTTATGTCTATAAATGGCTTCGTTGAGTTACACATTTTGTTACTGTTGTGACTATAACTGGCTTCGACAAGTTACACATTGTTGACTATAACTGGATTCGATAAATAGCACATTGTTACAGTTGTGACTATAACTGGCTTCGATATGTTACACATTGTTATTGTTGTGTCTAAAACTGCGTTTCGACATGTTGCATATTGCTACGGTTGTGACTATAATTACGCGTTGATAAGCTACATATTGTTAATATTGTGACTATAACTGTGCCTTAATTGCGGAATTAGTTGGTACTCATTATTCGCGTTTTGTAGGAAAGTTACAATGTTAGTGATTTGTGTGAATGTTACAAATAACACTTTCCACTAGGTGTTGGTCAATGCATTGGTGTTTCAAATACATTTCTCTACAGGTTATGAATTTGTGAGTGATAGTGGTCCTGTTCATCTGGCTGTGACGATTGTATCAAAAATGGATTTGCTCTATTTCTAAGACTGAAGATTGTGTCAAAAATTGGTGTGCTCTGTTCCCAAGGCTGTGGTAATTGTGTCAAAATGGATTTGCTCTGTTCCCAAGGCTGTGGTAATTGTGTCAAAATGGATTTGCTCTGTTCCCAAGGCTGTGGTAATTGTGTCAAAATGGATTTGCTCTGTTCCCAAGGCTGTGGTAATTGTGTCAAAAAGGATTTGCTCTGTTCCCAAGGCTGTGGTAATTGTGTCAAAATGGATTTGCTCTGTTCCCAAGGCTGTGGTAATTGTGTCAAAAAGGATTTGCTCTGTTCCCAAGGCTGTGGTAATTGTGTCAAAATGGATTTGCTCTGTTCCCAAGGCTGTGGTAATTGTGTCAAAATGGATTTGCTCTGTTCCCAAGGCTGTGGTAATTGTGTCAAAATGGATTTGCTTTGTTCCCAAGGCTGTGGTAATTGTGTCAAAATGGATTTGCTTTGTTCAAATGCTACGATGATTGCGTCATGATGGATTTGCTCTGTTTCCAAAGGATGTGATGATACTGCGAGCATTGGATTTGCTCATTTCCGAATGCAGTGATGATTGTGTCAAAATTGTCTTTGCTCTGTTTTCGTGGATGTACCGATTGTGTCAAAATTGGATTTGCACTGTTTTCGTGGATGTGATTGTGTCAAGATTGGATTTTTCCTGTTTTCGTGGATGTACTAATTGTGTCAGGATAAGATTTTCCCTGTTTTTGTGGATGTACTAATTGTGTCAGGATTTGATTTGTTCTGTTTTCGTGGTGGATGTACTGAAGGTTGTGGTGATTTTCATGGTTTACTGTAACGACATTGAAGACACTATGTTCTTCAGAATGTGATCATTACAAGACGTTAAAATTATTATGTTCTTCAGAATGTGATCATTACAAGACGTTAAAATTAGTATGTTATTCAGTCTGTGATCATTACAAGACGTTACAATTATTATGTTCTTCAGAATGTGATCATTACAAGACGTTACAATTATTATGTTCTTCAGACTGTGATCATTACAAGACGTTAAAATTAGTATGTTATTCAGTCTGTGATCATTACAAGACGTTACAATTATTATGTTCTTCAGAATGTGATCATTACAAGACGTTAAAATTGCTGTGTTCTTCAGAATGTGATCATTACAAGACGTTAAAATTATTATGTTCTTCAGAATGTGATCATTACAAGACGTTAAAATTATTATGTTCTTCAGAATGTGATCATTACAAGACGTAAAAATTATTATGTTCTTCAGAATGTGATCATTACAAGACGTTAAAATTATTATGTTCTTCAGAATGTGATCATTACAAGACGTTAAAATTATTATGTTCTTCAGAATGTGATCATTACAAGACGTAAAAATTATTATGTTCTTCAGAATGTGATCATTACAAGACGTTAAAATTATTATGTTCTTCAGACTGTGATCATTACAAGACGTTAAAATTATTATGTTCTTCAGAATGTGATCATTACAAGACGTTAAAATTATTATGTTCTTCAGAATGTGATCATTACAAGACGTTAAAATTATTATGTTCTTCAGAATGTGATCATTACAAGACGTTAAAATTATTATGTTCTTCAGAATGTGATCATTACAAGACGTAAAAATTATTATGTTCTTCAGAATGTGATCATTACAAGACGTTAAAATTATTATGTTCTTCAGAATGTGATCATTACAAGACGTTAAAATTATTATGTTCTTCAGAATGTGATCATTACAAGACGTTAAAATTATTATGTTCTTCAGAATGTGATCATTACAAGACGTAAAAATTATTATGTTATTCAGTCTGTGATCATTACAAGACGTTAAAATTGCTGTATTCATCTCCTGTAGCATGAGTACTCTTATAAAGAGCTCTTAAACAAGTGATCTTAAATACATTGACACATGATGTACATGTATATGTGATCTTAAATACATTGACACATGATGTACATGTATATGTGATCTTAAATACATTGACACATGATGTACATGTTTATGCAATGATCAGCAGTTATTGCACAAATACAAACTGTCAAGCGCTTATGTATATTTCTGTTATGTTAGTGAATAATTTATGTGTATGAAGCAACATAATGCTTATGAGTTGGTATGGTATTATTAATTTTACAATTTTTTACAATTCCAGTTTTAAGAAATGAGTTAAGATGTTTTTTTCCTGTAAAAAGAACTGTAATATGTTTATGAATGAATAATAATTATTATCCTCTTACAAAGATAACTTTTGGAAATATTGTCGTTTGAAAGTAATGGTTAATAAAATTTAATCATATTAAATACACACATTTCTGATTGCATAATTACACAAATCTCTATTTCTTGTAAGAAAATTAATAGATCTATATATCTGGTTGAAATATTCAATAGGTCCATATTTGTTATTGTAAAATTCGGTTCACCGACAAATGCGCGCCCCGATGACGCGTTCTGTCCCTAACTCTAAACCTAAACCTAACCCTAACCTAACTCTAACCCAAACCCCTAATCCTAAACCTAACCCTAACCATAACATAACCCGAACCTAAACCTAACCCTAACCCTAACCCTATCGGGCATATGTCGGTGTGCGCAATTGTCGTTCGCGCATTTGATGGGTCATCGTAACATTCAATAGATCTGTTCTGCATTCATTATAAACACATATATAATGTCGTACCCCTCATAATATCCTCGTTTATTATTTCTTTTCAGGACAAATTTCTCAAAGGTTCAGTCGAAGCGAACAACAAACAATGAACGTTAGTGGAAACACTTCCATAGCGGAGGATGAAACAGGTCATTAAATGGGTCATTAAATGGGTCTTTAAATGGGTCATCCCTTTTATTAAGAACATTTCTTTCTCTACCTTTCTTTCAACACTGACGCGCACATACACGCATTGCACTCGTACCACATCTATCTATCTATCTATCTATCTATCTATCTATCTATCTATCTATCTATCTATCTATCTATCTATCTATCTATCTATCTATCTATCTATGTCTGCCTGTCTGCCTCTCTCACTCTCTCTCTCTCTCTCTCTCTCTCTCTCTCTATGTATGTATGTATGTATGTATGTATCTATCTATCTATCTATCTATCTATCAATCTATCTATCTATCTATAGTTGGAAGTGTCGTGTACGTTAATGTTTATATGTAGGTCATTATTTAAATATGTGTGGCACTTCTGGATCTTCCACAATAAGTACATTTCCAAGCGAAACATTTATTTAGATCGTTTTCTTTGAATGCGATACGTTTATTATACTGCTAATTTTAACGCTCTTAAAATACACGTATGTCGATTTCAGATTATTTGAAAGTTAACAGTGACATTATCATTATTCTTGTTTCAACATTTAGGCATTTAGGCACTTTTTGTGGTGATATTGCTAACTTTCAATTTTGGAAATAAACATCTGAGGTAAAGAATGTTCTAGGTATGCTGATGTAATCTATAACCGTTTTACTTGGATGAGTAGCTTTTATTATCCAATGTATAAAGCTTAATAGAGCGAGACCAGCCAATGGGCTGAGATCACACTTTTACCACCTGGAGAGAAATCTATTTCCTAATCACTTGAATCTGGGGTAGCAATTAAGTCTGGTCATGAAATACAGCCAATAGCTAAAGAGTGAGTTAACTGACTGAGAGAGAATGGATTTGTGCTATTGATATGTTATATTTGTTTTTCACATTCATAAGTATTTTGTGAATAGTATATTATTGATAGTAATTGCGAACTAAGATGATCGTATGTAGTACGCTAAACACTTGCCATTGTTCTAGTGAATACGAACATGAAAAAAGGATGTAATATTTATTATGATGTATTTGTTTATCAGGTTAATAAATACTGTTTCAGGAAACTGTAATTTGAGAAATGAATGTACGAAAGAAAAAAGTTAGAGGTGAATAAACTGGAAACGTAGCATTTATTACCTGCTTATAACTTACAAGGAAAAAACAGTTTTTCTTGTTTTACCAGAATCTCCTGATTAACTGATTTATAAACTGCTACGACTGTGGCAGATGCAGGCAGTATCTACACGTGTGTGTAAGTGTATCATGAAATTTTTGGTACAAGGAAATATTGATATAAGTGTTGCTCTGCTTGTGAGAGATAATACTGCAGAACACTCAAATTAGCCTCGAGAGAAATGCAGCCCATCATTGTTCTACAACATGCAAAAGAAAGGCATGGAACTGACTATTCCCTTGGGACAATAAGTGTGTGATTTTGTTATGAAAGCACGCAAAGACTGCTGAAAGACTATTGCGGCTTTGCCTAGACAAGGTTACGTACAAACTATTAATGCTATAATCTCATTACTTCATTTCCTTGTTCTGATTAGACATTACCCTGTGATTTATATTGATTCTTATTTGTTGAAAAATGTTTTTGGAAATAAGACTGTATAAACTTTGAAACTACTTTAATGTGGTTTGTGGAAATATTGATGTCAAATAATATATTCATTGTATTTACTATATGTATATCTGATTGTTGATTTAATAAATTTAGTTTAAATTTATTGACCTTCTAACACATGTTGATAATATTATGTTGGAGAAGAAATTTGGTGAATGGAGAATCACTAAATATGGATTAAAGAAGGTTTTGTCTTCTCCTTCAGTAAGATTTCCTCCTACGGAAATATTGTGTGACTGTAAATGTTTGTCTTTAATTTTTCTGGAAGAGAGAAACGTTTACTACGCCCGCATATCTGCCAAGTGAGACGAGTGGTGTCTTCTGGGAAATTATTAATATCATAACTTAAGATTCTCGTCACTTGTAATTAGTTTAGGATGATTGTTAATAATAATCACAAACAATATCTAGTGAAGCATAGTATCACTACTAATTATGTGTGTAATACATTTATAATAATGTAATATACCAGTTGCTTACTAGTTACATGCATAATACATCTACAAAGTGCAGAAGTATGAAATGAGACTTCTGGTTTTGACATATGTGTCAATCAATGTCACATTTTTGATTCGGGTGATTCTGCCGTTCACTAGACTGACCGTTCTTGCTCAAATATAGTCTGAGAACATTGATATACGATAGATCGATGTAGTGAAATAGAGATCACGATGATAGAATTTCATTAACATTACAGTTAAGGATAGACAAAGATAAGTTTAACTACGTAACAGATAACGAGAAAGAAACTGAATACAAGGGAATTTAATACAAGAGAATGGTTAGCAATATTAATAACAAAGCACCTTCTCCATACATCGTTCAGCATCAATTGACTATTGTTCTTTACCTGTGTGTGTATAATCATGTTTTAATCCATTAGAGTTCTTTAATAATGCGTATATCTTTATGTGTCAATTCACTACACTTATTTACTAGTGTTCCTACATTCATGGGTGAATACACTACACTTATCTACCAGTGTTTCTACATTCATGTGTGAATTCACTACACTTATCTACCAGTGTTCCTACATTCATGGGTGAATACACTACACTTATCTACCAGTGTTTCTACATTCATGTGTGAATTCACTACACTTATCTACCACCAGTGTTTCTACATTCATGGGAGATTCACTACACCTATTAGAGTGTTTACATGCTTGAGTCATTTGACTACAGTTGTTTACATGCTTGAGTCATTTCACAACAGTTGTTTACATGCTTAAGTTATTTCACTACAGTTGTTTACATGATGGAGTTATTTCACCACAGTTGTTTACATGCTTAAGTTATTTCACTACAGTTGTTTACATGCTTAAATTATTTCACTACAGTTGTTTACATGCTTAAGTTATTTCACTACAGTTGTTTACATGCTGGAGTCATTTCACAACAGTTGTTTACATGCGGGAGTCATTTCACAACAGTTGTTTACATGCTTAAGTTATTTCACTACAGTTGTTTACATGCATAAGTTATTTCACTACAGTTGTTTATATGCTTAAGTTCTTTCACTACAGTTGTTTACATGCTTAAGTCATTTCACTACAGTTGTTTACATGCTTAAGTTATTTCACTACAGTTGTTTACATGCTTAAGTCATTTCACTACAGTTGTTTACATGTGCTTTTTACATTCATATGTCAAAAATTAAGTTTGCGCAATATAGTCATTATAAGTTTTAAAAACAACTTATCTTAAAAAAAGATTGATGACAATATCGTCACTATCACACTGATAAAAGCACTACTTATCTTTAACTACAACTGATTACAATATAATCACTTTCACCTTACAAAACGACAACTTATCTTGATCATCATTTGATGTCACTATTCTCAGTTTCACAATTAAGGACTAAATGATCTTGAAAAGAATTTGATACCATTATAATCACTTCACATTAAATACAACTTAACATGAACTACACTTGACCAAAACGTGGTCATTAACAGAGCATAAGATTTATAAAATTACACGTAACACATCATTATAAATTTGAAAATGTACTTTAATGATATCAGGAAACAGGAAACAGCATAATGAATTAGTCTTAAATTTCAAAGTGAAATAATTTATTGTATATAACGTAATGAATTATTCTTAACTTACAAAGTGCAATACTTTATATAATATTATGTGATGAATTAATTTTAACTTTCCAAAGGATACAATTTATTGTATTGCACTGAAAGAATCAGTCTTATTTTTCAAAGGGAAATAATTTATTGTATTGCACTGAAAGAATCAGTCTTATCTTTCAAAGGGAAACAATTTATTATATTTCACAGAAAGAATCCATCTTAATTTTCAAAAGGAAATAATTTACTGTATTGCACTGTAAAAGATGACTGATTATTTCCCTTTAAAAGTTGACTGATTCTTTAAGAGAACTAATTTATTATATATTACACAAATACAATAGATGTCCAGAGGAAATAGGCAGAAGGAATATTGACTGTCTGATCATCCATATCCTACATTATTGTAAAGGAAAAATGGGGGAGTATTCAGGAAAAAATATTTTTTATCCTTGATTATCTCTACTTGTCCACTGCGCAACATAACAGACATTTGCAAGTGTCATCTGCTAGCAAAATGACGTGTTAATGGCATGCACTGTCAGCGAGTTTGTTTCTATATATACTGTCAGTGAGTCTGCTTATTTTGCTTACATACACTTTCACCAAGTTTGCTAATTTTGTGTTTTCAACATTTTAATAAAAATAAGATTGATTAATTATGTATGTTATATGTTCGATAATTATGTTTACAATATGTAGAAAACGTGTTTAGTTTATTCTAAGAATTTTTATTACAAATTTAATTAGGAATTATATTTTAGGAGTATTGCACCTCATAGAATGCACCTTGTTAGCGTTAGTAAAGTAGGGATACACACGCGAATTTTCTCTAAGAGAGTAAGAACTTGATTATGCATAAAAAGACTATATGCAGCTATATTACTCAAGTGAGCATCAGGTCTGGGCTACAGGGATGTGTGAGTCCTCGTATTGTTTGCCTGCACCCAGTAGGACAATCTTTCTATCTCAGTCATGACAGGAGAAGAAAGACTTGAATATTCTCCATATATTGTATAGATTTGGACGTCTGTTCTGTCACACCCACTTCTTTTATGGCATCCTGTAAAGCATTGTCAGTACTCTACATTGGATCTGAAACATGGGCAGTGGTTGGTCATCAGAAATGACAAGTACTGATGGATCAAGACTTGGCTGGGAGAAGAATATTCTACGCCACTCACAATTTGGAACTGTCACCAAAGACAGGTGCACATGATCTACATTTTGGTACTGTCATCGTAGGCAGCTGTCCGTGATCTACATTTTGGTACTGTCATCATAGGCATCTGTCCGTGATCGTCATTTTGGTACTGTCATCATAGGCAGCTGTCCGTGATCGTCATTTTGGTACTGTCATCGTAGGCAGCTGTCCGTGATCTACATTTTAGTACTGTCATCGTAGGCAGCTGTCCGTGATCTACATTTTAGTACTGTCATCGTAGGCAGCTGTCCGTGATCGTCATTTTGGTACTGTCATCGTAGGCAGCTGTCTGTGATCGTCATTTTGGTACTGTCATCGTAGGCAGCTGTCCGTGATCTACATTTTAGTACTGTCATCGTAGACAGCTGTCCGTGATCGTCAGCGTTATTCAACGTGGGACAAGTACTGCGAGTGTGTATGTGCTTCACTGTTTGTGGGCCGTGTTTCATCGTCGAGTGTGTTATTGCCAGATGTCAGTGACTGTGACTTTTTGTCTTTGCCAGTGTGTTGGCAAGTGTGACCACTTTGTTTTCTGCTGAGGTGTGTTCCTGCATCAACATTTCAGCGTTTATTTCTAATACTTCTAAGTAGTAAAACTTTTTAGAGGTGCATTACTTAGGTAGGGTAGATATAGTATAAATATTATCATCATTAACATTTTTGGTTTTTAAACCTGAATTTTCTGCATAAACATTTAACTTTCATAAATACTTATTTAGTGGCTTTTTTCGGTTATCACCACTGTTCTAATTAGCATTTATTGTTATTGGATTTTCACCCACTATTTGTAAGACATTGATTTTCTTTAAGGTTAGATATTTTCTGTGGTTAGCACCGCTAATTACAATTAATTGATCATTTATCATCTGTGTTGGTTTTGTAATTAAATGTTTGCCGTCATCACCGCTGTTGTGCTTATAATTGTATTGGGTGTATGACCAGTGTATTGTACCACTCAATTTTCGGCAGTTGTGGAAAGTGGTCATCACCATTTCTCCAGTCTTTGATTTTGCTATCATTTTTATTTAACTTATTCATCATTTTCGTGTTCATCACTCTTGTTCCCCCCAGCCCATGAATGTCGCATATGGATGCCTCAGAATGAACGACTAACATTGTATGAAAGTTATCCCCGTTTTTCATTCTTTTTAGAATAAATTCTTTGTTAACTCTATTCAAGAGTTGGGTTTCCTTTCTCTGTTGTGAAAGTGTGTGTTGGTGCGGTTATTGTTTGTTTGATCTGTATATGTCCCTCACACGACATTCACACACCTACTCACACATACACGTCGACTTTCACATTTTACCCTGCATCTCAGAATAAAGGTACCCCATCCCCCCTCACACACACACACACACACACACACACAAGAACATTCGTGGTGTCTGAGTGTGAGAGTTGGTTATCGTCATCTTGCCACTCAATGTGATCCCGGCATTCATGGCAGCTGATCTGACCCCTTCTCCCTAACCACTAAGGAGGAGTGAGGGGCCAGCAACAAACCAGCAATGACATCCCCATGACCGCGACAATTCTGTCATTTATTTCTCTTACAGATAATGTTGACTGCTTTGTTGTGGGGATTGTGTTGTTGTTATAAATACGTCAACTGTCTGTAAAATCTCAAACTGATCGTCACTACAGTACATTCATTAATGTAAATATTTTATTGGCTAAATCATAACTGTATAGTCATTACATCAGGGTTGCTAAGGTAAACATTTTTCACATCTTAACTGTGTACTCATTAAAGTATAGTTACAGTTCTTCTTGTATAATTTGAATTTTATATTTTTCATATTTATTGAAAAACGTCATGGCTAAATTAATGATCCATACTCGGGAGAAATTGAGAGTTACTATTATAAACATGTGTCACATTGTAAGTGGGTAGCAATTAAAGTATGAACTATGAACATTGGTTACATCGTAACTGTGTAGTCATTAAAGTCTAGTTACTAATATAAACGTATGTCACATTGTAAGTGGGTAGCTATTAAAGTATGAACTATGAACATTGGTTACATCGTAAATGTGTAGTCATTAAAGTATAGTTACTAATATGAACATGTGTCACATTGTAAGTGGGTAGCAATTAAAGTATGAACTATGAACATTGGTTACATCGTAACTGTGTAGTCATAAAGTATAGTTACTAATATAAACATGTGTCACATTGTAAGTGGGTAGCAATTAAAATATGAACTATGAACATTGGTTACATCGTAACTGTGTAGTCATTAAAGTATAGTTGCTAATATAAATATTTGTCACATTGTAAGTGGGTAGCAATTAAAGTATGAACTATGAACCTTGGTTACATCGTAACTGTGTAGTCATTAAAGTATAGTTGCTAATATAAATATTTGTCACATTGTAAGTGGGTAGCAATTAAAGTATGAAATATGAACATTGGTTACATCGTAACTGTGTAGTCATTAAAGTATAGTTGCTAATAAATATTTGTCACATTTTCACTGGGTAGTCATTAAAGTATGGTTACTAATATGAATATTGCTTTCATCGTAACTGTGTAGTCACTAAACTATACTCAAACTAAAATAACATTTGTCCCATTTTATCTAGGTTATAATTAAAGAATAATTACTATTTTTTCTCATCTAAACTTTGCATTTATTAAATTATAGTCACCAATATAAACATTGTTACATATTCACTGGGTAGTCATTAATGTATGGTCATCAATATAAACATTGTTACATATTCTCTGGGTAGTCATTAATGTATGGTCAACAATATAAACATTTGAAAGTAGATTAACGCTGAAGGTAATATACATCCTCTGCATTGGACGAGTGCATTATGGGATCGAAATATAACACTATAAATAGAACAGGGCCCGCGTTGCAACATATTTTTTGTTTCATTTCATCTCTCCCATACATTTTGTTTCCTTTATTGTGTCGTGTTTAGATTTACATTATATGATAATTGAAAGTGTATAACCATACATTTTTCCCCTTTATTGTGTCGTGTTTAGATTTACATTATATGATAATTGAAAGTGTATAACCATACATTTTTCCCTTTATTGTGACGTGTTTAGATTTACATTATATGATAATTGAAAGTGTATAACCATACATTTTGTTTCCTTTATTGTAACGTGTTTAGACATTATACGATAATTTAATTGAGAATGTGTAAACATAGTTCAATTTCATCAGTAAATGGGAATTTACATTTGTGCGTTTATTTGTTATACCAAAATGTGTTCAGTTTACAGTTTATTAAAACGTGTTTATTTGTTATACCAAAATGTGTTCAGTTTACAGTTTATTAAAACATGTTTATTTGTTATTCCAAAATGTGTTCAGTTTACAGTTTTTTAAACATGTTTATCATTTATTCTACTTATTTCTAACAGATTCCATCAACATTTACATCGCTGTCGGCTTTTTGTTGGTGGTGATCATGGTTGCTGGACTGGTAACAAATGTGCTGTCTACAGTCGTATGGATGACGCAAGCAAAGGGGAATTCAGCAGCTCTTTTCATTGGTTGCCTTAGTTTTACTGACGCTCTCTACTGCTTGACAATACTCCTATATTCTATTGTAACACTCCTAGTAATGTCTGAGACTGCCTGCTTGTCGTTCATGGCTACGGAAGTGCTATTTATGATTGCGAACGCGTCCAGGTAAACCATTTCTATTTTCAAATCAGTAAAATGACGATTTATGTGTGTTAGAAATATCGTTCAGCAAATAGGCATAGAGTACTCCTTTAAATTTAATACATCAGTTTCACGCACGCACATACTCTCACGCACACAACACGAACAAACACACACACACGCACACACGCATGCACGCATGCATATATATATACGCAGATAGATAGCTAGATATACAGCAGACAGACATTCAGACAGACAGACAGACAGATAGATAGATAGATAGATAGATAGATAGATAGATAGATAGATAGATAGATAGATAGATAGATAGATAGACAGATAGATACAGAGAGAGAGAGAGAGAGAGATCATGATAGATAGATAGATCAGTATTGTTTTGGTTATTTTGAGAGTCGTTCTTAAGAACTCTCAAAATGACCAAAGCAATACTGTTAATTGTTGAATACAAGTATTCAATTTTTCAACATATCAAGATATATAATCACTTAGTCATTTGTAATTCCTCTAAACCAACGGCAAAGTACATAGTGTAATTCGTAGACATCAAGTGGACCACAACGACATTTTGGTAGATAGAATACGGCATGATTTGATTACATTATTTATGATTATTATTTAATTGTTTGTTCGTGATGTACAAGCAGTAAAATTCATTTACGAGGTCAAGTTTGTTTTTCGAGAGTGGTGCGGGGGTTATCCTCACATCTAACGTTGTGGGAAAATGCATGCGGCAAATTATTTTGGAATTGGAATAACTTAAGATAACTGGTTTTATTTGTAATGGGTGTGTTACACAGAGACGTGACAACGGTTGCAATATAGGTTCGGATCGACTGATTTCAATTTGTTTTAGAATTGATGATTGGCTTCGTGTTTTTTTAGGTAACCATCAAAAGTAACTGTAATCAAGAAATTCGTTACATACATACCGTACTGTGTATACAGCTAGACTTGTATGTTACTACTGATTACAGATAAGTACAACTGGAGGTTTGCACTTTTCTTACCACACATGCCTACTCCTAAACATTTAATAATTATATCCACAGAAGTTTACAACTACACAATTGTGTTAATTATCACTTCTGATATTTACAATAGACTGTTCCGCTAATTCTGACTGCAAATGTTTACATCAAGATTTTTTAGTGGTAATTCTGTCTTCTTGTATTTAAAACTATGCAATTGTATTAAATCTCACTATTGTTTAGATATATTCAGCTTTGTCAGTTCTGACTGCAGATGTTCCCACCAAGACATGTGTTTTAATCTTGACCACAGCTCTTTAAAACTGGGAGGTTTTGTTCATTCCGAGTGTAGATGTATGTAACTAGACTTTTGATGACTTCTAGCTACATATAATTACGACTAAGCTTTTATACTAATTCTGACTGCAGATGCTTAGAATTAGACATAATGTTGATTCTGATTGCTGTTGTTTAAAGCTAGACTATTGTCATAATTTTGACGACTGTTGTTTAAAACTAGACTATTGTCATGATTCTGACGATTTTGTTTAAAACTAGACTGTTCTCATGATTCTGACGACTTTTGTTTAAAACTAGACTATCCTCATGATTCTGACATCAAAAGTTTAGATCATAGCTCTTAAGTTAATTTTGACGATAGATATTTAAAACTCTGTAAATTCTGTCATTTTTACTACTAGAATTTGGGATAATTAATGCTTATAAATAGGCTCTTGTGTTGATTATTTATTTATTATTAAAGAAAATTATAACTAGATTTTGTGTGCTAATTCTGAATGAATTTTTTTATAACTAGATTTTGTGTGCTAATTCTGAATGAATTTTTTTATAACTAGACATTTGTTTTAAATCTGACTTTAGATATTTATACATTGACTGTTAGCTAAGTCGAACTAATGGTTTTCACAACTAGACTTTCGCAATACTTCTGGTTATAGATGGTTACCGCATGATTTTGTGTTAGTTCTGGCTACAAATGCAAACAAATAAAATGTTGTGTTCATTCTGTTGAAGTAGATAAGAACTTGATAATCGTGCTAATTATCTCTGCAGATGTTTACAACTATACTTTTCTGTTAATTCTGGCTACATATGTTTATAAATTGTCTGATTTGCTACATTTGCAGTTGTTTACAAATCGATTGGTGTGTAGTATCTGACTGTAGATATGCTTACAAGTGTGGACTTTTGTGTTTCTTTTTATTTGCACATTTTCCAAATTGACTATTGTGTTATATTGTGAAATATGTCAAAGGTGACTACAATAAAGTTAATAGAAAGAGAGAAAAATGGCAATATGAGGTTTTATATACGCAAATATTTGTCTGACTAATGTTGTAGATACTTCGCTTAAAGACTTTGATTCGTGAGTGTATTTTGTATACATCCACATTTTATATTTGATGAAATGTTATAAGTTTTGATGTGTGCTTAGATAAATTTACATTGTTAAATATCATAATCCCGTCCATATTTTGAAATGCACTAATTTTTATGCAAAGTAAGAAATAATTTAACCCTTAATATCAAGAGGCACTTCTCGTATGAGAAATACATGTCACAAAATATAACAGTGGGTTAAAAACTGACGTGTACATAATGCGCTAGATTCAGTAAACGATAATCCATATGGATGTATATTTTCAGGTTACTGACTGTTGCTGTTCTGATACAAAGATGGCTGGCTATTTATAGACCATTATTGATGACACGCCTTTGTACACTGAAGCGACAGCTCATTGTGCTCACATGTCTGTCTCTCCCGATCATCACAATTCACGTCTTTGGTCTATACGTCATTTGGGGTGGTGAAAGTACGTGTGAACGTAGTGATTTTGAAGAACAAAAAGAACATTTTCTGCAAGCGTACAGGATACTCAACTTAACCTTCCCTCTCCTTTGTTTCATGTGTATGTTTGTTTTCAGTGGCGCTTTACTTTATTCGTCCTGTAATATTTCACAGGTAACTAATTTATATCTATTTTTAAATATTATAATTAATTTAGCGAGTACCCAATTGATATCTATTTCAAATATTATAACGAATTTAACGAGTACCCGTTTTATGAATTGTATTTCAATATATTACCAGCATATTGAGAAAACTATTACTTCAATTACCAATTCTTTATTACAATGTTTCTTTGAACTGTAATTACTGTTATCTCTGTTACTAATTCATTATTAAAAAAGGTAATGTTAAAATATAAGTAGTTTCTTTATAGCATCAGATCAGTTGGCAAATATGTTGTTACCTTCTTGCTATTAAATGCAGAGCAAATAAATCAAAATAAACCCATGCCACTCCACATTTCGAAAACAAATGTCTTTTGTCAGTCTGTTGTTCTGGGTTTTTTTGTTATAAGCAGAAAAAAAATATTTGCTGAAAGGGGAGACGACGTCAAGGGGCAAATAGCATATTTGAAAGAGTTTTCGTAAGCTCAATCGGCAACTACTGTTTCTGTTAATATTTAATAATTTGGAGATAATAGCAAGTTTGTGGATTTTATTTTCATTTTAAAATAATAAAACGGGTGTTAGGCAATAAGAATAACATGCAAATAAATATGTACATTAAATTAATTATATTCTTATTTTATTTCAGGTGACGTCAGGATTCCGGTCCCGACGCAGGCAACGAGATATAGAACAACGAATGACCTTGACAATTATCTGTCTGTCAGCAATATCAATGGTAGAATTTTCCTTATCTATCATCTTTATTTTAATTATTTTGAAAGTTAATTTAGAGGGTGTAGATATTTACAACGCTTCATTAGTGTTTACAGCTGTTGTTCTTGTAACCAGGCCCATAAATTTTTTCGTATACTCTTGCATGGGAAAAGAGTTTAGAGCCAAACTGAAGACCATGTGTAAGTGTAATTGATCATCTGTGTCTTAGGGAGGGTAAGGGGAGAGCACCATTGTTCAAAATCACCTCTTTCCAGTGTACCCTCACATGTATCACTGGTTTGTGAATGTGGGTTGTCATTATGGTGATCGAAAGTAATGGGTATTCATAAAAATTTCCAACAGACAATGACGTCAGTGTTTGGTGTTCGCACTTTATGAAAACATTCTGATCCTAAGACTGTCTGCACACGTTTTGTCTGTACGAAGATCTAAATACAATCATGTTATGATAACGCCACATAGTGAACGGTTATGATTATTATTAATAATTAATAATCCAAAACGAATAACAAGTGAAGTGTATCTTAATTTATGTTATTAAGAGTTCTCCAGAAGACACTACAGTATATCTCACATGGCAGAAAGGCGGGCACTGTAAACGTTTGCTTGCTTCCACAACACTAACGAGAAATATTTACATTCACACAATATTTACATTCACACAATATTTTCATTCACACAATATTTTCATTCACACAATATTTTCATTCACACAATATTTACATTCACACAATATTTAATTCACACAATATCTACATTCACACAATATTTACATTCACACAATGTTTAATTCACACAATATTTCTCAGGTGATAAACTTCTTAAAGGAGTAGACAAATCCATCATTAATCTGTATTTAACGAGACCCTTCCATCAACTGTCTTTCCAACATATGGCTATTAATAAGTATAAGAAGATCAATGCATTTATTAAATCAACAATCTAATATAATATATTTAAATATAATTACAGAGCATTGGGATTTACAGCACTTCACAACAATTTTCAATTAACGCTGGACAATTGTTCAGTTCATACTAGCATATAATTACGCAATCAACTGATATAAATTCTTAAAATCAAATCTGGTTTATCAGTGTGGAAATTAAAGGAGAGTTCAGAGAAACAATGAAATTCAAAGCAAATAACATATTAAAATCAAATCTTGTTTATCAGTATGGAAATTAAAGTAGAGTTCAGAGAAACAATGAAATTCAAAGCAAATAACATATTAAAATCAAATCTTGTTTATCAGTATGGAAATTAAAGTAGAGTTCAGAGAAACAATGAAATTCAATGCAAATAACATATTAAAATCAAATCTGGTTTATCAGTATGGAAATTAAAGTAGAGTTCAGACAAACAATGAAATTCAAAGCAAATAACATATTAAAATCAAATCTTGTTTATCAGTATGGAAATGAAAGTAGAGTTCAGAGAAACAATGAAATTCAAAGCAAATAACATATTAAAATCAAATCTTGTTTATCAGTATGGAAATGAAAGTAGAGTTCAGAGAAACAATGAAATTCAAAGCAAATAACATATTAAAATCAAATCTTGTTTATCAGTATGGAAATGAAAGTAGAGTTCAGACAAACAATGAAATTCAAAGCAAATAACATATTCAAAGATACCGGCTGTCGTCTGCACGTGTTTCACAGTCACACGGCTTGCAACACGTCACTTCCTTTTATATTTAGGCAAGGCCCCACATGTCCCTTTTTATGGCTTGTTTATTCAACACACTACAACAAACATTCAAAATGATCTACATGAATTCTTTGACCAACCTCAAGCTACAATTATCACCATACAAGCACTGAAATGGAATTCACAGGAATCAACTTATAGCAGAATGGTTTACTGATAAGTTGATGCACACAACAACCTATTCCTGTAGAGCAGTGGTCCCCAACCTTTTCATCGCCGCGGATCGGTCAGCGTTTGATAACTTTACCGCGGCCCGATGATGTGGAGGGACGTTGATTGTTTAATTTTTAGATTGTTCTGATTTAATAATTTGAAATTAATTGTATTTAAACGGCCTTCAAATTAAAATACAGTTACACCAAAAAATGAATATAAAGTGATTTAACATTTTAACTCACTAGAACGCTAAATCAAAGAGAACCCTGAGCTTGTTTCTTTGCAACGAGACGGTTCCATCTGGGGGTAATAGGAGACAATGACACCCGAAGTATGTTGCTTATGTCCATCCGTTATTTTGTTTTGGTTGTGTCACTTGCAGAAAACCCCGCTTCACACAGATAGGATGTCGGAAATGGCAATAGGGATTTAATTGCTGTGGTTGTGGTGGCCGTTGTTGTATTGGCGGGTGAAGGGGTTTACAGAGCTTCCGCTAATACCACATCAAATCGTACTTAGTGTATGTGGGCCGGGATGTTCACCCCCACCCCTGTAATGTTCACCAGTATTGTTGTTGTTGTCATTGTCACTATTGTTGATGTCCCCGGTATCCGTTGGGCTTGTGTAGGTGGGTGCCGGCGGCCAGTAAAGGTGGTCAAGCATTAGTTGAATTAGATCCTCAATGGGATAGTTATAATATCCCCACTGCATGTTATGTTGTTCCCTGTGCTGCCACCGTTGTTGTTGTCGCAGCGCTGCCGTTGTTGTGAATTTTTTTTGTTGTGGCTATAGTAGATGATACTGTTGTAGTTGTCTGATGTGTTGTGGCGGGCGCCTTCGTTTTGATTTGGTGCTCCGTTCTGTAGTTTTTCCTTGTGTGTCTGTTGTGGTTGACTTTGTTGCAGTCCCAGGTGGTGACTCTGCCTGTGGATTGGTGGCAGTTGGTTTAGTCGTTGTTGTAGTTTCTTGTGGTGTAGTTGGAGCGTTGTTGACTTCTGTTTCGTCTGTGCGTAAGTTGTCTTCACTTCTTTTTCTGTTTGTATTTTTCTTTCTTGCGTCTTGATATGTACCGTTTGTGTGCTGGAGATGTTTTGGCGTTTCTTCTTATTTTCGGTGGTAGTTGTTTTATTTTCTTTTTCTTTGCTGATAGAGCTTGTAGTCTGAGTTTCCTTAGTATCTGTTGTGGGTTTTGGAGTTTGCGAGAATGCCTGTCTGATTTCTTGTTTTGCTGTTTGAGTTGAATTCACTTTGGCTGTAGGTGGAATTATCCAGATGATGTTGGTGTTTATTCCCTGTTCTGTTGTAGTAGCTTGTAGAGTTTGGGTGGAAACGAGGATTTTTCCTTCAAAGACTGTTTGAGTTGTGCCGTCTTCCTGTGTGGGTTTTCGCGTTGTTTCCTCCTTTTCTGTTTGTGAAGAGCGTGTTTTTGTTGTCGGCGTTATTTTCCAGAAGATGTATGTCTGTTTCACAGTCTGTTGATGTAGGTTTTTTTTCACGGTTGTCTTGTCAGGTGCTTGTTTAAAATCTTGTGGAGACCAATTGCAGTTAAGATGGTTTGTTGTCTACTGGTAAGTTCATCATCCATTTTTGTGTGGAAGAGGGTCAACAGCAAAATAGTGAACGCATTTTTTAGTTCAACGTTTTCAGTTTGATGTGAAGGTGAAGGGGGTAACTTTTCGTATGCCCTCATTTTCGGTTGGTATGCTGATTTCACAGCAGTATTTTGTCCAATCTTCTCCTTGTGTACTTCTTAATTTTTGCAACTCTTCAGGCCTCTTTTGCCGTATCTGTCTCAGCTGGTCAATGCGCTCGTTTGTGAAAGAGAAAGGGCCATCTGTATCTCCTGTGACTGGCTCAGAATCACGTAAAATGTCACTTGGTGGAGTGGGCAGTAGTGGCGTTTTTGCCAGACCTCGAAAGGGCTGAGGCTTGGTGCTGGCTTGTCTGGTGTGGTGCTTTGACATGACTCTCCTCCCGGCGGTCCGATGGATGGAGTGCGTTCGTCGGTGGTCCCAAGCATTGTTGGTGTGGTTGGGAAGTAGCGCTCGAATTCTTTAAAAGCAAAGACAGGTGATCGTGCACCAACTGGGAGAATGAATGCTCAGGCTCAATCTTGTCCATGGAAAGTCGCACAAACCCGAGAGAAATACACCACACTAAATAAAATTGGGCGGCTCAGTACCATTTGATCCACGGCCTGGGGTTGAGGACTACTGCTGTAGAGTACAGTTGTCACTGTATCATGAAGTGGACTATCAGAAACGTTTGCTCTTCAAGAGTCAAATTAAGGCAGCACTATATTTAGGCATATATCATCTCTAAACTCCTTTCTCTCTTACACACACTCTGAACTTACATATCATGCAACAGTATTCATTAGTCCGATACACACACCATAAGAAATGCAGCATCGATCAAAGTTCACAAGTATAATGTACAACGTAATCAAATTACTGAACATAGAAAAGATGGTTCAATTTCATAAGCATTCTCCAACTCAAATCATACATCAATAGCAAACTTGTACGAAATATTTCTTAGTCCATTCTTTCTTTAGCAGTGTGTTAACTTATCATAAGCTAATGATCGCCTTTCATTACCGGACTTGAGTTACTTTAAAATTAAAGTGATTAGAATATAATACTTTCTTCAACTAAGTAACTTTTGGTCTATCCCCATTGGGTGAAATTGTTATGAACAAGTGTGAGACTATAAGTCAGGAAAAGGATTCATCTTATTGGAAATGGTTTGGATTACATCAGCAAGTTCTAGCATATTCTGTATAAGAGTTGTTATTTTAACTCTGGTACTTACAAAAGTATCATCATGTACAGTACGCAAAGGTCATGTCAAGTTTATATTTAACAAATTATATAAAATTTAAAATTTAGAAATAGGGGCAGACAAATTTACCCCAACACAATACCATAATTAATGAAGTTCCTACACATTAAATATTTAAATAATTGTGAGGCAAATATTTTTATCACGAAATGTGAATACAGAGGATTGTATTGTTTTTTTCATCTATAATATAATTCATTTCTCAACTGCTGACCTGGGTTTGGTAGTACATAACCTCTATCACCTTTTCTACCCAATGTTAATGGTTGAATATTGTTACGTTTCCAGTATTTCTTTATAGACCCTTCCTAGGGTTTTAAGGACTTTAAAATGATTAGATTAAATTAACTCCTTCTCTCTATCCTATACAGACTGGTTGCTCAAATTATCATTCGACTAAACATTAAAAAGGTGTCTTTGTAGTGAAGACGACAGATTTACGAACTGACAACTTGCGTACAAAGCCTCTCTTGGAGTCGTTAAATTCCTCTTAATTAAAATGCATTCATTACGTCATTCACTCAGTCAGCCCCCATCCAAAATACGTGTTAAGTTAGGTCTATTATGCATAAAAATTTACTACGAAGAGGTTTAACAATTAAAAATAAGATTTAATAAGATTTAACAATTAACAAGATAATCAATATACGAGCGCGAAGTCTAATTCTACTCGTGGCAGATAAATGTGCTTATCAGTGTCCAAGTTAATCGTTCTGAATGTTCGAGAAATTTGCCACAAAAGTTCTTTGTAATTTTCAATCAATCGAGCTACTTAGCTTCACAAACGGTGCCTTGTGGTTTACAAATCCGGTCCAAACCAGTCCACCTCACGTCAATCATCGCCAGCCAATGCACATAGCATACGTTGAAACTGCCTCTCAGTTATCACGCCGGAAGACGAATATGAGTGTAGACAAAGGGATATGTAGACCTGCTCGTCGACATATGACCCAGACAATGACGGTAGGAATAAGAGGTAGTAGAAGCAAGTTCCGCTGAGATCGGTGTAGAACTAAGAGTTCAAAAGCTCAAACTCAAAGCTCAAAGGAAAGGCCAAAAACCCGACCTGGAGACAGAGAATATTTCCATGATTGTTCTGCGTTTTAATTTGCCAACCTAAGCACGATTCGTATTTAAATGCACTGAGTTAGAAAGTCGACGAACGCGTTGTTTACAATTTATATTTGAAGATATAAATGATCTCACGTATGTTACATTTACCAAATATTTACAACATTAAAATTTAGAATTCATACAAAAGAACAATTCAAATCAAGCAAAGCGCTTCACAATTTAATATTAAAATTACACGCAATAATTTGAATTACAAAGGAAATTCATGTCGTGCACAGACGCTCCTGGCACTAGTGAATTTAAAGTTATATAAATTAAAGTTACAATGGAAAAGAGTTACAATGATTTATATATAATAACTTATAGGTTTTGTCATTTACAAGTGAACACGTGCTTAGGCTAAAGTAGCAACAAATTAGCACAAAATTACATACATGGTTCAAAATGCTATATACAATTAATAAATGCAATACATTTGCGAGAAGCGGACGTGTTACCTTTAACAAATAACGGCGGGCCTCTTCCTCTATCGACTCGACGGATATGCGGCATACAGGTAGATGGTACGACTGTTGCCATTCTGAATTTCGTAGTGACGAATTTGCCGCGCGACACTGTATTTATTAAAATGCATAGAACGCGTCACATGACGGATTACATGGTATGTAGTCGGTTCGAGCAGCTGGACAATGGCCTAAAGTTGCATAACATCCTGAACTCTTTGCTAGAAGCTTCTCGATACTGATGTATCATGGGAGAACTTTAACAAAGGAATTTTCAAAATTTGATTTTTGAAAAACAGCAAGTGGGTTAAGAAGTCATGACACAGATTTTATCAGACTCGTAACAAATATAAGGGATACTTCAAGTTGTCATTCGCCCAGTACATAATTGCAGATGATCCAAGTTTCAACGGATCCTTTAAAGGCTGCTTTTCCCCTGTAAAAGATAAACAGAGAACAAACACTAAATTTGCAATGTATTCACCTTTTTCTCCATTCTCACTTACATTACAGTTTTCAGGAACAGTATGTATTACCCCAATACACTCTATGGCCACTATAGTGCGTTTGGCCTCTATTATAATTATTATTTATGAATTTCTTTATCAATTAATAAACATAATCACTTATCAGTGGTTAAATTTATGATTCGTTTCCAACATGAATTCCCCACTCACATACCACTATAAGTAGTGCACTACCGACACATACGTTCTCTGCCTGAACTGGTTAATAATACATTACTACAATACTATAACAATTCAATGGGACAGCACTATTCACTTGTATATACATATATTACTACAATACTATAAAAAGTCAATGGCACAGCACTATTCACTTGTATATACATATATTACTACAATACTATAAAAATTCAATGGGACAGCACTATTCACTTGTATATACATATACTTAGTACTAAATATGTATTCTTCACAGATCAAATAATGCTGAGAAGTCTCTATTTATGACGTTATTTTTCACATGAGGTCATCTGCAGCCCCATGGCTTGCTGCAAAGTTTCATACAATGGCTGCACATTATTTACAAAATGTATTTATAAGGATCCCATGGTAGAATTGAACTGAGTCATGAAAAATATTATATGAGAAAATATTTTAGAGTTACAAATATTACATTTTATGATAATTATAAATATATGACTTATAAATATGAATAAAATACATTACTACTATTTACAAACTAATTTATTTTAACTCTGAATTTTTACTTACTATACCCCAAAGCTAACTCTTGCGGATGGGGATTCTGAAATATGTCTTTACACCATGACGAAAATTATCAGAATAAATTAAGTAAATTATTTTCGAGGAGACCAATTTTGATGTCTAGAAAGTAGAAATGTCTACTGTTCAGCTTTAGTCTGTCAGAACTCGTCCATTTGTTAACTATGACAAATCTCTATGTGCCACCTAATTCTTGTATCATATAAACATTCGTTAACTATGTGCCACCTTATTATTGTATCATATAAACATTTGTTAACTATGTGCCACCTAATTATTGTATCATATAAACATATGTTAACTATGACAAATCTCTATGTGCCACCTAATTATTGTATCATATAAACATTTGTTAACTATGTGCCACCTTATTATTGTATCATATAAACATTTGTTAACTATGTGCCACCTAATTATTGTATCATTTAAACATTTGTTAACTATGACAAATCTCTATGTGCCACCTAATTATTGTATCATTTAAACATTTGTTTAATATGACAAATCTGTGTGTGCCACATAATTATTGTATCATATAAACATGTGTTAACTATGTGCCACATAATTATTGTATCATATTAACATTTGTTAACTATGTGCCACCTAATTATTGTATCATATAAACATTTGTTAACTATGTGCCACCTAATTATTGTATCATATAAACATTTAATATGCTTGAAATCAATTAAATAAAGTTCTATCATATAAATATTTAATTTATTTGAAATCAATTAAATAACGTACTTCGTATAAACACGTAATGTGCTTGAATTTAATTAAATAACGTACTATCAAATAAATATTTAATTTGTTTCAAATCAATTAAATAACGTACTTCGTATAAACACGTAATGTGCTTTAAATCAATTAAATAACGTACTTCGTATAAACATGTAATGTGCTTGAAATTAATTAAATAACGTACTTCGTATAAACATGTAATGTGCTTTAAATCAATTAAATAACGTACTTCGTATAAACATGTAATGTGCTTGAAATCAATTAAATAAAGTGCTATCATATAAATATTTTATTTTGTTTGAAATGCATTATATAAGGTAACATATGTGTCAATTTCTGGCTTTTCTTTATTTGTCAGTTTATTTTGTTTTGTTTTTTTACTTAAGAACTTCGATAGACTTTAGTATGTTACATGCAAAATGTTTACAAAGACGTACTGCCCTGTATGTTACATGCAAAATGTTTACAAAGACTTACTGCCCTGTATGTTACACGCATTGTGATTTTATTGTTGTTATTAACGCAAAATGTTTACAATAGACTTACTGCCCTGTATGTTACATGCATTGTGATTTTATTGTTGTTATTAACGCAAAATGTTTACAATAGACTTACTGCCCTGTATGTTACATACAACGTTTAGCGAAAGTGTTGCAAGTTGTTTTCTAGATTGAAGTCACTAAGACGACATTTCAGCAAGTCCAGATCTCCCTAAAGAGTATGCTATTTAATCGATTTTTAAGAAAATATTAAAAATTTATATGATTAGTAAGTATTTAATTGATTTCAAACATTGAATGTTTTTATGATTGTAAATTATATAATGCATTTGACACATATTAAATGTTATATTATAGCTCATTACTTAATTAATTTAAAACAAATTAAATATTTCTATGATTGTACCTTATGCAATGACATTTAAAACTTTTCAAATATTAAAATGGTTTGTAATTTTTTAAAAGCATTTCACACATTAAACAAAGATTTATGATTACACATTACTTATTACAATTCAAAAATATTAAATAAATATTGGACTGTATATTACATAATGCATTTCAAACGTGACATATTTATATGATTGTACATTATTTGATGCATTTGAAACATATTACACTAATTATATGATTGTATGTTACTAAATGCATTTCAAGCATATTCAATATTTAAATTAGTGTACAGTAGTGAATGCGTTTCATACATGTTAAATATTCATAAGTGTTACGTTTCCAGTATTTATTTAGAGACCCTGCTTAGAAAATTATGACAGCTTTAATTTACTGATTAAATTAATTCCCTCTCATTTAACCTAAACAGACTGGTTGCTCAAATTACCATTCGACTAAATTAAAAATGCGTCTTTGTAGTCTAGATCACAGATTTACGAACTGACAACTTGCGTACAATAGCTGGTTTGGAGATCGTTAAAAACTCCCTTACATTCATATGCATTCATTACGTCATTCATTTAGCTCAAACAGCCCCCATCCAGACCACATTTTAGGTCTATGCATACAAATTACTACGAAAGAGGTTCTTAACAAGATGAAAAATGAATTTAATATTTAACAACTAATAGTAATAATTAATTACGAGCACGAAGTCTAGATTCAAAATAATTGTAATTTCCTGCTCAATCGTCAGAGTCAATTGTCTTTATAGAGAATTGTGTTCTGCCAAATATTCACTTGATCCCGGAGGGTAGAAAATGTACTTATCTACGCTCCTGAGGCCACGTGGGTTCCAAACTGGTTAGAACTGGTCCACATCACTTTGGCTCATCGCCGGTACTGCTCATAGCATACAGTCACTCGTCCACTCAATTACTGCATCGCTAATGTACTTGCGACGATCGTTAACCGTAGTTAACACAATGTACTTCTATGTAGTATACGTATGGGTCATGAAGATACCTGAGTCGGCATGCGACTCAAGAAGTACGAAGGTAGAGAGGAATAAAATAAGAACCTGTCTGAAACAAAGGATTTGGGCTCTGTAACTATTTGCATCTATATTCGCAAAAGCCAAGCAAGTGTTTCTTTGTTTAAAGGTTCTGAATTTAGAATCTTTGACTATCGTGTCGTTTACAATTCAAATATGGTTATATTTAAATATGCATTGTGGTTCACATGTGTGTTACATGTAACATTACATGAACGTATGAATTCCCAAATATTTACAGCATTAAAATTGGAATTCACACACAGGATTAATTCAAAATGAAGCATGAATGCTTTACAATTTTACATGAAAAATTATGCGCAAGAACAATATGAATTACAAAGAAAAATTCACAATGTGCACAGACATTCTGGCAGCACTAAGGAATTCAAGATTTATATAAAGATAAGAAAGAGTTAAAATAATTTATATACAATAACTTTTAGGTTTGTCCCTTCATAGCGAAACAGGTGCTTTGGCTAAGATAGCAATAAGCTGCACAAAATACATACATCAATTCAATTACAAAATACAATCAACAAATGCAATAATACTTGCAAGAAGTAGACGTGTTACCTCTTAAAAGTAGATTTACTGCTTAAGCACAGGTTCTTTCTCTCATGACTCGATATGCGGCGGGACGGAGCTAATTCAGCTGGCTTGTTGCGTCGGCTGATTCTGGGAAGCGAGTACTGATTTCGCACGCGTTATCATATTTATTAAACTGCATTGAACGCATCACGTGACTGCTCACGTGGTATGTTGTTGATTTCGAAGGTGCTGGACAATAGCCTAAAGTTATGCAACAAATCTGACCTCCTTGCTAGAAGCTTCTCGATACTGATGTATCACGGGAGAACTTTAACAAAGGTCCTTTTCAAAATTTGATTTTTGAATCAGCAATTGGGTTATGAGTTCATGACACAGAATTTGTCAGACTCGTCACAATAAGATTGTACGTTATTGAATGCATTTCAAATGCTACTTTTGTATGATTGTAAGTTATTGAATGCGTTTTAAACATTAAATATTTGTATGATTGTACATTATTAAATGCATTTCAAACATGTTAAATCTGTAAATGATTGTACAATTTGAATTTGTTTCAAGCATATTCATTATTTATATGATTGTTTCGAAATTTAAACAGTCTTATTTCCTAAGGTATGATTGAACAAATAAGTATCAATATAAATCAGAGGACAGAAATGGAGTAATGAAATTATAGTGATAATACTTTCTACATAACCTTGACTAGGCAAAGCCGCAATAGTGATGAGGTTTCATAAAACAAAATCAAAAGCTTATTTTCCCAAGGGATTTGTCAGTTTCACGTTTTTCTCTTGCACGTTGTAGAACACTGATGAGATTCTCTCCCCTGGAGACAAAGCTGGACATTCTGCCGTATTAGCTCCCTCAGGCAGAAGAACATCTTCTTTCTTCTTCACGATGACTTCTTTTCCCCACAGGAATTGCGTGGAAACTTTTCATCTTCTTGATGTTCTCAGTTTCTGTAGAGTTCCTGTGGGGCCTTCCTTCTTTCTCTGTTCTAGGAGGGTAGTAATGTTAAAAAAAAATTAAAAAATAAAAAAAATAAAAATTAGAAGATATATGGAAGATATGGAATTAGCTTTCCACTTGCCTGTCATTGTTTACATTTTTCTTGCATGCTTTATTCTTGTGTCAGTTATTGTATGCATTGTTTTTCTAGGAATTTTGTTAATAAATTTATAGAAATTATTATTATTTTATTTTATTTATTTATTTATTTTATTTTTTATTAATTTTAATTTAAGAAGAACATCTGTAGCAATAGCAACCCAAGGTATGTCTCTACAAAGATCTAAATAAAATCCAGTTTTGCATAATGATATTTACAAATGAATACTCTGGGAGAGGTCCACATGTACATATACTGCAGTTTAAAGGAATCGTATTGCAAATGTATATGTTGTTAGAGTCAGTTCCCTTGAGAGATTTGAGCTTGCCATTGACAAATGTCTGTGCTTTAATGTTGGGAATTTATAAATTAGCATAAATTGGGAGGTTTGACTTTTCAGGTTTCCAATCTTAGACACATAAAATGACATATACAATAGCTGTAGAATGAGAAAATACTTTCTGCTGATGTGTGATATAGATATATCCGATTTTCATAACCAGTTATGGCAGTACCACCCACTGGCCTCCAACGACACACACAGAAAGAGTATCATGCTAACATCGATTCATGAACTACAAAATCACTACAAATATTTATACTACTGATTTATTAACAAGCAAAACAACATAGTATAATTTCTTTCTATGAAAAGCATGCACATGAAACCATAAGCATTAAACATATTATAGAATTCTGCTACCCACATGTGTTAAAATATGTTTATTCATATATAATACTAACAGACGGTGATTATTAAAGTCACAACGGCAAATATGAAATCAAAATAGTGTGACTTTATATTCAAAGCTTATGTAAATGTACCTTACTATATATTAATATGAATATCAATATGTAAACGCATTTTAATACATAATAAATATGTATTTGCTTGAACAGTTTTTTGAATTACAAAATTCATGATAAACATGATACTGAATATGGAATGAATGAAACTGGCAAATCAAGATGAATTTTAAACATGCTTGATGAGTGTGTCTGTGTGTGTGTGTGTGTGTGTGTGTGTGTGTGTGTGTGTGTGAGTGTGAGTGTGTGTGTGTGTGTGTGTGTGTGTGTGTGTGTGTGTGTGTGTGTGTGTGTGTGTGTGTGTGTGTGTATGCGTTGCAAACTTGACTAACAGTCAGGTATTTTGAAACACTGCTATCGTGTCTCCTCTATTCAAAGGTCGTGACCCTTTCTTTCTTAGCTACAGTTATCCCCCTTTAATCTATAATTCGAGCCTCTCTCTTTCTCTCTCCCACCTGTACGCGCGCGCGCACACACACACACACACACACACACACACACACACACACACACTCACATGCGCAACACGTACGCACGCAATTACTGCTATTGATAATGGACTACACTATTATTTGTCCACTGGAAGCCACAATTCACAAATTATTTTGTCTTATAAAAGTTCCACTCATTTATACCTTCCCAACTACGAGACAGAATTATAGCAAGCTATTGTTCATTCAATAAAAACACAACTACGAGACAGAATTATAGCAAGCTATTGTTCATTCAATAAAAACACAACTACGAGACAGAATTATAGCAAGCTATTGTTCATTCAATAAAAACACAACTACGAGACAGAATTATAGCAAGCTATTGTTCATTCAATAAAAACACAACTACGAGACAGAATTATAGCAAGCTATTGTTCATTCAATAAAAACACAACTACGAGACAGAATTATAGCAAGCTATTGTTCATTCAATAAAAACACAACTACGAGACAGAATTATAGCAAGCTATTGTTCATTCAATAAAAACACAACTACGAGACAGAATTATAGCAAGCTATTGTTCATTCAATAAAAACACAACTACGAGACAGAATTATAGCAAGCTATTGTTCATTCAATAAAAACACAACTACGAGACAGAATTATAGCAAGCTATTGTTCATTCAATAAAAACACAACTACGAGACAGAATTATAGCAAGCTATTGTTCATTCAATAAAAACACAACTACGAGACAGAATTATAGCAAGCTATTGTTCATTCAATAAAAACACAACTACGAGACAGAATTATTGCAAGCTATTGTTCATTCAATAAAAACACAACTACGAGACAGAATTATAGCAAGCTATTGTTCATTCAATAAAATCACAATTCAAAATATCACATGAACCTCTCATGGATAGATTTTATTTTCCATAAAGGGGTATCCACACTTCGACAGTGTAGGGATCAACCTGAACTTTGCGTCATTCTCTTAGGTCAACGGTTTATCGACTTTTGGGCTAACTCTTGTAAGATTTCTGGTAACCACATTGACTTACTGCTTATGCCACTGAAAAAATATATTGTGCATGAAACAATCCATATTTCTGTGTCCCTTTGACAGACAATTGGCCTACTATTGGATTTTCGATTCATTTACCGTCATATTCAAAATAAGTATAAATCTGCTGACATTTCAGTTTTGTGACAGGGCATGCCAATTTAGTCTTTCATAACTAATTTCAAGTGATGAGTATATTAATTTTTATTCTATTAATGATCCTCCAACAGACAACACTCGATAATAATGTCAAAAACAGAATACACCAAACGACACAACGAAGTGGCAAAACACATACATAGAAATCTGTGTGAGAACTAGGGCATAAAAACACAAGAAAAAGCGTGGATGCACCAACCAGAAGCAGTCACCGAAACAGAAGAAGTCAAAATACTGTGGGACTTCGAGATAAGAACAGTTCGGGTGACTCCTGCACGATGACCAGACATTGTAGTTCTCAATAAGTCCAACAAAACAGTAACAATCATTGATGTCGCTGTTCCAAACGATAGAAACATAAAAACAAAAGAAAGAGAAAAAATAGACCAAGGCCTCAGATTAGAAATTCAGACACTGTGGAATGTAAAAGCAGAAGTGATACCTATAGTGATAGGAGCCTTGGGGAACATACCATTTGAATTGGAAGGCTACCTAAATAAACTCCTTGGAAACCACAGACTCGCTCCACTACTCAAAGCAGCGCTCCTCGGAAGATCCCACATCCTCCGTAAAACCTTAGATCGCCCAGAATCTTGGTAATATTAATAATAATTGTAGTAGTAGTAGTAGTAGTTGTTGTTGTTGTAGTAGAAATAGTAGTAGTAGTAGTAGAAGTAATAGTAGTAGTAGTAGTAGTAGTAACAATGGCGAACATTCGTAGTGTCTTTTCTCTCAAAATTCGGAAAACACTGTCGCTGACTTTAGTGCAGAAAAAAAACGCTTTTCACCTCTCTCTCTCGTCACGCACACAAAAACTCTGGAGAAAAAATACGGGTGTCTTGGTGTTTATAAATGATTAGTCACGCATACAAACACTCTGGAAAAAAGGGGTGTCGCAGTATTTATAAATGATTAGTCACGGATACAAACACTCTGGAGACAAAATATGGGTGTCTTGGTGTTTATAAATGATTAGTCATGCATACAAACACTCTGGAAAAAAGGGGTGTCGCAGTATTTATAAATGATTAGTCATGCATACACACTCTGCAGAGATAAAAGGGTGTCGTGGTATCTATAAATGATTAGTCATGCATACACACTCTGCAGAGATAAAAGGGTGTCGTGGTATCTATAAATGATTAGTCACACATACTGTTACATGTCAGTATTTATTTAAAGACCCTGCTTGGGAATTTTACATAACTTTAATTTAATTAGGTAAATTAATTTCTCCTCTTCCCCTAAACAGACTGGTTGCTCAAATTACCTTTCTTCTCATATGAAAATGCGCCTTTGTAGTACAGACAAACAGATTCACGAACAGACAACTAGTGTACAATAGCCGGTTTGGAAACCGTTAACACTCTCTTAAATCTTTATGCATTCAAAAGGTTCATTTAGCTCAGTTGATCCCCCATCCAAACCACGAATTAGGTCTATATGCATAAAAAATCACTACGAAAGAGGTATTAACAAATAAAGAATTTAATAGTTAAATTTAACAATAACAATCAATTACGAAGACACAGCTTCAGATCTAAACTAAGGCGAGTTCAATCGCCTTGAAGGTTAATGTTTAAAAAGAGTTATTTTTGCCAGCACATTCGATTGATTCAGAGTTCGGTTTAGTTACTCATCTTTCCCAGTAGTCTTGATGTACACGTGGTCTAAGGACAGTTCGATCCTTCCACGTATCAAGCGATGCTTGCACTGTACGATCGTAGCTTCCAGTAAACTTGTCGTCCCGACTTGTCACACTAGCGATCCGTCGTAACATAGCATCCACAACAATGTCGACACGGAATTGTACGTCGTTCGTCCAAAGTTGTACCAAGGAACATGCACCCAAGTGATGTGAAGGTGGCAATAATACGTAGAATGTATTATAAGGTAGAGAAGAAGAACCCGATCTGAAATAATAGTGTGGTTCTATGAGTGATTTGCGTTGACATTCGCAAATCATCCAAGCACGTGTGATTGATACAATGTGCTTAGTGTTTAAATCTTCGACTATCGTGTCTTTTACAATATATTTATATTCATAAAAGATACAATATAATTCACATATGTGTTATTTTTAACATTACATGAACGTATGAATTTCCAAACATTTACTTCATCAAAAATGGAATTCATACAAGGAGAACAAAATATAATTCATATCAATTATGAGCGCTTTACGAATTAACAATGAAATTACACGCAAGAGAATCATTTGAATTACATAGAAATTCGCAATGTGCACAGTCTTTCTGCGGCACAAGAGAATTAAGGTTTATACAAATTAATGTTAAATTTACAATTAATTTATATACAATGAAATCTTTAGGTTTTAGTCATTCTATCGAATCATGCATGCTTGGAGAATGGCAATTATTCGCATAAAATATATACATAAATTCATATACAAAAATACAAATAGTAAAATGCAATATCATTGTAAGAAGTAGACATGTTACCTTCTTAAAGTAGACTTTACTGCACAAGACATGGGTTCCTATTGTTCCTTTCGACTCAGCAAGATATTCGGCAACTAGCAAGGTGCTCATGTGTATGTCGGCCGGTCTGGGGTGCCGAGTAAAGAATATTACCGCGTCAAGAGTATTTATTGTAGTGCATGAATGCATCACGTGACTAGATCACGAGGTATGTTGTTGATTCGAACTTTCTCGACTTCGTCTAAAGTTACATAACAAGGGATGAACTCACTATTGTTTTTTCCTCATGCTGGTGCACGACGGGAGGGTTCTAACAAAGGAATTTATTTCGAATATGATATTCGAGTTTCGGATGTGGGTCAGAAGTTCATGACAAAGAATTCTGGTCAGAAGTCTCTCACACATACACATACTCTGGAGAAAAAAAATTGTCTTGGTGTTTATAAATGATTAGTCAGGCATACACTTACATTGGAGATAAAAGGGTGTCATGGTGTTTATAAATGATTAATCACACATACACAAACTCTGGAGAAAAAGGGGTGTCACAGTATTTATAAATGATTAGTCATGCATACACATACTCCGGAGATAAAAGGGTGTCGTGGTGTCTATAAATGATTAGTCACACATACACAAACTCTGGAGATAAATGGGTGTCGTTGTGTTTATAAATGACTAGTCATGCATACACATACTCTGCAGGAAAAAGTGTTGTGGTGGTTGTGGTTCCGGTTACATTCACCCGAGAAGCCGCAAGAGACCTTTTATCTATTGGATGTTCTCAGACTTGGTCTGCTTCTGGAGGGATCCCCACAGCCTCTTGGTGAGGTGGAGGGCAGGAGCACTGGCGGAAGGGGGTGAAACAGGCAGCACCTCAGCTGCCCTACGTCTGTGTTTATATATGATTAGTTACACATACACACACTCTGGAGAATAAAAGGTGTCTTGGTGTTTATTAAAGATGAGTCACACATACACAACTCTGGAGATAAAAAGAGTATTGTCACAGGGATGGGGTGACTCAGAATTAATATTTTATTTCACTTAAAATCATGTACGTACCACGTAAACAAAACGCGAAGTAAGGGAGGTAATTCACGTTCAAGGAAGCAATTTTTGTAATACCTCACATGGTTTTTATATGAATAAGTTGTATTCATAGATGTGTGTGTATACTTGTTTACGAAGAAGAAAGCCAATGTGTATTAGAAGTGACCAGTCAAGAGAGCGTGTGGCATGACGAAAATAGATGTTCAAGGACAAAACCAGTCACAAGACTAAAGACTTCTAGAGGGTTCTACAGTTCTAAAAATTGTATAAATAAGGAGGACCAACCAACTAAATCTAAGAGAGAGAGAGAGAGAGAAATAACAACAGAGAGAAAAAACAACATCAGAGAGAGAGAGAGAGAGAGAGAGAGAGAGAGAGAGAGAGAGAGTTTTAACATCAGCTATGGGAACACTTTGAGAAACGTGCCCACTGTTATGACGTCATGTCATATAGTGTGGCCAACGGACAAAAACAAAGAAGCATTTCTCTCCATGTAACATCAAGCTTTTGTAACAGCAACTTTGTCCAAGAATGCAGTCTTTTTGCTAGAAGGAAGAAAGAAGATTCTCTATTTTTGATGAACATGGGAAACATATATTCGAAGCAATTATCTTCAATTATGTAGTAAATTCTCGTATACAGAGATTTACTGAGGAGAGCTGGAAATATCTCTCTCCACCCGTCTTTCATCCCGTCTACCGCCTTGTATTAAGCATTGAGGTAATTTGCTTAATGACTACCTGGCAAGTGAATCCGTTCAGTTTTCTAGACAGCTCAAGTATGTAATGGGGTAGCGTGCGTTAATGATACAAGAGGTCAATTTTGTTCTCCCCTGTCTGAGCTACGTCTGAATTCTCCATTCTGCAGTCGAAGGGACAGCGTCTACATTTCCTCAATGGACACGAGGATTTCTGCATTTGATAGGATGTGATGACACACTTCACTAGAAAAATCGTCCGATAATGCTAAACATCGTTGGGTTTTCCGTCGTCACGGCAACCAAGAAACACTGACAATTATCAAGACGGGCAACGGTCTACTGAATATCAGATTTTTCCCCTTGTGATAATCTGAAAGGGTGCCTAGATTCATACAGATCTTCACCTACTATAAAGACGTTACGAGGCGTCTATATCTTCTCAACAAAGCATCCAAACGAGCGATGCATCATCTTCTCTTCAGAGCACCTCTATGAGTGACGCAACAGATTACGTCACCTCTCTTCAGAGCATTCTTACGAACGAACTTACCATCTTTCATCACACCTTCTCAAGTATCCCTTGTGAGTGATGTGACAGATCACGTCATCTTCACTTGAAGCATCTTATGAGCCAGGCTACGATGTATCATCTTCTCTCCAAAACATCTCTATAAGTGACGTCACCTCTTCAAATATCCCTTATAAATGACACGTGAAATTATGTCACTGACCTTCGAACTTTGACAGTATTGTGAGTAGTTAATAAAATTAGAAGTCAAAAGTGCACCTAGAACTGATAGGAAAGAGAACATTTAAAATCTTAGCACACCTAGAACTGTTAGGGATAGGAACACAGAATTGTACTTTTTGATCAATCAGAAATTTCTTACTGCTACAACTTTTGTGAATTGAATTTCACTATTGATTTTGGGTATTTGTATACAATGTGAATTTAGCATGATATCTAATGTAGGCCTATTTTTGTATACAATGTGAATGTAATAGGATGGCTAATGTAGGCCTATTTTTGTATACAATGTGAATTTAACATGATATCTTATGAAGGCCTATTTCTGTATACAATGTGAATTTAACATGATATCTAATGAAGGCCTATTTTTGTATACAATGTGAATTTAACATGCTATCTAATGAAGGCCTGTTTTTGTATACGATGTGAATTTAACATGATATCTAATGAAGGCCTATTTTTGTATACAATGTTAATTTAACATGATATCTAATGAAGGCCTGTTTTTGTATACGATGTGAATTTAACATGATATCTAATGAAGGCCTATTTTTGTATACAATGTTAATTTAACATGATATCTAATGAAGGCCTGTTTTTGTATACGATGTGAATTTAACATGATATCTAATGAAGGCCTATTTTTGTATACAATGTTAATTTAACATGATATCTAATGAAGGCCTATTTTTGTATACAATGTTAATTTAACATGATATCTAATGAAGGCCTATTTTTGTATACGAATTGTAGATGATAGCGGTGGTATTTACGCAAAAAGAATTGTATGAATAACTTTTATTTCACATTTTTGGAAAATTATCATTTTCATCTCCCTTTATTTCCCACCGAGTGTATGACATTGGAAAGTTGAATGTATGGCTAATCACTGTGCCAATGAATAGTGCCCCCCCTTTAAGTCAGGAAATAAACAACCTGATTTAACCACTTTCAATTACCTTGTAATTCATAGTTTTTGAGAGGGGCGAAAGAATTTGTTTGTATTGTTTTGTACCGTTCGTCTGTTCGTCCGTTTATTCTCTTGCCCCAACCAATCATCAATGGTGTATGTCTTGTGTGTCTATGTGACAAACTGACACGACGTATTACTGCCACATGTCACACAGGCTTTTCTTGGAGGTGCACCAGAGTGGGCCGAAACAGACCTCACCCCTTTTATCTCTTACTTTGGCTCGGGCCGGCTTAACAGTATTTTGTGACAGGTGTCTTGGTGTCTATATAATTAGTCATGCATACACAACTCTGGAGATGATAAGGGTGTCTTGGTGTGTATAAATGATTAACAGAATCCCCCCAAACTTCCAAGGTTGTGGATTATTTAGCACGTGTAAAGCATGCCGAGAAGTCCTGTGCTATTGTGTTGGTGTATTCTTTTCTAGCACAAATGTGCACTTTCACAATTATACAAAAGAACTAAATATAGTTCCTACCTAAAAACTACAGTAAAGAACTCTAAAATGATTTCTACCTACTCCTAAAAAGAACTCTAAAATGATTTCTACATACTCCTAACTTTTTTAGCTAGTCTCGAAGCAAATAAATAGATAAGTCATATTGATGTAAATAATACATATTCATGGCCAACGTACACGCACACAAACTCACTGACTGCATGTATCGAAAGTACATTCATTCCACAAAAAGAGACAAAGAAATGAACGCACCTTATGATCGATAAGGGGAAGTAAAATTAACTTAAAAGAAAAAGAAATTTTTCGTTTATTCCCGACCGTGAGAGACTGACAGATAGGCAGATAGAGACAAATAGGAAGAGAGACAGAGAGACAGAGAGAGAGACAGAGAGAGAGACAGAGAGACAGAGAGAGAGAGAGAGAAGTATGAAGAAGACAAAGAAATAGAAATAAGTGAGACAAAGAGGAGTGGGCGAAGGAAGAGATAAAACAAATATTTGAGAGAGACTTTAGTCAGGGAGATGGACAAGGATGAGATAGAATGAAGGAAAAGTAGAAATAGACAATTGTGAGATAATGACAGAAAAGTAGAGATAGGAAATTGAGAGATAATGACAGAAAAGTAGAGAGAGTCAAGCGTGAAATAAAGATGTAGAGAGAGACTAGGGTGAGATAGTAATGAAAGAAAATTAGTGAGAGAGATACAAAGGTGAGACAGATGAAGGAAAAGTAGAGAGATACAATGGTGAGACAGATGAAGGAAAAGTAGAGAGATACAATGGTGAGACAGATGAAGGAAAAGTAGAGAGATACAATAATGAACAAATACATTGTTTGACTGATCATGGATTTTTTTATGTCCTTGAGGCACAATAATTTTAACGAAAACGGGTATGGGAATTTACAATTAAGACATCGTGTCTTACTCTACTCGGGTATGGAAGCTGACAGTTATATACATCGTGTCTTACACTAATCGGGTATAGGAATTTACAATTAGGTACATTGTGTCTTACACTAGTCGGGTTTGGGAATTTACAATTAGGTACATTGTGTCTTACACTAGTCGTGAATATGAATTTTCAATTAGGTACATTGTGTCTTACATTAATCGGGAATGGAAGGGAACACTTAGGTAGCATATTGAAAAAAGTATATTAAGGCTACACTAAATTTCAATAAATTACAGACAATTGGTGAATGCATAAATGTTTATTTTGAGCAGAAAAAAAAAATAACAAAACAGTGCTATTAGAATAAATGTTTATTTTGAGCAGAAAAAAAAAATAACAAAACAGTGCTATTAGAATAAATGTTTATTTTGAGCAGAAAAAAAAAAATGCTATTAGAATAAATGTTTATTTTGAGCAGAAAAAAAAAAAAAAAAAGCTATTAGAATAAATGTTTATTTTGAGCAGAAAAAAAAAAAAATGCTATTAGAATAAATGTTTATTTTGAGCAGAAAAAAAACAATAACAAAAAAAAAAAAATGCTATTAGAATAAATGTTTATTTTGAGCAGAAAAAAAAAAAAAAAAAATGCTATTAGAATAAATGAACGAAAGTCGATGAAAGCAATAATATTTATCGTCAGAGTTCAGTTTCCTAAGCACCCAAACGATTTAGAATATTCATTTTGCGGCCGATATACCCGTTATTTTGTGGGGTATCTTGAACACTGAACGATATACCCGTTATTTTGTGGAATATCTTGAACACTGTACAGATCTATTTCCATATCTACACTACCATGGATGTATCGGATAAGGGGTAGTCGGCACATAATTCTTATAATAGCAGAAATATTTCATCCAAGGGTGGTCTGTTGCTTTACGGCATTCATATTGTGCACAGCATTGTTGTCGGTTTGGATCACATATATCCATTTTCTCACGGCATCGCATATATGGTATCTCCCAGACTGACGGTTGTATTCTATAAATAGAACAATCAAAATTAAATTTAGTTCCTTAAACCCCTGTACAGATCTATTTCCATATCTACACTACCATAACGATCTCGCAGGAATTTCACGCTCTATTGCACTTTCCTAAATCCGTTCATGGAAAGGAAGGGAAGGAAGGGGTAGATTCATACTTCACGTATGCAAACACCCCCATCACCACCCACCCCATCACACAAACAAGTACACATGGGTGCGCTCATCTTAAGCTGCAAGTCAGTGAAATGTTTTAAGCTCGAGACGTCTCTAAGAATTCATCACGCAGAAGACAACTGACCTCATCAAACCTTTACAAATATTACTAACAATTATTAAAAACAATCATAAATAATACCACAGTAGACAAATGATATCACTAAACGATTATAAATACACTAACAATTATTAAAGACAATCATAAATAATAAAAGAGAAGACAACTGAACTCACCAAACCTTTACAATTACTACTAACAATTATTAAAAACAATCATAAATAATACCACAGTAGACAAATGATATCACTAAACGATTATAAATACACTAACAATTATTAAAGACAATCATAAATAATAAAAGTGAAGACATCTGACCTTACCAAACGTTTACAAATATTACTAACAATTATTAAAGACAATCATAAATAATAAAAGAGAAGACAACTGCACTGACCAAACCTTTACAATTACTACTAACAATTATTAAATCAATTATAAATAATAACACAGAAGACAAATGAAATCACTAAACGATTATAAATACCACTAACAATTATTAAACACAATCATAAATAATAACACAAAAGACAACTGAACTCGCCAAACGTTTACAAATCGTACTACCAATTATTAAAGACAATCATTAATATAAGCAATGCCGCCACCACCCACGATGGGACTAGGGTTTTGAACAAAGACAATGAACAGAGAAGGGGGGGGGGGGACTTCGTTGTAACGTGACGTCTCACAACTTTATTCAGTCTCCGGATTGTCAATACTACATAGGTCTTGTTTGTTGTTCGTCACAGTGTTCATTATGCATACATCATGGATGTTTTTGTCTGGCGCTTTTATTATGCGTGCAAGGGTTACGTATGCTGACGTGTTTGTATGTGTGCAAAGGTTACGTATGCTGACGTGTTTGTATGTGTGCAAGGATTACGTATGCTGACGTGTTTGTACGCGTGCAAGGGTTACGTATGCTGACGTGTTTGTACGCGTGCAAGGGTTACGTATGGTGACGTGTTTGTACGCGTGCAAGGGTTACGTATGGTGACGTGTTTGTACGCGTGCAAGGGTTACGTATGCTGACGTGTTTGTACGCGAGATTGTATGTGGAGTGGGGAATATCAACAATGCCGACACCGGAGACACCATTTCATAACAATAGTAGACAATTACTATTTTTGATAAATATGACTAAATTTATTGTTCTACGGGTTTTCTTTCGTGCAGTGACTTGAATCCCTCGTTCCACAAAACATTCCGTCATAAAACATGCCCACTAAGGTTAGAGGAGTATTTTATAAAAGTTATGAATGATGAAAATAATTAGAAAAGTATGATGAAAAACATCAAAGGGAAAAAAAACAACAACACAACATGCAAACGTGTAGTAATTTCTGCTGTGAAACAGCTACAACAAAAATAACAAGTTATTTCTAAAAAATGTCACTAGAGAGACTTAGTGCTAATTTGACTATCTAGCGTGACGTCACAAAAGAAATAAAAAAGAAATACCACTACTCAAAATCGTGTTCTCCAAACTCTCAGTCTAGAATGACGTCACAAAAGAAATAAACAGAAATACCACCACTCATTATCTTGTTCTCCAGTCTAGCGTGACGTCACGAAAGAAATAAACAGAAATACCACTACACACAACTTATTGTTCTCCAAACTCTCAAGTCTAGCGTGACGTCACAAAAGAAATAAACAGAAATACCACTACACACAACTTATTGTTCTCCAAACTCTCAAGTCTAGCGTGACGTCACAAAAGAAATAAACAGAAATACCACTACACACAACTTATTGTTCTCCAAACTCTCAAGTCTAGCGTGACGTCCAAAAGAAATGAATAAAGAAATACCACTACTCAAAATCTTGTTCTCCAAATTCTCAGTCTAGCGTGACGTCACGAAAGAAATAAACAGAAATACTACTACACAAAAATTTATTCTCCAAACTATCAAGTATAGCGTGACGTCACAAAAGAAATGAAAAAGAAATACCACTACATACAAAATATTGTTCTCCAAACTATCAATAGCGTGACGTCACAAAAGAAATAAAAAAAGATATTCCACTACTCAAAATATTGTTCTCCAAACTCTCAGTCTAGCGTGACGTCACAAAAGAAATACCACTACTCTAAATCTTGTTCTCTAAACTCTCAAGTCTAGCGTGACGTCACAAAGAAATGAAAACAGAAATACCAATACTCTAAATCTTGTTCTCCAAACTCTCAAGTCTCATTCTGTTATCAATATGTGCATTCATTCTCAATTGTGATACATTCTCGCTTGAGTTAAAAAAAAATAAAAACACTGTTTTTTTTGTCTAATTTCTGCTCAAAGTCCTTAACTAAATCTTCAATCTGATTTTCAAAAAAATTAATACGATAGAAAATGTTCTTAATCGGCAGTGAACGCCATGCTGCATGAATCTCAAAGTATATTCTGTTCCCCGTCTCTCTTTGGCAGCAAAATCATAAGTTTTTATTTACTACAATTCCCAAAATCCCCTAGTGGGCTTTAAAAACAACAACAACAACAAGAAAAAAAAACCCAGAAGCGTTGTTCCATTGGCTAGGAAAAAGTGGGTACCACTAAACACAAATATGCCCACTAATTAACTGTCCTGGTGTTAGCAGGTGAAATGAGGTGCCATCACCTCAGGTAAGTAAAGTAAAAACAAACTTCCTCAAACCATATATATATATATTGCTGTTGTTGTGGCTGTCCCCGTTGGGAAGTCCAACGGTGGGTGTAAGTGGTCGAGCATCAGATGAATCAGACTGGCCACTGGGTGGTTAAAGAAACCCCATGGCGGGTCCTGTTGTTCATAGTACTGCCATCGTTGATGTTGTCGACACTTTTTTGGTGGTATCTGCATCGTTGTTGTGGTTGTCGTTGTGGCTTTTGATGGCGGTGTTGTTGTTTTCGGATATGTTGAGGTGGGCGCCGTCTTTATCTTCTTTGGCTCTGTTCTGTTGTTGTTGTAGGCTGACCTTCTGTTGTCGTTGTCGCCGTAGTGATAGTCTGGATGGGCCAGGGGTCGCAGGTAAAGGTAAGAGGGTCTTTGTCATATCTTCCAATCCCATGTCAACTTCCTTCTGTTTGTAGACATTTTCTGTTTGGATATTTTATTCACTTCGTTTCGACACTTTGGCGTGTGTTTTCTTCTTCTTTCTTCTGTGCTGCCGTCTGTCTTTTTTTCCTCCTCCGTTGTAGTAGTGGGGTCTGGGCTTTCTTTTCCTCACCCACTGTATATGGTGTCTGAGAAAATGCCTGCTTAGTTTTGTTCTATGATTCAAAGTTTGTGTCGAGTTGAATTTTTGGTTGGTGGTATTTTCACACAATGTGCGTATTGACTTCTTTATCACTCCTATTGGCTGATTTTCCAGTCTCGTTGTCGGTATTTGGGGGAGGAGGGTAGCCCGTTTTTAATGAGGTGCCAGTTCTGATGAATAATAAATGCTTGATGTATGGCAGTTTTGTCCCTTGAGCGGAAAATTTGTTGAAGTAGGTATTTGTACGCAAGCTTAGTACCAGTTAAATGTGACGTGTTTTTAATTAATGAAGTGATGTCGGGTAGATAGAGGTTTTCTGGAATGCACAATGTTCCTTGCAAGAAAGGAAAAATTATGTTAATTGATGAATATAATGGATTTGTTAAAGCGTGTGCCTGGCTAGAATTTTGGAGTAATATATATTAAATAATCTTGAATGGAGGAATTTGGTTCTATTTATTACGTCATCTTGACTTGAATTATTGTAGAGTATTTATTACGTCATCTCGATTGGAAGGATGTTTCATGAAATCTCAAATGTCGGTTTCAGAATGCTTTGGCGAGGAAAATTAGCATCTTGAACTCAACACCAACACCAATAACCTAAACTTTAATCTTAATACTAAAATAATAGCACTCACACATAATCCATCCCCATTGGTTGAATTTGTCATGAACAAGTATGAGACTATTAGTCAGAAAAACTAATAATCCAATTTTGGAACTGGCTTGGATTGCATCAGCATGTCTAGAATATTCTCTGAGTTGTTTACTCCAACAAGGATATATATTATTTATAGTAATAATTGCACTATTATGTACACTAATGTTTGTCCTTTTATTTACAGTAATATTTGCCCTATTATGTACACTAATGTTTGTCCTTTTATTTACAGTAATATTTGCTCTATTTTTACTGTAATATATGTGCCCTATAATGTACACACATATTTGCCCTATTATTAACAGTAATATTCGAATACATCACACATTTCATAACAGTAAATATTAGTATACAACTGGAAAATAAATAAAATAAAGTGCAAAAATAATACAGTACATTAACATAACATAAAAGAATTCCGTTAAATTAACAAATAACAAGACTTTTAATCAGACTATTAATCTAACTAAAATTAAGAAAAACTCTTTTAAAATAGAGATATTGTATCGAATAATATTTTTTCAGTCAATTCAATTCAATTAAAAGTTTAGTCTTTCAAATAAACATCAATTAAATTAAAGATTTAAAAGAATCAATAAAAATATAGAATATATATGAATTAATATAAGCACGCATCAAATTGAAAAAAAGATTAATTGACTTGTGAAAATAAACCGGTATTTTATTAAAGTTAAAAGATTTACAAGAAAATAATACCCGAGCAATTTTCTCCCGAAGTCAGACCCTGTTTATATTAAAAGAAAATTATTCAAAAAGAATTATATTAATCCATTTAATTATTTTGTATATGTACAGGCAGAGAAATAGACACACTTTTATATTTGTAGATAGAGAATCAGAGATATAGATTATGTATACATAGAGCTATAGGTAAACTACAAAATAATGATTTTCTTAGGGAGAAAATACATTAATCTTATAACAAAAATACAGAAATTTCTTTCTTCAAATCCACAATTTGTTAATAAATTACACATTTAGTAGTATAAAATAAATGTAGTTTTCAAATTGTTATTCTATATTTCCGGGGAAAAGATATTATTATTTATGATTGTATACTGATTTCTTTAAAACATTATTAATTGTAATATTTTCCTCAAAAATACAACAACAAAAAATTGCTTTAAGAAAATCACCTTTCGAATCCAATGGCAGCAGTAGAAGTAACATTAGTAAAGCCAACATGATTTTCTTCAGCTAAAGATTTCTAAAACGAAAAACAGATAGTCAATAAAACAAATGAGAAATGTATTTTAAATGAACATGTAAAGCTCTATTAATTTAAAACCTAATATTGATTCCTAAATAAGTTTTGATAAAATATAATGGAATAATTTCTTTAGAATAAAGGTTTAAAGCTATACAATAGTTAAACATACAATTGAATACAAAATAATTTGTGATTAAAAATATTGAAAAGATAAAATAAACCATGCAACTGTTTTTTTCTTAAATATCTGTATGTCACAATCTGCATCTTTAATGATTGTTTTCCATTATCATCATCCGTGAAATCCAGGAAATATAATGTACCACATTTCATGTTAATGAAGTACGGTACTACTAGCAATACATGTATAGTGTCACAGACAGAATAGTGCACAAATCTAATATAGTACACAATACATGTATAGTGTCACAGACAGAATAGTGCACAAACATGATCAAATCTAATATAGTACACAATACATGTATAGTGTCACAGACAGAATAGTGCACAAATCTAATATAGTACACAATACATGTATAGTGTCACAGACAGAATAGTGCACAAACATGATCAAATCTAATATAGTACACAATACATGTATAGTGTCACAGACAGAATAGTGCACAAACATGATCAATTCTAATATAGTACACTATACATTTAATCTTTCATATTAACAGATGAATAGTGTGCAAATATAATCAAATTTAATATAGTAAAATTTTCTTTATAATGAATTAAATTCAATATGACACACTCCTTTGACTTTATAGCTGTCACAAATAGAACAAAGTTCAAATATAATCAAATCTAGTATAATACACATTATTTTATAATGTATTGAATTCAATATGACACACTCCTTTGACTTTATAGCTGTCACGTGGCTGGCAGATCGGAGGAGACAATGACCAGTCACTCTAGAGGCGTCACTTATTCCATTACGTGTCACTGATTCATCTCATTGCAAACGTCACTGATTCATTTCAACACGTGTAACACACCCCTCCCATTACCTAGTTAATGACCCATATCATGAAATGTGCCACTTGATAGTTAGCATTATGGAGGACAGGCTCACCAAATGTGAAAAGTGAAAGGCCAATCACATGATTAATGTTAAAGGAGTGTAAATTTACAAGTGTAATTAAACATAATTTTCTGACAAAAGTACCTACATAGGAGTGTCTGTGTGCTTGTTAAACCACATAGTTTTGAAAACACAATATCACACGTATAAACGTAACGTGTGAAGTAATTCTGTGTGCTTGTCAAACCACATAGTTTTGAAAACACAATATCACACGTATAAACGTAACGTGTGAAGTAATTCTTGTTGATTCGTTACAAAAAATGGCAGAAAAATTTAGAGACAATAAAAGAGTACTATACAGAAATTAGGAATGTACTATACACAAAATGATCCAGAGTACTATACAGACAATAATATAGTACTATACAGACAATAAAAGAGTACTATATAGACAATGTCAGAGTACTATACAAGCAACAACAGAGTACTAAGAACACATATACGTTACGTTAACGAAGAACATAAATTATAGCCAAAACTATGAACACTCTAAATAAACATTATATAGAACATGACATAGTAAAAATCTATTAACACACGGTATAAACATTAAGTGAGCCAAGACTTATACGTAAAACATTGAACATATTTTATAAACATTTATTATAACATCATAGCCAAACTTATTGTCAAACTGTTGTGGGGGACAGTGACCAGTGAAATCGGCAGAAACCGGAATAGCTTCCCCAAACCCATCATCATAATTATCCAATGAAAAGCTCTCATCATAATTATCCAATGAAAAGCTCTCATCAGGCAGAGATCTGTTGTGTGTTCAGAAACTCATCATGAAAAGAGTTGTGGTCAACGGTGATCAGTTATATGTGGTCAGGAGGTGACCTGTTAAAAGCTGCGGTCAGATAATAGGATCAGATAGTGTTGAGTTAGATGTGGTCACGAGGTGACCAGTTAAAAACTGTTGTCGGTTAATAGTGATGAGTTAGATGTGGTCAAGGAGGTGACCAGTTAAAAACTGTGGTCAGTTAATAGCTAAGATTGTGATGAGTTAAAAGTGGTCAGGAGGTGATCAGTTAAAAACTGTGGTTGGTTAATAGGATAAGATAGTGACCAGTTAGATGAGGTCAGGAAGTGATCAGTTAGGTGCGGTCTGGTCATGAACCGTAAAACAGCGTGTTCACTTAGCGATGAGTGAAATAGCTTTGGTCAGGCAATGGTCAGTGAAACAGCTGTGGCCAGACAGTGATCAGTTAGATGTTGTCAAGCAATGATCATTTTAGTGCGGTCAGGCAGTTATCAGTGAGATTGTTGTAGTGAAAATATCTTTCACCAATCAGGCTTCTATGATCATGCAGTGATCAATCCGACATTTGTTATCAGACGGCTGTGGTCTAGCAGTAATCATTCACAAAGTTCTGATCAGACGTGATCTGTCAAACTTCTATGCTTACCCAATAAGTATCGTGACAATTGTGGTCATTCAGTGATCGGTTAGGTGTTTTGAAGCACTGACCATTCAGACATCTATGGTCAAATATGAATCCGACAGTGGTAAACTAGTTAAATTTGTAAATACTGCAAGAAGTAATTAGTAAAATACCATATGTCCAACTCTACACAATACAGGTTGCCGTAAATAATGGGTGTGACAAAACACACGTCCAGCTCTATACAATACATGGAGAATATACGAGTCTCTTCTGAGATCATGACGAAGATAGAAAGATTGTCCAAACTCTGTGTAGACAAATACGAGGTCTCACACCTCTCTGTAGTCCAGACGACGCACACGTAAGTAAAATAGCTCCAGACAGTCCTTTTATGCACAAACAAGTTCTCACACTCTTAAACGACAATTTGCGCGTGTATTCCTACTTTAATAACGCTAACAAGGTGAATTACTTACTCCTAAAAAATAATTCCTACTGTAATAACGCTAACAAGGTGCATTACTTACTCCTAAAAAATAATTCCTAATTAAATTTGTAATTAGAAATGTTTAAAAAAATACTAAATGCGTTTTTTAAATATTGTAAACATAATTATCGAACACCTAACATAAATAATTAATCAAATGTATTTTTATTAAAATGTTGAAAACACAAAATAAGCAAACTTGCTGACAGCTGATGTAAACAAAATAAGCAGACGCGCGCCGACAGTATATGGAAACGAACTCGCTGGCAGTGCACGTAATTAACGTCATTTTGCTCGCAACGTAAATTGGGCAAGTGGAGATAATCAAGCATTAAAAAAAATCCTGATTACTTCCCTTTTTTCCGTGACACTCATTACCAAAGTAAATGAATAGTACATCATATATTTATAGTAATTCATACACACAATCAATGATCCTCACTCTCTAACATACTGTCAATGGATGTAAGACACACGCTTTCATTCCACACATAGCAACAAACGCATTTTGTGACTTATTAAGGGGAAGAAATAAGGCTTTAAGAAAATTAAATAAATTTTGGCTAGGATCATCCCCCTTTATTCCCAGTGACAAAGACTACATAGGTAACGTGATTTACCTTTAGAAATTGTGTTTCGATGCCTTGCGGTCCCGAGAATTGTACCACACAGAGAGCTCCTTCAGTTTCCGACCGTCAGTCTGCTAGAGTGGCGCTGATTTAACGTCTTCGAGAAATTATGGCATACGTGGCGTTAAACTGTAATCTGATCACCGATCATATGACGTGCAGTTTCCTTACTTGTTTCTTGTTTTCTTGAATTTTGATTGGAGGGTTTTAATATTTTGTTTTTAACAATGATACACATGCGTAGAAACAATTGGTTGTTTTTTTTTTTTACTGTCATTTGTTTGCCGTACTTTTCATTTACCTTAAATTTATTTTAAACTAGTTTTTTAATGTCATAATCAAAGTAATATTATGTGCCTACTAGAGCATTCTTTCCTTACTAACGGCAAATCCTGTCTCTTGTAATGCGTTTATATATGGACAACCATTTACAAGACCCACAAAAAGGGAGGCAAATATTGACGAAAATTAAATAGACTAAAGGTGTCTAACACATTAATGCCTGACCACAGTTGTCTGACTGATCACACTTTAACACATCAATGTCTGACCACAGTTGTATGACTGTTCACTCGTTAACACATCAATGTCTGACCACAGTTGTCTGACTGTTCACTCGCTAACACATCAATGTCCGACCACATATGTCTGACGGATCACTGTCTAACACATCAATGTCTGACCACAGTTGTCTGACTGATCACTCTCTAACACACCAATGTCTGACCACAGTTGTCTGACTGTCCGTTTAAATACAAGTAATTACAGCTGACTAAATAATCGCTGTCTGATCATATCCAACTGATTTTATGTCCATTGTCTGATTACAGCTCTATGACGAACAAATGCCTGACGTCTGTATTTGATTAAAACTCGTGGTCTGATTACAACTTGACCAACTGTATCTGGTTAATCACTGACTGATCATTGCAGGGCGATACATTACTGTCTGGTTAATCACTGACTGATCATTGCAGGGCGATACATCACTGTCTGGTTAATCACTGAGTGATCATTGCAGGGCAATACATCACTGTCTGGTTAATCACTGACTGATCATTGCAGGGCGATACATCACTGTCTGGTTAATCACTGACTGATCATTGCAGGGCAATACATCACTGTCTGGTTAATCACTGACTGATCATTGCAGGGCAATACATCACTGTCTGGTTAATCACTGACTGATCATTGCAGGGCGATACATCACTGTCTGGTTAATCACTGACTGATCATTGCAGGGCAATACATCTGTGTCTGACTGCAAATATTCGATTACAGCTTTCTGACAGATCATTGTCTGACGTGCATAGAGAGTCCTAGCAGACCGAGACATTATTCAACATGTGTGGAAGACTTTTTCCAAAAGATGCACAAAGTTCTGTCCCCTTACTCTCAACAAAGAATGGAGGTTACAAATTGTCTCAATCTTCAAAAACTCTGACTCGTTCTGCCGAACTCTATGAGTTAACAAAACGAGTTTTAATACTGAAATTAACCCTTTAAATCAGGGGTGCACAAACCTTTTAGGCCAGAGTGCCAAATTTCCAATTGATACTGCGTATAGATCCACTACATGGATGGCTCAGTTGAAAAAAAAACTACAAATAATGACATAATGTGTTTTACATTCGTAATAAGGGTAGCATCCAAAAGTCCTCCGTGAGCCGCACAGAGCCCTGTCTCGGGCCGTGGTTTGTGCACCCCTGCTTTAACTGGTTAGGAGCAGAATAATAATTTAAATTAATCAGTAAAACTTTATTTTATTTAGGAAAATATAAAACGTGCACTCAATCCGCATACGAATGTTCTGTAAAGAAGACAGTTAATAATATGGAGCTGTACATAGGAGAGGGAGGCATAGGTAGCTAACTAGCTAGATTGATAGCTAGATAGATAGATAGATAGATAGATAGTTAGATGCTATCACGTGACCACAAATGTCTTGCCTTCCTAAGGTGGAAAACTTTTGCAATCTTACATCTAACCCTTGGGTTCTTATTGCAAAGGATACATCTTTATTCATCAGCATGCTTCGAAATCAAGAACTCAGTGATAATGCAGTGTCCATTCATTCAATCGATGACCCATGACCTTGCATAAACCTGAATTCTCATTTTTTTACTGTGTGCATTTTATGAACTGTCAAATAGCTTTGGGTGTGGTCACTTAGAACTGCACGTTTAGATTGTGCATACCCGTCGGTATTAACACTAGTATATAGGACTAGAAAAATAACTGATTCAGACAGTAAACAGTCAGTGGTCATTCAGATGACCATTTAGACAGTAATCAAGCTCATTCGGCGAGTGGTTAATCAAACAATGACTAGTCAAACAGTGGTTTTTCATTCATGATATGTACTTAGTCTTCAGTCATACAATTTAATTAGACAGTATTGAGTGAGATAACATTTTAGTTAGACAGTATTTTGTGAGATAACTGTGCGGTTAAACAGTATTTGTAAGATAACTGTGCGGTTAAACATTCTTCAGTGAGATAACTGTGTATCAGAGAGTGTTCAGTGAGATAACTGTGTATCAGAGAGTGTTCAGTCAGGTAACTGTGTAATTAGTCTTCAGTCATACTGCGTAATTAGTCTTCAGTTAGAAAACAGTGTAGATGGAAAGACTTCAATTAGATTACTGTGTAGTCAGACAGTCTTCAGTCATACATCTGTGCATATAGCATGTCCTTACTCAGATAACTGTATCGTTAGACAGTCGTTGGTCAGATGACTGTGCACTTGGACAGTTTTCAATCATATTGTAAAATCGTATCCAGATTCTGTCTACTGGATTCACATTTGTTGTATCCATCACTATATTCAAACGTTTTAAGTGAACGTGTTGCTGTAAGTTGATTCACATTGGTGTGTTTCCAGTATTATATTCAAACTTATTAGTAAACGTGTTGCAGTGGTTGATTCCTGTGTATCCAATTTGAGAGCCAGCATGGCGAAAATTGAAGCTTGAATTTGGTCTCGAGAATGTATGAAGTTTATTTTTAATATTCTTCATCGTGTTGTGTGCTTGAGTACGTACACGAACATCCGGGAACATTCCTCGTGATGCGTTTTGATTGCACACTCGAAGTTCTAGACAATTCTCCATGGTGTACTTTGTGAATGCATTGAAGATTCTGGAGTTCTAGACAATTCTCCATGGTGTACTTTGTGAATGCATTGAAGATTCTGGAGTTCTAGACAATTCTCCATGGTGTACCTTGTGAATGCATTGAAGATTCTGGAGCAGTTGTGTAATGTTCATCGAAGTGGAGAAGTGGTACATTTGGTCATCCAACAAGAAAGATGGACTTGTTGCAACTATTTGATTGTGGACACAAGCTAGTGACAGCTTCCATCACTGAAAAGGTTATGGACATTGGCTATAATTATTTCTCTAGAACTCCACTCTCAATTCTATGATGAATTATATCTATCAAACATTGTTGTGAAGTTAATTTAAATATCAACACTCTTTGAATTGCATTATTCACATGGTGTATATTTGATTGTGATTAAAATAATATTGTTATGTTTATTAACCTTCTTGCATATTTATTATTACGCATGTTTGGAATAATAGTGGACGGATTGGGATTGGGCACGTTAAATATAAATAAAAGACGAATTGTTATTACTCCTTTAGTAAGAGGTTCCACCTGCAGAACATTATGCGACAGTCAAGCGTCTATCTTACAGTGTAAAGAGTAGAGTTTTATGACACCCTCATAATCCACCAAGTGAGAAATATTTTGGACTTATGCGAGAATTATTAATAACTATACATTAAGATTCTCGATCACTTGTAATTAGTGAAGTGTTGTTAATTAGTAAATAACAACTATAACGAGTGGTGGGTACCCAGAAGGGTCTCGCACAGTTGTTTGATTCATTACAATTTGAACTGAACGTTCACAATTACAGCGCTCTAACCAACGCTGTAATATAAGTCCACAATTGTTTTGGTCTAGCTGTCAACCCGATTGCTGACTCATTAGCATATGAGCACAGCTCTCTGAGTGATTAGAATATGAGCAAAGCTCTCTGACTGATTAGCATATGAGCATAGTTCTCTGACTGATTATACATATGAGCACAGCTCTCTGATTGATTAGCATATGATCACAGCTCATTGACTGATGAGTATCTGAACATACTCTCTGATTGATCTCTGTCTATGATCCTGTCTGACCTCATTTAACCTGCTGACCGTAACAGTTTATATGAATACATCATAGTTATCTCACTGATCACTCTCTATCGCATTTCAATTAACCTAACAATTAATATTAATTATAATTATTTATTATTAGTAACAAGTCCGATCTCATCGAATTCTGTCTGATCGGAGTTACCCTATTCATCATTCCATGACACTGCTGTCATAATATAAAACCAAATATAAATTATAATTATTAATAGAAAATCTTTTAACTATTATAACATACTTTCCATGATTAAAACATATCGTGTTATGAATAAAAAGTCTTAGGACTATTCATGTTTTGTTTAGTGTGCTTTTCGTCTGAATTCACTTTTCTTTGTTTTCTTTATTAAACATGTGAATATGACTACGTGTTAAAATGACGGGTATTAGCATTATTACGATCACACACTGTCCGGCAGTTTTGTGGTATTACATTGCCACGTTATATGATGTGTAATTAAGATATTGCCTAAAGAAACGGACAATTTATTTTATGAATGGAAAATTAAATACTCGCATGATTTCTGATTGGTCACTTTCAGATGATTGCTGCCAAAGAACAGCTATAAAAATGATTATGACTGACCACAGCTGAGCTGATTCAATGCCCACTGTATGCTCAAAGTAACTGTTGATTACAGTTGTCTGACCAGCTCTGATTCAATGATCACTGTATACTCACAGTAAAGTTTGTTTACATTTGCCTGACCAGAGCAATAAAAGAGGCAATATTCCTCTGCTGTTTAGCTGATTGCTGATGACCATAGATGATTGTCTGATTACTGCATATTCACAGCTAAATAACTGACCATTGACTGAACAAGTCTATTCGACTAGTACTGTATAACCACCTGATTGACTTATCAGTGCTATCCTGCTGAATTCTTACTATCACAGATTGACCACAGCAGCTGACATACTGACCACAACAATCCAACTGAATACTGTCCTCACACCCTCCAAATGATCACCCTCTGACCACAGTTAACTGGCTAACAACAGCTGTCTGATGTGTGTTTATCTGCAGTACTTTGACTTAATATTATCTACCACAATGGTGTGTCTGATCATCGTCGAACAAAATTTCTGATTACAAATGACTGAAAAGACGATTACGCTGTATTTAGTATCCCGCTGCTGTTTTACTGAAAAAAATCTGACCACAACTTTCTGAGTTATAACAGTTTTTTTCACCTATCTTCCTTCATCTGATCACAAGTTTGCCCCCATTTCAGTGACAAATCACTGTCTGAAGAAAGCTGTCATACCATGCCAATTTCAGGTGATCAATACTTCTGTGTACACCTAACTGCTCATTGAATGACCATAGTTGTCTGACTAATCACTGTCTGACCACAGCTGTCCTACACCACTCTATTACCACTTCAATTAAATCTTAAAATAACCTTACCCTCATTCAAAAGAAATATTTGCATTGCTAAAAGTTTTGTACTCAATTGACTTTTTGTTCAGTCTGCTTCTTTCCTGAATTCACTTTAATGTTTCATTCGTTTTCATATTTGATTAAGACCAGGTGTTACAACAGTGATGTATTAACAGTATTATGTTTGGTGTTACAACAGTGATGTATTAACAGTATTATGTTTAATTCATTCGTTTTCATATTTGATTAGACCAGGTGTTACAACAGTGATGTATTAACAGTATTATGTTTAATTCATTCGTTTTCATATTTGATTAGACCAGGAATTACAACAGTGATATATTAACAGTATTATGTTTAATTTATTTTATAGTCATCTTCATTTATATTATTTGATTTTAATTGTACTTAATTTTTATTATTTGATTTTAATTGTACTTAATTTTTATTATTTGATTTTAATTGTACTTAATTTTTATTATTTGATTTTAATTGTACTTAATTTTTATTATTTGATTTTAATTGTACTTATTTTTTTATTTTTCAATTGTAACTAATGTATTTAAATCAATATTTCATGTATTCCGAAAGCAGCTATTGTTGATCAACTCTTCTATAGTTCTATAGTTGTATATAAGTGTGGCAATATCTCATAAGATGGGTTTTTTAATTTAGCCCAGTTGCATTAAATAAATGTTGAAATATAAAATTCAAACAATATGAGATATAAATCATATGAAACTTAATGGTGCACAAGCATACGTTTAGTAATTAACTTACTGGTAGAACTGGACCAGATGGAGCCCAGTGTGGGGCAAAGAAAAATAATTAAATTAAATTATCTAAATTTGTAGATTTGATCCTGCCCCCCCCCCCCAGTAGTGCGTAAAACCCAAGAGTGTATCAATGAAAATTGAGAAGTAATATTAGTCAACTATATCTATGGTGCTAGGAAAGTCTTGAGAAGTAATACAAGTCAACTATAGCCATGGTGCTAGGAAAGTCTTGAGAAGTAATGCAAGTCAACTATATCTATGGTGCTAGGAAAGTCTTGAGAAGTAATACAAGTCAACTATAGCTATGGTGCTAGGAAAGTCTTGAGAAGTAATACAAGTCAACTATAGCCACTGTGTTCTGAAAGTCTCAAGTGCACTTTACTCTGTGAATGAAGGGAGATTAAAAACTATTTAGCGTGGGCGACTCATGGGGCAAGATGTGACGTGGGCATCACATGACAAATGTGACAAGGTGGATTGAAGATGAGAAGTCGTATGCTCCATGTGTATTTAATTCATCAAACATCGTAAAATGTCAAATGGACTGAAAAAAGGATTTAATGATTCTCTCTAATTGAATTCTGAAATCATTGAACACTATTTCTTTGAACCTTTCTTTGGCAGAAAATAACTGTCGCGGGGCGTGCGTTGTGGCGTTTGCTGGTTTTGTCACTGGCCCCTATCTCCTCCTCGGTGGGTAGGGGGGGTCAGACCCAGTAGCCGGGACTTGCCGGGATCACATCGAACGATCAGATGTTGATGATCATTCTCACACTCAGACACCACGAATAGTCTTGTGGGGGTTAGGATTAGCTTTATTCTGAGATGTGGGGTAAAATGTGAAAAGCCGGCGTGAGTGTGTGTGAGCAGGCGTGTGAATGTCATGTGAGGGACGTACGGGACGAACACACAAACAACCGCACCAACATACACTTTCAAAACCCGAGAAATGAAGCCCAACTCTTCAGAAAGAGTTAACAAAGAATTTAATTTTTTAAAAAAGGATTTTAAAATGGAAAAACGGGCTTAACTCTCACACGGTGTTAGTCGTTCATCCGGTAACATCCACACACGGCATCCATGGGACGGGGAAACATGAGCGATGGAAAATGAAAAATTAATAAGAAAAATATGATGAATAAACTACAATAATCAAACAATAAACGGTGATGACCGTTTTCACTACTTCTGCCAAAATCGAGTGGCACAAAAATATTTTGGGCGTAGCCCCACTACAGCACAACCAGCGGTAATGACCGCTGAAAAATTATTTAACCTTAAGAATAAATTATCTTTAAAATAGTGGGTGAAAAACCCAACGTCAAAGAATGTTAATCTTGCTTAGAACTGCAAAAATTATCCATTAAATAAAAGTCAAAGTAAATGTTCATGAAAATTAATTCAATGATGAAAAACGTTTATATTCTCTCTCTAACCTACCTAGTAATGCACCTCAAATAAAATTTTTCCTACTTGCTAGTATTACACGCTGAATCGTCGACGCAGGAACACACAGCACAAAAACGAAATAGTCACAACTGCCGACACGCTGGCAAACACAAAAGTTACAGTTTCTGTCCTCTGAAAAATAACATGCTTGGCGATGAAAACTCGGTACACGGAGAGTGCAGTACGTACGTACAAACTTGCGAATACTCGTCCCACGTTGCCTAACGCTGGGGTACCCGGTTCTATGACGAAGAACACGGACGGCTGTCTTCCACGACAGTAACAAAACGCAGCTCACGGACACCTGTCTTCTGCGACGGTTCCAAAATCCAAAATCAATCAACGGACGCCTGTCTTCTGCGACGGTCCAAGATCCAAAATCAATCAACGGAGGGCTGTCTACAGCAGCAGCAGCAGCTCCGATACGTGAGTGGCGTCAAATATTCTTCTCTCGGCGCAATCCTGGTCCCTTCAGCTCATTCCCCTGATGGCCAGCTATTGCCCAAGGTTCGGATCCAAACGTAGAATAATTAGGACTAGCTTTATAGGCTGCCACGACGAATTGAGTGTGACCAAAACACACGTCTAATTCTATATTCTACGAGGAGAATATTCAGTTCATTTCCTCCCCGGTCATAACGGTGATGGAAAGATTGTCCGGACTCAGTGTAGGTACGATGGCCTTACACCTCTCTGTAGTCCAGACAGACGCACACTAAATTAAAATAGCTCCGTCAGTCCTCTTATGCAAAATCATTTCTCACTCTCTCTAAGATCAAACTCCCGCGTGTATCCTTGCTTTACCCACGCTAAAAAGGTGCATTACACTGAGGTGTAATACGTCTAGTAATATAATCCCTAATTAAACTTGTAATAATAATTGATAATAAACATCAAACACATTTTCAAGATATTGTAAACACAATTTTTGAACATCTAACTCAAATAATTAATCATTTATATTTTTATAAAATTATTGGAGACATGAAATTACAAACTTGCTGACGGTGTACGCCAACACAATAAGCAGACGACTTGACAGTAAATGTAAACAAACGCGCTGACTGTGCACGTAATTAAAGACGTCATTTTGCTAGCAGACGACACTTGCTAAAAACTAACGTCTGTTGCGTCGCGCGATGGCCAAGTGGAGATAATTGAGGATAAAAATTAATTTTCTGATTACCTCCCCCTGTTTTTCCGTGACAATAACGTTATACTATTTGGTTACGTACTGCGTTGAGATTTTAATAATATTAAAACCATTTCTTTGCATGTGAAATATGACTATTTTAAATTGTATTAACCTTAGCTATTAACCTGAGTTTATGTCATGCAGAAGGCCTGCTCTGATAATTGTTCAGTCAATTAATTGTTGCAAAATGGTTGCATGGGTGTACTGTGCCTGTATAATTGCTACCCGAACTGTTCCAATAAATATGTGTACAATCTCTCCAGACCAACGCCGAACCTACATTCTGCCACGTGAAACTCTGACAGAGTTACATAGCCAGTTTCCGGTGAGAGAGACGAGTGGTGTCTGACAGAGAGTTACATAGCCAGTTTCCAGGGAGAGAGACGAGTGGTGTCTGACAGAGATTTACATAGCCAGTTTCCGGTGAGAGAGACGAGTGGTGTCTGACAGAGAGTTACATAGCCAGTTTCTAGTGAGAGAGACGAGTGGTGTCTGACAGAGATTTACATAGCCAGTTTCCAGTGAGAGAGACGAGTTTTGTCTGCTGGAGGATCATTCATAAAATAAATTAATATTCTCATTACTTAAAATACTTAGGTTATCAAAAGATTACCAAAATTTATCAAGGATTTATAAAATCAACTACACAGCAAACTTCTATATATAGTCAAAGAAAATTCAAACCATAATAAGAAAATTCAAAAATCTACCTTTTAACTGTGGACAGTATTTACTACAACAAAGAAAGATAATTACAAAACTTGTATGGGCGACAATCATGTCCGCTTTCTTAATGAAAAATCGCAAATCTCTTTGCATCCCTCCTTTTCAAATACTCAGCAATCCAGAGGAACAAATCCTATTTTGAAACTTTGCATAGAGATACACGTCTATCAATTCGGCCTTTTGTGCCAGTCCTGACTGAAATTTGATCTGCACAAGTCTAAATTTTCTTAGCGTTTTGAATGCGCGTTCGCGTCCATCCTTCCGCCTTTCTACCTCGGAGTATTTGTGCCCTGAAAAATAATTACGCACACTAGCACGTCTATCAACGAGACAATCTTGAGGGGTTAATTAAGTCTATAACAACTCTTCTATACGACAGCGTATGTTTGTTCTCTCCCTTTCTACCATCTAGGGGTAATAACTCCTCTCGTACACTCATGTCTAACTTCATGTCTTTCTGACACATGTACATGTGTTTCAATTTTATCTTTACTGTTACACCTTTTATTTTTCACGGTGGCTTTCTGGGATTAAAGAGATTGAACCGACATTTTTAATTTCTTTCTTTCTTATTTTAGAGAAATGGACAGATTCTCTCTCAATTTTATTTGGTGCACTTGCCCCGAATTCGATGTCGCCTTGACACCGAATCACATCATCTAAATCTTTCACTTCACTAGCGCCAAACAACTGTAAAAATGCCTATATTTTGCGTGTGTTTGTCGCTACGTCATTCTCTGTTGCCAACCTTTCCTTAATTTTAGCAACACTGTCAATACTCGGTGTAAACGGAAAAATGCTAATTATTACACTTACGTAATTAATTTAATTAATCTTTAATTAATTTTGTTATTTCCCCAAATTTTAATTATAAATTTGATTTGAAGTTCACAATTGAAGGTTGAGTAGAATTGTTTGGCATAAACAACGCTGACCCACAACCGTAGTTGAAAGGAGTTAAAGTCAGGGGCCATTAATTCTTACATAACATGGACCTATTTTGGGCATCCATCTCACTTAGTCTATTATGTGCGTGCGCTCAGCCATGACTATTTTTGAAAGGAGTCAGGGAGCAAAACAAGTAGTAGCCAGAGGCTAAGAAATTCTAGAAGCTTCCATGACCCCTGAAAATACATAAAAGAGCAGACCCAAATTTCTCTACACTCTTTTACACATCTTTGGAGTCCCATGCACGGCTCATTGGTTAGAACTGAGAGAAAGGTATGTCCGATATAGAAATTGCATTGTAACTGATTTTAACATTTACTTTTGAATATGTTGAATCATGTTTCTTGTAAATATTTATAACGAATTTAATCTATGATGCTTTATTTTCGTTTAAGGAAAGAATCAGATAAATTAATTGTTAAAGGGAATTGTAATGAGAAACTGAGATGTAAGTACAGATTGCAGAATTTTAAAGCATGATCCTGATTTGCCCCATTACATTATCTATTGCAGTTCACAGCCGTTGTTGTTCTTTTACGTTTCGTCGTTCTCCTGGTTCCTGGGTTTGTTTTCCATTGCGTCTCATTGTCTGGTTGTCTTGGATGACAACAGTACTGCCACTCAGCCTGCTGAATGTGTGAGGGCCAGTGTGGAGTAACTTCTTGCTTGGACTCGTATGTACCGGGACCAACAAGGGAGACAGTATTACGAAGTGAGCTGCAGCAGGTGCGTGCGTGAGTCTGACTCACTTGTAATAAATAAGGAACTTTCCAAACCAGCGTGAACTCGGACTGTGTTATTCAGTGCCAGTGAAAGGAGTATAATATACTGTGAACTCGGACTGTGTTATTCAGTGCCAGTGAAAGGAGTATACTATACTGTGGATAATTCTGACTGTGTGTTATTCAGTGCCAGTGAAAGGATTTTTCCATGTACTGAAATAACTGTTCTTGGACAAAGTGTTATATGTACGGAACATTCATTTAACGTCACCAGGCGGGCTAAACCACGAGAAATTCAATTGTAACCAAACCTGCCGAGAACGAGGCTACTGCTGAACAAGGCCGTAATCAGGTGATTCAATTACATGAACCGTCTGTGTAATCTGCACATGTTTCTGTGATTTTCATTCCTTGTTCTATGTCTGATTCTTCTATGTAATTTCTTCTTATTTTTCCTAAAGTGTTGACTATGTAGTTGGCTTATTTATGTAAAGTGTTTATGTAAGCTTAACTAAATTGGATCATAGTGACACACAGAATTCTCTAATAATTATTCTCTAAAACTGTATTGATATATTTTTTCATTAATTGTAATTCTGGAAGTCTTATGAGATTTGTGATTTCGGAATCGCCTAGTGTGTGATTTGAAGTCAATGTAAATTTATTGAAATTGTTATCTTTATTTCTTTTTAATAAATTTGTTTTTCTTTAAAACTATTTACTCCTTCATTCTCGGAGGTACATGTGTAAATGATGGGTGGGGGCAGACAATGACGTAAGACAATTGAGAAGACGGTCTAGACACATGTTTTAAAATAGTTCCCATCATTGACAGCGATGAGAGATTTGTGGTAGGGCCGGAATAGTGATAGAACGACTGACAAGATAATCGCAGTGTAGTCACTATTCTGAGACAGGTAACACTTGGGAGACGGTCACTGACTGACGGACTGCTCAAGGCTTGACCTAGTCACTCTCAGACCGCACAAGACCCTTAAGGAGGTTGTGAGCGATTGGCATGAAAGATATTAATATAAATTATTTATTAATTACCAAGACGCACAAGGAGGAAACCCCCTTTCCGCCACACTCGGCTCTACTGACTTACAATGTGCTCAAACTGCAAATTTATTCTGTCACTGTGGAATGCAAACTGTCTCTCTATAACACCTGTTCTATTGGGTCAACCTCGTCTCTCTCACTTGGTTGAACTAACTCACTCTGCCTCTCTGTCAGACTGTCCAGAATTTTGCTAGGAGTTTCTGTCACCACTAGATCATAGTGCTTGTGACATGTCTCTACCACACATGGTAAAGTCACAATTTCATCTCCTTCCATTTCATCTTGTAAAGTCAAGACGTCAACCTTACTGTGGTGCTCTACACACTTTTCTTCACTGCCATGTTCTGAGTCAGTTTTACATAACGGCTCTAACGGGTCATCTTTATTCTGACACTCTACGTAACCATTGTCACTGTCACTTGCATAAATGTCACTGACATCTTCTCTTGTAACTTCTGACTTATCCTCAGTCACTCTAAACAAAGTCAAACAGTCTCTTTCACTCTCACTAATTATAATTATTGATCTGGTTTCATCATCTGTCTCTATCGAACACGTATCAGGGATTACTGAAATATCCTGCGCTACTACATAAGAGGGAACTTCTTTTTTACTTAACGAAAACGAAAAAATCGCGGAAGCGGCGGAAGCCGGAAACGCCCCCTACTCTCCATCCAACTTAACGAAACACTTCTCTCTTCGCGCTTACCTATCGCGCGTTCCTCCACTGTGAGTGATACTTTCTTGCGACCTACTTCTTCCATACTAACGACAGTGTTAATATAACTAGTCAAAGCATCGTCCTTACCGCTAAGTCCGTTAAGCGGTTTACACACAGGCAATACGCAGTTCTCAACCCATGTGGCCTTAACTGAGTACACATCTGTCCTGTCACTGACCTGGATAGTGGTCTGCACACATTTTAATGTACACCCACTGTCAGGTAAAAAGAGTGGTCCTAGCTTTCAAGTAACCCTCTTCTCGCTCCTGAATGAGAGAGCTTGTCTCCTGCAAAAACTCAATACTGTTTTCAGCAGACCGACGCGTACGCCTTAGAGACACCTGCCTTCTCTAGACATTTCTCTAGCACGTCATCCGACAACGGTGCTAGTTTGAGAGGGTTCCCTTTTTCCTTCAAAATCAGACACTATCCCACAGCCGGTACCTAACCTGCGGTCAGCCACTGTGGATTCGGATATAACTCTTTGACCACCTTTACCCTTTGCAGATTAATCAACGAAAGTTATCATTACGTCATCTCTACATCCGTCACTCGTGTCCACGCCACTAAGTCCTTTAAGTGCGTTACACAAATAGCAACCTCTATTGCTACAGCCTTACATGTGTTTGTCCTTTCGTTCACCACATCAGCTGTCTGTACATTCTCCAATGCACACACACTGAGAGAGGCCCCTTCCTTCGAGCTACTCCCCTCCCTTACACTCTGAGGTTCCCATACCCCCAAATCTGCTACAACGTTGCGGTCAACTTCCACATCTTTTGCGCTGTCTCTATCACTGCCCGCTCGTCACCAAATACTTCCGGCACACTACGGGTGAAATCACGTGCTAAATGGCCTGGCTCATTACAATTAAAACACACTACGGGTGAAATCACGTGCTAAATGGCCTGGCTCATTACAATTAAAACACACTACGGGTGAAATCACGTGCTAAATGGCCTGGCTCATTACAATTAAAACACACTACGGGTGAAATCACGTGCTAAATGGCCTGGCTCATTACAATTAAAACACACTACGGGTGAAATCACGTGCTAAATGGCCTGGCTCATTACAATTAAAACACTCTACTTTGAAATTTGTTTCTACCTCTCAGCAACTTATGGGCGTGTCTTAACAACTTTTCAAACTTTGTTCTGTCATTAAGATTTCTGTCTCTAAACTTCTCTTTATTCTCACGCAAAATCCTTTCTGTCTTAGGTTCACTACTTTCTGTCTTCGGTTCATTACTTTCTGTCTTAGTTCCACTACTTTCTGTCTTAGGTTCATTACTTTCTGTCTTAGGTTTACTACTTTCTTTGCAGTACTTGGAGTGGCTGTCAGCGTTTGTACTGGCTGTGTTATGCGTGTCTGTTGGTTGAACCGCATCATTACATTTTACCGACACTGTATCAGTCTGAGTACACGCTCTCTGTTTGCTAACTAGGTCAGTGCTTTGAACTTTCACAGCGTCACTGATTTCTAAAGTAACAATCTCTAACTGCCTTATAATTTTACTGCCTTTCTCAACTTTCTTAACAGCCTTAGTTCTGCCTTTCTTTCCATGTTTAGTTTGGGGACTGTGACTGGCTAATTTATCAGATTTTCACCCTATCAACTTCCATCCATAACCAGCCCAAGTCTAAATCCGCCATCTCTTCTTCCTTCACTCTATCCTTTTCTAATCTTCTCCGGTCTAAGTTATCCTTCTCTCATTCTCTTCTAGTTCTATTTTTTTTTAGTCTGTTCAATTTTTAAAGTTCGGGCCCGCATTTCAGAAGGGTCTATCTCCATTTCACTTTCTAGAACCTTTAAGAATTCGGGATCTCTAGCGGATTGCCTCTTTTCGTTTAGCTTTGCTATCCATTCTATGCTAGACTTTATTTGTCTTTCAGCCCATTCTATGTCACTGGCTATTCCTTCTTTTCCTCTCCTCAAATGATCTATTACTTCTATACTCATATATCTATTGATCCCCTCCCCTCTACAACTATAGACTTCAGCCTCTCTCCTCCATTCTTTCCGTAACTAAAATAGCATATGTTCGATTTCTAACTTGCATGACATTTTAAAAGAACCTTCTTCTACGCAAAACGATAAGTAAGAGCTGCTTTTACAAAACTTAGCACTCTCACCCAATACAAATGGAAATCACTCTCTCACGTTTAACAGTAACCTTGGAGATGAAGATTTAGACAAATATAGACATACAGGATTGGGTAAAACTAATGGCGATTAAATTTGGAAAATTTTGGAATAAAGGAGATTCCATCCTATCTCAGTAAAATCAAAATATTTTTTTTTTACCAAATACTGAAAGAGATTGAGAATTTTTAATGAACTGCTGAATTAAGCACTAAAAATGCAATACTTACTACCCCGAAATTATTCAAGATGCTGCATAACACAGCGATACCACTGACTCAAGTTGAACGTTTGTTTTCTGCTCTTAGAATCGCTCTTAATAGTGTCACTTTTATTGTTATTCTCAAATTGGATTTGATGATTCTAGGAGCAGAAAACAAACGTTCATCTTGAGTCAATGGTATCACTGTGTTATGCAGCATCTTGAATAATTTTGGGTAGCATGTTTTGCATTTTTAGTGCTCAGTTCAGAAGTTCAAAAAAGAACTAATCCAATTTGAGAGTTGCAATGAAAATGACACTATTAAGAGCGATCTTTATAAAGAACTAATTCAATTTAGAAAAATATTATCATATTAAATATATTCAGATTTTTGTATTAAATTATTGTACGATTGAAAAATAGTTTCAAAATGAAATTTATGAAAGCCATTTCTTGATTTATTTTTTCCTAAACTATACCTATACATATAATTTCATAGAAGTAAATAATTTTATGTCATATGATACTAGTAATAAACTTCAGATAGAATCAGAGTCAGGAGTTGGACTTCTAAAGTAGTTGGAGTGAGAAATTTAGGGGCTGACTACATAACCCTGGGTTAAAAGAGTGAAATCTGTATAACTGTAGTTATAACATTATGTACCTAGAATGTGCAATTGTAATGTGTCAACTATATTACATTGTGTTTGTTATAGCAGTATGCACCTAGACTTTGCATGTGTATTGTGCCAACCACAACATTACTTTGTCTTTGTTATGGTATTATGTACCTAGACTTTGCATGTGTATTGTGCTAACCATAACATTACTTTGTCTTTGTTATATCATCTTTCCATCCACCCATTTGCTATATATTAGCATTCAGAAGACTCTTTTGTTTATTTTATAATTTCTCTAGGTGCGACTGGGGGCGAGCCTCTCTCAAGCAATCTGTTAATTGACTGTATGTGTTCCTAAGTTGCGGGTTTGAGTGGAGTGAATGTAGCACACAAAGCCAAAATTTATAGCTGCATTCACCCACATATATATCACAACAATAATATTAGACTACTACAGAATATACAAAGGATTCCCACAAACACATCTTATCCACAATAATACCGGTCCATTTCGAGACAGCTGTACATTGTTTTATCACCGGCAATCGTTATGGCTGACTCGTTGCTACGCAATGCTTCAAGCCGGACCAGTCAGCAAGTAGCGTGAAAGCGGCGGAAGCCGGAAGCGCCCCCTACACTAGCAAGCAAGCAAGAGCTGTTACTAGTATCGGGAACTCCCAGACAAAATGAGAGAGTGGATGAAGAGAATAAACAATGTGGGCTATCCTGGGAACTCCTTTCTTAGAAGTGAGTTTGTAGACAAATGGCACGTACCCGAACATCAGGCTGTCACCTTGGCATGACACTGATGCAGTGACGTACTCTAAATGTCACGCTCTTTTTAAATAGCACGCTCTAAATATAGCACTTTAACATGAACATTAAACATAGTCGCTATCGTGAAGTCTAACAGACTAGGTTTCATTAAATACATTTTTAAAAAGATGATTCTTACACATTATTATGAAATGAGGTGAAAAACCGCCAAACTCTACACGGCGTACAGTATAACAAGGTCTACTGGGAAAGATAGGCGTGCTTTACGTCACTCGGGAATTTCCAGACTGGTGAGAACAATTATGCCTGAACAAGATTACCTCAGTGACTTTCTTATGTTACACAATGTGGCGCCAGACTGAGCTCCCCTTGCTGGGGAGTCATAAGAGGCAATGACTAAATCGGTTTTTCCTAGTGGAGGATGAATCTTGTCAGTAGACTAAAAATTTTACTCACAAAGATTTCAACCTCAAAGAACATTTAGGATCTGTTTTAAATTATAATTATTCTTACAGGCCGGCCTAGTAATATAATTTATCTAAGTTAATAGATATCATATTTCATACTGCGAAATACAGGATCGTCTATCGACCAATATATTAAGTGATGTAATATCCTGAACGGGTGTACTTATTAACACACTAATTTATGGGCAGACTATCCTACAAAGGTATACTTAGTAACACACTAAATTATGGGCAGACTATCTTACAAAGGTATACTTAGTAACACACTAATGGGCAGACTATCCTACAAAGGTGTACTTAGTAACACACTAAATTATGGGCAGACTATCTTACAAAGGTATACTTAGTAACACACTAATGGGCAGACTATCCTACAAAGGTGTACTTAGTAACACACTAAATTATGGGCAGACTATCTTACAAAGGTATACTTAGTAACACACTAATGGGCAGACTATCCTACAAAGGTGTACTTAGTAACACACTAATGGGCAGACTATCCTACAAAGGTGTACTTAGTAACACACTAATGGGCAGACTACCCTACAAAGGTGTACTTAGTAACACACTAATGGGCAGACTACCCTACAAAGGTGTACTTAGTAACACACTAATGGGCAGACTATCCTACAAAGGTGTACTTAGTAACACACTAAATTATGGGCATATTATTCTATAAAGGTATACTTAGTAACAAACTAAATTATGGGCAGACTATCCTACAAAGGTATACTTAGTAACAGACTAAATTATGGGCAGATTTTATCGGGCTAATGAATATTGTTGCAGGATTCGAGAACCTTGTTCCTGATGTGCTTGATTGTACACAGTTCTCCTGCCACTGTGTACTTTGTGAGCACATCGAACATTCTGAAACAGTTGTGTAACGTGCCTAGAAAGGGTGCGATACAGACAAATTTACTCCGCCACTCAATAAAAACTCTCTCAAAAAACCCACAAAAACAACGAAACTGTCTGTAATATGGAATACAATGAAAACTGCCAATGTATAGAAGGCTTATATACTGCAATGCACCGAACACTGACCTATCATTACAACTCTACATTACACGGTTACCCATATTGCGAATGGCTGAAGGCGTTGGCCGACTGGCTGTGTCATAATTCGCTTAATGAGAAATTAATGGAAGTGATCTTGGCGCCTTCGGCTAGACATTGCAAAGTTTGTCTGAAAGGTGGGTTGCAAAGGTCAAACAGCAATTAAATACACGCATTTCTTGCGTAATTTTATAAAGTAGTGTGGTTAATATATATATACAGAATTGCAACACTTCTTATGTACTTATATAAAATAGCAACACTTCAACTATCGTTTTATAGAGTAACAATACTTCAAGTGTTGTTATATATAGGTTAACAGCACTTCTAGTGTGGTTTTATAAATTATAACACTTCTAGTGTAGTTTTATATATTATAACACTTCTAATGTAGTTTTATAAATTATAACACTTCTAGTGTGGTTTTATAAATTATAACACTTCTAGTGTAGTTTTATTTATTATAACACTTCTAGTGTAGTTTTATATATTATAACACTTCTAGTGTAGTTTTATATTATAACACTTCTAGTGTCGTTTTATATTATAACACTTCTAGTGTCGTTTTATATTATAACACTTCTAGTGTCGTTTTATATTATAACACTTCTAGTGTCGTTTTATATTATAACACTTCTAGTGTAGTTTTATATTATAACACTTCTAGTGTCGTTTTATATTATAACACTTCTAGTGTCGTTTTAGAGTAGCAACATTTCTGGCGCCATTTTACAGAAATACAACACTTTTGAGCCTTGTTTTTATAGAATAACAATACTTCTTGTGCTGTTTTATAGAATAACAATTCTTCTTGTGTTGTTTTATAGAATAACAATACTTCTTGTGTTGTTTTATAGAATAACAATACTTCTTGTGCTGTTTTATAGAATAACAATACTTCTTGTGCTGTTTTATAGAATAACAATACTTCTTGTGCTGTTTTATAGAATAACAATACTTCTTGTGTTGTTTTATAGAATAACAATACTTCTTGTGTTCTTTTATAGAATAACAATACTTCTGGTGTCTATTTATAGAGTAGTATAATTTAGCAGGAAAATTCAAGTCTATTGTAATCCCTAACACTCATTAATATCTCTAGCTCAATAGTAATCCTTTACACTCATTAACATCTCAATTCCATAATAATTCATTGCACTCATTAATATCTCTAGCTCAATAGTAATCCTTTACACTCATTAACATCTCAATTCCATAATAATTCATTGCACTCATTAATATCTCTAGCTCAATAGTAATCCTTTACACTCATTAACATCTCAATTCCATAATAATTCATTGCACTCATTAATATCTCTAGCTCAATAGTAATCCTTTACATTCATTAACATCTCAATTCCATAATAATTCATTGCACTCATTAATATCTCTAGCTCAATAGTAATCCTTTACACTCATTAATATCTCTTACATTGAGTATTATGTCATTAACACTGCAATGTGGGCAAACTTACATTGAGTATTATGAGAAAAACCACAACAATACAATGTTATGCGATGAAATTTTGTTTATCAGAATTAGTACACACACACACACACGCACGCGCACACACACACACACACACACACACACACACACACACACACACACACACACACACACACACACACGCGCGCGCACACACACACACACACTCACAAACACACACACACACACACACACACACGCACACATACACACACTCACTCTCAAGATTACACACCACATGCACACACCAAAAATAGGACGGGTTTAAATCAATAGGAATGGCTGTACAGATTCAGACATCAAATAAAATATCAAAATAACTCCATTGTTGTATTAACACAATTAATTCAGTAGTCGTGACTAGAAAGAGTAAAGTGGGTGATAATTAGAGTGTATTAGTAAACAACCATACAGTTAAAGTGAATTTTAAAGAAAATTAGCTACTCTCGTTTGTACCGCTAGAGTGTTATATTAGTGAATGACTCACTGGCCCGAGAGAGCCTTACTGGTTGTTGGCAAGTGAATGACTTACTGGTTGTTGGCAAGTGAATAACTTACTGGTTGTTGGCAAGTGAATGACTTACTGGTTGTTGGCAAATGTATGCCTCTTACTGGTCCGAGAAAGACTTACTGGTTGTTGGCAAATATATGCCTCTTACTGGTCCGAGAAAGACTTACTGGTTGTTGGCGAGTGAATAACTTACTGGTTGTTGGCAAATGTATGCCTCTTATTGGTCCGAGAAAGACTTACTGGTTGTTGGCAAGTGAATAACTTACTGGTTGTTGGCAAATGTATGCCTCTTATTGGTCCGAGAAAGACTTACTGGTTGTTGGCAAGTGAATGTGTGACAATATTAAACTACAAATAAGATTAATTACATTGATTAATTTTTCCACTTAATTAATTGTAATTTCATTTTTCATGAAATAATTTTTCTTTTTTACCGTGGAAAGAAGTGAGGCATGTTTTAATGCTAGTCGCCTGAGGCAAAATATCTATGGACAATTAAACATTAGTGTTAATATGTGTTTGATGTAACTTTGTAACCATCTTAGTTCATCATGTGGAGAAATTCGAAAACAGTGGTTCCCAACATGATGTTCGTGGGCGACATGGCACCCGCCGAGGTATTTACATGAGTCCGCGAAAAGGTGTGGAAATTAATGTGTGGGCTGTTTCATCCAACATCTCGTCACCCACTGTAGGTTGGTTAAATCATTCAAAGCAAAACTGCTCTTTTAGATGCTACAAATGAAAATGAATTTTTTCGTAAATTTCCCAAGTACTAAGAATAGTATATGACAGTGATTTAAACCATTTACCACTGGTTACCCACATTCAAAAACTTTTGGGGCAGTTTGAAAAGAGATTTCAACATTTCATCATGATTGAGCCTTACTTATGAATACTTTGACTTGCCAGCTAGAGGTCACAAAAATGACTACTTCTATTGTGAGACTCATTCAAAGAAGAAGATTTTGGATCTTCAGAATCTTATCGTTCTAAATTTTGCGCAACAGATGAAATCTTTTTAAAATCTGGTTTGACCGGAAATTGTTTCCTTTCGTAAAAGGTATAGCGTACAAAATAATATCTTATTTCGATTTGTCAAGCTCTCTTTTCAACGATGAATATAACAGAGTTAAAACACAGATGTTGACTTACAGATGCCCATCTTGATGATTGCATTCCAACTGCAAATTACTGGTTGATGAAATGCAGTTCCAAAAACACAATGATCTACTGTTACACACAGTGCGTGAATTATTAATTAATAATTAAACAGGTATAATATAATACCTTTTCTAAATTCGGCTGGGGTGCTTATGATTAAAAGTTGTGTTGAACATTAGCTGCTCAGCTTGCCATTGCATTAAGACGGCATTGGGACTGTACATGAAAGCGTAGGTGTTTGAAAGAAGTGTGGGTGTGTACATGAAAGTGTGGCTCTGTGCAGGGAAGAGTGGGTGTGTGCAAGAGTGGGTGGTGTGTTCAGGAAAGTGTGGGTCTGTTCAAGAAATCGTGGCTCTGTGCAGGGTTGTGAGGACGAGTGTGATCATAGTGCGAATCAATACATCTAAATATTTTCGAGATAATAGACAACCACTGTAGAGATTGTAATCTCTAATAGCAGCACTAACTGTATTGTCCTATATTTTGTGTTATTATACTTGTTTTGGTGATTGTAATCTCTAATAGCAGCACTAACTGTATTGTCCTATATTTTGTGTTATTATACTTGTTTTAGTGATTGTAATCTCTAATAACAGCACTAACTGTATTGTCCTATATTTTGTGTTATTATACTTGTTTTAGTGATTAGACCACAAGTATCCTTGTTGAATAGAATTTGAGATAAAATTAAATATTTTTAAAACTCTTAGTAGACCTTGCTTGGTTAGTTGGGGGTTGTTTGTCTGGAGGAAAATGAAATCAAAGTATAAACCATGCAATTATTGTCAAAACCCAGACAGTGGATCTCTTCAGCAAAGTCCGCCTCCTTTCTAACTGTTAGATTTATCGTTTGTCACCAGGTCGGAAAATCGAAATAGGTGGTAGGTGGGCGTTATATGTATGTCATTTAGCAGAAACAAGTTTGTAAATAGGTCAAATAGAAAATGATGTCGCTTTTCTTTAGTTCATTCGTTCCTATCTAAGCCACCCCTCTACAAATTCAATAAATTGATATTACTTTGGCTTTTGTTGGTCACCAAAAACTATATTACTTTGGCTTTTGTTGGTCACCAAAAACTATATTACTTTGGCTTTTGTTGGTCACCAAAAACTATATTACTTTGGCTTTTGTTGGTCACCAAAAACTATATTACTTTGGCTTTTGTTGGTCACCAAAAACTATATTACTTTGGCTTTTGTTGGTCACCAAGAAACTATATTACTTTGGCTTTTGTTAGTCACCAAAAACTATATTACTTTGGCTTTTGTTGGTCACCAAAAACTATATTACTTTGGCTTTTGTTGGTCACCAAAAACTATATTACTTTGGCTTTTGTTGGTCACCAAAAACTATATTACTTTGGCTTTTGTTGGTCACCAAAAACTATATTACTTTGGCTTTTGTTGGTCACCAAAAACTATATTACTTTGGCTTTTGTTGGTCACCAAGAAACTATATTACTTTGGCTTTTGTTGGTCACCAAAAACTATATTACTTTGGCTTTTGTTGGTCACCAAGAAACTATATTACTTTGGCTTTTGTTGGTCACCAAAAACTATATTACTTTGGCTTTTGTTGGTCACCAAGAAACTATATTACTTTAGCTTTTGTTGGTCACCAAAAACTATATTACTTTGGCTTTTGTTGGTCACCAAAAACTATATTACTTTGGCTTTTGTTGGTCACCAAAAACTATATTACTTTGGCTTTTGTTGGTCACCAAGAAACTATATTACTTTGGCTTTTGTTGGTCACCAAAAACTATATTACTTTGGCTTTTGTTGGTCACCAAGAAACTATATTACTTTAGCTTTTGTTGGTCACCAAAAGCTATATTACTTTGGCTTTTGTTGGTCACCAAAAACTATATTACTTTGGCTTTTGTTGGTCACCAAAAACTATATTACTTTGGCTTTTGTTGGTCACCAAAAACTATATTACTTTGGCTTTTGTTGGTCACCAAAAACTATATTACTTTGGCTTTTGTTGGTCACCAAGAAACTATATTACTTTGGCTTTTGTTGGTCACCAAAAACTATATTACTTTGGCTTTTGTTGGTCACCAAAAACTATATTACTTTGGCTTTTGTTGGTCACCAAGAAACTATATTACTTTGGCTTTTGTTGGTCACCAAGAAACTATATTACTTTGGCTTTTGTTGGTCACCAAAAACTATATTACTTTGGCTTTTGTTGGTCACCAAAAACTATATAACTTTGGCTTTTGTTGGTCACCAAAAACTATATTACTTTGGCTTTTGTTGGTCACCAAAAACTATATTACTTTGGCTTTTGTTGGTCACCAAAAACTATATTACTTTGGCTTTTGTTGGTCACCAAGAAACTATATTACTTTGGCTTTTGTTGGTCACCAAGAAACTATATTACTTTGGCTTTTGTTGGTCACCAAGAAACAAATACACGCGCCAGTCGCATACGTTCGAGCACGTGCTAACGATTGGACTGCAGAATGACTTCCGGTTATATTACTTCTATACACTCAAGTGTTATATTTATTTTAAAAACTATAAACATCCGGCAATTCAGTCCCCAAATAAATAAAAGAAATATCCGTATTCACAAAGTGTATTCATATTTCGATTAACCTCTGACGTAAATGAAGTCATTGCAATGCAATAAAGTTTAGTGTTACTTATATTGCCACTGATTGGGTAGGGCAAGAGAGGTTTGGCTTTTTACACTCGTACACGGAACTTATCACGACATTCTCAATGCAACGTAATAAATTACGTCGAAAAAAAAAAGGCGTGGAAACAATCATGATAAGACAATGTGCGATAGAGGTAATACGTTATAACCATTTTTCTTCAGGGGGGGGGGGAGGAAAATAAACATTGCTGGAAAGGACAGCCTCACTGTGAACAAGCGCTTACGACGGCACACTCTCTCGCCTGTTACGTCATAGGCGCGCGTGCTCAAACTCAGGTGTTTTATGCACTGCGAAAGGCACTGGCTGTCTCTCTCTCTCCCACCCTACCCACACTCACATTTTCCTGTCGTATAAAGTACGCCTGACTTCGTTGAGCATCATTGTGAACTCACTGCTAAATCACCACGCCCGCCTTCACCACCAACTCGTGCATTTCGTCTCGTACACACGCAAGGCTTTTCATTTTCTACGGGATCGAAGAACTCAGCACAGTGTGCAAAAGGCTGTTGTCCACGTTGCTGTAATCTAGAAAATACAACCATTTCCAGCTTAAATTTAAAAAAATATCTGATTCTACTAGTGTTTGGTCAGTTAGTAGGTCAAAGGCCCAAACTCCCTCCCGTCATTTGACAAATATCGGAAAGGTATGTGACGTTTTACTGTTTTATTTGTCATGCTTTTACTTTTCAAAGTTTTAATTTTCTTCAGGAGTGTTTGTTTACCTGTTTCTGATTAGTTAGTGTTCTTAATTTTCTTCAGGTGTGTTTGTTTACCTGTTTATGATTAGTTAGTGTTTGATTCATTGTTTTTAATTTTCTTTAGGAGTGTTTATTTACCTGTTTGATTCATTCGACATTTCAAAGCTTTTTCACCATCTCCTGCAACAGCGTCTATCTCTAAATAAGAAAGAAAATAATTACTTTAAATTAATTATTTCAATGTAAATCTCTGAACTATCCATCCAGTTATAACTTTGTCTTCATCCATAAAAACTCTTTATAGAAGAATCAAGATGAAACATCTTTGTCTATGTATTTAGATCTACTTGCAGCAAAATAATATTTATATATTGCCTTAATACCCTGGTTGGTAAGGGGCTATCTTAGTTACAATAGTCACATAACATTGTCCACCACTCAGTGGTGTAACTTCCAATGTTGCCCACCCACCCCCTGCAAAAAATCAAGAATGCTCCCCCTTTTCCCCATAATGCATGCATACACTCTCTCTCTTCTCCACGGAGAATCAGCTTGTCTAGGCCAGCTATGGAGCACAGATAATTAGCTTGTCTAGGCCAGCTATGGAGCACAGAGAATGAGCTTGTCTAGGCCAGCTATGGAGCACAAAGAATGAGCTTGTCTAGGCCCGCTATGGAGCACAGAGAATGAGCTTGTCTAGGCCAGCTATGGAGCACAGAGAATGAGCTTGTCTAGGCCAGCTATGGAGCACAAAGAATGAGCTTGTCTAGGCCAGCTATGGAGCACAGAGAATGAGCTTGTCTAGGCCAGTCTTGCCCTCTGAGAAAATTTGATTTGAGCCTGTGATTCTTTGCTAAATTTCAATTACAACTTTTTTTTCTTTCTCCGCTTATTTTGTTATTTTTTGAAAGCACAAATATATATATATATATTTTTTGTGGGTGGGGAGGCCTTTTGTTAAAAGACATCTAAGCAGTGGTGTAACTACCGTCCATTAGTTCTTGTGGGCCTTGTTATTATTGTTGTTTCTAATCTATTTAGTAATTAAAAACTTTAGTTCTTTTGAGTATTTCAACAAAAATATGACCTTCATAAAAAGAGCATTTGTACTTGAAATTTGAAAAATTATACATAGGCCCAGGTAAAGTTTTCTCAGGACGCATGGCAAGATTCGACAATGGCCTAGACAAGATAATTTTCTGTGGAAGAGAAAAGGTGTGTGGGCGTGTGTGGAAAATCGCGGGGGGGGGGGGATTTTAGAATTATTAGCGCGACAACATTCAAACATTCAAAGTTCGTCTCTGCCCCAAACCACTGCAGAGGTTACATCACTGTCACCACCACTAAGGAGGTTGAGGGAGGCGTGTTGCTAGGGGTGATAACTCTTCCCTATCTCAAGATAAATGAACTCATCATTTGGTTCGTCGAACAGGAGAAAAAAGATCGGGCCGCACACTACAAGGTCATGCACGCCCAAAATCCCTTCACGTTTAAAAATCGAAAAGTAAAGGACATGGCCCTGCCTTACCCATTTAAAAATAAAATTAACATTTGATTGCTCACTCCTAGTGAAAACTATGACCATAACGCATACATTTTAAAAGTGGCGTGAAATGGCGCTGTCTAGAAATTATAAATAATTGCACAGGAAATGAGTGAGAAGGGCCTGCCAGGTAATAGAGACACGGCCTCTTGGTACTGCCGCCGTTGGTGACTCGTCTTTTTTTGAAACTCTCAACACGCACTCAACCAGTCTGCAAGTACATATATTGGCCCAGTTTATAGTCCCACTACAACCAGTGTGAGTCTGCAAGTATATATATTGGCCCAGTTTAGACTCTCACTACAACCAGTGTGAGTCTGCAAGTAAATATATTGGCTCAGTTTAGAGACTCCGTTTCAAATAGGAAAACCGACTGGCACCCAGAAAGACAATTGACAATAACTATTGGACCAGGATTCGTATCTTGTTTCTCTCTTCCTCTACCTTTGATGTCTACATACACTTTATTTAAAGTTAAAATAATTAGGCTAACCAGTATTATTGAAAGATGAATCGATAATCCAGTTTCGATTGATAGAAGAAATGATGACTGCACGGCCTGGCTGATTATAGCTTGTTAATTATCTCCCGTGGTAAACTATGAGGGCTTTGTAAAAATGTTAAGTCAGCACACATATTAACTGAGTTCAATTACTTAACCAAGTGAGCGCTTAAACATACCAAAGTACCCGTAACCTGACTGACAGTTGATAACAGACTTGGTGCCTGGCTTTGCGCGCTTAATAACTCGGAATGGAACGCGCTTGTTTGGTTTGCAGGAATTTGCGTAAATTAAAATGTAACATTTGTTTTCGTATTGTCAGGAATTTGCGTAAATTAAAATGTAACATTTGTTTTCGTATTGTCAGGAATTTGCGTAAATTAAAATGTAACATTTGTTTTCGTATTGTCAGGAATTTGCGTAAATTAAAATGTAACATTTGTTTTCGTATTGTCAGGAATTTGCGTAAATTAAAATGTAACATTTGTTTTCGTATTGTCAGGAATTTGCGTAAATTAAAATGTAACATTTGTTTTCGTATTGTCAGGAATTTGCGTAAATTAAAATGTAACATTTGTTTTCGTATTGTCAGGATATTGCTATTATTGTTGTTTCTAATCTATTTAGTAATTAAAGACTTTAGTTTCTTTTATTTATTGACATTGTCATTGCTAATCTATATGCAATATATTCAGTATTCAACGATTTTATTTTCTCATATTTATTGGCTCTCTCATTGCTAATCTGTTTGCAGTTTATTTAGTAATAAAATATTTACTTTCTCTTGTTTATTTACTTTCTCATTGCTAATTTATTTTTGAAGGATATTTGTTGTCGTATTTATGGATTGACTGTTGTAGTTTGAGTACTTGGCTCCCAGATCTCGATGAGGTTAAGATCAGTATAAAAGTGATGAGGTAATACGAAGAAAAATGTGAAAATAAACAAGACTCACCTTAAACTAAAACTGAAAATAAAAGCAGTGCTCTTCTTCACATAGTGATCCATGAGGACAAACTGAGTCCTGACCTTACTTTGGGTGATTTTAAGTTAGTATGATATTATAAAAGATATATGACTAAAATTAATGTCATACAGTATAAATATATGATTAAAATTAATGTCATTCAATATATATATTTGACTAAAATTAATGTCATACAGTATAAATATATGACTAAAATTAATGTCATACAATATATATATTTGACTAAAATTAATGTCATACAGTATAAATATAAGACTAAAATTAATGTCATACAATATATATATTTGACTAAAATTAATGTCATATAGTATAAATATATGACTGAAACTAATGTCATACAATATATATATTTGACTAAAATTAATGTCATACAGTATAAATATATGATTAAAATTAATGTCATACAATATATATATTTGACTAAAATTAATGTCATACAGTATAAATATATGACTAAAATTAATGTCAAACAATATATATATGACTACAAGTAATGTCAAACAATATATATATGACTAAAATTAATGCTAACCAAGTATTACGAAGTACAAAAAAAAAAAGCTATTATTCACACGACTTCGTCAAGCAGTCACGATATATAGTAAATTAGCGAAAAACAATTGTCAAAACAAACAAAGTGATAAAATAATTATTAGAAATAGAATATTAAAAATATTAGTGAGATAAGTAAATAACAAATATTTACGGCATCATACCATGTGAAAGCAAACAGAAACGGTAGCTTATTAAAATATCCATATGACTTTCAAATAAATAGTGAATATGATTTTTTAAAGGCTTTCTGCAAAGCATTATGTGAGTAAATAAATATTAGAAATTATTTTTAAAAATATTCCAATATAAGTCATATAAAAAAATGTACATTTTAATAAAGACATGGGCCAAGCTGATGCATATCAGGTATACCTATTTCGATCTGGTTGGTCAAGTAGGGGGGGGGGGCGCTTCTGACTTCCGCGTATTTAGATCTGAACCTATGGCCTCTGTATTTGTTCCACTCTGACGACCGGTTTGTCTTTCACTTCGCCATCAAAGTCAGTCTCAATGCCATGATGGTCACTTTCACACTCACTCGTTGCTACATTCACCATTGCTATCATTACCTGATTCACTTTCACACAAAATAATCCGACAAAGTGCACTTAATTCACGCTGATCTGCTATAGGAAGAATATTCGATTGACCAGAATTTAAGATTTGAAGTAGCCTAGTTTTTTTTTTAATTACTTTTTTTAGCAAGCCACGTTGAGAGCTTTCAAAAGAAAGTTTCCACGGGAAGCTGCAAGTTACCTCCCATGCAGCTTGTAAGGAAACAGGTAGTTGTTAAGTATCTTCCAGTTTTCCTTACTTTCTCAAAGATTTTGTACACCAAGGACACTGTTTGCGCCAAAGTTTTATACAGAATGCTTTTCATTCGTTTAAAGTGAACAATAATTTGAAAGTTCAAAAGACCTGCACTGAGCGAGGGTGTTATGATACTTTAAAGGTTCAGAAAAAAGTTTTGTTTCTTTGAGCGTAAGTTTCCTAGTAGCGATGTGACGCAATATACACTACGTCACTTGCAGCGTACAAAATAGATCAATACCCTTCTTAACGTGCCTATAATTCACTGAACCAAGTGTTAGCTTATAGAGCACCACGTTACACTGGGCTAATGTTAAAATACTCTATTTTCTTCTAGAAGTATAAACATTAATTTATTCTATCTGCTCATAGAATGCCCAACACAATTTATCTACTCCTTCAGTATATAACAAAACGATACACTAAGCATCACATCAACAGCCCAGAAAAATATACTCTGTTACTTAGAATCAGATCAATTTACAGGCAAGCAAGTCATAAAGCATCAATCAGATACGATCACACTGCATATCATAAAGGCAATCATGAAAGCAATCAAATAGATCATAAAAGCATGTATCAAAACTAAAAAGTCATGAAAGAATAAATCCTGAAAGCGCATAAGAAAAATAATCATAAAACACATCAAAATTATTTCAATATAAACATTTCTTAATTATTTGTCTAGGATTGCGTTCACGTATTTCTGGCTCTAAAAAAGATGTTTTATCTTTTATCTCCCGCTCTTTCTAGGTCCCGCTATGAATTTTGACTACTCATAGAAATATTTCATACCCGGATGACTGCCCTCAACTTGTTGGTACGCCGCTACTGGATGTCACGAAATACACAACAATCTTGAAGTTGTCGCTCCGTTGGCTCGTGTACAGTCCCCAGAGTTTCAAAACCTCACATTTAAATGATAAACAGGACGGACTAACAAACACATTGACAACGGACAGACAGACAGACCGACGCGATGATAGACGCGATGGATACAATAAATGAATTCTACACGAAATGAAAAGAACAAGAATTGACACAAAGCCAATTAACATTAAATAAAATATTTATAAAAAAGAAATAAATGAAAATAACAATATAAAGCAATTACAATTACACTGAGCACCCTCCCTCTCCTCCCCCCTCTCCAAACGCGAAAACGGCGGAAGGCGGAAGCATCCCATACATTCAAGCAATGAGCACCAAGCTCAAAATCTATATAAGAGAAATTATCTCCCCCTAACTAACTCTGAGTATCTCTAGGTTTCACTTCCAAGTTCGACCAAGTTCGCGATTTCCCTACAGAGTTAATATATATGGTTTGCACACTCCTGGACAAAGTACTTCGTTACTTAACTGGGAGCAGCTGAATAATGCAGGAAGAGTCTCAGGTTGATTTCTCTTCTCAAAAGGTAAACATGCCCACCAACACTTTTAGCTTGTTTTGAAAACAGAGAACCAAATAGTTTAACGGATTTGATGAAAGTAGCTGACAGGTATGACGAAATATACAGGACGTGTGATAGATAATCTGACAGCTAGGCATTATTATGAGCCAATGTCAGATAATGAACAAGTGATGCCTAAATAACCGAGTGACAGGCCAGTTAATAAACATGTGATGTCTAAATGACAGTGATACGCCAGTTAATGAACATGTGATGTCTGAATGACAGAGTGATAAGCCAGTTAATAAACCTAAAACAGTATCCTCTTTTGCACCTCCTCCATTTACCAAGATTGAAGATAGAGCAGAGGACCCACATCTCACCCCAACGGTTAAGACAAAGTGTTTAGAATGAACCAGTAGTGTGATTTAGCTGTGGCAAACCAGGCTAAATTAAAAATTACTGACCAGGTAACATAAATGTCATAGAACCAGTAGTATGATTTAGCTGTGGCAAACTTGGCCAAATTAAATGTTATTGCCCAGGTAACATAAATGTCATAGAACCAAGTGGTGCACCTCATTTTAATACGAACATAAATGGACATTGTGTTCCAGTCCTCTGTAACAGTGGTTGCGGAATAGGGTTAGTAGTGCACCATAGCCAAGTGAAAGAATGTGACTTCACTAGACAGTTTCAAGCTATCACTCTAGCCAATGGTGTAAAGGATAAAGTACTCCGTGTGATGATAGACAGTTTCAAGTTATTACTCTAACCAATGGTGTAAAGGATAAAGTACTCCGTGTGATGATAGACATAGATAGCAAGTATGTATTGTGTTGAATGTGCTGACGTGCGATGTGAATATGTTCTCAATGGTGAGGACACCCAGATACACTTGACAGTTTGTGAGTACTCACAACAGAGAAGCTGATAATTAGAGCAAGTGTGAAACTATGCCACGTGAACCAGGAATAGTCAGTAGTAAGTGTGAAGGTATGCCAGGTGAACCAGGAATAGTCAGTAGTAAGTGTGAAGGTGATGCACCGAGAATATTGGCTGAAACTGTCATTGGTGGGGCATGTTGTTAGAAAGTCACACAAGTCTCAGATATGGCAGGAAGGATAATGGATTCTGACTATCAGACTGTGGCTGGACCTGAGTGAGAAAAGGCCTTGTTGACCGATGATTATTTAGAAAAAATATTGATTGAAGACCAAATTCTCAGGATCGTATGCGTCTAAATCTTCTGGGAAAGCTGTTGAGTTTCGCTTGAAGAATGCTTTTCTTTGCGTTGTATTATCCTGAATCCAATGCCACTGGTTAGGACTGTTTTAACAGTATTATATGTCCATGGGCCACTGGTCAGGGGCCATCCTAACAGCATTATATGTCCATGGGCCACAGGTCAGGGCCGTCAGATCAGTATTATATGGCCATGGGCCACGGGTCAGGGCCGTCTGAACAGTAGTATATGTCCATGGGCCACGGGTCAGGGCCGTCTGAACAGTAGTATATGTCCATGGGCCAGTGGTCAGGGCCGTCTTAACAGTATCAGTATTATATGTCCACGGGACACTGGTCAGGGTAGTCTGAACAGTAGTATATGTCCATGGGCCACGGGTCATGGCCGTCTGAACAGTATTATATGTCCACGTCAAAGCAGTACACAACTACTCACAGGAATAAAAATGTATTTATTTATTTATGCTCGTGAGGCCAGGGGCAACAGCACACATGCCCATGGGTTAATGATCATGACATATTTTCGCTGACAGAAATCTTATGAAAAGTTCCACCTCCCACCCTCTAGCTAACAATGACTAATTACATTTATATTGTAATGTTTAGGTCAGTCCTTAGATACCAATGACTAATTACATATTGTTGTGTTTTGGTCAATCCCTAGTTAACAATGACTAATTACGTATTGATTGTAGTGTTTCAGTCAACCTCTAGTAACTAACTAATAAATACCTAGAGATTGTAGTGTTTCAGTCAACCTCTAGTTGCTAATGACTAATATGGACGGATACATGTCACGTGGTTTCAAATTTAATGGACAGATCTTAGTCGCCGTCCTGCAACCCCCTCTCCCCAACACACACGGCATCTTTTCTGTAATATGTACATAGATCTGTAACAACGAGCAATGTACAAAGCCAGAAATTGATAACTGAACCAAGTGAACCCGAGAAGGAAATGCAACGTGACCCACTTAAGCCAACGCACTGCCAGTAGAAATCGGGAAACTGTAAGCCAGCAATTTGTTTCTTTACCGCGCACGCGTGAGCACCACCAGCACTCAGAAATGTTTTTTTTTTTTTTTAATAACAAGTGCCATGTTCTGTTTCTAAGGAGTAAATGTATTTTTTTTAATAACAAGTGCCATGTTTTGTTTCTAAGAAGTAAATGTCAATAAAAGCACACAGATATCTTGCGAGTTGTGACAAAAGGGATAAGATGTTGACGAAATTAAAATAGGTTTTCAGTAGTTAAATGACACAAAGAAACAGTAATATTCTTGCTTAATGCCAGACATAAACAATCCAAGTATTTAAATACAAACATTTCTTTATTTTCAGTGCGAGACTAAACTATAATAGTTAGGAAAGGGAAATAACTGTGACTTTCAACATATTCCAACAAATTAGAAGTCGTCTGTCACTTTCAATTATTGTCAGATCTAGATGGAAAATAACTTATTATCAAATTAAATTACTATAATATTTTTGTGAACACCCACCGACTGTGGAATCAGAACGGCATAATCGACAAAGTACTGTGCTGCCAGGGGTAAAAACAAAAATCATACGGTTTGTGCTGACTCTCAGTACAATGAACACATGTTGTGCTGACTCTCAGTATAATGAACATATTTTCAATCTGAGAACCTCCCATCCCTTAACTACACTTATACATTTTTGACCCGTGCACTTATGTTGCCATTTATCGTCCAAACCAGTAAATGTGAGTAGATATTATGTGTAATATACATTGCCGATCAAGATTATTAGACACTGGTGTTATGAGCAAATCGGTCTGGTGAAATAGACACCCTCATTCAGCCTGTTACAGACAAACTGTCCGGAAATAAGGAGAAATATGGTCAACTGCTATGCCACTCGCCACTAGCGTAATTTATGACCACTAACATTCGTGTAAATAACACCATCACCACTAGTATATGCTATGACCACTAACATTCGTGTAAATAACTCCTTCACCTCACGTATAATTTATGACCACTAACATTCGTGTAAATAAATCTATCATTGTGTCCTGTCTATCCCTGTTAATCATTTCCCTGTTTGTTTCTTTACTTTAATATTTTTTACCAAATCAATCCTGGAAGTTCATCTAAGTACTGAAACAGTTAAAAAGTGAGAAAATTTATTAGATAAAATAAAAGTATGAAATAATATTCCTGTATTCTTCATTGCTCTTAATTAGTTGAACGGAAACAGTCGATCTTGAAATTGTGGTAAACTTAATATCAGATCGGTGCTGCGCATAAACTCAATTTATGATTGTGCATTTGAAACAGTTTTTGTAAAGATGTTTGTGTTGAACAATTTTCATATATTGTACACAAACTGTAGTATTTCACTGCTAAAGTACTTTACTAGTCATTATTCTGGAGTTAATCATTCTTCATATATTGTAAAAAATATGTAGTATTTCACTGCTAAAGTACTTTAGTATATTTCTGAATTAAGTTATTATTGCGTTTAGTACTAATGTAGTTTTAAGAATGTGTCTATGTGATAGAGATATTTGACTCTACAAGGACAAACAAAGGTATCCATATGATACAGCTGTTTGACTTCACAAGGACAGACAAAGGTGTCCATGTGATACAGCTGTTTGACTTGACAAGGACAGACAAAGGTGTCCATGTGATACAGCTGTTTGATTTTACAAGGACAGACAAAGGTGTCCATATGATACAGCTGTTTGACTCTACAAGGACAGACAAAGGTGTCCATATGATACAGCTGTTTGACTTTACAAGGACAGACAAAGGTGTCCATGTGATACAGCTGTTTGATTTTACAAGGACAGACAAAGGTGTCCATATGATACAGCTGTTTGACTCTACAAGGACAGACAAAGGTGTCCATATGATACAGCTGTTTGACTTTACAAGGACAGACAAAGGTGCCCATGTGATACAGCTGTTTGACTTTACAAGAACAGAGAAGGCAAGTTACAAGCGAAATACTAGGAAGAATGATACCTAATCGAGGCCCGGACATTTCTAGATGCTTATGTGTATGTGTGTGTGTGTGTGTGTGTGTGTGTGTGTGTGTGTGTGTGTGTATGTATGCGTGTGTGTGTGTGTGTGTGTGTGTGTGTGTATGTATGCGTGTGTGTGAATGTATGCGTGTGTGTGTGTGTGTGTGTGTGTGTGTGTGTGTGTGTGTGTGTGTGTGTGTGTGTGTGTGTGTGTGTGTGTGTGTAAAATGACAGCATTACAGTTTCCTTTGTTATTAAATGAATACAAGAAAGTTCCCAAAGAGTAAATTAAAACAACTAGGAACAAAACAACTCTTCGTATCGAGATGAGTGAGTTATTTGACGACACATTCCAGTTTTCATTATTTTCTTGTTTTACGACAAACATTTCATTAGCACAGGCGTCCATATTGAAGCCAGAAAGTGTTTCCAGCGGGATTCTGATTGTGATCTCACAGGGATAATTTACGTGGTAAGTGCTAAAGGAATGACAACACATAGGGATATGTAAGGTTCTACGCACTTAAGGAACGCCTACACACAGAGATAATAAGTAAGGTTTTAAATACTTAAGTAACGTGTACACACAGGTATAATTTACATTGCAAGTGCTTAAAGAACACATGCACAAAAGTATAATTTACATTGCAAGTGCTTAAAGAACACATGCACAAAAGTATAATTTACATTGCAAGTGCTTAAAGAACACATGCACAAAAGTATAATTTACATTGCAAGTGCTTAAAGAACACATGCACAAAAGTATAATTTACATTGCAAGTGATAAAGAACACATGCACAAAAGTATAATTTACATTGCAAGTGCTTAAAGAACACATGCACAAAAGTATAATTTATGTTGTAAGTGCTTAAAGAACACATGCACAAAAGTATAATTTATGTTGTAAGTGCTTAAAGAACACATGCACAAAAGTATAATTTATGTTGTAAGTGCTTAAAGAACACATGCACAAAAGTATAATTTATGTTGTAAGTGCTTAAAGAACACATGCACAAAAGTATAATTTATGTTGTAAGTGCTTAAAGAACACATGCACAAAAGTATAATTCATGTTGTAAGTGCTTAAAGAACACATGCACAAAAGTATAATTTATGCTGTAAGTGCTAAAGGAACGCCTACATGCAGGGATAATTAAGGTTCTAAATACTTAAGTAACGTCTACACACACGTATAATTAATGTTGTAAATGCTTAAGGAACGCCTACACTCATGGATTATTTACGTTGTAAGTGATTGAGGAACGCTTACACACGGGGATAATTAAAGTTTTAAGTGCTTAAGTAAGGCCTACACACGGGGATAATTAAAGTTTTAAGTGCTTAAGTAAACCCTACACACATGGATATTTAAGGTTTAATATAATTAAGGAATACCTACACACATGGATAGTAAAGGTTTTAAGTATTTAATGAACGCCTACTCACAGGGATAAGTAAGGACTAAATACTTAAGGTACTCCTTCACACTTCCTGGGTTAAGCAAAAATGTAAGTGTACATTGATAAATATTTTCCTCCACTTAAGGTGATACTATTATCGGTGCTAAGACAATATTACGATGATAACGTTGTTGGCTACTGATTGCGAATACAGAACCCAAAGGTAGTGTAATTTCTGAAAGGCTCGTAATTTACAGATCACGTGGTTAGTATTAAATCTTTTGATGACGTCCTTTGTAAAACTTATCTATTTATAGTTCACGTTGTTAGTAATAAATCTTTTCATGACGTCCTTTGTAAAACTTATCTATTTATAGTTCACGTTGTTAGTAATAAATCTTTTGATGACGTCCTTTGTAAAACTTATCTATTTATAGTTCACGTTGTTAGTATTAAATCTTTTAATGACGTCCTTCCTAAAACTTCTTTATTTCTTGTTCGCGTTTTTAATATTAAATCATTTAACGACATTTTTTCAAAGTCTCTTATTTATTGTCCACGTTGTTAATATTCAATTGTTTAATGACGTCATTTTTTAAAGTCTCGTTTATTTATTGTCCACTTTGATAATATTAAATCATTCAATGACGCCTTTGCTAACAGTCTCGTTATTTATAGTTCATCTTGTTAATATTATAATATTTAAAAGTCTCGTTATTTATAGTTCACCTTGTTAATATTATAATATTTAAAAGTCTCGTTATTTATAGTTCACCTTGTTAATATTATAATATTAAAAGTCTCGTTATTTATTGTTCACGTTGCTAATATTATAATATTTAAAAGTCTCGTTATTTATTGTTCACGTTGCTAATATTATAATATTTAAAAGTCTCGTTATTTATAGTTCACCTTGTTAATATTATAATATTTAAAAGTCTCGTTATTTATTGTTCACGTTGCTAATATTATACTATTTAAAAGTCTCGTTATTTATTGTTCACGTTGTTAATATTAAATCATTTATGTCTTAGGAATGACCTCCAAGGTATCTGTACTTGACCTACCTCTGCAATGTTTGGAAAGAGAAACGTATTTAGATTGATTGAACTCTCCGATAACTGAGGGTTGGTGTGCTGTTATTAGACAAAAGTTAGTGTACGTCACCTTTACGTCACCAACAACGGAGACAACGACAACAACAACAACAACAAGAGAATGCCAGCCCACACCACAACCAACACCAGAAGAGGGCAAAAAAAGAAAAGACGGGGCCCACCACCACATATTAGGAGGCAACAACAGCGCCCTCAACAACAACAACCGCAACATCAACGACAACAACAATAACAACAATGGCCATACTACGAGCCGAGCAACATTACTTCTGTTGGGATTCTTTAACCATCCAATGGCAGATATGACTCAACTGTTGCTCGGCCTTTTGTACTGGCCACAAGCGCCCGCCTTTAGACATCCCAACGGACAACAGACAGCCATGGCAACAACAACAACAACGACAACGCCACCAGTGATGAGATCGGGAGGTTGAACAAACCGGGCGCATGTACTCACTGGGTATAGATCTGGTGTGTTACTAGCCTGGGCTCTGTGAGACACCCTTCTCCTCACCATAACATCAGGAATAACTACAACAACACAACGCCAACGTCAGGAACAACAACATCAATTCAAACCCACGGATTACCGAGTTTGGAGCCCGCCTTCGCCGGCCAGACATGTTTTAGTAACGGACGCACGCAGCAGAAAGGCCCCCTACATTAATAAGTAAATAGATATTCAATTCTGTTATAAGACAAATTTAACTGTGCGTCATAGTTGTAAATAGATATTTAAGTATAATGCAAATGTTACTGTACGTCATAGTTATAAATAGATATTTAATTCTATATCGAAACAGGTATTCCAGTGCTTGTGCGACTTCAAGTTTAGGGGAGAAGGAACAGTTGAAGACAGACTGTTTGCAGAAGGAAAAGTTGAAAGACAGACAGTTAGGAGAAGGGAAAGTTGAAGACAGACAGTTAGGAGAAGGGAAAGTTGAAGACAGACAGTTAGGAGAAGGGAAAGTTGAAGACAGTTTGGAGAAGGGAAAGTTGAAGACAGACAGTTTGGAGAAGGGAAAGTTGAAGACACTTTAAAGAAGTTAAAGCTAGAAGACAGATAGTTTGGAGAAGACAGATAGTTTAATAGTTTGGAGAAACGTGACCGAACATAAAGGAATGCCCTGGGTTTTACAGGTCAATATTTAAAAAACATAACCCTGTGTGAGTCAAGGTCAAGGAACAACGTGTACTTGCATGATAAACTGAGAAGGAAAATATATAGATTTTAAATATTTTGCTTTTTAAATATAATGTATGTATCACTAATATATTCAACGTGGTATGTAGGAAATACGATTAATAATACTAAATGAACGCTGTTTTATTACTTGCTGATTTTTGCCCTTTGTAGGAAATACGATTAATAATACTAAATGAACGCTGTTTTATTACTTGCTGATTTTTGCCCTTTGTAGGAAATACGATTAATAATACTAAATGAACGCTGTTTTATTACTTGCTGATTTTTGCCCTTTGTAGGAAATACGATTAATAATACTAAATGAACGCTGTTTTATCCCTTATGATTGCTGCCCTTTGTGGTAAATACGTTTAATAATACTGAATGAACGCTATTATATCCCTTGCTGATTGTTGCCCTTTGTAGGAAATATGATTAACAATACTGAATAATTGCTGTTTTATCCCTTGTTGATTGTTGCCCTTTGTTTTCGATTTATGTTTTATAGCGCCAAAATGCTAAAGTAGCTACTTAAAACTGGGTGTTCCAATAGCCGACAAACTTTTTTCCAATGTATTTACATTAGATAATTTAATAATCTTGACACGCCAACCTATAACATTTCGGATATAATTCCACAGACGTGAGTAAATGAAATAACGAGTCGTGTTGTCTTCATGTTGTCTTAGTGTTGTTAATGACATAGTACGTAATGATCTATCTTAGTATTAAGACAACTCTTCAAGTAATGTCGGTACGAAATACTGTAAATAAACTGTTGTGTTCCAATGTGGATAAAGGTCTAGGTACGAGTGTAGCCTGGACAGAAACGAACACTGCGTTAGGATCACAAGGTATCCAAAAGTGGATTGAAATTCTTTCTGAGAAAAGTTTTGTGCACTCAGTCCAATCATCTCATGCGTACATTTCGAGCAAAAAAAAAAAATATATCATTTCTCACAGATATGTAAACATAAACTTCGAGCAAAAATAGATCATTTCCCCACACAGACACACGTAAACGAGCAAAATTAGGTCACTTCCCTGCACAGACAGACACGTAAACTTCGGGCACAAATTAGGTCACTTCCCTGCACAGACAGACACGTAAACTTCGGGTACAAAATAGATCACTTCCTCCTGAGAGTGATTAATAGAATGAAAGTATTTTTTAAAAAAATAATCAAATATTTAATACAATGAATGTGTTTAATAAATGAGATTGTTTATTACAATGAGTGTTTGATAGAATTCAAACATATTAAAATATGCAGATTTACCATTTAGCAGAATTCGAAGTAAATGAAAATTATAGAATGTTCTCATCAATATTGAGCTATGTTGCAATGGTCTCTTGTATAAATCGCCGGTTATATAGATAAAACGCGTGTTATGTTGCATTGGTATCTTGTATAAATCGCCGGCTAATGTTGTAGATACTTCGCTTAAAGACTTTGATTCGTGAGTGTATTTTGTATACATCCACATTTTATGTTTGATGAAAGGATATATGTTTTGATGTGTACGTAGATAAATTTACATTGTTAAATATCGTAATCCCGTCCATATTTTGAAATGCACTATTTTTTATGCAAAGTAAGAAATAATTTAACCCTTAATATCAAGAGACACTTCTCGTATGAGAAATACATGTCACAAAATATAACAGTGGGTTAAAAACTGACGTGTACATAATGCGCTAGATTCAGTAAACGATAATCCATATGGATGTATATTTTCAGGTTACTGACGGTTGCTATTCTTGTACAAAGATGGCTGGCTATTTATAGACCGCTATTGATGACACGCCTTTGTACACTGAAGCGACAGCTCATTGTGCTCACATGTCTGTCTCTCCCGATCATCACAATTCACGTCTTTGGCCTGTACGTCATTTGGGGTGGTGAAAGTACGTGTGAACATAGTGATTTTGAAGAACAAATGGAACATTTTCTGCAAGCGTACAGGATACTCAACTTAACCTTCCCTCTCCTGTGTTTCATGTGTATGTTTGTTTTCAGTGGCGCTTTACTTTATTCATCCTGTAAAATTTCACAGGTAACTAATTTATATCTATTTTTAAATATTATAATTAATTACCGAGCACCCAATTGATACCTATTTCAAATATTATAACGAATTTAACGAGTACCCGTTTTATTAATTGTTTTTCAATATATTACCAGCATATTGATAAAACTATTACTTCAATTACCAATTCTTTATTACAATGTTTCTTTGAACTGTAATTACTGTTACTAACTCATTATTAAAAAAGGTAATGTTAAAATATACGTAGTTTCTTTATAGCATCAGATCAGTTGGCAAATATGTTGTTACCTTTTTGCTATTAAATGCAGACCAAATAAATCGAAATAAACCCATGCGACTCCATATTTCGAAAACAAATGTCTTTTGTCAGTCTGTTGTTCTGGGTTTTTTTGTTATAAGCAGAAAAAAAATATTTGCTGAAAGGGGGAGACGACGTCAAGGGGCAAATAGCATATTCGAAAGAGTTTTCGTAAGCTCAATCGGCAACTACTGTTCATGTTAATATTTAATAATTTGGAGATAATGGCTAGTTTGTGGATTTTATTTTCATTTTTAAATAATAAAATGGGTGCTAGGCAATAAAAATAACATGGAAATGAATAGGTACATTAAATTAATTATATACTTATTTTATTTCAGGTGACGTCAGGATTCCTGTCGCGACGCAGGCAACTAAATCTAGAACAACGAATGACCTTGACAATTATCTGTTTGTCAACAATTTCATTGGTAGAATTTTCCTTATCTATCATCTTTATTTTTATTATTTTGAGAGTTGATTTAGAGGGTGTAGATAATTACAAAGCTTCGTTAGTGTTTACAGCTGTTGTTCTTGTAACCAGGCCCATAAATTTTATCGTATACTCTTGCATGGGAAAAGAGTTTAGAGCGAAACTGAAGACTATGTGTAAGTGTAATTGATCATCTGTGTCTAAGGGAGGGTAAGGGGAGAGCACCATTGTTCAAAATCACTACTTTCCAGTGTACCCTCACATGTATCACTGGTTTGTGAATGTGGGTTGTCATTATGGTGATCGAAAGTAATCGGTATTCATCAACAATTTTCAACAGACAATGACGTCAGTGTTTGGTGTTCCCACTTTAGTGATAGCATTTTGATCTGCACACGTTTTGTCTGTACGAAGATCTAAATACAATGATGTTATGATAACGCCACATAGTTAATGGTTATGATTATTATTATTAATTAATAATCCAAAACTAATAACAAGTGAAGTGTATCTTAATTTATGTTATTAAGAGTTATCCAGAAGACACCACAGTATCTTTCACATGGCAGAAAGTCGGGCACTGTATACGTTTGCTTTCTTCCACAGCATTAACGAGAAATATTTACATTCACACAATATTTAATTCACACAATATTTACATTCACACAATGTTTAATTCACACAATATTTCTCAGGTGATAAACTTCTTAAAGGAGTAGACAAATCCATCATTAATCTGTATTTAGCGAGACCCATCCGTCAACTGTCTTTCCAACATATGGCTATTAATAAGTATAAGAAGGTCAATAAATTTATTAAATCAACAATCTAATATAATATATTTAAATATAACTACAGGGCATTGGGATTTACAGTACTTCACAGCAATTTTCAATTAACTGGACAATTGTTCAGTTCATACTAGTATATAATTACGCAATCAACTGATATAAATACTTAAAATCAAATATGGTTTATCAGTATGGAAATTAAAGTAGAGTTCTGAGAAACAATGAAATTCAATGCAAATAACATATTCAAAGATACCGGCTGTCGTCTGCACGTGTTTCACAGTAACACGGCTTGCAACACGTCACTTCCTTGTATATTTAGGCAAGGCCCCACATGTCCCCTTTTATAGCTTGTTTATCCAACACACCACAACAAACATTCAAAATGATCTACATGAATTTTTTGACCAAACTCAAGCTACAATTATCAACATACTGGCACTCAAATGGAATTCACAGGAATCAACTTATAGCAGAACAGTTTACTGATAAGTTGATGCACACAACAACCTATTCCTGTAGTGCAGTGGTCCCCAACTTTTTCATCGCCGCGGACCGGTCAACGTTTGATAACTTTACCGCGGCCCGATGATGTGGAGGGACGTTGATTGTTTAATTTTTAGATTGTTCTGATTTAATAATTTGAAATTAATTGTATTTAAACGGCCTTCAAATTAAAATACAGTTACTCAAAAATGAATATAAGGTGATTTAACATTTTAACTCACTAGAACGCTAAATCAGCGAGAATCCTGAGCTTGTTTCTTTGCAACGAGACTGTTCCATCTGGGGGTAATAGGAGACAATGACACCCGAAGTGTGTTGCTTATGTCCATCCGTTGTTTTGTTTTGGTTGTGTCACTTGCAGAAAACCCCGCTTCACACAGATAGGATGTCGGAAATGGCAATAGGGATTTAATTGCTGTGCTTGTGGTGACCGTTGTTGTATTGGCGGGTGAAGGGGTTTACACAGCCTACGCTAATACCACATCAAATCTATATTTAGTGTATGTGCGCCGGGATGTTCCCACTGCATGTGATGTTGTTCCCTGTGCTGCCACCATTGTTGTTGTCGCAGCGTTGCCGTTGCTGTGGATTTTGTTGTTGTGGCTGTAGTAGATGATACTGTCGTAGTTGTCTGATGTGTTGTGGCGGGCGCCTTCGTTTTAATTTGGGGCTCCGTTCTGTAGTTTTTCCTTGTTTGTCTGTTGTGGTTGACTTTGTTGCAGTCCCTGGTGGTGACTCTGGCTGTGGATTGGTGGCAGTTGGTTTAGTCGTTGTTGTTGTTTCTTGTGGTGTAGTTGGAGTGTTGTCGACTTCTGTTTCGTCTGTGCGTCAGTTGTCTTCACTTCTTTTTCTGTTTGTATTTTTCTTTCTTGCGTCTTGATATGTACCGTTTGTGTGCTGGAGATGTTTTGGCGTTTCTTCTTATTTTCGGTGGTAATTAATTTCTTTTTCTTTGCTGATAGAGCTTGTAGTCTGAGTTTCCTTAGTATCTGGTGTGGATTTTTGGAGTTTGCGAGAATGCCTGTCTGATTTCTTGTTTTGCTGTTTGAGTTGAATTCACTTTGGCCGTTGATGGAATTTTCCAGATGATGTTGTTGTTTATTCCCTGTTCTGTTGTAGTGGCTTGTAGAGTTTGGGTGGAAACGTGGCTTTTTCCTTCAAAGACTGTTTGAGTTGTGCCGTCATCCTATGTGGGTTTTCGCGTTGTTTCCTCCTTTTCCGTTTGTGAAGAGCGTGTTTTTGTTGTCGGCGTTATTTTCCAGAAGATGTCTGTCTGTGTTTCAATGTCTGTTGACGTAGTTTTTTTTTCCGGTTGTCTTGTCAGGTGCTTGTTTAAAATCTTGTGGAGACCAATTGCAGTTAAGATGGCATGTAGTCTAGTGGTAAGTTCATCATCCATTTTTGTGTGGAAGAGGGTCAACAGCAAATTAGTGAACGCATTTTTTAGTTCTACGTTTTCAGTTTCTAGTGTGAAGGTGAAGGGGGTAACTTTTCGTATGCCCCAATTTTCGGTTGATATGCTGATTTCACAGCGGCATTTTGTCCATTCTTCTCCTTTGTACTTCTTAATGTTTGCACCTCTTCAAGCCTCTTTTGCCGTATCTGTCTCAGCTGATCTATGCGCTCGTTTGTGAAACAGAGAGGGCCGTCTGCATCTTCTGTGACTGGCTCAGAATCGCGTAAAATGTCACTTGGTGGAGTGGGCAATAGTGGCATTTTTGCCAGACCTGAAAAGGGCTGAGGCTTGGTGCTGGCTTGTCTTGTGTGGCGCTTTGACATGACTCTCCTCCCGGCGGTCCGATGGATGGAGTGTGTTCGTCAGTTGTCCGAAGCAGTGTTGGTGTGGTTGGGAAGTAACGCTCAAATTCTTTAAAAGCAAAGACAGATGATCGTGCAAAACTGGGCGAATGAATGCTCAGGCTCAATCTCGTTCATGGAAAGTCGCACAAACCCGAGAGAAATACACCACAGTAAATAAAATTGGGTGGCTCAGTACCATTTGATCCACGGCCTGGGGTTGCGGACTACTTCTGTAGAGTACAGTTGTCACTGTATCATGAAGTGACTATCAGAAAGGTTTGCTCTTCAAGAGTTAAATTAAGGCAGCACTATATTTAGGCATATATCATTTCTAAACTCCTTTCACTCTTACACACACTCTGAACTTACATATCATGCAACAGTATTCATTAGTCCGATACACACACCATAAGAAATACAGCATCGATCGAAGTTCACAAGTATAATGTACAACGTAATCAAATTACTGAACATAGAAATGATGGTTCAATTTCATAAGCATTCTCCAACTCATAACATACATCAATAGCAAACATGTACGAAATATTTCTTAGTCCATTCTTTCTTTAGCAGTGTGTTAACTTATCATAAGCTAATGATCGCCTTTCATTACCGGACTTGAGTTACTTTAAAATCAAAGAGATTAGAATAGAATACTTTCTTCAACTAAGTAAATTTTGGTCTATCCCCATTGGGTGAAATTGTTATGAACAGGTGTGAGACTATAAGTCAGGAAAAGGATTCATCTTATTGGAAATGGTTTGGATTACATCAGCAAGTTCTAGCATATTCTGTATCAGAGTTGTTATTTTGCAAAAATATCATCATGCACAGTACCCAAAGGTCATGTCAAGTTTACATTAAACAAATTATAGAAAATTTAAAATTTAATAGGGTCAGACAAATTTACCCCAACACAATACCATAATTAATGCAGTTCCTACACATTAAATAATTAAAGAATTGTGAGGCAAATATTTTTATCACGAAATGTGAATACAGAGGATTGTATTGTTTTTTCATCTATAATATAATGCATTTCTCAACTGCAGAGCTGGGTTTGGTAGTACATAACCTCTAACACCTTTTTCTACCCAATGTTATTCGTTGAATTATAAGTGGATACTTCAAGTTGTCACTCGCCCAGCTTATCCCCAGTATATAATGGCAGACGATCCGAGTTTCAACGGATCCTTTAGTATATGACTTTAATTATTACAAAAGTCACACTAAAAAGGAGACCCATTTTTCTTGTTAATATATAATCGAGAATAGTGGATGACTAATAACTAATAATAAGAAATATAAATGTATTTTACAACATGCAATTATCTACACTCACTACACAACAAATTAGATTTTGTCAGATCAAAATATGGATATAAATTATAAAATACCAATTTGAAATGTAATAGTAACCTAAGCCCCAGTTTAATCAATATAATTCAGTCTTACACAGACATTGTCTGACACAGATGCCACCTAGTTAATGGTCATAATTGCTAGTATTAATTAATCATCCAAGACTAAATACATGTGATGAAAGTCTTACTTTATGTTATTAATAATTCCCTACAAGACATCACTCATCTTTCCCATTTGGTGGATTTGCAGATTTTGCAAATGTCTTTTTACCACAAACACTTACCATCACACACTATTTCTGTTGATGGAAAGCATTTTACATAAGAGAAGATAAATCCGTCTTTAACCTATATTTAGCGAACCCCTATTACAAATTTCCTCTCCATCATATGTTTATCAATATGTGTATTAATGTCAATAAATGTAAGGTCAAGTCAACAGTCAAATATGCATATACCATATAGAATGAACGGATTATTTTGCATTAATATTTCCACATATCTAAGTTTAAATAACTGTTAATATTTATTCAGTCTTATACCCTGAAACACAATTCATCAATTTAGTGTCAATACAAATCACAAGAAATTTGTTGTCAGAGAACATAAATTTATTAGAAATAACAATATAAGTTCTTACATAATTTGATTTACGTGCTGTCTCAATAGTCTGTCATGCACTTTCTGTAACAAATCCACAATTTTATTGATCATTTATTACTGTCAAGTCAACATTGTAGAACACTGATTTTTATTATTCTCTCGACACTAACATAGAATTGCTTTGCTGAATTGTCTCCCTCAAGCAAAGCAAAACAACAATCAAAGCAATGTCTATAACGTTCTTGTACCATAAATTGTTCAATGTAGTCAGTATACATTGCCACCATGAATCAATGGAGTCAGTATACATTGCCACCATGAATCAATGGAGTCAGTATACATTGCCACCATGAATCAATGTAGTCAGTATACATTGCCACCATGAATCAATGGAGTCAGTATACATTGCCACCATGAATCAATGTAGTCAGTATACATTGCCACCATGAATCAATGTAGTCAGTATACATTGCCACCATGAATCAATGGAGTCAGTATACATTGCCACCATGAATCAATGTAGTCAGTATACATTGCCACCATGAATCAATGGAGTCAGTATACATTGCCACCATGAATCAATGTAGTCAGTATACATTGCCACCATGAATCAATGTAGTCAGTATACATTGCCACCATGAATCAATGTAGTCAGTATACATTGCCACCATGAATCAATGTAGTCAGTATACATTGCCACCATGAATCAATGTAGTCAGTATACATTGCCACCATGAATCAATGTAGTCAGTATACATTGCCACCATGAATCAATGTAGTCAGTATACATTGCCACAATGAATCAATGTAGTCAGTATACATTGCCACCATGAATCAATGTAGTCAGTATACATTGCCACCATGAATCAATGTAGTCAGTATACATTGCCACCATGAATCAATGTAGTCAGTATACATTGCCACCATGAATCAATGTAGTCAGTATACATTGCCACCATGAATCAATGTAGTCAGTATACATTGCCACCATGAATCAATGTAGTCAGTATACATTGCCACCATGAATCAATGGAGTGTAGTGTTGTCTTTACACTTACACACTGTGTAAGATACTTCACACTTCTACTTGGTTGTAGCGGTTTATAATCAGTAAACCATGAGATTCATTTAAAGCAAGGAAAGGCTGCTTTTCCCATATAAAATATAAACAGAGAACAAACACTAAGTTTGCAATGTATTCAACTTTATCTCCATTCTCACTTACACTACAGTTTTCAGGTACAGTATGTATTACCCCAATACAGTCTGTGGCCACTATAGTGCGTTTGGCCTATATTATAATTATTATTTATGAATTCCTTTATCAATTAATAAACATAATCACTTATCAGTGGTTAAATTTAGGATTCGTTTCCAACATGAATTCCCCACTCACATACCACTATAAGTAGTGCACTACCGACACATACGTTCTCTGCCTGAACTGGTTAATAATACAATATATATTACTACAATACTATAACAATTCCATGGGGCAGCACTATTCACTTGTATATACATATACTTAGTACTAAATATGCATTCTTCACAGATCAAAGTATGCTGGAAGTCTCTAACATTTATGACGTCATTTTTCACATGACGTAATCTGCAGCCCCATGGCTTCCTGCAAAGTTTCATACAATGGCTACACATTATTTACAAAATATATTTATAAGGATCCCGTGGTAGAATTGAAATGAATCAAGAAAAATATTATATGAGAAAATATTTTAGAGTTACATTTAATTATACTTATAAATGTATGACTTATAAATATGAATAAAATACATTACAACTATTTACAAACTAATTTATTTTAACTCGGAATTTTTACTTACTATACCCCAAAGCTAGCTCTTGTGCCTGGATGGGAATTCTGAAATATGTCTTTACACCATGACGAAAATTTTCAGAATAAATTAAGTAAATTCTTTTTCGAGGAGACCAAATTTGCTCTCTAGAAAGTAGAAATGTCTACTGCTCAGCTTTAGTCTGTCAGAACTCGTCCATTTGTTAACTATGACAAATCTCTATGTGCCACCTAATTTTTGTATCATATAAACATTTGTTAACTATGACAAATCTATGTGTGCCACCTAAATATTGTATCATATAAACATTTGTTAACTATGACAAATCTATGTGTGCCTCCTAATTATTGTATCATATAAACATGTGTTAACTATGTGCCACCTAATTATTGTATCATATAAACTTTTGTTAACTATGTGCCACTTAATTATTGTATCATATAAACATGTGTTAACTATGTGCCACCTAATTATTGTATCATATAAACATTCGTTAACTATGTGCCACTTAATTATTGTATCATATAAACATATGTTAACTATGTGCCACCTAATTATTGTATCATATGAACATAATATTTAATTTCTTTGAAATCAATTAAATAAAGTGCTATCATATAAATATTTAATTTTGTTTGAAATGCATTATATAAGGTAAAATGTGTCAATTTCTGGTTTTTCTTTATTTGTCAGTTTATTTTGTTTTTGTTTTTTTCTTATGAACTTCGATATACTTTAGTATGTTACATGCAATGCGCTTTTATTGTTGTTATTAACGCAAAATGTTTACAAAGACTTACTGCCCTGTATGTTACATGCAATGCGCTTTTATTGTTGTTATTAACGCAAAATGTTTACAATAGACTTACTGCCCTGTATGTTTCATGCAATGCGCTTTTATTGTTCCTATTAACGCAAAATGTTAAAATAGACTTACTGCCCTGTATGTTACATGCAATGCGCTTTTATTGTTGTTATTAACGCAAATGTGGCTGTTTACAATAGACTTACTGCCCTGTATGTTACATGCAATGTGCTTTTATTGTTGCTATTAACGCAAAATGTTTACAAAGACTTACTGCCCTGTATGTTACATGCAATGTGATTTTATTGTTGTTATCAACGCAAAATGTTTACAAAGACTTACTGCCCTGTATGTTACATGCAATGTGATTTTATTGTTGTTATTAAGGCAAAATGTTTACAATAGACTTACTGCCCTGCATGTTACATGCAACGTTTAGCGAAAGTGTTGCAAGTTGTTTTCTAGATTGAAGTCACTAAGGCGACATTTCACCAAGTCCAGATCTCCCTAAAGAGTATGCTATTTAATCGATTTTTAAGAAAATATAAAATATGTATATGATTAGTAAGTATTTAATTGATTTCAAACATTGTATGTTTTTATGATTGTAAATTATATAATGCATTTGACACATATTAAAGGTTATATTATAGCTCATTACTTAATTAATTGAAAACAAATTAAATATTTCTATGATTGTACCTTATGCAATGACATTTAAAACTTTTCAAATATTATAATGGTTTGTAATTTTTAAAGCATTTCACACATTAAACAAAGATTTTTGATTACACATTACTTATTACAATTAAAAAATATTAAATAAATATTGGATTATATTACATAATGCATTTCAAATGTGACATGTTTATATGATTGTACATTATTTGATGCATTTGAAACATATTACAATAATTATATGATTGTATGTTTCTAAATGCATTTCAAGCATATTCAATATTTAAATTAGTGTACACTAGTGAATGCGTTTCATACATGTTAAATATTCATACGATTTTACGTTACTGAATACATTTTAAATGCTATTTTTGTATAATTGTACGTTATTGAATGCATTTATAATGCTATTTTTGAATGATTGTACGTTACTGAATGCATTTATAATGCTAATTTTGTATGATTGTACGTTATTGAATAATTTTTTTTTAAATGCTAATTTTGTATGATTGTACGTTATTGAATAAATTTTTAAATGCTAATTTTGTATGATTGTACGTTATTGAATGCATTTTTTAAATGCTAATTTTGTATAACTGTACGTTATTGAATGCATTTTTTAAATGCTAATTTTGTATAATTGTACGTATTTGTATGCGTTTTAAAAGTTAAATATTTGTATGATTGTACATTATTAAATGCATTTCAAACATGTTAAATCTTTAAATGAATGTACGATTTGAATGTATTTCAAGCATATTCAATATTTATATGATTGTTTCCAAATTTATACAGTCTTAATTTCCTAAGACATGATTGAACAAATAAGTATCAATATAAATCAGAGGTCAGAAATGGAGTAATGAAATTATAGTGATAATATTTTGTACATAACCTTGACTAGGCGAAGCCGCAATAGTGTTTTAATAGTCTTAATGAGGTTTCATAAAACAAAATCAAAAGCTTATTTTCCCAAGGGATTTGTCAGTTTCACGTTTTTCTCTTGCACGTTGTAGAACACTGATGAGATTCTATACCCTGAAGGCAAAGCTGGGCATTCTGCCGTATTAGCTCCCTCAGGCAGAAGAACATATGTAGCTATAGCAACCTACAAAGATCTAAATAAAATCCAGTTTTGCATAATGATATTTACAAATGAATACTCTGGGAGAGGTCCTTATGTACATATACTGCAGTTTAAAGGCATCGCATTGCAAATGTTTGTGTTGTTAGAGTGAGTTCCCTTGAGAGATATGCGCTTGCCATTGACAAAAGTTTGTGTTGTTAGAGTCAGTTTCCTTGAGAGATATGCGCTTGCCATTGACAAAAGTTTGTGTTGTTAGAGTCAGTTCCCTTGAGAGATTTGCGATTGCCATTGACAAATGTATGTGTTGTTAGAGTGAGTTCCCTTGCTTGCCATCGACAAATGTTTGTGCTTTAATGTTGGGAATTTATAAATTTAGCATAAACTGGGAGGTTTGACTTTTCAGGTTTCCAATCTTAGACACGTAAAATGACATATACAATAGCTGTAGAATGAGAAAATACTTTCTGCTGATGTGTGATATAGATATATCCGTTTTTCATAACCAGTTATGGCAGTACCACCCACTGGCCTCCAACGACACACACAGAAAGAGTATCATGCTAACATCGATTCATGAACTACAAAATCACTACAAATATTTATACTACTGATTCATTAACAAGCAAAACAGCATAGTATAATTCTCTCTCTATGAAAAGCATGCACATGAAACCATAAGCATTAAACATATAGAATTCTGCTACCCTCATGTGTTAAAATAAGTGTATTCATATATAATACTAACAGACGGTGATTATTAAAGTCACAACGGCAAATATGAAATCAAAATAGTATGACTTTATATTCAAAGCTTATGTAAGTGTATCTTACTATATAATATGAATATCAATATGTAAACGCATTTTAATATGATAATACATAATATATAATACATAATAAATATGTATTTGCTTGAACAGTTTTGTGAATTATAAAATTCATGATAAACATGATACTGAATATGGAATGAATAAAACTGGCAAATCAAGATGAATTTTAAACTTGCTTGATGAGTGTGTGTGTGTGTGTGTGTGTGTGTGTGTGTGTGTGTGTGTGTGTGTGTGTGTGTGTACACGTGTGCATGTATTTATAAGTGTATATATGCATGCGTGTATTCGATATCCCCATTAAATTGAATAACTTGTCACAAGATTACAGCCAGAGTACATTAAGCAAACTTGACTAACAGTCAGGTATTTTGAAACCCTGCTATCGTGTCTCCTCTATTCAAAGGTCGTGACTTTCTTAGCTACAGTTATCTCCCTTTAACCTATAACTCGAGCCTCTCTCTTTCTCTCTCTCACCTGCACATGCGCAGCATGTACGCACGCAATTACTGCTATTGATAATGGACTACACTATTGGAAGTCCATTGGAAGCCACAATTCACAAATTATTTTTTCTTATAAAATTTCCACTAATTTATACCCTCCCAAATACGAGACAAAATTATAGCAAGCTATTGTTCATTCAATAAAAACACAATTCAAAATGTCACATGAACCTCTCATGGATAGATTTTATTTTCCATAAAGGGGTATCCACACTTCGACAGTGTAGGGTTCAACCTGAACTTTGCGTCATTCTCTTAGGTCAACGGTTTATCGACTTTTAGGCTAACTCTTGTAAGATTTCTGGTAACCATCTTGAATTACTGCTTATCCCACTGAAAATATATTTTGCATGAAACAATCCATGTTTCTGTGTCCCGTTGACAGACAATTGGCCTACTACTGGATTTTCGATTCATTTACCATCATATTCAAATCTGCTGAACATTTCAGTTTGTGGCAAGGCATGCCAATTTAGTCTTTCATAACTAATTTCAAGTGATGAGAATATTAATTTTATTTTATTAATGATCCTCCAACAGACAACACTCCATAAGAATGTCAGGAACGGAATACACCAAACGACACAACGAAGTGGCAAAACACATACATTGAAATCTGTGTGAGAACTATGGCATAAAAACCCCAGAAAAAGCATGGATGCACCAACCAGAAGCAGTCGCCGAAACGTCAAAATACTGTGGGACTTCGAGATAAGAACAGACCGGGTGATTCCTGCACGAAGACCAGACAGTGTAGTTCTCAATAAGCCCAACAGAACAGTAGCAATCATTGATGTTGCAGTTCCAAGCGATAGAAACATAAAAACAAAAGAAAGAGAAAAAATAGAAAAATACCAAGACCTCAGATTAAAAATTCAGAGACTGTGGAATGTAAAAGCAGAAGTGATACCTATAGTGATCGGAGCCTTGGGGAACATAACATTTGAATTGGAAGGCTACCTGAATAAACTCCCTGGAAACCACAGACTCGCTCCACTACTCAAAGCAGCGCTCATCGGAAGTGCTCACATCCTCCATAAAACCTTGGATCTCCCAGAATCTTTGTAATAATAATAATAATTGTAGTAGTAGTAGTAGTAGTAGTTGTTGTTGTTGTAGTAGAAGTAGTAGCATTAGTAGTAGTTGTTGTTGTAGTAGAAGTAGTAGCAGTAGTAGTAGTAGTAGTAGTAGTAATAATAACAATGGGGAACATTCGTAATGTCTTTTCACTCAAAATTCGGAAAACACAGTCACTGACTTTAGTGCAGAAAAAAAAAAAAACGCTTTTCACCTTCTCTCTCTCGTCACGCATACAAACAATCTGGAGAAAAAATATGGGTGTCTTGGTGTTTATAAATGACTAGTCACACATACAAACACTCTGGAAAAAAGTGGTGTCGCAGTATTTATAAATGATTAGTCATGCATACACACACACTCTGGAAAAAAGTGGTGTCGCAGTATTTATAAATGATTAGTCATGCATACACACACACTCTGGAAAAAAGTGGTGTCGCAGTATTTATAAATGATTAGTCATGCATACACACACACTCTGGAAAAAAGTGGTGTCGCAGTATTTATAAATGATTAGTCATGCATACACACACACTCTGGAAAAAAGTGGTGTCGCAGTATTTATAAATGATTAGTCATGCATACACACACACTCTGGAAAAAAGTGGTGTCGCAGTATTTATAAATGATTAGTCATGCATACACATACTCTGGAGAAAAAAAATTGTATAAATAAGGAGGACCAACCAACTAAATCTAAGAGAGAGAGAGAGAGAGAAATAACAACAGAGAGAAAAAACATCAGAGAGAGAGAGAGAGAGAGAGAGTTTTAACATCAGCTATGGGAACACTTTGAGAAACGTGCCCACTGTTATGACGTCATGTCATATAGTGTGGCCAACGGACAAAAACAAAGAAGCATTTCTCTCCATGTAACATCAAGCTTTTGTAACAGCAACTTTTCCAAGAATGCAGTCTTTTTGCTAGAAGGAAGAAAGAAGATTCTCTATTTTTGATGAACATGGGAAACATATATTCGAAGCAATTATCTTCAATTATGTAGTAAATTCTCGTATACAGAGATTTACTGAGGAGAGCTGGAAATATCTCTCTCCACCCGTCTTTCATCCCGTCTACCGCCTTGTATTAAGCATTGAGGTAATTTGCTTAATGACTACCTGGCAAGTGAATCCGTTCAGTTTTCTAGACAGCTCAAGTATGTAATGGGGTAGCGTGCGTTAATGATACAAGAGGTCAATTTTGTTCTCCCCTGTCTGAGCTACGTCTGAATTCTCCATTCTGCAGTCGAAGGGACAGCGTCTACATTTCCTCAATGGACACGAGGATTTCTGCATTTGATAGGATGTGATGACACACTTCACTAGAAAAATCGTCCGATAATGCTAAACATCGTTGGGTTTTCCGTCGTCACGGCAACCAAGAAACAATGACAATTATCAAGACGGGCAACGGTCTACTGAATATCAGATTTTTCCCCTTGTGATAATCTGAAAGGGTGCCTAGATTCATGCAGATCTTCACCTACTATAAAGACGTTACGAGGCGTCTATATCTTCTTAACAAAGCATCCAAACGAGCGATGCATCATCTTCTCTTCAGAGCACCTCTATGAGTGACGCAACAGATTACGTCACCTCTCTTCAGAGCATTCTTACGAACGAACTTACCATCTTTCATCACACCTTCTCAAGCATCCCTTGTGAGTGATGTGACAGATCACGTCATCTTCACTTGAAGCATCTTATGAGCCAGGCTACGATGTATCATCTTCTCTCCAAAACATCTCTATAAGTGACGTCACCTCTTCAAATATCCCTTATAAATGACACGTGAAATTATGTCACTGACCTTCGAACTTTGACAGTATTGTGAGTAGTTAATAAAATTAGAAGTCAAAAGTGCACCTAGAACTGATAGGAAAGAGAACATTTAAAATCTTAGCACACCTAGAACTGTTAGGGATAGGAACACAGAATTGTACTTTTTGATCAATCAGAAATTTCTTATTGCTACAACTTTTGTGAATTGAATTTCACTATTGATTTTGGGTATTTGTATACAATGTGAATTTAGCATGATATCTAATGTAGGCCTATTTTTGTATACAATGTGAATGTAATAGGATGGCTAATGTAGGCCTATTTTTGTATACAATGTGAATTTAACATGATATCTTATGAAGGCCTATTTCTGTATACAATGTGAATTTAACATGATATCTAATGAAGGCCTATTTTTGTATACAATGTGAATTTAACATGATATCTAATGAAGGCCTGTTTTTGTATACGATGTGAATTTAACATGATATCTAATGAAGGCCTATTTTTGTATACGAATTGTAGATGATAGCGGTGGTATTTACGCAAAAAGAATTGTATGAATAACTTTTATTTCACATTTTTGGAAAATTATCATTTTCATCTCCCTTTATTTCCCACCGAGTGTATGACATTGGAAAGTTGAATGTATGGCTAATCACTGTGCCAATGAATAGTGCCCCCCTTTAAGTCAGGAAATAAACAACCTGATTTAACCACTTTCAATTACCTTGTAATTCATAGTTTTTGAGAGGGGCGAAAGAATTTGTATTTGTATTGTTTTGTACCGTTCGTCTGTTCGTCCGTTTATTCTCTTGCCCCAACCAATCATCAATGGTGTATATCTTGTGTGTCTATGTAACAAACTGACACGACGTATTACTGCCACATGTCACACAGGCTTTTCTTGGAGGTGCACCAGAGTGGGCCGAAACAGACCTCACCCCTTTTATCTCTTACTTTGGCTCGGGCCGGCTTAACAGTATTTTGTGACAGGTGTCTTGGTGTCTATATAATTAGTCATGCATACACAACTCTGGAGATGATAAGGGTGTCTTGGTGTGTATAAATGATTAACAGAATCCCCCCAAACTTCCAAGGTTGTGGATTATTTAGCACGTGTAAAGCATGCCAAGAAGTCCTGTGCTATTGTGTTGGTGTATTCTTTTCTAGCACAAATGTGCACTTTCACAATTATACAAAAGAACTAAATATAGTTCCTACCTAAAAACTACAGTAAAGAACTCTAAAATGATTTCTACCTACTCCTAAAAAGAACTCTAAAATGATTTCTACATACTCCTAACTTTTTTAGCTAGTCTCGAAGCAAATAAATAGATAAGTCATATTGATGTAAATAATACATATTCATGGCGAACGTACACGCACACAAACTCACTGACTGCATGTATCGAAAGTACATTCATTCCACAAAAAGAGACAAAGAAATGAACGCACCTTATGATCGATAAGGGGAAGTAAAATTAACTTAAAAGAAAAAGAAATTTTTCGTTTATTCCCGACCGTGAGAGACTGACAGATAGGCAGATAGAGACAAATAGGAAGAGAGACAGAGAGACAGAGAGAGAGACAGAGAGAGAGACAGAGAGACAGAGAGACAGAGAGAGAGAGAGAAGTATGAAGAAGACAAAGAAATAGAAATAAGTGAGACAAAGAGGAGTGGGCGAAGGAAGAGATAAAACAAATATTTGAGAGAGACTTTAGTCAGGGAGATGGACAAGGATGAGATAGAATGAAGGAAAAGTAGAAATAGACAATTGTGAGATAATGACAGAAAAGTAGAGATAGGCAATTGAGAGATAATGACAGAAAAGTAGAGAGAGTCAAGCGTGAAATAAAGATGTAGAGAGAGACTAGGGTGAGATAGTAATGAAAGAAAATTAGTGAGAGAGATACAAAGGTGAGACAGATGAAGGAAAAGTAGAGAGATACAATGGTGAGACAGATGAAAGAAAAGTAGAGAGATACAATGGTGAGACAGATGAAGGAAAAGTAGAGAGATACAATAATGAACAAATACATTGTTTGACTGATCATGGATTTTTTTATGTCCTTGAGGCACAATAATTTTAACGAAAACGGGTATGGGAATTTACAATTAAGACATCGTGTCTTACTCTACTCGGGTATGGAAGCTGACAGTTATATACATCGTGTCTTAAACTAGTTGGGTATGGGAATTTACAATTAGGTACATTGTGTCTTACACTAATCGGGTATAGGAATTTACAATTAGGTACATTGTGTCTTACACTAATCGGGTATAGGGATTTACAATTAGGTACATTGTGTCTTACACTAGTCGGGTTTGGGAATTTACAATTAGGTACATTGTGTCTTACACTAGTCGTGAATATGAATTTTCAATTAGGTACATTGTGTCTTACATTAATCGGGAATGGAAGGGAACACTTAGGTAGCATATTGAAAAAAGTATATTAAGGCTACACTAAATTTCAATAAATTACAGACAATAGGTGAATGCATAAATGTTTATTTTGAGCAGAAAAAAAAATAACAAAACAGTGCTATTAGAATAAATGTTTATTTTGAGCAGAAAAAAAAAATAACAAAACAGTGCTATTAGAATAAATGAACGAAAGTCGATGAAAGCAATAATATTTATCTTCAGAGTTCAGTTTCGTAAGCACCCAAACGATTTAGAATTTTCATTTTTCGGCCGATATACCCGTTATTTTGTGGGGTATCTTGAACACTGAACGATATACCCGTTATTTTGTGGAATATCTTGAACACTGAACGATATACCCGTTATTTTGTGGAATATCTTGAACACTGAACGATATACCCGTTATTTTGTGGAATATCTTGAACACTGAACTATATACCTGTTATTTTGTGGAATATCTTGAACACTGAACGATATACCCGTTATTTTGTGGAATATCTTGAACACTAAACGCAATAAACTGAAATAAAATCGTGCTATATTTGAAATAAATTATGAAGTGAAAAACAAACTACAAGTATGTTCATTTTCAAATTTAGCTCTACTGATTTTAATCTGTAAGCTTTTGATACATCAAAATTAAATTTAGTTCCTTAAACCCCTGTACATATCTATTTCCATTTCGATAACGGTAACCCAGGATAGACAGTAGAAGCCACATAATTCTTATAAAAGCAGTGATATTTTATCCAAGGGTGGCCTGTTGTTTTTCGGCATTCATATTGTTCACAGCATTGTCGTCGGTTTGGATCACATTCATCCATTTTATCATGGCAACTCAATGGTGGTATCTCCCAGACTGATGGTTGTATTCTATAAATAGAACAATCAAAATTAAATTTAGTTCCTTAAACCCCTGTACAGATCTATTTCCATATCTACACTACCATAACGATCTCGCAGGAATTTCACGCTCTATTGCACTTTCCTAAATCCGTTCATGGAAAGGAAGGGAAGGAAGGGGTAGATTCATACTTCACGTATGCAAACACCCCCATCACCACCCACCCCATCACACAAACAAGTACACATGGGTGCGCTCATCTTAAGCTGCAAGTCAGTGAAATGTTTTAAGCTCGAGACGTCTCTAAGAATTCATCACGCAGAAGACAACTGACCTCATCAAACCTTTACAAATATTACTAACAATTATTAAAGACAATCATAAATAATAAAAGAGAAGACAAATGAACTCACCAAACCTTTACAATTACTACTAACAATTATTAAAAACAATCATAAATAATACCACAGTAGACAAATGATATCACTAAACGATTATAAATACACTAACAATTATTAAAGACAATCATAAATAATAAAAGTGAAGACATCTGACCTTACCAAACGTTTACAAATATTACTAACAATTATTAAAGACAATAATAAATAATAAAAGAGAAGACAACTGAACTGACCAAACCTTTACAATTACTACTAACAATTATTAAATCAATTATAAATAATAACACAGAAGACAAATGAAATCACTAAACGATTATAAATACCACTAACAATTATTAAACACAATCATAAATAATAACACAAAAGACAACTGAACTCGCCAAACGTTTACAAATCGTACTACCAATTATTAAAGACAATCATTAATATAAGCAATGCCGCCACCACCCACGATGGGACTAGGGTTTTGAACAAAGACAATGAACAGAGAAGGGGGGGGGGGACTTCGTTGTAACGTGACGTCTCACAACTTTATTCAGTCTCCGGATTGTCAATACTACATAGGTCTTGTTTGTTGTTCGTCACAGTGTTCAATATGCATACATCATGGATGTTTTTGTCTGGCGCTTTTATTATGCGTGCAAGGGTTACGTATGCTGACGTGTTTGTATGTGTGCAAAGGTTACGTATGCTGACGTGTTTGTATGTGTGCAAGGATTACGTATGCTGACGTGTTTGTACGCGTGCAAGGGTTACGTATGCTGACGTGTTTGTACGCGTGCAAGGGTTACGTATGCTGACGTGTTTGTACGCGTGCAAGGGTTACGTATGGTGACGTGTTTGTACGCGTGCAAGGGTTACGTATGGTGACGTGTTTGTACGCGAGATTGTATGTGGAGTGGGGAATATCAACAATGCCGACACCGGAGACACCATTTCATAACAATAGTAGACAATTACTATTTTTGATAAATATGACTAAATTTATTGTTCTACGGGTTTTCTTTCGTGCAGTGACTTGAATCCCTCGTTCCACAAAACATTCCGTCATAAAACATGCCCACTAAGGTTAGAGGAGTATTTTATAAAAGTTATGAATGATGAAAATAATTAGAAAAGTATGATGAAAAACATCAAAGGGAAAAAAAACAACAACACAACATGCAAACGTGTAGTAATTTCTGCTGTGAAACAGCTACAACAAAAATAACAAGTTATTTCTAAAAAATGTCACTAGAGAGACTTAGTGCTAATTTGACTATCTAGCGTGACGTCACAAAAGAAATAAAAAAGAAATACCACTACTCAAAATCGTGTTCTCCAAACTCTCAGTCTAGAATGACGTCACAAAAGAAATAAACAGAAATACCACCACTCATTACTTTGTTCTCCAGTCTAGCGTGACGTCACGAAAGAAATAAACAGAAATACCACTACACACAACTTATTGTTCTCCAAACTCTCAAGTCTAGCGTGACGTCCAAAAGAAATGAATAAAGAAATACCACTACTCAAAATCTTGTTCTCCAAACTCTCAGTCTAGCGTGACGTCCAAAAGAAATGAATAAAGAAATACCACTACTCAAAATCTTGTTCTCCAAATTCTCAGTCTAGCGTGACGTCACGAAAGAAATAAACAGAAATACTACTACACAAAAATTTATTCTCCAAACTATCAAGTATAGCGTGACGTCACAAAAGAAATGAAAAAGAAATACCACTACATACAAAATATTGTTCTCCAAACTATCAATAGCGTGACGTCACAAAAGAAATAAAAAAAGATATTCCACTACTCAAAATCTTGTTCTCCAAACTCTCAGTCTAGCGTGACGTCACAAAAGAAATACCACTACTCTAAATCTTGTTCTCTAAACTCTCAAGTCTAGCGTGACGTCACAAAGAAATGAAAACAGAAATACCAATACTCTAAATCTTGTTCTCCAAACTCTCAAGTCTCATTCTGTTATCAATATGTGCATTCATTCTCAATTGTGATACATTCTCGCTTGAGTTAAAAAAAAATAAAAACACTGTTTTTTTTGTCTAATTTCTGCTCAAAGTCCTTAACTAAATCTTCAATCTGATTTTCAAAAAAATTAATACGATAGAAAATGTTCTTAATCGGCAGTGAACGCCATGCTGCATGAGTCTCAAAGTATCTTCTGTTCCCCGTCTCTCTTTGGCAGCAAAATCATAAGTTTTTATTTACTACAATTCCCAGAATCCCCTAGTGGGCTTTAAAAAAAACAACAAAAAAACAAAAACAAAAAAAAAACAACCCAGAAGCGTTGTTCCATTGGCTAGGAAAAAGTGGGTACCACTAAACACAAATATGCCCACTAATTAACTGTCCTGGTGTTAGCAGGTGAAATGAGGTGCCATCACCTCAGGTAAGTAAAGTAAAAACAAACTTCCTCAAACCATATATATATATATATTGCTGTTGTTGTGGCTGTCCCCGTTGGGAAGTCCAACGGTGGGTGTAAGTGGTCGAGCATCAGATGAATCAGAATGGCCACTGGGTGCTTAAAGAAACCCCATGGCGGGTCCTGTTGTTCATAGTACTGCCATCGTTGATGTTGTCGACACTTTTTTGGTGGTATCTGCATCGTTGTTGTGGTTGTCGTTGTGGCTTTTGATGGCGGTGTTGTTGTTTTCGGATATGTTGAGGTGGGCGCCGTCTTTATCTTCTTTGGCTCTGTTCTGTTGTTGTTGTAGGCTGACCTTCTGTTGTCGTTGTCGCCGTAGTGATAGTCTGGATGGGCCAGGGGTCGCAGGTAAAGGTAAGAGGGTCTTTGTCATATCTTCCAATCCCATGTCAACTTCCTTCTGTTTGTAGACATTTTCTGTTTGGATATTTTATTCACTTCGTTTCGACACTTTGGCGTGTGTTTTCTTCTTCTTTCTTCTGTGCTGCCGTCTGTCTTTTTTTCCTCCTCCGTTGTAGTAGTGGGGTCTGGGCTTTCTTTTCCTCACCCACTGTATATGGTGTCTGAGAAAATGCCTGCTTAGTTTTGTTCTATGATTCAAAGTTTGTGTCGAGTTGAATTTTTGGTTGGTGGTATTTTCACACAATGTGCGTATTGACTTCTTTATCACTCCTATTGGCTGATTTTCCAGTCTCGTTGTCGGTATTTGGGGGAGGAGGGTAGCCCGTTTTTAATGAGGTGCCAGTTCTGATGAATAATAAATGCTTGATGTATGGCAGTTTTGTCCCTTGAGCGGAAAATTTGTTGAAGTAGGTATTTGTACGCAAGCTTAGTACCAGTTAAATGTGACGTGTTTTTAATTAATGAAGTGATGTCGGGTAGATAGAGGTTTTCTGGAATGCACAATGTTCCTTGCAAGAAAGGAAAAATTATGTTAATTGATGAATATAATGGATTTGTTAAAGCGTGTGCCTGGCTAGAATTTTGGAGTAATATATATTAAATAATCTTGAATGGAGGAATTTGGTTCTATTTATTACGTCATCTTGACTGGAATTATTGTATAGTATTTATTATATCATCTTGACTTGAATTATTGTAGAGTATTTATTACGTCATCTCGATTGGAAGGATGTTTCATGAAATCTCAAATGTCGGTTTCAGAATGCTTTGGCGAGGAAAATTAGCATCTTGAACTCAACACCAACACCAATAACCTAAACTTTAATCTTAATACTAAAATAATAGCACTCACACATAATCCATCCCCATTGGTTGAATTTGTCATGAACAAGTATGAGACTATTAGTCAGAAAAACTAATAATCCAATTTTGGAACTGGCTTTGATTGCATCAGCAAGTCTAGAATATTCTCTGAGTTGTTTACTCCAACAAGGATATATATTATTTATAGTAATAATTGCACTATTATGTACACTAATGTTTGTCCTTTTATTTACAGTAATATTTGCCCTATTATGTACACTAATGTTTGTCCTTTTATTTACAGTAATATTTGCTCTATTTTTACTGTAATATATGTGCCCTATAATGTACACACATATTTGCCCTATTATTAACAGTAATATTCGAATACATCACACATTTCATAACAGTAAATATTAGTATACAACTGGAAAATAAATAAAATAAAGTGCAAAAATAATACAGTACATTAACATAACATAAAAGAATTCCGTTAAATTAACAAATAACAAGACTTTTAATCAGACTATTAATCTAACTAAAATTAAGAAAAACTCTTTTAAAATAGAAATATTGTATCGAATAATATTTTTTCAGTCAATTCAATTCAATTAAAAGTTTAGTCTTTCAAATAAACATCAATTAAATTAAAGATTTAAAAGAATCAATAAAAATATAGAATATATATGAATTAATATAAGCACGCATCAAATTGAAAAAAAGATTAATTGACTTGTGAAAATAAACCGGTATTTTATTAAAGTTAAAAGATTTACAAGAAAATAATACCCGAGCAATTTTCTCCCGAAGTCAGACCCTGTTTATATTAAAAGAAAATTATTCAAAAAGAATTATATTAATCCATTTAATTATTTTGTATATGTACATGCAGAGAAATAGACACACTTTTATATTTGTAGATAGAGAATCAGAGATATAGATTATGTATACATAGAGCTATAGGTAAACTACAAAATAATGATTTTCTTAGGGAGAAAATACATTAATCTTATAACAAAAATACAGAAATTTCTTTCTTCAAATCCACAATTTGTTAATAAATTACACATTTAGTAGTATAAAATAAATGTAGTTTTCAAATTGTTATTCTATATTTCCGGGGAAAAGATATTATTATTTATGATTGTATACTGATTTCTTTAAAACATTATTAATTGTAATATTTTCCTCAAAAATACAACAACAAAAAATTGCTTTAGGAAAATCACCTTTCGAATCCAATGGCAGCAGTAGAAGTAACATTAGTAAAGCCAACATGATTTTCTTCAGCTAAAGATTTCTAAAACGAAAAACAGATAGTCAATAAAACAAATGAGAAATGTATTTTAAATGAACATGTAAAGCTCTATTAATTTAAAACCTAATATTGATTCCTAAATAAGTTTTGATAAAATATAATGGAATAATTTCTTTAGAATAAAGGTTTAAAGCTATACAATAGTTAAACATACAATTGAATACAAAATAATTTGTGATTAAAAATATTGAAAAGATAAAATAAACCATGCAACTGTTTTTTTCTTAAATATCTGTATGTCACAATCTGCATCTTTAATGATTGTTTTCCATTATCATCATCCGTGAAATCCAGGAAATATAATGTACCACATTTCATGTTAATGAAGTACGGTACTACTAGCAATACATGTATAGTGTCACAGACAGAATAGTGCACAAATCTAATATAGTACACAATACATGTATAGTGTCACAGACAGAATAGTGCACAAACATGATCAAATCTAATATAGTACACAATACATGTATAGTGTCACAGACAGAATAGTGCACAAACATGATCAAATCTAATATAGTACACAATACATGTATAGTGTCACAGACAGAATAGTGCACAAACATGATCAATTCTAATATAGTACACTATACATTTAATCTTTCATATTAACAGATGAATAGTGTGCAAATATAATCAAATTTAATATAGTAAAATTTTCTTTATAATGAATTAAATTCAATATGACACACTCCTTTGACTTTATAGCTGTCACAAATAGAACAAAGTTCAAATATAATCAAATCTAGTATAATACACATTATTTTATAATGTATTGAATTCAATATGACACACTCCTTTGACTTTATAGCTGTCACGTGGCTGGCAGATCGGAGGAGACAATGACCAGTCACTCTAGAGGCGTCACTTATTCCATTACGTGTCACTGATTCATCTCATTGCAAACGTCACTGATTCATTTCAACACGTGTAACACACCCCTCCCATTACCTAGTTAATGACCCATATCATGAAATGTGCCACTTGATAGTTAGCATTATGGAGGACAGGCTCACCAAATGTGAAAAGTGAAAGGCCAATCACATGATTAATGTTAAAGGAGTGTAAATTTACAAGTGTAATTAAACATAATTTTCTGACAAAAGTACCTACATAGGAGTGTCTGTGTGCTTGTCAAACCACATAGTTTTGAAAACACAATATCACACGTATAAACGTAACGTGTGAAGTAATTCTTGTTGATTCGTTACAAAAAATGGCAGAAAAATTTAGAGACAATAAAAGAGTACTATACAGAAATTAGGAATGTACTATACACAAAATGATCCAGTACTATACAGACAATAATATAGTACTATACAGACAATAAAAGAGTACTATATAGACAATGTCAGAGTACTATACAAGCAACAACAGAGTACTAAGAACACATATACGTTACGTTAACGTAGAACATAAATTATAGCCAAAACTATGAACACTCTAAATAAACATTATATAGAACATGACATAGTAAAAATCTATTAACACACGGTATAAACATTAAGTGAGCCAAGACTTATACGTAAAACATTGAACATATTTTATAAACATTTATTATAACATCATAGCCAAACTTATTGTCAAACTGTTGTGGGGGACAGTGACCAGTGAAATCGGCAGAAACCGGAATAGCTTCCCCAAACCCATCATCATAATTATCCAATGAAAAGCTCTCATCATAATTATCCAATGAAAAGCTCTCATCATAATTATCCAATGAAAAGCTCTCATCAGGCAGAGATCTGTTGTGTTTTCAGAAACTCATCATGAAAAGAGTTGTGGTCAACGGTGATCAGTTATATGTGGTCAGGAGGTGACCTGTTAAAAGCTGCGGTCAGATAATAGGATCAGATAGTGTTGAGTTAGATGTGGTCACGAGGTGACCAGTTAAAAACTTTTGTCGGTTAATAGTGATGAGTTAGATGTGGTCAAGGAGGTGACCAGTTAAAAACTGTGGTCAGTTAATAGCTAAGATTGTGATGAGTTAGAAGTGGTCAGGAGGTGATCAGTTAAAAACTGTGGTTGGTTAATAGGATAAGATAGTGACCAGTTAGATGAGGTCAGGAAGTGATCAGTTAGGTGCGGTCTGGTCATGAACCGTAAAACAGCGTGTTCACTTAGCGATGAGTGAAATAGCTTTGGTCAGGCAATGGTCAGTGAAACAGCTGTGGCCAGACAGTGATCAGTTAGATGTTGTCAAGCAATGATCATTTTAGTGCGGTCAGGCAGTTATCAGTGAGATTGTTGTAGTGAAAATATCTTTCACCAATCAGGCTTCTATGATCATGCAGTGATCAATCCGACATTTGTTATCAGACGGCTGTGGTCTAGCAGTAATAATTCACAAAGTTCTGATCAGACGTGATCTGTCAAACTTCTATGCTTACCCAATAAGTATCGTGACAATTGTGGTCATTCAGTGATCGGTTAGGTGTTTTGAAGCACTGACCATTCAGACATCTATGGTCAAATATGAATCCGACAGTGGTAAACTAGTTAAATTTGTAAATACTGCAAGAAGTAATTAGTAAAATACCATATGTCCAACTCTACACAATACAGGTTGCCGTAAATAATGGGTGTGACAAAACACACGTCCAGCTCTATACAATACATGGAGAATATACGAGTCTCTTCTGAGATCATGACGAAGATAGAAAGATTGTCCAAACTATGTGTAGACAAATACGAGGTGTCACACCTCTCTGTAGTCCAGACGACGCACACTTAAGTAAAATAGCTCCAGACAGTCTTTTTATGCACAATCAAGCTCTCACACTCTTAAACGACAATTTGCGCGTGTATTCCTACTTTACCTAACGCTAACAAGGTGAATTACTTACTCCTAAAAAATAATTCCTACTTTAATAACGCTAACAAGGTGCATTACTTACTCCTAAAAAATAATTCCTAATTAAATTTGTAATTAGAAATGTTTAAAAAAATACTAAATGCGTTTTTTAAATATTGTAAACATAATTATCGAACACCTAACATAAATAATTAATCAAATGTATTTTTATTAAAATGTTGAAAACACAAAATAAGCAAACTTGTTGACAGCTGATGTAAACAAAATAAGCAGACGCGCGCCGACAGTATATGGAAACGAACTCGCTGGCAGTGCACGTAATTAACGTCATTTTGCTCGCAACGTAAATTGGGCAAGTGGAGATAATCAAGCATTAAAAAAAATCCTGATTACCTCCCTTTTTTCCGTGACACTCATTACCAAAGTAAATGAATAGTACATCATATATTTATAGTAATTCATACACACAATCAATGATCCTCACTCTCTAACATACTGTCAATGGATGTAAGACAAACTTTCATTCCTCACATAGCAATAACGCATTTTGTGACTTATTAAGGGGAAGAAATAAGGCTTTAAGAAAATTAAATAAATTTTGGCTAGGATCATCCCCCTTTATTCCCAGTGACAAAGACTACTTAGGTAACGTGATTTACCTTTAGAAATGGTGTTTCGATGCCTTGCGGTCCCGAGAATTGTACCACACAGAGAGCTCCTTCAGTTTCCCACCGTCAGTCTGCTAGAGTGGCGCTGATTTAACGTCTTCGAGAAATTATGGCATACGTGGCGTTAAACTGTAATCTGATCACCGATCATATGACGTGCAGTTTCCTTACTTGTTTCTTGTTTTCTTGAATTTTGATTGGAGGGTTTTAATATTTTGTTTTTAACAATGATACACATGCGTAGAAACATTTGGTTGTTTTTTTTTACTGTCATTTGTTTGCCGTACTTTTCATTTACCTGATATTTATTTTAAACTAGTTTTTTAATGTCATAATCAAAGTAATATTATGTGCCTACTAGAGCATTCTTTCCTTACTAACGGCAAATCCTGTCTCTTGTAATGCGTTTATATATGGACAACCATTTACAAGACCCACAAAAAGGGAGGCAAATATTGACGAAAATTAAATAGACTAAAGGTGTCTAACACATTAATGCCTGACCACAGTTGTCTGACTGATCACACTTTAACACATCAATGTCTGACCACAGTTGTATGACTGTTCACTCGTTAACACATCAATGTCTGACCACAGTTGTCTGACTGTTCACTCGCTAACACATCAATGTCCGACCACACTTGTCTGACTGATCACTGTCTAACACATCAATGTCTGACCACAGTTGTCTGACTGATCACTCTCTAACACACCAATGTCTGACCACAGTTGTCTGACTGTCCGTTTAAATACAAGTAATTACAGCTGACTAAATAATCGCTGTCTGATCATATCCAACTGATTTTATGTCCATTGTCTGATTACAGCTCTATGACGAACAAATGCCTGACGTCTGTATTTGATTAAAACTCGTGGTCTGATTACAACTTGACCAACTGTATCTGGTTAATCACTGACTGATCATTGCAGGGCGATACATTACTGTTTGGTTAATCACTGACTGATCATTGCAGGGCGATACATCACTGTCTGGTTAATCACTGAGTGATCATTGCAGGGCAATATATCACTGTCTGGTTAATCACTGACTGATCATTGCAGGGCAATACATCACTGTCTGGTTAATCACTGACTGATCATTGCAGGGCAATACATCACTGTCTGGTTAATCACTGACTGATCATTGCAGGGCGATACATCACTGTCTGGTTAATCACTGACTGATCATTGCAGGGCAATACATCTGTGTTTGACTGCAAATATTCGATTACAGCTTTCTGACAGATCATTGTCTGACGTGCATAGAGAGTCCTAGCAGACCGAGACATTATTCAACATGTGTGGAAGACTTTTTCCAAAAGATGCACAAAGTTCTGTCCCCTTACTCTCAACAAAGAATGGAGGTTACAAATTGTCTCAATCTTCAAAAACTCTGACTCGTTCTGCCGAACTCTATGAGTTAACAAAACGAGTTTTAATACTGAAATTAACCCTTTAAATCAGGGGTGCACAAACCTTTTAGGCCAGAGTGCCAAATTTCCAATTGATACTGCGTATAGATCCACTACATGGATGGCTCAGTTGAAAAAAAAAACTACAAATAATGACATAATGTGTTTTACATTCGTAATAAGGGTAGCATCCAAAAGTCCTCCGTGAGCCGCACAGAGCCCTGTCTCGGGCCGTGGTTTGTGCACCCCTGCTTTAACTGGTTAGGAGCAGAATAATAATTTAAATTAATCAGTAAAACTTTATTTTATTTAGGAAAATATAAAACGTGCACTCAATCCGCATACGAATGTTCTGTAAAGAAGACAGTTAATAATATGGAGCTGTATATAGGAGAGGGAGGTATAGGTAGCTAGCTAGCTAGATTGATAGATAGATAGATAGATAGATAGTTAGATGCTATCACGTGACCACAAATGTCTTGCCTTCCTAAGGTGGAAAACTTTTGCAATCTTAAATCTAACCCTTGGGTTCTTATTGCAAAGTATACATCTTTATTCATCAGCATGCTTCGAAATCAAGAACTCAGTGATAATGCAGTGTCCATTCATTCAATCGATGACCCATGACCTTGCATAAACCTGAATTCTCATTTTTTTACTGTGTGCATTTTATGAACTGTCAAATAGCTTTGGGTGTGGTCACTTAGAACTGCATGTTTAGATTGTGCATACCCGTCGGTATTAACACTAGTATATAGGACTAGAAAAATAACTGATTCAGACAGTAAACAGTCAGTGGTCATTCAGATGACCATTTAGACAGTGATCAAGCTCATTCGGCGAGTGGTTAATCAAACAATGACTAGTCAAACAGTGGTTTTTCATTCATGATATGTACTTAGTCTTCAGTCATACAATTTAATTAGACAGTATTGAGTGAGATAACATTTTAGTTAGACAGTATTTTGTGAGATAACTGTGCGATTAAACAGTATTTGTAAGATAACTGTGCGGTTAAACATTCTTCAGTGAGATAACTGTGTATCAGAGAGTGTTCAGTCAGATAACTGTATAGATAGTGTTCAGTCAGGTAACTGTGTAATTAGTCTTCAGTCATACTGCGTAATTAGTCTTCAGTTAGAAAACAGTGTAGATGGAAAGACTTCAATTAGATTACTGTGTAGTCAGACAGTCTTCAGTCATACATCTGTGCATATAGCATGTCCTTACTCAGATAACTGTATCGTTAGACAGTCGTTGGTCAGATGACTGTGCACTTGGACAGTTTTCAATCATATTGTAAAATCGTATCCAGATTCTGTCTACTGGATTCACATTTGTTGTATCCATCGCTATATTCAAACGTTTTAAGTGAACGTGTTGCTGTAAGTTGATTCACATTGGTGTGTTTCCAGTATTATATTCAAACTTATTAGTAAACGTGTTGCAGTGGTTGATTCCTGTGTATCCAATTTGAGAGCCAGCATGGCGAAAATTGAAGCTTGAATTTGGTCTCGAGAATGTATGAAGTTTATTTTTAATATTCTTCATCGTGTTGTGTGCTTGAGTACGTACACGAACATCCGGGAACATTCCTCGTGATGCGTTTTGATTGCACACTCGAAGTTCTAGACAATTCTCCATGGTGTACTTTGTGAATGCATTGAAGATTCTGGAGTTCTAGACAATTCTCCATGGTGTACTTTGTGAATGCATTGAAGATTCTGGAGCAGTTGTGTAATGTTCATCGAAGTGGAGAAGTGGTACATTTGGTCATCCAACAAGAAAGATTGACTTGTTGCAACTATTTGATTGTGGACACAAGCTAGTGACAGCTTCCATCACTGAAAAGGTTATGGACATTGGCTATAATTATTTCTCTAGAACTCCACTCTCAATTCTATGATGAATTATATCTATCAAACATTGTTGTGAAGTTAATTTAAATATCAACACTCTTTGAATTGCATTATTCATATGGTGTATATTTGATTGTGATTAAAATAATATTGTTATGTTTATTAACCTTCTTGCATATTTATTATTACGCATGTTTGGAATAATAATGGACGGATTGGGATGGGGCACGTTAAATATAAATAAAAGACGAATTGTTATTACTCCTTTAGTAAGAGGTTCCACCTGCAGAACATTATGCGACAGTCAAGCGTCTATCTTACAGTGTAAAGAGTAGAGTTTTATGACACCCTCATAATCCACCAAGTGAGAAATATTTTGGACTTATGCGAGAATTATTAATAACTATACATTAAGATTCTCGATCACTTGTAATTAGTGAAGTGTTGTTAATTAGTAAATAACAACTATAACGAGTGGTGGGTACCCAGAAGGGTCTCGCACAGTTGTTTGATTCATTACAATTTGAACTGAACGTTCACAATTACAGCGCTCTAACCAACGCTGTAATATAAGTCCACAATTGTTTTGGTCTAGCTGTCAACCCGATTGCTGACTCATTAGCATATGAGCACAGCTCTCTGAGTGATTAGAATATGAGCAAAGCTCTCTGACTGATTAGCATATGAGCATAGTTCTCTGACTGATTATACATATGAGCACAGCTCTCTGATTGATTAGCATATGATCACAGCTCATTGACTGATGAGTATCTGAACATACTCTCTGATTGATCTCTGTCTATGATCCTGTCTGACCTCATTTAACCTGCTGACCGTAACAGTTTATATGAATACATCATAGTTATCTCACTGATCACTCTCTATCGCATTTCAATTAACCTAACAATTAATATTAATTATAATTATTTATTATTAGTAACAAGTCCGATCTCATCGAATTCTGTCTGATCGGAGTTACCCTATTCATCATTCCATGACACTGCTGTCATAATATAAAACCAAATATAAATTATAATTATTAATAGAAAATCTTTTAACTATTATAACATACTTTCCATGATTAAAACATATCGTGTTATGAATAAAAAGTCTTAGGACTATTCATGTTTTGTTTAGTGTGCTTTTCGTCTGAATTCACTTTTCTTTGTTTTCTTTATTAAACATGTGAATATGACTACGTGTTAAAATGACGGGTATTAGCATTATTACGATCACACACTGTCCGGCAGTTTAGTGGTATTACATTGCCACGTTATATGATGTGTAATTAAGATATTGCCTAAAGAAACGGACAATTTATTTTATGAATGGAAAATTAAATACTCGCATGATTTCTGATTGGTCACTTTCAGATGATTGCTGCCAAAGAACAGCTATAAAAATGATTATGACTGACCACAGCTGAGCTGATTCAATGCCCACTGTATGCTCAAAGTAACTGTTGATTACAGTTGTCTGACCAGCGCTGATTCAATGATCACTGTATGCTCACAGTAAAGTTTGTTTACATTTGCCTGACCAGAGCAATAAAAGAGGCAATATTCCTCTGCTGTTTAGCTGATTGCTGATGACCATAGATGATTGTCTGATTACTGCATATTCACAGCTAAATAACTGACCATTGACTGAACAAGTCTATTCGACTAGTACTGTATAACCACCTGATTGACTTATCAGTGCTATCCTGCTGAATTCTTACTATCACAGATTGACCACAGCAGCTGACATACTGACCACAACAATCCAACTGAATACTGTCCTCACACCCTCCAAATGATCACCCTCTGGCCACAGTTAACTGGCTAACAACAGCTGTCAGTTGTGTGTTTATCTGCAGTACTTTGACTTAATATTATCTACCACAATGGTGTGTCTGATCATCGTCGAACAAAATTTCTGATTACAAATGACTGAAAAGACGATTACGCTGTATTTAGTATCCCGCTGCTGTTTTACTGAAAAAAATCTGACCACAACTTTCTGAGTTATAACAGTTTTTTTCACCTATCTTCCTTCATCTGATCACAAGTTTGCCCCCATTTCAGTGACAAATCACTGTCTGAAGAAAGCTGTCATACCATGCCAATTTCAGGTGATCAATACTTCTGAGTACACCTAACTGCTCATTGAATGACCGTAGTTGTCTGACTAATCACTGTCTGACCACACCTGTCCTACACCACTCTATTACCACTTCAATTAAATCTTAAAATAACCTTACCCTCATTCAAAAGAAATATTTGCATTGCTAAAAGTTTTGTACTCAATTGACTTTTTGTTCAGTCTGCTTCTTTCCTGAATTCACTTTAATGTTTCATTCGTTTTCATATTTGATTAAGACCAGGTGTTACAACAGTGATGTATTAACGGTATTATGTTTGGTGTTACAACAGTGATGTATTAACAGTATTATGTTTAATTCATTCGTTTTCATATTTGATTAGACCAGGTGTTACAACAGTGATGTATTAACAGTATTATGTTTGGTGTTACAACAGTGATGTATTAACAGTATTATGTTTGGTGTTACAACAGTGAGGTATTAACAGTATTATGTTTAATTCATTCGTTTTCATATTTGATTAGACCACGTGTTACAACAGTGATGTATTAACAGTATTATGTTTAATTCATTCGTTTTCATATTTGATTAGACCAGGTGTTACAACAGTGATGTATTAACAGTATTATTTTTAATTTATTTTATAGTCATCTTCATTTATATTATTTGATTTTAATTGTACTTAATTTTTTTTATTGATTTTAATTGTACTTAATTTTTTTATTTGATTTTAATTGTACTTATTTTTTTTTAATTTTTCAATTGTAACTAATGTATTTTAATCAATATTTCATGTATTCCGAAAGCAGCTATTATTGATCAACTCTTCTATAGTTCTATAGTTGTATATAAGTGTGGCAATATGTCATAAGATGGGTTTTTTAATTTAGCCCAGTTGCATTAAATAAATGTTGAAAAAATTCAAACAATATGAGATATAAATAAATGTTGAAATATAAAATTCAAACAATATGAGATATAAATAAATGTTGAAATATAAAATTCAAACAATATGAGATATAAATCAATGTTGAAATATAAAATTCAAACAATATGAGATATAAATAAATGTTGAAATATAAAATTCAAACAATATGAGATATAAATAAATGTTGAAATATAAAATTCAAACAATATGAGATATAAATAAATGTTGAAATATAAAATTCAAACAATATGAGATATAAATAAATGTTGAAATATAAAATTCAAACAATATGAGATATAAATAAATGTTGAAATATAAAATTCAAACAATATGAGATATAAATAAATGTTGAAATATAAAATTAAAACAATATGAGATATAAATAAATGTTGAAATATAAAATTCAAACAATATGAGATATAAATAAATGTTGAAATATAAAATTCAAACAATATGAGATATAAATAAATGTTGAAATATAAAATTCAAACAATATGAGATATAAATAAATGTTGAAATATAAAATTCAAACAATATGAGATATAAATAAATGTTGAAATATAAAATTCAAACAATATGAGATATAAATAAATGTTGAAATATAAAATTCAAACATTATGAGATATAAATCAAATGAAAACTTAATGGTACACAAACATACGTTTAGTAATTAAGTTACTGGTAGAACTGGACCAGATGGAGCCCAGTGTGGGGCAAAGAAAAATAATTAAATTAAATTATCTAAATTTGTAGATTTGATCCTGCCCCCCCCCCCCCCCAGTAGTGCGTAAAACCCAAGAGTGTATCAATGAAAATTGAGAAGTAATATTAGTCAACTATATCTATGGTGCTAGGAAAGTCTTGAGAAGTAATACAAGTCAACTATAGCCATGGTGCTAGGAAAGTCTTGAGAAGTAATACAAGTCAACTATAGCTATGGTGCTAAGAAAGTCTTGAGAAGTAATACAAGTCAACTATAGCTATGGTGCTAGGAAAGTCTTGAGAAGTAATACAAGTCAACTATAGCCACTGTGTTCTGAAAGTCTCAAGTGCACTTTACTCTGTGAATGAAGGGAGATTAAAAACTATTTAGCGTGGGCGACTCATGGGACAAGGTGTGACGTGGGCATCACATGACAAATGTGACAAGGTGGATTGAAGATGAGAAGTCGTATGCTCCATGTGTATTTAATTCATCAAACATCGTAAAATGTCAAATGGACTGAAAAAAGGATTTAATGATTCTCTCTAATTGAATTCTGAAATCATTGAACACTATTTCTTTGAACCTTTCTTTGGCAGAAAATAACTGTCGCGGGGCGTGCGTTGTGGCGTTTGCTGGTTTTGTCACTGGCCCCTATCTCCTCCTCGGTGGGTAGGGGGGGGTCAGACCCAGTAGCCGGGACTTGCCGGGATCACATCGAACGATCAGATGTTGATGATCATTCTCACACTCAGACACCACGAATAGTCTTGTGGGGGTTAGGATTAGCTTTATTCTGAGATATGGGGTAAAATGTGAAAAGCCGGCGTGAGTGTGTGTGAGCAGGCGTGTGAATGTCGTGTGAGGGACGTACGGGACGAACACACAAACAACCGCACCAACATACACTTTCAAAACCCGAGAAAGGAAGCCCAACTCTTCAGAAAGAGTTAACAAAGAATTTATTTTTTTAAAAAAGGATTTTAAAATGGAAAAACGGGCTTAACTCTCACACGGTGTTAGTCGTTCATCCGGTAACATCCACACACGGCATCCATGGGACGGGGAAACATGAGCGATGGAAAATGAAAAATTAATAAGAAAAATATGATGAATAAACTACAATAATCAAACAATAAACGGTGATGACCGTTTTCACTACTTCTGCCAAAATCGAGTGGCACAAAAATACTTTGGGCGTAGCCCCACTACAGCACAACCAGCGGTAATGACCGCTGAAAAATTATTTAACCTTAAGAATAAATTATCTTTAAAATAGTGGTTGAAAAACCCAACGTCAAAGAATGTTAATCTTGCTTAGAACTGCAAAAATTATCCATTAAATAAAAGTCAAAGTAAATGTTCATGAAAAATAATTCAATGATGAAAAACGTTTATATTCTCTCTCTAACCTACCTAGTAATGCACCTCAAATAAAATTTTTCCTACTTGCTAGTATTACACGCTGAATCGTCGACGCAGGAACACACAGCACAAAAACGAAATAGTCACAACTGCCGACACGCTGGCAAACACAAAAGTTACAGTTTCTGTCCTCTGAAAAATAACATGCTTGGCGATGAAAACTCGGTACACGGAGAGTGCAGTACGTACGTACAAACTTGCGAATACTCGTCCCACGTTGCCTAACGCTGGGGTACCCGGTTCTATGACGAAGAACACGGACGGCTGTCTTCCACGACAGTAACAAAACGCAGCTCACGGACACCTGTCTTCTGCGACGGTCCAAGATCCAAAATCAATCAACGGACGCCTGTCTTCTGCGACGGTCCAAGATCCAAAATCAATCAACGGAGGGCTGTCTACAGCAGCAGCAGCAGCTCCGATACGTGAGTGGCGTCGAATATTCTTCTCTCAGCGCAATCCTGGTCCCTTCAGCTCATTCCCCTGATGGCCAGCTATTGCCCAAGGTTCGGATCCAAACGTAGAATAATTAGGACTAGCTTTATAGGCTGCCACGACGAATTGAGTGTGACCAAAACACACGTCTAATTCTATATTCTACGAGGAGAATATTCAGTTCATTTCCTCCCCGGTCATAACGGTGATGGAAAGATTGTCCGGACTCAGTGTAGGTACGATGGCCTTACACCTCTCTGTAGTCCAGACAGACGCACACTAAATTAAAATAGCTCCGTCAGTCCTCTTATGCAAAATCATTTCTCACTCTCTCTAAGATCAAACTCCCGCGTGTATCCTTGCTTTACCCACGCTAAAAAGGTGCATTACACTGAGGTGTAATACGTCTAGTAATATAATCCCTAATTAAACTTGTAATAATAATTGATAATAAACATCAAACACATTTTCAAGATATTGTAAACACAATTTTTGAACATCTAACTCAAATAATTAATCATTTGTATTTTTATAAAATTATTGGAGACATGAAATTACAAACTTGCTGACGGTGTACGCCAACACAATAAGCAGACGACTTGACAGTAAATGTAAACAAACGCGCTGACTGCACGTAATTAAAGACGTCATTTTGCTAGCAGACGACACTTGCTAAAAACTAACGTTTGTTGCGTCGCGCGATGGCCAAGTGGAGATAATTGAGGATAAAAATTAATTTTCTGATTACCTCCCCCTGTTTTTCCGTGACAATAACGTTATACTATTTGGTTACGTACTGCGTTGAGATTTTAATAATATTAAAACCATTTCTTTGCATGTGAAATATGACTATTTTAAATTGTATTAACCTTAGCTATTAACCTGAGTTTATGTCATGCAGAAGGCCTGCTCTGATAATTGTTCAGTCAATTAATTGTTGCAAAATGGTTGCATGGGTGTATTGTGCCTGTATAATTGCTACCCGAACTGTTCCAATAAATATGTGTACAATCTCTCCAGACCAACGCCGAACCTACATTCTGCCACGTGAAACTCTGACAGAGAGTTACATAGCCGGTTTCCAGTGAGAGAGACGAGTGGTGTCTGACAAATTTACATAGCCAGTTTCCGGTGAGAGAGACGAGTGGTTTCTGACAGAGAGTTACATAGCCAGTTTCCAGTGAGAGAGACGAGTGGTGTCTGACAAATTTACATAGCCAGTTTCCGGTGAGAGAGACGAGTGGTTTCTGACAGAGAGTTACATAGCCAGTTTCCAGTGAGAGAGACGAGTGGTGTCTGACAGAGAGTTACATAGCCAGTTTCCGGTGAGAGAGACGAGTGGTGTCTGACAGAGAGTTACATAGCCAGTTTCCAGTGAGAGAGACGAGTGGTGTCTGCTGGAGGATCATTCATAAAATAAATTAATATTCTCATTACTTAAAATACTTAGGTTATCAAAAGATTACCAAAATTTATCAAGGATTTATAAAATCAACTACACAGCAAACTTCTATATATAGTCAAAGAAAATTCAAACCATAATAAGAAAATTCAAAAAACCAACTTTTAACTATGGACAGTATTTACTACAACAAAGATAGATAATTTCAAAACTTGAAAAATCGCAAATCTTTTTGCATCCCTCCTTTTCAAATACTCAGCAATCCAGAGGATCAAATCCTATTTTGAAACTTTGCATAGAGATACACGTCTATCAATTCGGCCTTTTGTGCCAGTCCTGACTGAAATTTGATTTGCACAAGTCTAAATTTTCTTAGCGTTTTGAATGCGCGTTCGCGTCCATCCTTCCGCCTTTCTACCTCGGAGTATTTGTGCCCTGAAAAATAATTACGCACACTAGCACGTCTAGCAACGAGACAACCTTGAGGGGTTAAGTCTATAACAACTCTTCTATACGACAGCGTACGTTTGTTCTCTCCCTTTCTACCATCTAGGGGTAATAACTCCTCTCGTACACTCATGTCTAACTTCATGTCTTTCTGACACATGTACATGTGTTTCAATTTTATCTTTACTGTTACACCTTTTACCTTTTCACGGTGGCTTTCTGGGGTTAAAGAGATTGAACCGACATTTTTAATTTCTTTCTTTCTTATTTTAGAGAAATGGACAGATTCTCTCTCAATTTTATTTGGTGCACTTGCCCCGAATTCGAGGTCGCCTTGACACCGAATCACATCATCTAAATCTTTCACTTCACTAGCGCCAAACATCTGTAAAAATGCCTATCTTTTGCGTGTGTTTGTCGCTACGTCATTCTCTATTGCCAACCTTTCCTTAATTTTAGCAACACTGTCAATACTCGGCTCTACTGACTTACAATGTGCTCAAACTGCAAATTTATTCTGTCACTGGGGAATGCAAACTGTCTCTCCTATAATATTGGGTCAACCTCGTCTGTCTCACTTGGTTGAACTAACTCACTCTGCCTCTCTCTCAGACTGTCCAGAATTTTGCTAGGAGTTTCTGTCACCACTAGATCATAGTTCTTGTCACATGTCTCTACCACACATGGTAAAGTCACAATTTCATCTCTTTCCATTTCATCTTGTAAAGTCATGACGTCAACCTTACTGTGGTGCTCTACACACTTTTCTTCACTGCCATGTTCTGAGTCAGTTTTACATAACGGCTCTAACGGGTCATCTTTATTCTGACACTCTACGTAACCATTGTCACTGTCACTTGCATAAATGTCACTGACATCTTCTCTTGTAACTTCTGACTTATCCTCTGTCACTCTAAACAAAGTCAAACAGTCTCTTTCACTCTCACTAATTATAATTATTGATCTGGTTTCATCATCTGTCTCTATCGAACACGTATCAGGGATTACTGAAATATCCTGCGCTACTACATAAGAGGGAACTTCTTTTTTACTTAACGAAAACGAAAAAATCGCGGAAGCGGCGGAAGCCGGAAACGCCCCCTACTCTCCATCCAACTTAACGAAACACTTCTCTCTTCGCGATTGATTGAACTCTCCGATAACTGAGGGTTGGTGGCGCTGTTATTAGACAAAAGTTAGTGTACGTCACCAACAACGGAGACAACGACGACGACAACAACAACAACAACAAGAGAATGCCAGCCCACGCCACAACCAACACCAGAAGAGGGCAAAAAAAAGAAAAGACGGGGCCCACCACCACATATTAGGAGGCAACAACAGCGCCCTCAACAACAACAACAACAACAACCGCAACATCAACGCTGACACCAACATCAACGACAACAACGATAACAAGAATGGCCATACTACGAGCCGAACAACTTTACCCCTCTTGGGGATTCTTTAACCATCCAATGGCAGATATGATTCAACTGTTGCTCGGCAATTTGTACTGGCCACAAGCGCCCGCCTTTAGACATCCCAACGGACACAGGGGACAGCCATGGCAACAACAACAACAACAACGACAACGCCACCAGTGAAGAGGTCGGGAGGTTGAACAAACCGGGCGCATGTACACACTGGGTATAGATCTGGTGTGTTACTAGCCTGGGCTCTGTGAGACACCCCTCTCCTCACCATAACATCAGGAATAACTACAACAACACAACGCCAACGTCAGGAACAACAACATCAATTCTAACCCACCGATTACCGAGTTTGGAGCCCGCCTTCGCCGGTCAGACATGTTTTAGTAACGGACGCACGCAGCAGAAAGGCCCCCTACATTAAGAATTAATAGATATTCAATTCTGTTATAAGACATATTTAACTGTGCGTCAGAGTTGTAAATAATTATTTAAGTATAATGCAAATGTTACTGTACGTCATACTTATAAATAGATATTTAATTATAATGCAAATGTTACTGTACGTCATAGTTATAAATAGATATTTAAGTATAATGCAAATGTTACTGTACGTCATAGTTATAAATAGATATTTAATTCTATATCGAAACATGTATTCCAGTGCTTGTGCGACTTCAAGTTTAGGGGAGAAGGAAAAGTTGAAGACAGACAGTTTGGAGAAGAAAAAGTTGAAAGACAGACAGTTTGGAGAAGGGAAAGTTGAAGACAGACAGTTTGGAGAAGGGAAAGTTGAAGACAGACAGTTTGGAGAAGGGAAAGTTGAAGACAGACAGTTAGGAGAAGGGAAAGTTGAAGACAGACAGTTAGGAGAAGGGAAAATTGAAGACAGACAGTTTGGAGAAGGGAAAGTTGAAGACAGACAGTTAGGAGAAGGGAAAGTTGAAGACAGACAGTTAGGAGAAGGGAAAGTTGAAGACAGACAGTTAGGAGAAGGGAAAGTTGAAGACAGACAGTTTGGAGAAGGAAAAGTTGAAGACAGACAGTTAGGAGAAAGAATGTGATAGACAGACAGTTTGGAGAAGTTAAAGCTAGAAGACAGATAGTTTGGAGAAGACAGATAGTTTAATAGTTTGGAGAAACGTGACCGAACATAAGGGAATGCCCTGGGTTTTACAGGTCAATATTTAAAAAAAACATAACCCTGTGTGAGTCAAGGTCAAGGAACAACGAGTACTTGCATGATAAACTGAGAAGGAAAATATATAGATTTTAAATATTTTGCTTTTTAAATATAATGTATGTATCACTAATATATTCAACGTGGTATGTAGGATTTACGATTAATAATACTAAATGAACGCTGTTTTATTACTTGCTGATTTTTGCCCTTTGTAGGAAATACGATTAATAATACTAAATGAACGCTGTTTTATTACTTGCTGATTTTTGCCCTTTGTAGGAAATACGATTAATAATACTAAATGAACGCTATTATATCCCTTGCTGATTGTTGCCCTTTGTAGGAAATATGATTAACAATACTGAATAATTGCTGTTTTATCCCTTGTTGATTGTTGCCCTTTGTTTTCGATTTATGTTTTATAGCGCCAAAATGCTAAAGTAGCTACTTAAAACTGGGTGTTCCAATAGCCGACAAACTTTTTTCCAATGTATTTACATTAGATAATTTAATAATCTTGACACGCCAACCTATAACATTTCGGATATAATTCCACAGACGTGAGTAAATGAAATAACGAGTCGTGTTGTCTTCATGTTGTCTTAGTGTTGTTAATGACATAGTACGTAATGATCTATCTTAGTATTAAGACAACTCTTCAAGTAATGTCGGTACGATATACTGTAAATAAACTGTTGTGTTCCAATGTGGATAAAGGTCTAGGTACGAGTGTAGCCTGGACAGAAACGAACACTGCGTTAGGATCACACGGTATCCAAAAGTGGATTGAAATTCTTTCTGAGAAAAGTTTTGTGCACTCAGTCCAATCAACTCACGCGTACATTTCGAGCAAAAAATAAAGTATATCATTTCTCACAGATATGTAAACATAAACTTCGAGCAAAAATAGATCATTTCCCCACACAGACAGACACAAACTTCGAGCAGCAATAGATCATTTCCCCACACAGACAGACAAGTAAACTTCGAGCAAAAATAGATCATTTCCCCACACAGACACACGTAAACGAGCAAAATTAGGTCACTTCCCTGCACAGACAGACACGTAAAATTCGGGCACAAATTAGATCACTTCCTCCTGAGAGTGATTAATAGAATGAAAGTATTTTTTAAAAAAATAATCAAATATTTAATACAATGAATGTGTTTAATAAATGAGATTGTTTATTACAATGAGTGTTTGATAGAATTCAAACATATTAAAATATGCAGATTTACCATTTAGCAGAATTCGAAGTAAATGAAAATTATAGAATGTTCTCATCAATATTGAGCTATGTTGCAATGGTCTCTTGTATAAATCGCCGGTTATATAGATAAAACGCGTGTTATGTTGCATTGGTATCTTGTATAAATCGCCGGCTAATGTTGTAGATACTTCGCTTAAAGACTTTGATTCGTGAGTGTATTTTGTATACATCCACATTTTATGTTTGATGAAAGGATATATGTTTTGATGTGTACGTAGATAAATTTACATTGTTAAATATCATAATCCCGTCCATATTTTGAAATGCACTATTTTTTATGCAAAGTAAGAAATAATTTAACCCTTAATATCAAGAGACACTTCCCGTATGAGAAATACATGTCACAAAATATAACAGTGGGTTAAAAACTGACGTGTACATAATGCGCTAGATTCAGTAAACGATAATCCATATGGATGTATATTTTCAGGTTACTGACGGTTGCTATTCTTGTACAAAGATGGCTGGCTATTTATAGACCGCTATTGATGACACGCCTTTGTACACTGAAGCGACAGCTCATTGTGCTCACATGTCTGTCTCTCCCGATCATCACAATTCACGTCTTTGGCCTGTACGTCATTTGGGGTGGTGAAAGTACGTGTGAACATAGTGATTTTGAAGAACAAATGGAACATTTTCTGCAAGCGTACAGGATACTCAACTTAACCTTCCCTCTCCTGTGTTTCATGTGTATGTTTGTTTTCAGTGGCGCTTTACTTTATTCATCCTGTAAAATTTCACAGGTAACTAATTTATATCTATTTTTAAATATTATAATTAATTTAGCGAGCACCCAATTGATACCTATTTCAAATATTATAACGAATTTAACGAGTACCCGTTTTATTAATTGTTTTTCAATATATTACCAGCATATTGATAAAACTATTACTTCAATTACCAATTCTTTATTACAATGTTTCTTTGAACTGTAATTACTGTTATCTCTGTTACTAATTCATTATTAAAAAGGTAATGTTAAAATATAAGTAGTTTCTTTATAGCATCAGATCAGTTGGCAAATATGTTGTTACCTTCTTGCTATTAAATGCAGACCAAATAAATCAAAATAAACCCATGCGACTCCATATTTCGAAAACAAATGTCTTTTGTCAGTCTGTTGTTCTTTTTCTTTTGTATAAGTAGAAAAAATATAAATTTGCTGAAAGGGGAGACGACGTCAAGGGGCAAATAGCATATTCGAAAGAGTTTTCGTAAGCTCAATCGGCAACTACTGTTCATGTTAATATTTAATAATTTGGAGATAATGGCTAGTTTGTGGATTTTATTTTCATTTTTAAATAATAAAATGGGTGCTAGGCAATAAAAATAACATGGAAATGAATAGGTACATTAAATTAATTATATACTTATTTTATTTCAGGTGACGTCAGGATTCCTGTCGCGACGCAGGCAACTAAATCTAGAACAACGAATGACCTTGACAATTATCTGTTTGTCAACAATTTCATTGGTAGAATTTTCCTTATCTATCATCTTTATTTTTATTATTTTGAGAGTTGATTTAGAGGGTGTAGATAATTACAAAGCTTCGTTAGTGTTTACAGCTGTTGTTCTTGTAACCAGGCCCATAAATTTTATCGTATACTCTTGCATGGGAAAAGAGTTTAGAGCGAAACTGAAGACTATGTGTAAGTGTAATTGATCATCTGTGTCTAAGGGAGGGTAAGGGGAGAGCACCATTGTTCAAAATCACTACTTTCCAGTGTACCCTCACATGTATCACTGGTTTGTGAATGTGGGTTGTCATTATGGTGATCGAAAGTAATCGGTATTCATCAACAATTTTCAACAGACAATGACGTCAGTGTTTGGTGTTCCCACTTTAGTGATAGCATTTTGATCTGCACACGTTTTGTCTGTACGAAGATCTAAATACAATCATGTTATGATAACGCCACATAGTTAATGGTTATGATTATTATTATTAATAATTAATAATCCAAAACTAATAACAAGTGAAGTGTATCTTAATTTATGTTATTAAGAGTTATCCAGAAGACACCACAGTATCTTTTACATGGCAGAAAGGCGGGCACTGTAAACGTTTGCTTTCTTCCACAGCATTAACGAGAAATATTTACATTCACACAATATTTACATTCACACAATATTTACATTCACACAATGTTTAATTCACACAATATTTCTCAGGTGATAAACTTCTTAAAGGAGTAGAAAAATCCATCATTAATCTGTACTTAGCGAGACCCATCCGTCAACTGTCTTTCCAACATATGGCTATTAATAAGTATAAGAAGGTCAATAAATTTATTAAATCAACAATCTAATATAATATATTTAAATATAACTACAGGGCATTGGGATTTACAGTACTTCACAGCAATTTTCAATTAACTGGACAATTGTTCAGTTCATACTAGTATATAATTACGCAATCAACTGATATAAATACTTAAAATCAAATCTGGTTTATCAGTATGGAAATTAAAGTAGAGTTCAGAGAAACAATGAAATTCAATGCAAATAACATATTCAAAGATACCGGCTGTCTTCTGCACGTGTTTCACAGTAACACGGCTTGCAACACGTCACTTCCTTGTATATTTAGGCAAGGCCCCACATGTCCCCTTTTATAGCTTGTTTATCCAACACACCACAACAAACATTCAAAATGATCTACATGAATTTTTTGACCAAACTCAAGCTACAATTATCAACATACTGGCACTCAAATGGAATTCACAGGAATCAACTTATAGCAGAACAGTTTACTGATAAGTTGATGCACACAACAACCTATTCCTGTAGTGCAGTGGTCCCCAACTTTTTCATCGCCGCGGACCGGTCAACGTTTGATAACTTTACCGCGGCCCGATGATGTGGAGGGACGTTGATTGTTTAATTTTTAGATTGTTCTGATTTAATAATTTGAAATTAATTGTATTTAAACGGCCTTCAAATTAAAATACAGTTACACAAAAATGAATATAAGGTGATTTAACATTTTAACTCACTAGAACGCTAAATCAGCGAGAATCCTGAGCTTGTTTCTTTGCAACGAGACTGTCCATCTGGGGGTAATAGGAGACAATGACACCCGAAGTGTGTTGCTTATGTCCATCCGTTGTTTTGTTTTGGTTGTGTCACTTGCAGAAAACCCCGCTTCACACAGATAGGATGTCGGAAATGGCAATAGGGATTTAATTGCTGTGCTTGTGGTGACCGTTGTTGTATTGGCGGGTGAAGGGGTTTACACAGCCTACGCTAATACCACATCAAATCTATATTTAGTGTATGTGCGCCGGAATGTTCCCACTGCTTGTGATGTTGTTCCATGTGCTGCCACCGTTGTTGTTGTCGCAGCGCTGCCGTTGCTGTGGATTTTGTTGTTGTGGCTGTAGTAGATGATACTGTCGTAGTTGTCTGATGTGTTGTGGCGGGCGCCTTCGTTTTAATTTGGGGCTCCGTTCTGTAGTTCTTCCTTGTTTGTCTGTTGTGGTTGACTTTGTTGCAGTCCCTGGTGGTGACTCTGGCTGTGGATTGGTGGCAGTTGGTTTAGTCGTTGTTGTTGTTTCTTGTGGTGTAGTTGGAGTGTTGTCGACTTCTGTTTCGTCTGTGCGTCAGTTGTCTTCACTTCTTTTTCTGTTTGTATTTTTCTTTCTTGCGTCTTGATATGTACCGTTTGTGTGCTGGAGATGTTTTGGCGTTTCTTCTTATTTTCGGTGGTAGTTAATTTCTTTTTCTTTGCTGATAGAGCTTGTAGTCTGAGTTTCCTTAGTATCTGGTGTGGATTTTTGGAGTTTGCGAGAATGCCTGTCTGATTTCTTGTTTTGCTGTTTGAGTTGAATTCACTTTGGCCGTTGATGGAATTTTCCAGATGATGTTGGTGTTTATTCCCTGTTCTGTTGTAGTGGCTTGTAGAGTTTGGGTGGAAACGTGGCTTTTTCCTTCAAAGACTGTTTGAGTTGTGCCGTCATCCTATGTGGGTTTTCGCGTTGTTTCCTCCTTTTCCGTTTGTGAAGAGCGTGTTTTTGTTGTCGGCGTTATTTTCCAGAAGATGTCTGTCTGTGTTTCAATGTCTGTTGACGTAGTTTTTTTTCCGGTTGTCTTGTCAGGTGCTTGTTTAAAATCTTGTGGAGACCAATTGCAGTTAAGATGGCATGTAGTCTAGTGGTAAGTTCATCATCCATTTTTGTGTGGAAGAGGGTCAACAGCAAATTAGTGAACGCATTTTTTAGTTCAACGTTTTCAGTTTGATGTGAAGGTGAAGGGGGTAACTTTTCGTATGCCCCCATTTTCGGTTGGTATGCTGATTTCACAGCGGCATTTTGTCCATTCTTCTCCTTTGTACTTCTTAATGTTTGCACCTCTTCAAGCCTCTTTTGCCGTATTTGTCTCAGCTGATCTATGCGCTCGTTTGTGAAACAGAGAGGGCCGTCTGCATCTTCTGTGACTGGCTCAGAATCGCGTAAAATGTCACTTGGTGGAGTGGGCAATAGTGACATTTTTGCCAGACCTGAAAAGGGCTGAGGCTTGGTGCTGGCTTGTCTGGTGTGGCGCTTTGACATGACTCTCCTCCCGGCGGTCCGATGGATGGAGTGTGTTCGTCAGTGGTCCGAAGCAGTGTTGGTGTGGTTGGGAAGTAACGCTCAAATTCTTTAAAAGCAAAGACAGATGATCGTGCAAAACTGGGCGAATGAATGCTCAGGCTCAATCTCGTCCATGGAAAGTCGCACAAACCCGAGAGAAATACACCACAGTAAATAAAATTGGGCGGCTCAGTACCATTTGATCCACGGCCTGGGGTTGCGGACTACTTCTGTAGAGTACAGTTGTCACTGTATCATGAAGTGGACTATCAGAAACGTTTGCTCTTCAAGAGTTAAATTAAGGCAGCACTATATTTAGGCATATATCATTTCTAAACTCCTTTCACTCTTACACACACTCTGAACTTACATATCATGCAACAGTATTCATTAGTCCGATACACACACCATAAGAAATACAGCATCGATCGAAGTTCACAAGTATAATGTACAACGTAATCAAATTACTGAACATAGAAATGATGGTTCAATTTCATAAGCATTCTCCAATTCATAACATACATCAATAGCAAACATGTACGAAATATTTCTTAGTCCATTCTTTCTTTAGCAGTGTGTTAACTTATCATAAGCTAATGATCGCCTTTCATTACCGGACTTGAGTTACTTTAAAATCAAAGTGATTAGAATAGAATACTTTCTTCAACTAAGTACCTTTTGGTCTATAACCATTGGGTGAAATTGTTATGAAAAAGTGTGAGACTATAAGTCAGGAAAAGGATTCATCTTATTGGAAATGGTTTGGATTACATCAGCAAGTTCTAGCATATTCTGTATCAGAGTTGTTATTTTGCAAAAATATCATCATGCACAGTACCCAAAGGTCATGACAAGTTTACATTTAACAAATTATAGAAAATTTAAAATGTAATAGGGGCAGACAAATTTACCCCAACACAATACCATAATTAATGCAGTTCCTACACATTAAATAATTAAAGAATTGTGAGGCAAATATTTTTATCACGAAATGTGAATACAGAGGATTGTATTGTTTTTTCATCTATAATATAATGCATTTCTCAACTGCAGAGCTGGGTTTGGTAGTACATAACCTCTAACACCTTTTTCTACCCAATGTTATTCGTTGAATTATAAGTGGATACTTCAAGTTGTCACTCGCCCAGCTTATCCCCAGTATATAATGGCAGACGATCCGAGTTTCAACGGATCCTTTAGTATATGACTTTAATTATTACAAAAGTCACACTAAAAAGGAGACCCATTTTTCTTGTTAATATATAATCGAGAATAGTGGATGACTAATAACTAATAATAAGAAATATAAATGTATTTTACAACATGCAATTATCTACACTCACTACACAACAAATTAGATTTTGTCAGATCAAAATATGGATATAAATTATAAAATACCAATTTGAAATGTAATAGTAACCTAAGCCCCAGTTTAATCAATATAATTCAGTCTTACACAGACATTGTCTGACACATATGCCACCTAGTTAATGGTCATAATTGCTAGTATTAATTAATCATCCAAGACTAAATACATGTGATGAAAGTCTTACTTTATGTTATTAATAATTCCCTACAAGACATCACTCATCTTTCCCATTTGGTGGATTTGCAGATTTTGCAAATGTCTTTTTACCACAAACACTTACCATCACACACTATTTCTGTTGATGGAAAGCATTTTACATAAGAGAAGATTAATCCGTCTTTAACCTATATTTAGCGAACCCCTATTACAAATTTCCTCTCCATCATATGTTTATCAATATGTGTATTAATGTCAATAAATGTAAGGTCAAGTCAACAGTCAAATATGCATATACCATATAGAATGAACGGATTATTTTGCATTAATATTTCCACATATCTAAGTTTAAATAACTGTTAATATCTATTCAGTCTTATACCCTGAAACACAATTCATCAATTTAGTGTCAATACAAATCACAAGAAATTTGTTGTCAGAGAACATAAATTTATTATAAATAACAATATAAGTTCTTACATAATCTGATTTACGTGCTGTCTCAATAGTCTGTCATGCACTTTCTGTAACAAATCCACAATTTTATTGATCATTTATTACTGTCAAGTCAACATTGTAGAACACTGATTTCTATTATTCTCTCGACACTAACCTAGAATTGCTTTGCTGAATTGGCTCCCTCAAGCAAAGCAAAACAACAATCATAGCAATGTCTATAACTTTCTTGTACCAGAAATTGTTCAATGTAGTCAGTATACATTGCCACCATGAATCAATGTAGTCAGTATACATTGCCATCATGAATCAATGGAATGTAGTGCTTTCTTTACACTTACACACTGTGTAAGATACTTCACACTTCTACTTGGTTGTAGCGTTTTATAATCAGTAAACCATGAGATTCATTTAAAGCAAGGAAAGGCTGCTTTTCCCATATAAAATATAAACAGAGAACAAACACTAAGTTTGCAATGTATTCAACTTTATCTCCATTCTCACTTACACTAGAGTTTTCAGGTACAGTATGTATTACCCCAATACACTCTGTGGCCACTATAGTGCGTTTGGCCTCTATTATAATTATTATTTATGAATTCCTTTATCAATTAATAAACATAATCACTTATCAGTGGTTAAATTCAGGATTCGTTTCCAACATGAATTCCCCAATCACATACCACTATAAGTAGTGCACTACCGACACATACGTTCTCTGCCTGAACTGGTTAATAATACAATATATATTACTACAATACTATAACAATTCCATGGGGCAGCACTATTCACTTGTATATACATATACTTAGTACTAAATATGCATTCTTCACAGATCAAAGTATGCTGGAAGTCTCTAACATTTATGACGTCATTTTTCACATGACGTAATCTGCAGCCCCATGGCTTCCTGCAAAGTTTCATACAATGGCTACACATTATTTACAAAATATATTTATAAGGATCCCGTGGTAGAATTGAACTGAATCAAGAAAAATATTATATGAGAAAATATTTTAGAGTTACATTTAATTATACTTATAAATGTATGACTTATAAATATGAATAAAATACATTACAACTATTTACAAACTAATTTATTTTAACTCGGAATTTTTACTTACTATACCCCAAAGCTAGCTCTTGTGCCTGGATGGGAATTCTGAAATATGTCTTTACACCATGACGAAAATTTTCAGAATAAATTAAGTAAATTCTTTTTCGAGGAGACCAAATTTGCTCTCTAGAAAGTAGAAATGTCTACTGCTCAGCTTTAGTCTGTCAGAACTCGTCCATTTGTTAACTATGACAAATCTCTATGTGCCACCTAATTTTTGTATCATATAAACATTTGTTAACTATGACAAATCTATGTGTGCCACCTAAATATTGTATCATATAAACATTTGTTAACTATGACAAATCTATGTGTGCCTCCTAATTATTGTATCATATAAACATGTGTTAACTATGTGCCACCTAATTATTGTATCATATAAACATTTGTTAACTATGTGCCACTTAATTATTGTATCATATAAACATGTGTTAACTATGTGCCACCTAATTATTGTATCATATAAACATTCGTTAACTATGTGCCACTTAATTATTGTATCATATAAACATATGTTAACTATGTGCCACCTAATTATTGTATCATATGAACATAATATTTAATTTCTTTGAAATCAATTAAATAAAGTGCTATCATATAAATATTTAATTTTGTTTGAAATGTATTATATAAGGTAAAATGTGTCAATTTCTGGTTTTTCTTTATTTGTCAGTTTATTTTGTTTTTGTTTTTTTTCTTATGAACTTCGATATACTTTAGTATGTTACATGCAATGCGCTTTTATTGTTGTTATTAACGCAAAATGTTTACAATAGACTTACTGCCCTGTATGTTACATGCAATGCGCTTTTATTGTTGTTATTAACGCAAAATGTTTACAATAGACTTACTGCCCTGTATGTTACATGCAATGCGCTTTTATTGTTCCTATTAACGCAAAATGTTAAAATAGACTTACTGCCCTGTATGTTACATGCAATGCGCTTTTATTGTTGTTATTAACGCAAATGTGGCTGTTTACAATAGACTTACTGCCCTGTATGTTACATGCAATGTGCTTTTATTGTTGCTATTAACGCAAAATGTTTACAAAGACTTACTGCCCTGTATGTTACATGCAATGTGATTTTATTGTTGTTATCAACGCAAAATGTTTACAAAGACTTACTGCCCTGTATGTTACATGCAATGTGATTTTATTGTTGTTATTAAGGCAAAATGTTTACAATAGACTTACTGCCCTGCATGTTACATGCAACGTTTAGCGAAAGTGTTGCAAGTTGTTTTCTAGATTGAAGTCACTAAGGCGACATTTCACCAAGTCCAGATCTCCCTAAAGAGTATGCTATTTAATCGATTTTTAAGAAAATATAAAATATGTATATGATTAGTAAGTATTTAATTGATTTCAAACATTGTATGTTTTTATGATTGTAAATTATATAATGCATTTGACACATATTAAAGGTTATATTATAGCTCATTACTTAATTAATTGAAAACAAATTAAATATTTCTATGATTGTACCTTATGCAATGACATTTAAAACTTTTCAAATATTATAATGGTTTGTAATTTTTAAAGCATTTCACACATTAAACAAAGATTTTTGATTACACATTACTTATTACAATTAAAAAATATTAAATAAATATTGGATTATATTACATAATGCATTTCAAATGTGACATGTTTATATGATTGTACATTATTTGATGCATTTGAAACATATTACAATAATTATATGATTGTATGTTTCTAAATGCATTTCAAGCATATTCAATATTTAAATTAGTATACACTAGTGAATGCGTTTCATACATGTTAAATATTCATACGATTTTACGTTACTGAATACATTTTAAATGCTATTTTTGTATAATTGTACGTTATTGAATGCATTTATAATGCTATTTTTGAATGATTGTACGTTACTGAATGCATTTATAATGCTAATTTTGTATGATTGTACGTTATTGAATAAATTTTTTTAAATGCTAATTTTGTATAATTGTACGTTATTGAATAAATTTTTAAATGCTAATTTTGTATGATTGTACATTATTGAATAAATTTTTAAATGCTAATTTTGTATAATTGTACGTTATTGAATGCATTTTTTAAATGCTAATTTTGTATAACTGTACGTTATTGAATGCATTTTTTAAATGCTAATTTTGTATAATTGTACGTATTTGTATGCGTTTTAAAAGTTAAATATTTGTATGATTGTACATTATTAAATGCATTTCAAACATGTTAAATCTTTAAATGAATGTACGATTTGAATGTATTTCAAGCATATTCAATATTTATATGATTGTTTCCAAATTTATACAGTCTTAATTTCCTAAGACATGATTGAACAAATAAGTATCAATATAAATCAGAGGTCAGAAATGGAGTAATGAAATTATAGTGATAATATTTTGTACATAACCTTGACTAGGCGAAGCCGCAATAGTGTTTTAATAGTCTTAATGAGGTTTCATAAAACAAAATCAAAAGCTTATTTTCCCAAGGGATTTGTCAGTTTCACGTTTTTCTCTTGCACGTTGTAGAACACTGATGAGATTCTCTCCCCTGAAGGCAAAGCTGGGCATTCTGCCGTATTAGCTCCCTCAGGCAGAAGAACATATGTAGCAATAGCAACCTACAAAGATCTAAATAAAATCCAGTTTTGCATAATGATATTTACAAATGAATACTCTGGGAGAGGTCCTTATGTACATATACTGCAGTTTAAAGGCATCGCATTGCAAATGTTTGTGTTGGTTAGAGTGAGTTCCCTTGAGAGATATGCGCTTGCCATTGACAAAAGTTTGTGTTGTTAGAGTCAGTTTCCTTGAGAGATATGCGCTTGCCATTGACAAAAGTTTGTGTTGTTAGAGTCAGTTCCCTTGAGAGATTTGCGATTGCCATTGACAAATGTATGTGTTGTTAGAGTGAGTTCCCTTGCTTGCCATCGACAAATGTTTGTGCTTTAATGTTGGGAATTTATAAATTTAGCATAAACTGGGAGGTTTGACTTTTCAGGTTTCCAATCTTAGACACGTAAAATGACATATACAATAGCTGTAGAATGAGAAAATACTTTCTGCTGATGTGTGATATAGATATATCCGTTTTTCATAACCAGTTATGGCAGTACCACCCACTGGCCTCCAACGACACACACAGAAAGAGTATCATGCTAACATCGATTCATGAACTACAAAATCACTACAAATATTTATACTACTGATTCATTAACAAGCAAAACAGCATAGTATAATTCTCTCTCTATGAAAAGCATGCACATGAAACCATAAGCATTAAACATATAGAATTCTGCTACCCTCATGTGTTAAAATAAGTGTATTCATATATAATACTAACAGACGGTGATTATTAAACTCACAACGGCAAATATGAAATCAAAATAGTATGACTTTATATTCAAAGCTTATGTAAGTGTATCTTACTATATAATATGAATATCAATATGTAAACGCATTTTAATATGATAATACATAATATATAATACATAATAAATATGTATTTGCTTGAACAGTTTTGTGAATTATAAAATTTAGGATAAACATGATACTGAATATGGAATGAATAAAACTGGCAAATCAAGATGAATTTTAAACTTGCTTGATGAGTGTGTGTGTGTGTGTGTGTGTGTGTGTGTGTGTGTGTGTGTGTGTGTGTGTGTGTGTGTGTACACGTGTGCATGTATTTATAAGTGTATATATGCATGCGTGTATTCGATATCCCCATTAAATTGAATAACTTGTCACAAGATTACAGCCAGAGTACATTAAGCAAACTTGACTAACAGTCAGGTATTTTGAAACCCTGCTATCGTGTCTCCTCTATTCAAAGGTCGTGACTTTCTTAGCTACAGTTATCTCCCTTTAACCTATAACTCGAGCCTCTCTCTTTCTCTCTCTCACCTGCACATGCGCAGCATGTACGCACGCAATTACTGCTATTGATAATGGACTTCACTATTGGAAGTCCATTGGAAGCCACAATTCACAAATTATTTTTTCTTATAAAATTTCCACTAATTTATACCCTCCCAACTACGAGATAAAATTATAGCAAGCTATTGTTCATTCAATAAAAACACAATTCAAAATGTCACATGAACCTCTCATGGATAGATTTTATTTTCCATAAAGGGGTATCCACACTTCGACAGTGTAGGGTTCAACCTAAACTTTGCGTCATTCTCTTAGGTCAACGGTTTATCGACTTTTGGGCTAACTCTTGTAAGATTTCTGGTAACCATCTTGAATTACTGCTTATCCCACTGAAAATATATTGTGCATGAAACAATCCATGTTTCTGTGTCCCGTTGACAGACAATTGGCCTACTACTGGATTTTCGATTCATTTACCATCATATTCAAATCTGCTGAACATTTCAGTTTGTGGCAAGGCATGCCAATTTAGTCTTTCATAACTAATTTCAAGTGATGAGAATATTAATTTTATTTTATTAATGATCCTCCAACAGACAACACTCCATAAGAATGTCAGGAACGGAATACACCAAACGACACAACGAAGTGGCAAAACACATACATTGAAATCTGTGTGAGAACTATGGCATAAAAACCCCAGAAAAAGCATGGATGCACCAACCAGAAGCAGTCGCCGAAACAGAAGAAGTCAAAATACTATGGGACTTCGAGATAAGAACAGACCGGGTGATTCCTGCACGAAGACCAGACAGTGTAGTTCTCAATAAGCCCAACAGAACAGTAGCAATCATTGATGTTGCAGTTCCAAGCGATAGAAACATAAAAACAAAAGAAAGAGAAAAAATAGAAAAATACCAAGACCTCAGATTAAAAATTCAGAGACTGTGGAATGTAAAAGCAGAAGTGATACCTATAGTGATCGGAGCCTTGGGGAACATAACATTTGAATTGGAAGGCTACCTGAATAAACTCCCTGGAAACCACAGACTCGCTCCACTACTCAAAGCAGCGCTCATCGGAAGTGCTCACATCCTCCATAAAACCTTGGATCTCCCAGAATCTTGGTAATAATAATAATAATTGTAGTAGTAGTAGTAGTAGTAGTTGTTGTTGTTGTAGTAGAAGTAGTAGCATTAGTAGTAGTTGTTGTTGTAGTAGAAGTAGTAGCAGTAGTAGTAGTAGTAGTAATAATAACAATGGGGAACATTCGTAGTGTCTTTTCACTCAAAATTCGGAAAACACAGTCACTGAGTTTAGTGCAGAAAAAAAAAAAAAACGCTTTTCACCTTCTCTCTCTCGTCACGCATACAAACACTCTGGAGAAAAAATATGGGTGTCGCGGTGTTTATAAATGATTAGTCACGCATACAAACACTCTGGAGGAAAAAAAGGTGTCTTGGTGTTTATAAATGATTAGTCATGCATACACACACACTCTGGAAAAAAGTGGTGTCGCAGTATTTATAAATGATTAGTCACACATACAAACACTCTGGAGGAAAAAAAGGTGTCTTGGTGTTTATAAATGATTAGTCATGCATACACACACACTCTGGAAAAAAGTGGTGTCGCAGTATTTATAAATGATTAGTCATGCATACACACACACTCTGGAAAAAAGTGGTGTCGCAGTATTTATAAATGATTAGTCATGCATACACACACACTCTGGAAAAAAGTGGTGTCGCAGTATTTATAAATGATTAGTCATGCATACACACACACTCTGGAAAAAAGTGGTGTCGCAGTATTTATAAATGATTAGTCATGCATACACACACACTCTGGAAAAAAGTGGTGTCACAGTATTTATAAATGATTAGTCATGCATACACACTCCAGAGATAAAAGGGTGTCGTGGTATCTATAAATGATTAGTCACACATACTGTTAAATGTCCAGTATTTATTTAAAGACCCTGCTTAGGAATTTTACAGAACTTTAATTTAATTAGGTAAATTATTTTCTCCTCTTTCCCTAAACAGACTGGTTGCTCAAATTATCTTTCGTCTCATATGAAAATGCGCCTTTGTAGTACAGACAAACAGATTCACGAACAGACAACTTGTGTACAATAGCCGGTTTGGAAACCGTTAACACTCTCTTAAATCTTTATGCATTCAAAAGCTTACATTTAGCTCAGTCGATCCCCCATCCAAACCACGAATTAGGTCTATATGCATAAAAATTCACTACGAAAGAGGTATTAACAAATAAAGTATGTAATAGTTAAATTTAACAATATCAATCAATTACGAAGACACAGCTTCAGATCTAAACTAAGGCGAGTTCAATCACCTTGAAGGTTACTGTTTAAAAAAGAGTTATTTTTGCCAGCACTTCGATTGATTCAGAGTTCAGTTTAGTTACTCATGTTTCTCAGTAGTCTTTATGTACATGTGGTCTAAGGACAGTTCAAAGTTGTACAAAGGAACATGCACCCAAGTGATGCGAAGATGGCAATAATACGTAGAACGTATTATAAGGTAGAGATGAAGAACCCGATCTGAAATAATAGTGTGGTTCTATGAGTGATTTGCGTTGACATTCGCAAATCATCCAAGCACATGTGATTGATACAATGTGCTTAGTTTTTAAATCTTCGACTATCGTGTCTTTTACAATATATTTATTCATAAAAGATACAATATAATTCACATGTGTGTTATTTTTAACATTACATGAACGTATGAATTTCCAAACATTTACTTCATCAAAAATGGAATTCATACAAGGAGAACAAAATATAATTCATATCAATTATGAGCGCTTTACGAATTAACAATGAAATTACATGCAAGAGAATCATTTGAATTACATAGAAATTCGCAATGTGCACAGTCTTTCTGTGGCACAAGAAAATTAAGGTTTATACAAATTAAAGTTAAAAGTTACAATTAATTTATATACAATGAATTCTTTAGGTTTTAGTCATTCTATCGAATCACGTATGCTTGGAGAATGGCAATAATTCGCATAAAATACATACATAAATTCATATACAAAAATACAAATAGTAAAATGCAATATCATTGTAAGAAGTAGACATGTTACCTTCTTAAAGTAGACTTTACTGCACAAGACACAGGTTCCTATAGTTCCTTTCGACTCAGCAAGATATTCGGCAACTAGCAAGGTGCTCGTGTGTATGTCAGCCGGTCTGGGGTGGCGAGTAAAGAATATTACCGCGTCAAGAGTATTTATTTTAGTGCATGAATGCATCACGTGACTAGATCACGAGGTATGTTGTTGATTCGAACTTTCTCGACTTCGTCTAAAGTTACATAACAAGGGATGAACTCACTATTGTTTTTTCCTCATGCTGGTGCACGACGGGAGGGTTCTAACAAAGGAATTTATTTCGAATATGATATTCGAGTTTCGGATGTGGGTCAGAAGTTCATGACAAAGAATTCTGGTCAGAAGTCTCTCACACATACACATACTCTGGAGAAAAAAATTGTCTTGGTGTTTATAAATGATTAGTCACACATACACAAACTCTGGAGATAAAAGGGTGTTTATAAATGATTAATCACACATACACACACTCTGGAGAAAAAGGGGTGTCACAGTATTTATAAATGATTAGTCATACATACACACACTCCGGAGATAAAAGGGTGTTTATAAATGATTAGTCACGCATACACATACTCTGGAGAAAAAATATTGTCTTGGTGTTTATAAATGACTAGTCATGCATACACATACTCGGCAGGAAAAAGTGTTGTGGTGGTGGTGGTTCCGCTTACATTCACCCGAGAAGCCGCAAGATAGCTTTTATCTTCTCGATGTTCTCAGACTTGGTGTGCTTCTGGAGGGATCCCCACAGCCTCTTGGTGAGGTGGAGGGCAGGAGCACTGGCAGAAGGGGGTGAAACAGGCAACACCAGTGTGGCACACACCCTTAGCTGCCCTCCGTCTGTGTTTATATATGATTAGTTACACATACACACACTCTGTAGAATAAAACGTGTCTTGGTGTTTATTAAACATTAGTCACATATACATAAATTCTGGAGAAAAAAGGGTGTTGCAGTGTTAATAAATAATTAATCACGCATACACAACTCTGGAGATAAAAAGGGTATTGTCACAGGGATGTGGTGACTCAGAATTAATATTTTATTTCACTTAAAATCATGTACGTACCACGTAAACAAAACGCGAAGTAAGGGAGGTAATTCACGTTCAAGGAAGCAATTTTTGTAATACCTCACATGGTTTTTATATGAATAAGTTGTATTCATAGATGTGTGTGTGTGTGTGTGTGTGTGTGTGTGTGTGTGTGTGTGTGTGTGTGTGTGCATGCATACTTGTTTATGAAGGAGAAAGCCAATGTGTATTATAAGTGACCAGTCGAATGTTGTTTACGAAGAAGAAAGCCAATGTGTATTATAAGTGACCAGTCGAATGTTGTTTATGAAGAAGAAAGCCAATGTGTATTAGAAGTGACCAGTCAAGAGAGCGTGTGGCATGACGAAAATAGATGTTCAAGGACAAAACCAGTCACAAGACTAAAGTCTTCTGGAAGGTTCTACAGTTCTCAAAATTGTATAAATAAGGAGGACCAACCAACTAAATCTGAGAGAGAGAGAGAGAGAGAGAGAGAGAGAGAGAGAGAGAGAGAGAGAGAGAGAGTTTTAACATCAGCTATGGGAACACTTTGAGAAACATTCCCACTGTTATGACCTCATGTCATATAGTGTGGCCAACGGACAAAAACAAAGAAGCAATTTCTCTCCATGTAACATCAAGCTTTTGTAACAGCAACTTTGTCCAAGAATGCAGTCTTTTTGCTAGAAGATTCTCTATTTTTGATGAACATGGGAAACATATATTCGAAGCAATTATCTTCAATTATGTAGTAAATTCTCGTATACAGAGATTTACTGAGGAGAGCTGGAAATATCTCTCTCCACCCGTCTTTCATCCCGTCTACCGCCTTGTATTAAGCATTGAGGTAATTTGCTTAATGACTACCTGGCAAGTGAATCCGTTCAGTTTTCTAGACAGCTCAAGTATGCAATGGGGTAGCGTGCGTTAATGATACAAGAGGTCAATTTTGTTCTCCCCTGTCTGAGCTACGTCTGAATTCTCCATTCTGCAGTCGAAGGGACAGCGTCTACATTTCCTCAATGGACACGAGGATTTCTGCATTTGATAGGATGTGATGACACACTTCACTAGACAAATCGTCCGATAATGCTAAACATCGTTGGGTTTTCCGTCGTCATGGCAACCAAGAAACAATGACAATTATCAAGACAGGCAACGGTCTACTGAATATCAGATTTTTCCCCTTGTGATAATCTGAAAGGGTGCCTAGATTCATACAGATCTTCACCTACTATAAAGACGTTACGAGGCGTCTATATCTTCTCAACAAAGCATCCAAACGAGCGATGCATCCTCTTCTCTTCAGAGCACCTCTATGAGTGACGCAACAGATTACGTCACCTCTCTTCAGAGCATTCTTACGAACGAACTTACCATCTTTCATCACACCTTCTCAAGTATCCCTTGTGAGTGATGTGACAGATCACGTCATCTTCACTTGAAGCATCTTATGAGCCAGGCTACGATGTATCATCTTCTCTCCAAAACATCTCTATAAGTGACGTCACCTCTTCAAATATCCCTTATAAATGACACGTGAAATTATGTCACTGACCTTCGAACTTTGACAGTACTGTGAGTAGTTAATAAAATTAGAAGTCAAAAATGCACCTAGAACTGATAGGAAAGAGAACATTTAAAATCTTAGCACACCTAGAACTGTTAGGGATAGGAACACAGAATTGTACTTTTTGATCAATCAGAAATTTCTTATTGCTACAACTTTTGTGAATTGAATTTCACTATTGATTTTGGGTATTTGTATACAATGTGAATTTAGCATGATATCTAATGAGGGCCTATTTTTGTATACAATGTGAATTTAACATGATATCTAATGAGGGCCTATTTTTGTATACAATGTTAATTTAACATGATATCTAATGAAGGCCTATTTTTGTATACAATGTGAATTTAACAATGATATCTAATGAAGGCCTATTTTTGTATACAATGTGAATTTAACATGATATCTAATGAAGGCCTATTTTTGTATACAATGTGAATTTAACATGATATCTAATGAAGGCCTATTTTTGTATACGAATTGTTGATGATAGCGGTGGTATTTACGCAAAAAGAATTGTATGATTAATTTTTTTTTTACATTTTTGGAACATTATCATTTTCATCTCCCCTTATTTCCCACCGAGTGTATGACATTGGAAAGATGAATGTATGACTAATCACTGTGTGAATGAGTAGTGCTCCCCCCCTTTAAATAAGGAAATAAACAACCTGATTTAACCACTTTCAACTACCTTGTAATTCATAGTTTTTGAGAGGGATGAAAGAATTTGTATTTGTATTGTTTTGTACCGCTCGTCTGTTCGTCCGTTTATTCTCTTGCTTGATACTAGCTCACAACATACACAGCCAATAAAACGTTCCTTGGCATGACATAATAAAACTGGGCCCCACCCAGTCATCAATGGTGTATGTCTTGTGTGTCTATGTGACAAACTGACACGACGTATTACTGGCACATGTCACACAGGCTTTTCTTGGAGGTGCACCGGAGTGGGCCAAAACAGACCTGACCCCTTTTATCTCTTACTTTGGCTCGGGCCGGCTTAACAGTATTTTGTGACAGGTTTCTTGGTGTCTATATAATTAGTCACGCATACACAACTCTGGAGATGATAAGGGTGTGTTGGTGTGTATAAATGATTAACAGAATCCCCCCAAACTTCAAAGGTTGTGGATTATTTAGCACGTGTAAAGCATGCCGAGAAGTCCTGTGCTATTGTGTTGGTGTATTCTTTTCTAGCACAAATGTGCACTTTCACTATTATACAAAAGAACTAAATATAGTTCCTACCTAAAAACTACAGTAAAGAACTCTAAAATGATTTCTACCTACTCCTAAAAAGAACTCTAAAATGATTTCTACATACTCCTAAAAAGAACTCTAAAATGATTTCTACATACTCCTAAAAAGAACTCTAAAATGATTTCTACATACTCCTAAAAAGAACTCTAAAATGATTTCTACCTACTCCTAACTTTTTTGGCTAGTCTCGAAGCAAATAAATAGATAAGTCATTTTAATGTAAATAATACATATTCATGGCGAACGTACACGCACACAAACTCACTGACTGCATGTATCGAAAGTACATTCATTCCACAAAAAGAGACGAAGAAATGAACGCACCTTGTTATCGATAAGGGGAAGTAAAATTAACTTAAAAGAAAAAGAAATGTTTCGTTTATTCCCGACCGTGAGAGACTGACAGATAGGCAGATAGAGACAAATAGGAAAAGAGATACAGAGAGAGAGAGAGAGAGAGAGAGAGAGAGAGAGAGAGAGAGAGAGAGAGAGAGAAGTATGAAGAAGACAAAGAAATAGAAATAAGGGAGACAAAGAGGAGAAGGCGAAGGAAGAGATAAAACAAATATATGAGAGAGACTTTAGTCAGGGAGATGGACAAGGATGAGATAGAATGAAGGAAAAGTAGAAATAGACAATTGTGAGATAATGACAGAAAAGTAGAGATAGGCAATTGAGAGATAATGACAGAAAAGTAGAGAGAGGCATTTGAGAGATAATGACAGAAAAGTAGAGAGAGTCAAGCGAGAAATAAAGATGTAGAGAGACTACGATGAGATAGTAATGAAAGAAAATTAGAGAGAGAGATACAAAGGTGAGACAGATGAAGGAAAAGTAGAGAGATACAATGGTGAACAAATATATTGTTTGACAGATCTTGGATTTTTTTATGTCCTTGAGGCACAATAATTTTAACGAAAACGTAAAAAAGGTTTTAATGTTGTACACCATGTGTTAATGAGCTGTAAGGTTTTAATGTTGTACACCATGTGTTAATGAGCTGTAAGGTTTTAATGTTGTACACCATGTGTTAATGAGCTGTAAGGTTTTAATGTTGTACACCATGTGTTAATGAGCTATAAGGTTTTAATGTTGTACACCATGTGTTAATGAGCTGTAAGTTTTTAATGTTGTACACCATGTGTTAATGAGCTGTAAGTTTTTAATGTTGTACACCATGTGTTATTGAGCTGTAAGAAAGTAAATCGACAACTGGTACATCGTGTCTTACACTAGTCGGGTATGGGAATTTACAATTAAGACATCGTGTCTTACTCTACTCGGGTATGGAAGCTGACAGTTATGTACATCGTGTCTTAAACTAGTTGGGTATGGAAATTTACAATTAGGTACATTGTGTCTTACACTAATCGGGTATAGGAATTTACAATTAGGTACATTGTGTCTTACACTAGTCGGGTTTGGGAATTTAAAATTAGGTACATTATGTCTTACACTAATCGGGTATAGGAATTTACAATTAGGTACATTGTGTCTTACATTAATCGGGAATGGAAGGGAACACTTAGGTAGCATATTGAAAAAAGTATATTAAGACTACACTAAATTTCAATAAATTACAGACAATAGGTGAATGCATAAATGTTTATTTTGAGCAGAAAAAAAAAATAACAAAACAGTGCTATTAGAATAAATGAACGAAAGTCGATGAAAGCAATAATATTTATCTTCAGAGTTAAGTTTCGTAAGCACCCGAACGATTTAGAATATTCATTTTGCGGCCGATATACCCGTTATTTTGTGGGGTATCTTGAACACTGAACGCAATAAACTGAAATAAAATCGTGCTATATTTGAAATAAATTACGAAGGGAAAAAACAAACAAACTACAGTTATGTTCTTTTTCAAATTTAGCTCTACTGATTTTAATCTGTAAGCTTTGGATATATCTAGCAAAATATAAAATACATGAGCAGAATAGGCAGATAAATCATAGGTTGAACGACTTATAAAAGCAATAATATTTAATCCAAGGGACGTCTGATGGTATGCAATCATATTGTACACAGCATTTTTTTCTTTTTGGATGACATTTTTCCATGTAAGCACGACATGGCACTTGTCGTTCCTGCCGGACTGACCGTTGTATTCTATAAATAGAACAATCAAAATTAAATTTAGTTCCTTAAACCCCTGTACAGATCTATTTCCATATCTACACTACCATAACGATCTCGCAGGAATTTCATGCTCTATTGCACTTTCCTAAATCCGTTCATGGAAAGGAAGGGAAGGAAGGGGTAGATTCATACTTCACGTATGCAAACACCCCCATCACCACCCACCCCATCACACAAACAAGTACGCATGTGTGCGCTCATCTTAAGCTGCAAGTCAGTGAAATGTTTTAAGCTCGAGACGTCTCTACGAATTCCTCACGCAGAAGACAACTGACCTCACCAAACTTTTACAAATATTACTAACAATTATTAAAGACTATCATAAATAATAACACAAAAGACAACTGACCTCACCAAACCTTTACAAATATTACTAACAATTATTAAAGACAATCATAAATAATAACACAAAAGACAACTGAACTGACCAAACCTTTACAAATACTACTAACAATTATTAAATCAATTATAAATAATAACACAGAAGACAAATGAAATCGCTAAACGATTATAAATACCACTAACAATTATTAAACACAATCATAAATAATAACACAAAAGACAACTGAACTCACCAAACGATTACAAATTGTACTACCAATTATTAAAGACAATCATTAATATAAGCAATGCCGCCACCACCCACGATGGGACTAGGGTTTTGAACAAAGACAATGAACAGAGAGGGGGGGGGGGACTTCGTTGTAACGTTCATTATGCATACATCATGGATGTTTTTGTCTGGCGCTTTTATTATGCGTGCAAGGGTTACGTATGCTGACGTGTTTGTATGTGTGCAAGGGTTACTTATGCTGATGTTAGTACGCATACAAGGGTTACGTATGCTGACGTGTTTTTATGTGTGCAAGGGTTATGTATGCTGACGTGTTTGTACGCGTGCAAGGGTTACGTATGCTGACGTGTTTGTACGCGTGCAAGGGTTACGTATGCTGACGTGTTTGTACGCGAGATTGTATGTGGAGTGGAGAATATCAACACTGCAGACACCGCACACACCTTTTCAAAACAATAGTAGACAAGTTACTATTTTTGATAAATAGGACTAATTTTATTGTTCTACGGGTTTTCTTTCGTGCGGTGACTTTAATCCCTCGTTCCACAAAACATTCCGTCATAAAACATGCCGTCTAAGGTTAGAGGAGTATTTTATACAAGTTATGAATGATGAAAATAATTAGAAAAGTATGATGAAAAACATCAAAGGGAAAAAAACAACAACAACATGCAAACGTGTAGTAATTTCTGCTGTGAAACAGCTACAACAAAAATAACAAGTTATTTCTAAAAAATGTCACTAGAGAGACTTAGTGCTAATTTGACTATCTAGCATGACATCACAAAAGAAGTAAAAAAGAAATACCACTACTCAAAATCGTGTTCTCCAAACTCTCAGTCTAGAATGACGTCACAAAAGAAATAAACAGAAATACCACCACTCATTATCTTGTTCTCCAGTCTAGCGTGACGTCACGAAAGAAATAAACAGAAATACCACTACTCAAAATCTTGTTCTCCAAACTCTCAGTCTAGCGTGACGTCACGAAAGAAATAAACAGAAATACTACTACACACAAAATATTGTTCTCCAAACTCACAAGTCTGAAAAAAGAAATACCACTACTCTAAATCGTGTTCTCTAAACTCTCAAGTCTCATTCTGTTATCAATATGTGCATTCATTCTCAATTGTGATACATTCTCGCTTGAGTTAAAAAAAACAAAACAGATTTTATTTCTAATTTCTGCTAAAAGTCCTTAACTAAATCTTCAATCTGATTTTCAAAAAAATTAAGACGATAGAAAATGTTCTTAATCGGCAGTGAACGCCATGCTGCATGAATCTCAAAATATCTTCTGTTCTCTGTCTCTCTTTGGCAGCAAAATCATAAGTTTTTATTTACTACAATTCCCAGAATCCCCTAGTGGGCTTTAAAAAAAACAACAAAAAAAAAAAAAAAAAAAAAACCCAGAAGCGTTGTTCCATTGGCTAGGAAAAAGTGGGTACCACTAAACACAAATATGCCCACTAATTAACTGTCCTGGTGTTAGCAGGTGAAATGAGGTGCCATCACCTCAGGTAAGTAAAGAAAAAACAAACTTCCTCAAACCATATATATATATTGCTGTTGTTGTGGCTGTCCCCGTTGGGAAGTCCAACGGTGGGTGTTGGTGGCCAGTGTAAGTGGTCGAGCATCAGCTGAATCAGACTGGCCACTGGTTGGTTAAACAAACCCCATGGCGGGTCCTGTTGTTCATAGTACTGCCATCGTTGATGTTGTCGACACTTTTTTGGTGGTATCTGCATCGTTGTTGTGGCTGTCGTTGTGGCTTTTGATGGCGGTGTTGTTGTTTTTGGATATGTTGAGGTGGGCGCCGTCTTTATCTTCTTTGGCTCTGTTCTGTAGTTGTTGTAGGCTGACCTTCTGTTGTCGTTGTCGCCGTAGCTGATAGTCTGGATGGGCCAGGGGTCGCAGGTGAAGGTAAGAGGGTCTTTGTCATATCTTCCAATCCCATGTCAACTTCCTTCTGTTTGTAGACATTTTCTGTTTGGATATTTTATTCCCTTCGTTTCGACGCTTTTGACGCTCTTCTTTCTTCTGTGCTGCCGTCTGTCTTTTTTTCCTCCTCCGTTGTAGTAGTGGGGTCTAGGCTTTCTTTTCCTCACCCACTGTATGTGGTGTCTGAGAAAATGCCTGCTTAGTTTTGTTCTATGATTCAAAGTCTGTGTCGAGTTGAATTTTTCGTTGGTTGTATTTTCCACATAATGTGCGTATTGACTTCTTTATCACTCCTATTGGCAGATTTTCCAGTCTCGTTGTCGGTACTTGGGGGAGGGGGGTAGCCCGTTTTAATGATATGCCAGTTCTGATGAATAATAAATGTTTGCTGTATGGCAGTTTTGTCCCTTGCGCGGAAAATTTGTTGAAGTAGGTATTTGTACGCAAGCTTAGTACCAGTTAAATGTGACGTGTTTTTAATTAATGAAGTGATGTCGGGTAGTTAGAGGTTTTCTGGAATGCACAATGTTCCTTGCAAGATGAATATAATGGATTTGTTAAAGCGTGTGCCTGGCTAGAATGTTGGAGTAATATATATTAAATAATCTTGAATGGAGGAATTTGGTTCTATTTATTACGTCATCTTGACTGGAATTATTGTATAGTATTTATTAGGTCATCTTGACTTGAATTATTGTAGAGTATTTATTATGTCATCTTGACTGGAATTATTGTACAGTATTTATTATGTCATCTTGACTGGAATTATTGTATAGTATTTATTATATCATCCTATCTTCAATGATAGTGTAATATTTAGGCCTATTATGTCACCTCGATTGGAAGGATGTGGTACTATGTTTCATGTAATCTCAAATGTCGGTTACAGAATGCTTTGGCGAGGAAAATTAGCATCTTGAACTCAACACCAACACCAATAACCTAAACTTTAAACAAAATACTAAAATAATAGCACTCACACATAATCCATCCCCATTGGTTGAATTTGTTATGAACATGTATGAGACTATTAGTCAGAAAAAAACTAATAATCCAATTTTTGAACTGGCTTGGATTGCATCAGCAAGTCTAGGAATATTCTCTGAGTTGTTTCCTCCAACAAGTATATATATTATTATGAGTAACATTTGCCCTATTATGTACACTAATGTTTGTCCTATTATTTACAGTAATATTTGCTCTATTTTTACTGTAATATATGTGCCCTATAATGTACACACATGTTTGTCCTATTATTAACAGTAATATTCGAATACATCACACATTTCATGACAGTAAATATTAGTATACAACTAGAAAATAAATAAAATAAAGTGTAAATAATACAGTACACTAACATAACATAAAAGCATTCCGTTAAATTAACAAATAAGAAGACTTTTAATCTAACTGAAATTAAGAAAAACTCTTTTAAAATAGAGATATTGTATCGAATAATAATTGTTTTTCAGTCAATTCAATTAAAAGTTTAGTCATTCAAATAAACAACAATTAAATTAAAGATTTAAAAGAATCAATAAAAATATAGATATATATGAATTAATATAAACACGCATCAAATTGAAAAAAAGAGGAATTGACTTGTGAAAATAAACCGGCATTTTATTAAAGTTAAAAGATTTACAAGAAAATAATACCCGAGCAATTTTCTCCCGAAGTCAGACCCTGTTTATATTAAAAGAAAATTATTCAAATAGAATTATATTAATCCATTTAATTATTTCGTAAAGGTACAGGCAGAGAAATAGACACACTTTTATACTTGTAGATATAGAATCAGAGATATAGATTATGTATACATATGGCTAGAGATAAACTACAAAATAATGATGTTATTAGGGAGAAAATACATTAATCTTATAACAAAAATACAGAAAATTCTTTCTTCAAATCTACAATTTGTTAATAAATTACACATTTAACAGTATAAAATGAATGTAGTTTTCAAATTGTTATTATATATTTCCGGGGAAAAGATATTATTATTTATGATTGTATACTGATTTCTATAAAACAATATTAATTGTAATATTTTCCTTAAAAATACAATAACAAAAAATTGCTTTAGGAAAATCACCTTTCGAATCCAATGGCAGCAGTAGAAGTAACATTAGTAAAGCCAACATGATTTTCTTCAGCTAAAGATTTCTAAAACGAAAAACAAACAGTCAATAAAACAAATGAGAAATGTATTTTAAATGAACATGTAAAGCTCTATTAATTTAAAACCTAATATTGATTACTAAATAAGTTTTGATAAAATATAATGGAATAATTTCTTTAGAATAAAGGTTTAAAGCTATACAATAGTTAAACATACAACTGAATACAAAATAATGTGTGATTAAAAATATTGAAAAGATAAAACAAACCATGCAACTGTTTTTTTTTCTTTTAAATATCTGTATGTCACAATCTGCATCTTTAATGATTGTTTTCCTTTATCATCATCCGTGAAATCCATGAAATATAATGTACCACATTTCATGTTAATGAAGTACGGGTACTACTAGTACACAATACATGTGTAGTGTCACAGACAGAATAGTGCACAAATCTAATATAGTACACAATACATGTATAGTGTCACAGACAGGATAGTGCACAAATCTAATATAGTACACAATACATGTATAGTGTCACAGACAGAATAGTGCACAAATCTAATATAGTACACAATACATGTATAGTGTTACAGACAGAATAGTGCACAAATCAAATATAGTACACAATACATGTATAGTGTCACAGACAGAATAGTGCACAAACATGATCAATTCTAATATAGTACACTATACATTTAATCTTTCATATTAACAGATGAATAGTGTGCAAATATAATCAAATTTAATATAGTAAAATTTTCTTTATAATGAATTAAATTCAATATGACACACTCCTTTGACTTTATAGCTGTCACAAATAGAACAAAGTTCAAATATAATCAAATCTAGTATAGTACACTTTATTTTATAATGTATTGAATTCAATATGACACACTCCTTTGACTTTATAGCTGTCACGTGGTTGGCAGATCGGAGGAGACAATGACCAGTCACTCTAGAGGCATCACTTAATCCATTACGTGTAACTGATTCATCTCATTGCAAACGTCACTGATTCATTTCAACACGTGTAACACATCCCTCCCATTACCTAGTTAATGACCCATATCATGAAATGTGCCACTTGATAGTTAGCATTATGGAGGACTGGCTCACCAACTGTGAAAAGTGAAAGGCCAATCACATGATTAATGTTAAAGGAGTGTAAATTTACAAGTGTAATTAAACATAATTTTCTGACAAAAGTACCTACATAGGAGTGTCTGTGTGCTTGTTAAACCACATAGTTTTGAAAACACAATATCACACGTATAAACGTAACGTGTGAAGTAATTCTGTGTGCTTGTCAAACCACATAGTTTTGAAAACACAATAGCACACGTATAAACGTAACGTGTGAAGTAATTCTTGTTGATTCGTTACAAAAAATGGCAGAAAAATTTAGAGACAATAAAAGAGTACTATACAGAAATTAGGAATGTACTATACACAAAATGATCCAGAGTACTATACAGACAATAATATAGTACTATACAGACAATAAAAGAGTACTATATAGACAATGTCAGAGTACTATACAAGCAACACATATACGTACTAAGAACTAAGTACTGAGTACTAAGAACACATATACGTTACGTTAACTAAGTACTGAGTACTAAGAACACATATACGTTACGTTAACTAAGTACTGAGTACTAAGAACACATATACGTTACGTTAACGTAGAACATAAATTATAGCCAAAACTATGAACACTCTAAATAAACATTATATAGAACATGACATAGTAAAAATCTATTAACACACGGTATAAACATTAAGTGAGCCAGGACTTATACGTAAAACATTGAACATATTTTATAAACATTTATTATAACATCATAGCCAAACTTATTGTCAAACTGTTGTGGGGGACAGTGACCAGTGAAATCGGCAGAAACCGGAATAGCTTCCCCAAATCCATCATCATAATTATCCAATGAAAAGCTCTCATCAGGCAGAGATCTGTTGTGTGTTCAGAAACTCATCATGAAAAGAGTTGTGGTCAACGGTGATCAGTTATATGTGGTCAGGAGGTGACCTGTTAAAAGCTGCGGTCAGTTAATAGGATCAGATAGTGTTGAGTTAGATGTGGTCACGAGGTGACCAGTTAAAAACTTTTGTCGGTTAATAGTGATGAGTTAGATGTGGTCAAGGAGGTGACCAGTTAAAAACTGTGGTCAGTTAATAGCTAAGATTGTGATGAGTTAGAAGTGGTCAGGAGGTGATCAGTTAAAAACTGTGGTTGGTTAATAGGATAAGATAGTGACCAGTTAGATGAGGTCAGGAAGTGATCAGTTAGGTGCGGTCTGGTCATGAACCGTAAAACAGCGTGTTCAATAGCGATGAGTGAAATAGCTTTGGTCAGGCAATGGTCAGTGAAACAGCTGTGACCAGACAGTGATCAGTTAGATGTTGTCAAGCAATGATCATTTTAGTGCGGTCAGGCAGTTATCAGTGAGATTGTTGTAGTGAAAATATCTCTCACCAATCAGGCTTCTATGATCATGCAGTGATCAATCCGACATTTGTTATCAGCAGTAATCATTCACAAAGTTCTGATCAGACGTGATCTGTCAAACTTCTATGCTTACCCAATAAGTATCGTGACAATTGTGGTCATTCAGTGATCGGTTAGGTGTTTTGAAGCACTGACCATTCAGACATCTATGGTCAAATATGAATCCGACAGTGGTAAACTAGTTAAATTTGTAAATACTGCAATGGACAAGAAGTAATTAGTAAAATATCATATGTCCAACTCTACACAATACAGGTTGCCGTAAATAATGGGTGTGACAAAACACACGTCCAGCTCTATACAATACATGGAGAATATACGAGTCTCTTCTGAGATCATGACGAAGATAGAAAGATTGTCCAAACTCGGCGTAGACAAATACGAGGTGTCACACCTCTCTGTAGTCCAGACGACGCACACTGAAGTAAAATAGCTCCAGACAGTCCTTTTATGCACAATCAAGTTCTCACACTCTTAAACGACAATTTGCGCGTGTATTCCTACTTTAATAACGCTAACAAGGTGCATTACTTACTCCTAAAAAAATAATTCCTACTTTAATAACGCTAACAAGGTGCATTACTTACTCCTAAAAAAATAATTCCTAATTAAATTTGTAATAAGAAATGTTAAAATAAAATACTAAATACGTTCTTTTAAATATTGTAAATATAATTATCGAACATCTAACATAAATAATTAATCATATGTATTTTTATTAAAATGTTGAAAACACAAAATTAGCAAGCTTGCTGACAGCGGATGTAAACAAAATAAGCAGACGCGCGCCGACAGTATATGGAAACGAACTCGCTGGCAGTGCACATAATTAACGTCATTTTGCTCGCAACGTAAATTGGGCAAGTGGAGATAATCAAGCATTAAAAAAAATCCTGATTACTTCCCTTTTTTCCGTGACACTCATTACCAAGGTAAATGAATAGTACATCATATATTCATAGTAATTCATACACACAATCAATGATCCTCACTCTCTAACATTCTGTCAATGGATGTAAGACACACGCTTTCATTCCACACATAGCAACAAACGCATTTTGTGACTTATTAAGGGGAAGAAATAAGGCTTTAAGAAAATTAAATAAATTTTGGCTAGGATCATCCCCCTTTATTCCCAGTGACAAAGACTACTCAGGTCACGTGATTTACCTTTAGAAATGGTGTTTCGATGCCTTGCGGTCCCGAGAATTGTACCACACACAGAGCTCCTTCAGTTTCCGACCGTCAGTCTGCTAGAGTGGCGCTGATTTAACGTCTTCGAGAAATTATGGCATACGTGGCGTTAAACTGTAATCTGATCACCAAACATATGACGTGCAGTTTCCTTACTTGTTTCTTGTTTTCTTGAATTTTGATTGGAGGGTTTTAATATTTTGTTTTTAACAATGATACACATGCGTAGAAACATTTGGTTGTTTTTTTTTACTGTCATTTGTTTGCCGTACTTTTCATTTACCTGATATTTATTTTAAACTAGTTTTTTAATGTCATAATCAAAATAATATTATGTGCCTACTAGAGCATTCTTTCCTTACTAACGGCAAATCCTGTCTCTTGTAATGCGTTTATATATGGACAACTATTTACAAGACCCACAAAAAGCGAGGCAAGTATTGACGAAAATTAAACAGACTAAAGGTGTCTAACATATTAATGCCTGACCACAGTTGTCTGACTGATCACACTTTAACACATCAAAGTCTGACCACAGTTGTATGACTGTTCACTCGCTAACACATCAATGTCTGACCACAGTTGTCTGACTGTTCACTCGCTAACACATCAATGTCCGACCACACTTGTCTGACTGATCACTGTCTAACATATCAATGTCTGACCACAGTTGTCTGACTGATCACTCTTTAACACACCAATGTCTGACCACAGTTGTCTGACTGATCAAAACATGTCCGTTTAAATACAAGTAATTACAGCTGACTAAATAATCGCTGTCTGACCATATCCAACTGATTTTATGTCCATTGTCTGATTACAGCTCTATGACGAACAAATGCCTGACGTCTGTATTTGATTAAAACTCGTGGTCTGATTACAACTTGACCAACTGTGTCTGGTTAATCACTGACTGATCATTGCAGGGCAATACATCACTGTCTGGTTAATCACTGACTGATCATTGCAGGGCAATACATCTGTGTGTGACTGCAAATATTCGATTACAGCTTTCTGACAGATCATTGTCTGACGTGCATAGAGAGTCCTAGCAGACCGAGACATTATTCAACATGTGTGGAAGACTTTTTCCAAAAGATGCACAAAGTTCTGTCCCCTTACTCTCAACAAAGAATGGAGGTTACAAATTGTCTCAATCTTCAAAAACTCTGACTCGTTCTGCCGAACTCTATGAGTTAACAAAACGAGTTTTAATACTGAAATTAGCCCTTTAAATCAGGGGTGCACAAACCTGTTAGGCCAGAGTGCCAAATTTCCAATTGATACTGCCTATAGATCCACTACATGGATGGCTCAGTTGAAAAAAAAAAAACTACAAATAATGACATAATGTGTTTTACATTCGTAATAAGGGTAGCATCCCAAAGTCCTCCGTGAGCCGCACAGAGCCCTGTCTCGGGCCGTGGTTTGTGCACCCCTGCTTTAACTGGTTAGGAGCAGAATAATAATTTAAATTAATCAGTAAAACTTTATTTTATTTAGGAAAATATAAAACGTGCACTCAATTCGCAAACGAATGTTCTGTAAAGAAGACAGTTAATAATATGGAGCTGTACATAGGAGAGGGAGGCATAGGTAGCTAGCTAGCTAGATTGATAGATAGATAGATAGATAGATAGATGAGAATGACATTTGACTCAATCAGATAAAGGGACATTTGTGGGGGGAATACAGAAGGTGATTTCATGTCTGTTTGAAGACACTTTTATGCTATCACGTGACCACACATGTCTTGCCTTCCTAAGGTGGAAAACTTTCGCAATCTTACATCTAACCCTTGGGTTCTTATTGCAAAGGATACATCTTTATTCATCAGCATGCTTCGAAATCAAGAACTCAGTGATAATGCAGTGTCCATTCATTCAATCGATGACCCATGACCTTGCATAAACCTGAATTCTCATTTTTTTACTGTGTGCATTTTATGAACTGTCAAATAGCTTTGGGTGTGGTCACTTAGAACTGCACGTTTAGATTGTGCATACCCGTCGGTATTAACACTAGTATATAGGACTAGAAAAATAACTGATTCAGACAGTAAACAGTCAGTGGTCATTCAGATGACCATTTAGACAGTAATCAAGCTCATTCGGCGAGTGGTTAATCAAACAATGACTAGTCAAACAGTGGTTTTTCATTCATGATATGTACTTAGTCTTCAGTCATACAATTTAATTAGACAGTATTGAGATAACATTTTAGTTAGACAGTATTTTGTGAGATAACTGTGCGGTTAAACAGTATTTGTAAGATAACTGTGCGGTTAAACATTCTTCAGTGAGATAACTGTGTATCAGAGAGTGTTCAGTCAGATAACTGTATAGATAGTGTTCAGTCAGGTAACTGTGTAATTAGTCTTCAGTCATACTGCGTAATTAGACTTCAGTTAGAAAACAGTGTAGATGGAAAGACTTCAATTAGATTACTGTGTAGTCAGACAGTCTTCAGTCATACATCTGTGCATATAGCATGTCCTTACTCAGATAACTGTATCGTTAGATAGTCGTTGGTCAGATGACTGTGCACTTGGACAGTTTTCAATCATATTGTAAAATCGTATCCAGATTCTGTCTACTGGATTCACATTTGTTGTATCCATCACTATATTCAAACATTTTAAGTGAACGTGTTGCTGTAAGTTGATTCACATTGGTGTGTTTCCAGTATTATATTCAAACTTATTAGTAAACGTGTTGCAGTGGTTGATTCCTGTGTATCCAGTATTATATTCAAACTTAGTAGTAAACGTGTTGCAGTGGTTGATTCCTGTGTATCCAATTTGAGAGCCAGCATGGCGAAAATTGAAGCTTGAATTTGGTCTCGAGAATGTATGAAGTTTATTTTTAATATTCTTCATCGTGTTGTGTGCTTGAGTACGTACACGAACATCCGGGAACATTCCTCGTGATGCGTTTTGATTGCACACTCGAAGTTCTAGACAATTCTCCATGGTGTACTTTGTGAATGCATTGAAGATTCTGGAGTTCTAGACAATTCTCCATGGTGTACCTTGTGAATGCATTGAAGATTCTGGAGTTCTAGACAATTCTCCATGGTGTACCTTGTGAATGCATTGAAGATTCTGGAGTTCTAGACAATTCTCCATGGTGTACCTTGTGAATGCATTGAAGATTCTGGAGTTCTAGACAATTCTCCATGGTGTACTTTGTGAATGCATTGAAGATTCTGGAGTTCTAGACAATTCTCCATGGTGTACTTTGTGAATGCATTGAAGATTCTGGAGTTCTAGACAATTCTCCATGGTGTACTTTGTGAATGCATTGAAGATTCTGGAGTTCTAGACAATTCTCCATGGTGTACCTTGTGAATGCATTGAAGATTCTGGAGCAGTTGTGTAATGTTCATCGAAGTGGAGAAGTGGTACATTTGGTCATCCAACAAGAAAGATTGACTTGTTGCAACTATTTGATTGTGGACACAAGCTAGTGACAGCTTCCATCACTGAAAAGGTTATGGACATTGGCTATAATTATTTCTCTAGAACTCCACTCTCAATTCTATGATGAATTATATCTATCAAACATTGTTGTGAAGTTAATTTAAATATCAACACTCTTTGAATTGCATTATTCATATGATGTATATTTGATTGTGATTAAAATAATATTGTTATGTTTATTAACCTTCTTGCATATTTATTATTACGCATGTTTGGAATAATAATGGACGGATTGGGATGGGGCACGTTAAATATAAATAAAAGACGAATTGTTATTACTCCTTTAGTAAGAGGTTCCACCTGCAGAACATTATGCGACAGTCAAGCGTCTATCTTACAGTGTAAAGAGTAGAGTTTTATGACACCCTCATAATCCACCGTGAGAAATATTTTGGACTTATGCGAGAATTATTAATAACTATACATTAAGATTCTCGATCACTTGTAATTAGTGAAGTGTTGTTAATTAGTAAATAACAACTATAACGAGTGGTGGGTACCCAGAAGGGTCTCGCACAGTTGTTTGATTCATTACAATTTGAACTGAACGTTCACAATTACAGCGCTCTAACCAACGCTGTAATATAAGTCCACAATTGTTTTGGTCTAGCTGTCAACCCGATTGCTGACTCATTAGCATATGAGCACAGCTCTCTGAGTGATTAGAATATGAGCAAAGCTCTCTGACTGATTAGCATATGAGCATAGTTCTCTGACTGATTATACATATGAGCACAGCTCTCTGATTGATTAGCATATGATCACAGCTCATTGACTGATGAGTATCTGAACATACTCTCTGATTGATCTCTGTCTATGATCCTGTCTGACCTCATTTAACCTGCTGACCGTAACAGTTTATATGAATACATCATAGTTATCTCACTGATCACTCTCTATCGCATTTCAATTAACCTAACAATTAATATTAATTATAATTATTTATTATTAGTAACAAGTCCGATCTCATCGAATTCTGTCTGATCGGAGTTACCCTATTCATCATTCCATGACACTGCTGTCATAATATAAAACCAAATATAAATTATAATTATTAATAGAAAATCTTTTAACTATTATAACATACTTTCCATGATTAAAACATATCGTGTTATGAATAAAAAGTCTTAGGACTATTCATGTTTTGTTTAGTGTGCTTTTCGTCTGAATTCACTTTTCTTTGTTTTCTTTATTGTGAACATGTGAATATGACTACGTGTTAAAATGACGGGTATTAGCATTATTACGATCACACACTGTCCGGCAGTTTTGTGGTATTACATTGCCACGTTATATGATGTGTAATTAAGATATTGCCTAAAGAAACGGACAATTTATTTTATGAATGGAAAATTAAATACTCGCATGATTTCTGATTGGTCACTTTCAGATGATTGCTGCCAAAGAACAGCTATAAAAATGATTATGACTGACCACAGCTGAGCTGATTCAATGCCCACTGTATGCTCAAAGTAACTGTTGATTACAGTTGTCTGACCAGCGCTGATTCAATGATCACTGTATGCTCACAGTAAAGTTTGTTTACATTTGCCTGACCAGTGCAATAAAAGAGGCAATATTCCTCTGCTGTTTAGCTGATTGCTGATGACCATAGATGATTGTCTGATTACTGCATATTCACAGCTAAATAACTGACCATTGACTGAACAAGTCTATTCGACTAGTACTGTATAACCACCTGATTGACTTATCAGTGCTATCCTGCTGAATTCTTACTATCACAGATTGACCACAGCAGCTGACATACTGACCACAACAATCCAACTGAATACTGTCCTCACACCCTCCAAATGATCACCCTCTGGCCACAGTTAACTGGCTAACAACAGCTGTCAGTTGTGTGTTTATCTGCAGTACTTTGACTTAATATTATCTACCACAATGGTGTGTCTGATCATCGTCGAACAAAATTTCTGATTACAAATGACTGAAAAGACGATTACGCTGTATTTAGTATCCCGCTGCTGTTTTACTGAAAAAAATCTGACCACAACTTTCTGAGTTATAACAGTTTTTTTCACCTATCTTCCTTCATCTGATCACAAGTTTGCCCCCATTTCAGTGACAAATCACTGTCTGAAGAAAGCTGTCATACCATGCCAATTTCAGGTGATCAATACTTCTGAGTACACCTAACTGCTCATTGAATGACCGTAGTTGTCTGACTAATCACTGTCTGACCACACCTGTCCTACACCACTCTATTACCACTTCAATTAAATCTTAAAATAACCTTACCCTCATTCAAAAGAAATATTTGCATTGCTAAAAGTTTTGTACTCAATTGACTTTTTGTTCAGTCTGCTTCTTTCCTGAATTCACTTTAATGTTTCATTCGTTTTCATATTTGATTAAGACCAGGTGTTACAACAGTGATGTATTAACAGTATTATGTTTGGTGTTACAACAGTGATGTATTAACAGTATTATGTTTAATTCATTCGTTTTCATATTTGATTAGACCAGGTGTTACAACAGTGATGTATTAACAGTATTATGTTTGGTGTTACAACAGTGATGTATTAACAGTATTATGTTTGGTGTTACAACAGTGATGTATTAACAGTATTATGTTTAATTCATTCGTTTTCATATTTGATTAGACCACGTGTTACAACAGTGATGTATTAACAGTATTATGTTTAATTCATTCGTTTTCATATTTGATTAGACCAGGTGTTACAACAGTGATGTATTAACAGTATTATTTTAAATTTATTTTATAGTCATCTTCATTTATATTATTTGATTTTAATTGTACTTAATTTTTTTTATTGATTTTAATTGTACTTAATTTTTTTATTTGATTTTAATTGTACTTATTTTTTTTTAATTTTTCAATTGTAACTAATGTATTTTAATCAATATTTCATGTATTCCGAAAGCAGCTATTATTGATCAACTCTTCTATAGTTCTATAGTTGTATATAAGTGTGGCAATATGTCATAAGATGGGTTTTTTAATTTAGCCCCGTTTCATTAAATAAATGTTGAAATATAAAATTCAAACAATATGAGATATAAATAAATGTTGAAATATAAAATTCAAACAATATGAGATATAAATAAATGTTGAAATATAAAATTAAAACAATATGAGATATAAATCATATGAAACTTAATGGTGCACAAGCATACATTTAGTAATTAAGTTACTGGTAGAACTGGACCAGATGGAGCCCAGTGTGGGGCAAAGAAAAATAATTAAATTAAATTATCTAAATTTGTAGATTTGATCCTGCCCCCCCCCCCAGTAGTGCGTAAAACCCAAGAGTGTATCAATGAAAATTGAGAAGTAATATTAGTCAACTATATCTATGGTGCTAGGAAAGTCTTGAGAAGTAATGCAAGTCAACTATATCTATGGTGCTAGGAAAGTCTTGAGAAGTAATACAAGTCAACTATAGCTATGGTGCTAGGAAAGTCTTGAGAAGTAATACAAGTCAACTATAGCCACTGTGTTCTGAAAGTCTCAAGTGCACTTTACTCTGTGAATGAAGGGAGATTAAAAACTATTTAGCGTGGGCGACTCATGGGGCAAGATGTGACGTGGGCATCACATGACAAATGTGACAAGGTGGATTGAAGATGAGAAGTCGTATGCTCCATGTGTATTTAATTCATCAAACATCGTAAAATGTCAAATGGACTGAAAAAAGGATTTAATGATTCTCTCTAATTGAATTCTGAAATCATTGAACACTATTTCTTTGAACCTTTCTTTGGCAGAAAATAACTGTCGCGGGGCGTGCGTTGTGGCGTTTGCTGGTTTTGTCACTGGCCCCTATCTCCTCCTCGGTGGGTAGGGGGGGTCAGACCCAGTAGCCGGGACTTGCCGGGATCACATCGAACGATCAGATGTTGATGATCATTCTCACACTCAGACACCACGAATAGTCTTGTGGGGGTTAGGATTAGCTTTATTCTGAGATGTGGGGTAAAATGTGAAAAGCCGGCGTGAGTGTGTGTGAGCAGGCGTGTGAATGTCATGTGAGGGACGTACGGGACGAACACACAAACAACCGCACCAACATACACTTTCAAAACCCGAGAAAGGAAGCCCAACTCTTCAGAAAGAGTTAACAAAGAATTTAATTTTTTAAAAAAGGATTTTAAAATGGAAAAACGGGCTTAACTCTCACACGGTGTTAGTCGTTCATCCGGTTACATCCACACACGGCATCCATGGGACGGGGAAACATGAGCGATGGAAAATGAAAAATTAATAAGAAAAATATGATGAATAAACTACAATAATCAAACAATAAACGGTGATGACCGTTTTCACTACTTCTGCCAAAATCGAGTGGCACAAAAATACTTTGGGCGTAGCCCCACTACAGCACAACCAGCGGTAATGACCGCTGAAAAATTATTTAACCTTAAGAATAAATTATCTTTAAAATAGTGGGTGAAAAACCCAACGTCAAAGAATGTTAATCTTGCTTAGAACTGCAAAAATTATCCATTAAATAAAAGTCAAAGTAAATGTTCATGAAAAATAATTCAATGATGAAAAACGTTTATATTCTCTCTCTAACCTACCTAGTAATGCACCTCAAATAAAATTTTTCCTACTTGCTAGTATTACATGCTGAATCGTCAACGCAGGAACACACAGCACAAAAACGAAATAGTCACACGCTGGCAAACACAAAAGTTACAGTTTCTGTCCTCTGAAAAATAACATGCTTGGCGATGAAAACTCGGTACACGGAGAGTGCAGTACGTACGTACAAACTTGCGAATACTCGTCCCACGTTGCCTAACGCTGGGGTACCCGGTTCTATGACGAAGAACACGGACGGCTGTCTTCCACGACAGTAACAAAACGCAGCTCACGGACACCTGTCTTCTGCGACGGTTCCAAAATCCAAAATCAATCAACGGACGCCTGTCTTCTGCGACGGTCCAAGATCCAAAATCAATCAACGGAGGGCTGTTTACAGCAGCAGCAGCAGCTCCGATACGTGAGTGGCGTCGAATATTCTTCTCTCGGCGCAATCCTGGTCCCTTCAGCTCATTCCCCTGATGGCCAGCTATTGCCCAAGGTTCGGATCCAAACGTAGAATAATTAGGACTAGCTTTATAGGCTGCCACGACGAATTGAGTGTGACCAAAACACACGTCTAATTCTATATTCTACGAGGAGAATATTCAGTTCATTTCCTCCCCGGTCATAACGGTGATGGAAAGATTGTCCGGACTCAGTGTAGGTACGATGGCCTTACACCTCTCTGTAGTCCAGACAGACGCACACTAAATTAAAATAGCTCCGTCAGTCCTCTTATGCAAAATCATTTCTCACTCTCTCTAAGATCAAACTCCCGCGTGTATCCTTGCTTTACCCACGCTAAAAAGGTGCATTACACTGAGGTGTAATACGTCTAGTAATATAATCCCTAATTAAACTTGTAATAATAATTGATAATAAACATCAAACACATTTTCAAGATATTGTAAACACAATTTTTGAACATCTAACTCAAATAATTAATCATTTATATTTTTATAAAATTATTGGAGACATGAAATTACAAACTTGCTGACGGTGTATGCCAACACAATAAGCAGACGACTTGACAGTAAATGTAAACAAACGCGCTGACTGTGCACGTAATTAAAGACGTCATTTTGCTAGCAGACGACACTTGCTAAAAACTAACGTCTGTTGCGTCGCGCGATGGCCAAGTGGAGATAATTGAGAATAAAAATTAATTTTCTGATTACCTCCCCCTGTTTTTCCGTGACAATAACGTTATACTATTTGGTTACGTACTGCGTTGAGATTTTAATAATATTAAAACCATTTCTTTTCATGTGAAATATGACTATTTTAAATTGTATTAACCTTAGCTATTAACCTGAGTTTATGTCATGCAGAAGGCCTGCTCTGATAATTGTTCAGTCAATTAATTGTTGCAAAATGGTTGCATGGGTGTACTGTGCCTGTATAATTGCTACCCGAACTGTTCCAATAAATATGTGTACAATCTCTCCAGACCAACGCCGTACCTACATTCTGCCACGTGAAACTCTGACAGAGAGTTACATAGCCGGTTTCCAGTGAGAGAGACGAGTGGTGTCTGACAGAGAGTTACATAGCCATTTTCCAGTGAGAGAGACGAGTGGTGTCTGACAGAGAGTTACATAGCCAGTTTCCAGTGAGAGAGACGAGTGGTGTCTGACAGAAATTTACACAGCCAGTTTCCGGTGAGAGAGACGAGTGGTGTCTGACAGAGAGTTACATAGCCAGTTTCCGGTGAGAGAGACGAGTGGTGTCTGACAGAAATTTACATAGCCAGTTTCCGGTGAGAGAGACGAGTGGTTTCTGACAGAGAGTTACATAGCCAGTTTCCAGTGAGAGAGACGAGTGGTGTCTGACAGAGAGTTACATAGCCAGTTTCCGGTGAGAGAGACGAGTGGTGTCTGACAGAGAGTTACATAGCCAGTTTCCAGTGAGAGAGACGAGTGGTGTCTGCTGGAGGATCATTCATAAAATAAATTAATATTCTCATTACTTAAAATACTTAGGTTATCAAAAGATTACCAAAATTTATCAAGGATTTATAAAATCAACTACACAGCAAACTTCTATATATAGTCAAAGAAAATTCAAACCAATCCATAATAAGAAAATTCAAAAAACCAACTTTTAACTATGGACAGTATTTACTACAACAAAGATAGATAATTTCAAAACTTGGATGGGTGACAATCGTGTCCGCTTTCTTAATGAAAAATCGCAAATCTTTTTGCATCCCTCCTTTTCAAATACTCAGCAATCCAGAGGATCAAATCCTATTTTGAAACTTTGCATAGAGATACACGTCTATCAATTCGGCCTTTTGTGCCAGTCCTGACTGAAATTTGATTTGCACAAGTCTAAATTTTCTTAGCGTTTTGAATGCGCGTTCGCGTCCATCCTTCCGCCTTTCTACCTCGGAGTATTTGTGCCCTGAAAAATAATTACGCACACTAGCACGTCTAGCAACGAGACAACCTTGAGGGGTTAAGTCTATAACAACTCTTCTATACGACAGCGTACGTTTGTTCTCTCCCTTTCTACCATCTAGGGGTAATAACTCCTCTCGTACACTCATGTCTAACTTCATGTCTTTCTGACACATGTACATGTGTTTCAATTTTATCTTTACTGTTACACCTTTTACCTTTTCACGGTGGCTTTCTGGGGTTAAAGAGATTGAACCGACATTTTTAATTTCTTTCTTTCTTATTTTAGAGAAATGGACAGATTCTCTCTCAATTTTATTTGGTGCACTTGCCCCGAATTCGAGGTCGCCTTGACACCGAATCACATCATCTAAATCTTTCACTTCACTAGCGCCAAACATCTGTAAAAATGCCTATCTTTTGCGTGTGTTTGTCGCTACGTCATTCTCTATTGCCAACCTTTCCTTAATTTTAGCAACACTGTCAATACTCGGCTCTACTGACTTACAATGTGCTCAAACTGCAAATTTATTCTGTCACTGGGGAATGCAAACTGTCTCTCCTATAATATTGGGTCAACCTCGTCTGTCTCACTTGGTTGAACTAACTCACTCTGCCTCTCTCTCAGACTGTCCAGAATTTTGCTAGGAGTTTCTGTCACCACTAGATCATAGTGCTTGTCACATGTCTCTACCACACATGGTAAAGTCACAATTTCATCTCCTTCCATTTCATCTTGTAAAGTCAAGACGTCAACCTTACTGTGGTGTTCTACACACTTTTCTTCACTGCCATGTTCTGAGTCAGTTTTACATAACGGCTCTAACGGGTCATCTTTATTCTGACACTCTACGTAACCATTGTCACTGTCACTTGCATAAATGTCACTGACATCTTCTCTTGTAACTTCTGACTTATCCTCTGTCACTCTAAACAAAGTCAAACAGTCTCTTTCACTCTCACTAATTATAATTATTGATCTGGTTTCATCATCTGTCTCTATCGAACACGTATCAGGGGTTACTGAAATATCCTGCGCTACTACATAAGAGGGAACTTCTTTTTTACTTAACGAAAACGAAAAAATCGCGGAAGCGGCGGAAGCCGGAAACGCCCCCTACTCTCCATCCAACTTAACGAAACACTTCTCTCTTCGCGCTTACCTATCGCGCGTTCCTCCACTGTGAGTGATACTTTCTTGCGACCTACTTCTTCCATACGAACGACCGCGTTAATATAACTAGTCAAAGCATCGCCCTTACCGCTAAGTCCGTATACACACAGGCAATACGCAGTTCTCGACCCATGTGGCCTTAACTGAGTACACATCTGTCCTGTCAATGACCTGGATAGTGCTCTGCACACATTTTAATGTACACCCACTGTCAGGTAAAAGTGTGGTCCTAGCTTTCAAGCTACCCATTCTCTCGCTCCTGAATGAGAGAGCTTGTCTCCTGCAAAAACTCAATACTGTTTTCAGCAGACTGACGCGTACGCCTTAGAGACACCTGCCTTCTCTAGACATTTCTCTAGCACGTCATCCGACAACAGTGCTAGTTTGAGAGGGTTCCCTTTTTCCTTCAAAATCAGACACTATCCCACAGAAGGTACCTAACCTGCGGTCAGCCACTGTGGATTCGGATATAACTCTTTGACCACCTCTACCCTTTGCAGATTAATCAACGAAAGTTATCATTACGTCATCTCTACATCCGTCACTCGTGTCCACGCCACTAAGTCCTTTAAGTGCGTTACACGTAGACAATACACAAATAGCAACCTCTATTGCTACAGCCTTACATGTGTTTGTCCTTTCGTTCACCACATCAGCTGTCTGTACATTCTCCAATGCACACACACTGAGAGAGGCCCCTTCCTTCGAGCTACTCCCCTCCCTTACACTCTGAGGTTCCCATACCCCCAAATCTGCTACAACGTTGCGGTCAACTTCCACATCTTTTGCGCTGTCTCTATCACTGCCCGCTCGTCACCAAATACTTCCGGCACACTACGGGTGAAATCACGTGCTAAATGGCCTGGCTCATTACAATTAAAACACACTACGGGTGAAATCACGTGCTAAATGGCCTGGCTCATTACAATTAAAACACACTACGGGTGAAATCACGTGCTAAATGGCCTGGCTCATTACAATTAAAACACACTACGGGTGAAATCACGTGCTAAATGGCCTGGCTCATTACAATTAAAACACACTACGGGTGAAATCACGTGCTAAATGGCCTGGCTCATTACAATTAAAAAACACTACGGGTGAAATCACGTGCTAAATGGCCTGGCTCATTACAATTAAAACACACTACGGGTGAAATCACGTGCTAAATGGCCTGGCTCATTACAATTAAAACACACTACGGGTGAAATCACGTGCTAAATGGCCTGGCTCATTACAATTAAAACACACTACGGGTGAAATCACGTGCTAAATGGCCTGGCTCATTACAATTAAAACACACTACGGGTGAAATCACGTGCTAAATGGCCTGGCTCATTACAATTAAAACACACTACGGGTGAAATCACGTGCTAAATGGCCTGGCTCATTACAATTAAAACACACTACGGGTGAAATCACGTGCTAAATGGCCTGGCTCATTACAATTAAAACACACTACGGGTGAAATCACGTGCTAAATGGCCTGGCTCATTACAATTAAAACACACTACGGGTGAAATCACGTGCTAAATGGCCTGGCTCATTACAATTAAAACACTCTACGGGTGAAATCACGTGCTAAATGTCCTGGCTCATTACAATTAAAACACTCTACTTTGAAATTTGTTTCTACCTCTATGCAACTTGTGACGATGTGTGACAAATTCTGTGTCATGGCCTCGTGACCCAATTGCTTGTTTTCAAAATTAAAATTTTGAACGGACCTTTGTTGAAATTCACCCGTGATACATCAGTATCGCTAGCAAGGTCAGATTGTTGCATAACTTTAGGCCAGTGTCCAGCACCTTCGAGATCAAACATACCACGTGAGCGGTCACGTGATGCGTTCAATACAGTTTCATAAATACGATCATAACGCGCCAAATCCCTCACTCACTTCCAGACCGGCAGACACACCAGGCAGCTTTAACATTAGCTCCGTCCCGCCGCCATACCAGAGTCGTAAGAGAGTCGAAGATGAACCCGCGCTAGAGCAGTAAAATCTACTTTTAAGAGGTAACAATAACACGTCTACTTCTTACAGTATCTATTGCATTTATTGATTGTATTTTGTAATTGAATTGATGTATGTATTTTGTGCAGCTTAGCGCTATTTTAGCCAAAGCACGTGTTTCGATGTAAAGGGACAAATCTAAAAGTTATTGTATATAAATTATTGTAACCTTTTCTTATCTTTAATTTATATAAATCGTAAATTCACTAGTGCCGCCAGTATGTCTGTGCACGTGGTGAATTCTTCTTTGTAATTCAAATTGTTCTTGCATATAATTTTTCGTGTAAAATTGTAAAGCACTCATGCTTCATTTTGAATTAATCCTTTGTGTGAATTCCAATTTTTAATGCTGTAAATATTTGGGAATTCATACGTTCGTGTAACGTTATATGTAACACACACGTGAACCACAATGTATATTTAAATATAACTATATTTGAATTGTAAACGACACGATAGTCGAAGATTCTAAATTCAGAACCTTAAACAAAGAAACATGTGCTTGGGTTTTGCGAATATAGACGCAAATAGTTACAGAGCCCAAATCCTTTGTTTCAGCCGGGTTCTTCTTATGTTATCCTCTCTACCTTCGTACTTCTTGAGTCGTACACCGACTCGGGTGTCTTCATGACCCATACGTGAACTATGCAGAAGTACCTCGTGTTAACTACGGTTAACGAGTCGTCGCAAGTACATTAGCGATGCAGTAATTGAGTGGACGATTGACTGTTATGCTATGCAGTACTGACGATGAGCCAAAGTGATGTGGACCAGTTCTAACCAGTTGAACCCCACGTGCGACCAAGAGTGTAGTTAAGTATATCTACTAGGGTCCAGAATCAAGTGACTATTTGGCAAGAAAAGAAAAGAGAATTCTCGTTAAGACTTTTTAACAAGGACGGTAAATGAGAGAACAACGCTGTGTAGAATTAAGACGTCGTGTCGTAATTAATCGTTGCTGTTAATTGTTAAACTTATTAAATCTTATTTCATTTTGTTAAGAACCTCTTTTTGTAGTAAATTGTATGCATATAGACCAAATGGGATTGGATGGGGGCTGTCTGAGCTAAACGAATGACGTAATGAATGCATATGAATCTAAGAGAGTTTTTAACGATTTCCAATCTAGCTAATGTACGCAAATTATCAGTTTCGTAAATCTGTGATCTAGACTACAAAGATGCATTTTTAATTTAGTCGAATGATGATTTGAGCAACCAGTCTGTTTAGGTTAAACGAAAGGGAATTAATTTAAATAGTAAATTAAAGTTCTATAATTTCCTAAGCAGGGTCTTTAAATAAATACTGGAAACGTAACAAGTGTGGCCTCGTCATGGGATTGATATGTATTAAATTGTAACATTTTTATATACATAGGGCGTATCATATCTTTAGGAAACGAACATCTGAGAATTGCCAATATTCTATTGATTCAGGATTGTTGAAATATTTATCTTGCTTTTGTTGTGACATGTGCATGTATTCTTTTGCAGAGTAGCGTGCATGTTTAGTTAATGTTGATATATTTAAGCGTAGTTAAATATGTCATGTTAGCTATTGATGATTTATTTAGTATTGTGTTACTGGATACTTCATTGTAAGAGGTCGACGTGTTATACCGCCAGCTAGGAGAGTTATCGGTAGTAACAGACTTCGGACTATTATATTTAGGGTGCTAAGTATAATGTGTAATGTTGTATGGTCGGAGCCGTGACATTACGGAAGCCTTGGAGACAACAGATTGTAGCCAAGCAGGTGAACGTGTAACCAACGCGTAATTTATTTCGGAAGGTGTTCTGAATAAATTCAATAATTTTTGTAAGGTCGTAGCCTAAAAGTTATTGTGGGATAAAGCGGAGTTTTATCGCCTACGGTTAGATACACAATCACGAGAGATATTTATTGTAGCCAGACGCGCTAAATAAATAAGATGGATCTCGAACAGACTATTGCGAGTCTGAGAGAGATAGGTTCATTGATCGGATACCGAACGGAAGATGAGTTAATGAACTTCGTGAGAACTGAACTAGACAGGGAAAAGAGGAGAGAGGAACACGAACGAGAGATGGAACGGATAGAGATAGAATATGATCACATTATGTCTTTGATACATCTAGGGATCAACTATCGGAAGAACAGTGTAGGGAGTTTACAACTCGTGGAGATTCTAAAACGCGAACAGAAGGTTGGCATATCACTAAGATACGAAAGTGAACAGCTACGTAATTTTGCCTTACTTGCACTCAATGAAAAGGAAATAGAACACAGGGAAGAAATTAGATCTTCAATAAGCTCACGAGTAAAACAGTTGTGTGATAAAGATTTCCGATTCAAAGGGGAAGGGGAGGCTGAAATGCGAGACCTAACGTTCGAAATTAGAAAGTTGAAGAAGGAGAGGCAAGTGCTTATGGAAAGGAAAGAAAGTCTAGAATTAGAATGGTTGTGGACAGAAATCGAAACAGAGTCTAAAATTGCTGGGGAAAGTGAGGGTATTGTTGACAAATTACGACAGGAAGGTCAGGCCGTGAACTTTGACTTGCCGAGGTCAAACACCGCGAGCGTGGAGACTGACACACAGAAATTAGTCGCACTACCAAGCACAGCAGACGAATTAGACAGTTTGATTGAAAACAAAAACAAATGTTTTGACGAAACCATTACAGTTCAACATGCTAACCAGTTTACAGAAACAGTTAGCGCACCAAAGCTTGATCTTGAAACAGAGACAAGAAAAGACACTGTTGTTAAGGACTTAATAACACGTGTAGAATTTGGACAAACACATACACCGCCGTGTATGTGTGACACCTTGGTTAACGGACTGAATGCGCATGATAAGATAGAGGCAGATTCTATCGGTTGTGTACCGTTAAGGTGTGATGAAACTTCTAGCAACACAGTGACTGATTTTTCTGACAGGACAAATATGCATGAGAAGATAGAAACGGATTCTATCAGTTGTGTATCGTCGAAGGGCAGTGACACATCGACTGAGTTTACTGACCGAACTGTTAGTTTAAGAGAGAATGTGCTCGCTACGAAGACTGACGTCGGTAGATCTCGATCTCCGATGATTGACGTGAGTCATGACGCAATTTTGGAACACAAGATTATTGCGTTATGCGAGGTTTCGAGTGCTAACACATTGATAGCCAGGGAAACAGAAGTATTTGATCCAGATGACAGCATAGGTAGCAATACAGACGGAGACAATGTGCCTATGATAAATTCATTTACTTCAGATGACATGACAGTTGTCAGAGCTGAGACAGAGTTCTTTTCCAAACGTGACATGGAAGAAGATATAGTCGAAAACTGTACAGGGACGGTCGACGATAACAATGCATGTGTACTGACGTGTATGCACGCAGTTGTCAGAGACATGGCAGAACTGTCTGCAGATAAATCACTTAATGGAATTAGTGACGTAGACAGAAGCCACGGTACATGGACTACCTTTATTGACTCACCTGTTGAGATAAAGGAATGTCATGAGTACGTACCAAAAACTGAGACAAGTGGAAGTAAGGAGGAGGGGGTTTCATTAACTGATATGTTCCTTGGTTCACTAATGATTAGTACGGAGTGTAATCCCAAATTGATCAAAGACACAGTACAAATGAGTGACAGAACTAGATCGATAGATAATGAAAACCGGAGTGACGGACTGATAACCAGAGTAGGTGGGGCATCAGGACTGTTACTGACATCAGATGCAGAAATTCATGATAGAGGAAACAGTGGGAGTGTAGCCTACAACACACATAGAGTAGACATAGCGATGTTATTCATTGTGACAGGTAACATTCACTGCCAGTTAGTGACGGAAACTGACAGAATTTCCATCATAGATTCTGACGATTTGATGAGGAGACACATTGAATTAACTAAGTCGGTGGAGACAGATTATGTTAGTTCAATAAACGGTATGGTCCAGGGGAGACAATCGATAACTCTTGGAGAGTTTAAAACAGAACCCTTGTTCATACAACCACAGGAGTCTGACTTGCTAGCGAGTGAGTCTGACCACACAGTGACTAGAAAATACTCCAGTGGAGAGTTAGACAATTCTAGAGTCACAAAAGAGACACAGACTTATGTTGTCAAGGAGAGAGACAAATTGACAGACATAACAGTCGAACACCTAGTTGTGAATGGGTTAAAACAGAAAACGACTAGTGGGATGAGGTATTTCACTTCAGTCTATGGTAAGATCAGGAGAACGGAACCTCCAGATTTAGGGGAGACGCTAATGTTGCAATTCAGGTACTTCAGAGAGACTGGTAGCCGTGACAGAGCACATTTGCGAACCTATGACGTTAGACTTGATGCGAAATGGACCCATAGTAGATCTGACGCCATTCCGACAAAAGACGTTGAGTGCATGCGAACTAGAGACGTTCAATGTGTACACAATGACGTAACTACAAATGCACGAAACACCAAGAGAGCAAATTTCCATTTGCGTGAGCTCAGTGACAAGGCTAAAGGCGATAGGTTAGAAATTCTGACATCGCAGAGTCAAGGCCACAATGACACTGACATGATACCGAACGTATCGAGAAGTTTGAAACTGTTAGATGGGGTAGAGACCAGTCATACAGAAACTGACACTACCAAAAACATTTTAAACTTGACAAGTACTTTGGGGAGTTTTGAAAGAGATAAAACACTTCAAGGACGTACTTACCGGATGAGAAATGGAAAGTCTAAACTTGACATGCAATATATTGCACCTCACAGTGACATTCTGACGAACAGAGTAAGAAAGAAAGAATACGGTTGTCATGCCATAGACATGTTGACACACATGGGCGACGACGTGTATTGGGGTTGGGATAGAACTACGAAGATTGCGCAGCAGTAGAAATAATGATTTGATACCTTCTTTGAATTTTCATTATCTTCTTGTTGTACCGTAGTTGGTGGTTGTTATTGTAAATATGTTGGACATTTCATAAAAACTTGGGACAAGCTATAACACTGATTGAATTGTGTTAGTGTTGTAACTCTGAATATGACAGGTGGACTGATAGATAGTTCATTAGAGTTGGTAATTCACAAACTCTGATATTTGGTTGATACAGGAAATCAATATCTGGAACTTTTCATAGCCTGCATATTGATAGTGTTGTTCATTGGAAGTCATTTTTTTGATCACACTATTGTTGGATACGTATTCAGTGGAATTGGTTGATGTTGGATTTCTATTCTGAATAATCTGGTTAGATCAAACTAGGTTGTGTGTGAACTATTGATTATTGGGACAGATAGTGAGAATTTCAGAACATGTTATTCCATTGGATGGATGTCTATTCAATTAGACTGAACGTTCTTCTTAAATCATTTTATTTGATTTTCTTAAATCATTTTTCTTTGATTTCTTGAGGAGAGGAATATTGTATGAGTGTGTCGTTAATCTAGAGTTGATTTTTCCGTCACGTTACATTATTTCTGGTTATGTTGAAATTTTTTAATTGTAAATTTTTTCTTCATTTTGCACTTCTACATTTTATAACACATAATTTGTAGGAGGCATTTATCTTTTGGTAAGATAAACGCCTCAAAAGCAAGGGGGTGTGACGATGTGTGACAAATTCTGTGTCATGGCCTCGTGACCCAATTGCTTGTTTTCAAAATTAAAATTTTGAACGGACCTTTGTTGAAATTCACCCGTGATACATCAGTATCGCTAGCAAGGTCAGATTGTTGCATAACTTTAGGCCAGTGTCCAGCACCTTCGAGATCAAACATACCACGTGAGCGGTCACGTGATGCGTTCAATACAGTTTCATAAATACGATCATAACGCGCCAAATCCCTCACTCACTTCCAGACCGGCAGACACACCAGGCAGCTTTAACATTAGCTCCGTCCCGCCGCCATACCAGAGTCGTAAGAGAGTCGAAGATGAACCCGCGCTAGAGCAGTAAAATCTACTTTTAAGAGGTAACAATAACACGTCTACTTCTTACAGTATCTATTGCATTTATTGATTGTATTTTGTAATTGAATTGATGTATGTATTTTGTGCAGCTTAGCGCTATTTTAGCCAAAGCACGTGTTTCGATGTAAAGGGACAAATCTAAAAGTTATTGTATATAAATTATTGTAACCTTTTCTTATCTTTAATTTATATAAATCGTAAATTCACTAGTGCCGCCAGTATGTCTGTGCACGTGGTGAATTCTTCTTTGTAATTCAAATTGTTCTTGCATATAATTTTTCGTGTAAAATTGTAAAGCACTCATGCTTCATTTTGAATTAATCCTTTGTGTGAATTCCAATTTTTAATGCTGTAAATATTTGGGAATTCATACGTTCGTGTAACGTTATATGTAACACACACGTGAACCACAATGTATATTTAAATATAACTATATTTGAATTGTAAACGACACGATAGTCGAAGATTCTAAATTCAGAACCTTAAACAAAGAAACATGTGCTTGGGTTTTGCGAATATAGACGCAAATAGTTACAGAGCCCAAATCCTTTGTTTCAGCCGGGTTCTTCTTATGTTATCCTCTCTACCTTCGTACTTCTTGAGTCGTACACCGACTCGGGTGTCTTCATGACCCATACGTGAACTATGCAGAAGTACCTCGTGTTAACTACGGTTAACGAGTCGTCGCAAGTACATTAGCGATGCAGTAATTGAGTGGACGATTGACTGTTATGCTATGCAGTACTGACGATGAGCCAAAGTGATGTGGACCAGTTCTAACCAGTTGAACCCCACGTGCGACCAAGAGTGTAGTTAAGTATATCTACTAGGGTCCAGAATCAAGTGACTATTTGGCAAGAAAAGAAAAGAGAATTCTCGTTAAGACTTTTTAACAAGGACGGTAAATGAGAGAACAACGCTGTGTAGAATTAAGACGTCGTGTCGTAATTAATCGTTGCTGTTAATTGTTAAACTTATTAAATCTTATTTCATTTTGTTAAGAACCTCTTTTTGTAGTAAATTGTATGCATATAGACCAAATGGGATTGGATGGGGGCTGTCTGAGCTAAACGAATGACGTAATGAATGCATATGAATCTAAGAGAGTTTTTAACGATTTCCAATCTAGCTAATGTACGCAAATTATCAGTTTCGTAAATCTGTGATCTAGACTACAAAGATGCATTTTTAATTTAGTCGAATGATGATTTGAGCAACCAGTCTGTTTAGGTTAAACGAAAGGGAATTAATTTAAATAGTAAATTAAAGTTCTATAATTTCCTAAGCAGGGTCTTTAAATAAATACTGGAAACGTAACACAACTTATGGGCGAGTCTTAACAACTTTTCTAACTTTGTTCTGTCATTAAGATTTCTGTCTCTAAACTTCTCTTTATTCTCACGCAAAATCATTTCTGTCTTAGGTTCACTACTTTCTGTCTTAGGTTCATTACTTTCTGTCTTAGGTCCACTACTTTCTGTCTTAGGTTCATTACTTTCTGTCTTAGGTTTACTACTTTCTTTGCAGTACTTGGAGTGGCTGTCAGCGTTTGTACTGGCTGTGTTATGCGTGTCTGTTGGTTGAACCGCATCATTACATTTTACTGACACTGTATCAGTCTGAGTACACGCTCTCTGTTTGCTAACTAAGTCAGTGCTTTGAACTTTCACAGCGTCACTGATTTCTAAAGTAACAATCTCTAACTGCCTTATAATTTTACTGCCTTTCTCAACTCTCTTAACAGCCTTAGTTCTGCCTTTCTTTCCATGTTTAGTTTGGGGACTGTGACTGGCTCATTTATCAGATTTTCACCCTATCAACTTCCATCCATAACCAGCCTAAGTCTAAATCCGCCATCTCTTCTTCCTTCACTCTATCCTTTTCTAATCTTCTCCGGTCTAAGTTATCCTTCTCTCATTCTCTTCTAGTTCTATTTTTTCTAGGCTGTTCAATTTTTAAAGTTCGGGCCCGCATTTCAGAAGGGTCTATCTCCATTTCATTTTCTAGAACCTTTAAGAATTCGGGATCTCTAGCGGATTGCCTCTTTTCGTTTAGCTTTGCTATCCATTCTATGCTAGACTTTATTTGTCTTTCAGCCCATTCTATGTCACTGGCTATTCCTTCTTTTCCTCTCCTCAAATGATCTATTACTTCTATACTCATATATCTATTGATCCCCTCCCCTCTACATCTATAGACTTCAGCCTCTCTCCTCCATTCTTTCCGTAACTAAAATAGCATATGTTCGATTTCTAACTTGCATGACATTTTAAAAGAACCTTCTTCTACGCAAAACGATAAGTAAGAGCTGCTTTTACAAAAATTAACACTCTCACACAATACAAATCGAAATCACTCTCTCACGTTTAAAGGTTCAGAAAAAAGTTTTGTTTCTTTGAGCGTAAGTTTCCTAGTAGCGATGTGATGCAATATACACTACGTCACTTGCAGCGTACAAAATAGATCAATACCCTTCTTAACGTGCCTATAATTCACTGAACCAAGTGTTAGCTTATAGAGCACCACGTTACACTGGGCTAATGTTAAAATACTCTATTTCCTCCTAGAAGTATAAACATTAATCTCCTCATATAATGCCCAACACAATTTATCTACTCCTTCAGTATATAACAAAACGATACACTAAGCATCACATCAACAGCCCAGAAAAAATATACTCTGTTACTCAGAATCAGATCAATTTACAGGCAAGCAAGTCATGAAAGCATCAATCAGATAAGATCACACAGCATATCATAAAAGCAATCATAAAAGCATGTATCAAAACAAAAAAGTCATGAAAGAATAAATCCTGAAAGCGAATAAGAAAAATAATCATAAAACACATCAAAATTATTTCAATATAAACATTTCTTAATTATTTGTCTAGGATTGCGTTAACGTATTTCTGGCTCTAAAAAAGATGTTTTATCTTTTATCTCCCGCTATTTCTAGGTCCCGCTATGAATTTTGACTACTCATAGAAATATTTCATACCCGGATGACTGCCCTCAACTTGTTGGTACCCCGCTACTTGACGTCACGAAACACACAACAGTCTTTGAAGTTGTCACTTCGTTGGCTCGTGTACAGCCCCCAGAGTTTCAAACCTCACATTTAAATGATAAACAGGACGGACTAACAAACACATTGACAACGGACAGACAGACAGACCGACGCGATGATAGACGCGATGGATACAATAAATGAATTCTACACGAAATGAAAAGAACAAGAATTGACACAAAGCCAATTAACATTAAATAAAATATTTATAAAAAAGAAATAAATGAAAATAACAATATAAAGCAATTACAATTACATTGAGCACCCTCCCTCTCCTCCCCCCTCTCCAAACGCGAAAACGGCGGAAGGCGGAAGCATCCCATACATTCAAGCAATGAGCACCAAGCTCAAAATCTATATAAGAGAAATTATCTCCCCCTAACTAACTCTTAGTCTATCTCTAGGTTTCACTTCCAAGTTCGACCAAGTTCGCGATTTCCCTACAGAGTTAATATATATGGTTTGCACACTCCTGGACAAAGTACTTGGTTACTTAACTGGGAGGAGAGTTAATATATATGGTTTGCACACTCCTGGCCAAAGTACTTGGTTACTTAACTGGGAGGAGAGTTAATATATATGGTTTGCACACTCCTGGACAAAGTACTTCGTTACTTAACTGGGAGCAGCTGAATAGTGCAAGAAGAGTCTCAGGTTGATTTCTCTTCTCAAAAGGTAAACATGCCCACCAACACTTTTAGCTTGTTTTGAAAACAGAGAACCAAATAGTTTAACGGATTTGATGAAAGTAGCTGACAGGTATGACGAAATATACAGGACGTGTGATAGATAATCTGACAGCTAGGTATTATTATGAGCCAATGCCAGATAATGAACAAGTGATGCCTAAATAACCGAGTGACAGACCAGTTAATGAACAAATGATGCCTAAATAACTAAGTGACAGGCCATTTAATGAACATGTGATGTCTAAATGACAGAGTGATAAGCCAGTTAATGAACATGTGATGTCTAAATGACAGAGTGATACGCCAGTTAATGAACATGTGATGTCTAAATGACAGAGTGATAAGCCAGTTAATAAACCTAAAACAGTATCCTCTTTTGCACCTCCTCCATTTACCAAGATTGAAGATAGATCAGAGGACCCACATCTCACCCCAACGGTTAAGACAAAGTGTTTAGAATGAACCAGTAGTGTGATTTAGCTGTGGCAAACTTGGCAAAATTAAATGTTATTGCCCAGGTAACATAAACGTCATAGAACCAAGTGGTGCACCTCATTTTAATATGTACATAAATGGACATTGTGTTCCAGTCCTCTGTAACAGTGGTTGCGGAATTGGGTTAGTAGTGCACCATAGCCAAGTGAAAGTATGTGACGTCACTAGACATTGTCAAGCTATCACTCTAGCCAATGGTGTAAAGGGTAAAGTACTCCGTGTGATGATAGACAGTTTCAACCTATCACTCTAGCCAATGGTGTAAAGGATAAAGTACTCAGTGTGATGATAGACAGTTTCAACCTATCACTCTAACCAATTGTGTAAAGTACTCCATGTGATGATAGACATAGATAGCAAGTATGTAATGTGTTGAGTGTTCTGACGTGCGATGTGAATATGTTCTCAATGGTGAGGACACCCACATACACTTGACAGTTTGTGAGTACTCACAACAGACAAGCTGATAATTAGAGCAAGTGTGAAAGTATGCCACGTGAACCAGGAATAGTCAGTAGTAAGTGTGAAGGTATGCCAGGTGAACCAGGAATAGTCAGTAGTAAGTGTGAAGGTATGCCAGGTGAACCAAGAATAGTCAGTAGTAAGTGTGAAGGTATGCCAGGTGAACCAGGAATAGTCAGTAGTAAGTGTGAAGGTATGCCAGGTGAACCAGGAATAGTCAGTAGTAAGTGTGAAGGTATGCCAGGTGAACCAGGAATAGTCAGTAGTAAGTGTGAAGGTGATGCACCGAGAATATTGGCTGAAACTGTCATTGGTGGGGCATGTTGCCAGGAAGTCACACAAGTCTCAGATATGGCAGGAAGGATAATGGATTCTGACTATCAGAGTGTGGCTGGACCTGAGTGAGAAAAGGCCCTGTTGACCGATGATTATTTAGAAAAATATCGATTTAAGACCAAATTCTCAGGATCGTATGCGTCTAAATCTTCTGGGAAAGCTATTGAGTTTCGCTTAAAGAATGTTTTTCTTTGCGTTATACTATCCTGAATCCAATGCCACTGGTTAGGACTGTTTTAACAGTATTATATGTCCATGGGCCACTGGTCAGGGGCCATCCTAACAGCATTATATGTCCATGGGCCACAGGTCAGGGCCATCTTAACAGCATCATATGTCCATGGGTCACTGATTAGGGCCATCTTCACAGCATTATATGTCCATGGGCCACTGATCAGGGCCGTCAGATCAGTATTATATGTCCATGGGACACGGGTCAGGGCCGTCTGAACAGTAGTATATGTCCATGGGCCAGTGGTCAGGGCCGTCTTAACAGTATCAGTATTTTATGTCCACGGGACACTGGTCAGGGCAGTCTGAACAGTATTATATGTCCACGTCAAAGCAGTACACAACTACTCACAGGAATAAAAATGTATTTATTTATTTATGCTCGTGAGGCCAGGGGCAACAGCACACATGCCCATGGGTTAATGATCATGACATATTTTCGCTGACAGAAATCTTATGAAAAGTTCCACCTCCCACCCTCTAGCTAACAATGACTAATTACATTTATATTGTAGTGTTTAGGTCAATCCTTAGATACCAATGACTAATTACATATTGTAGTGATTTGGTCAATCCCTAGTTAACAATGACTAATTACTTATTGATTATAGTGTATCAGTCAACCTCTAGTAACTAACTAATAAATACCTAAAGAGTGTAGTGTTTCAGTCAACCTCTAGTTGCTAATGACTAATATGGACGGATACATGTCACGTGGTTTCAAATTTAATGGACAGATCTTAGTCGCTGTCCTGCAACCCCCTTTTCTGTAATATGTACGTAGATCTTTAACAACGAGCAATGTACAAACCCAGAAATTGATAACTGAACCAAGTGAACCCGAGAAGGAAATGCAACGTGACCCACTTAAGCCAACGCACTGCCAGTAGAAATCGGGAAACTGTAAACCAGCAATTTGTTTCTCTACCGCGCATGCGTGAGCACCACCAGCACTCAGAAATGTATTTTTTTTTTTAATAACAAGTGCCATGTTCTGTTTCTAAGGAGTAAATGTATTTTTTTAATAACAAGTGCCATGTTCTGTTTCTAAGGAGTAAATGTATTTTTTTTTAATAACAAGTGCCATGTTCTGTTTCTAAGGAGTAAATGTATTTTTTTTTAATAACAAGTGCCATGTTCTGTTTCTAAGGAGTAAATGTATTTTTTTTAATAACAAGTGCCATGTTCTGTTTCTAAGGAGTAAATGTATTTTTTTTTAATAACAAGTGCCATGTTCTGTTTCTAAGGAGTAAATGTATTTTTTTTAATAACAAGTGCCATGTTCTGTTTCTAAGGAGTAAATGTATTTTTTTAATAACAAGTGCCATGTTCTGTTTCTAAGGAGTAAATGTATTTTTTTTTAATAACAAGTGCCATGTTCTGTTTCTAAGGAGTAAATGTATTTTTTTTTAATAACAAGTGCCATGTTCTGTTTCTAAGGAGTAAATGTATTTTTTTTAATAACAAGTGCCATGTTCTGTTTCTAAGGAGTAAATGTATTTTTTTTTAATAACAAGTGCCATGTTCTGTTTCTAAGGAGTAAATGTATTTTTTTAATAACAAGTGCCATGTTCTGTTTCTAAGGAGTAAATGTATTTTTTTTAATAACAAGTGCCATGTTCTGTTTCTAAGGAGTAAATGTATTTTTTTTAATAACAAGTGCCATGTTCTGTTTCTAAGGAGTAAATGTATTTTTTTTAATAACAAGTGCCATGTTCTGTTTCTAAGGAGTAAATGTATTTTTTTTAATAACAAGTGCCATGTTCTGTTTCTAAGGAGTAAATGTATTTTTTTTTTAATAACAAGTGCCATGTTCTGTTTCTAAGGAGTAAATGTATTTTTTTTAATAACAAGTGCCATGTTCTGTTTCTAAGGAGTAAATGTATTTTTTTTAATAACAAGTGCCATGTTCTGTTTCTAAGGAGTAAATGTATTTTTTTTTAATAACAAGTGCCATGTTCTGTTTCTAAGGAGTAAATGTATTTTTTTTAATAACAAGTGCCATGTTCTGTTTCTAAGGAGTAAATGTCAATAAAAGCACACATATATCGTGCGAGTTGTGACGAAAGGAATAAGATGTTGATGAAATTAAAATAGGTTTTCAGAAGTTAAATGACACAAAGAAACAGTAATATTCTTGCTTAATGCCTGACATAAACAATCCAAGTATTAAAAGACCTTTTTTTTTTCCAGTGCGAGACTAAACTCTAATAGTTAGGAAAGGGAAATACTTTACTAGTCATTATTCTGGAGTTAATCATTCTTCATATATTGTAAACAAACTCTAGTATTTCACTGCTAAAGTACTTTACTAGTCATTATTCTGGAGTTAATCATTCTTCATATATTGTAAAAAATATGTAGTATTTCACTGCTAAAGTACTTTAGTAGATTTCTGAATTAAGTTATTATTGCGTTTAGTACTAATGTAGTTTTAAGAATGTGCCTATGTGATAGAGATATTTGACTCTACAAGGACAGAGAAAGGTGTCCATATGATACAGCTGTTTGACTTTACAAGAACAACAAAGGTGTCCATGTGATACAGCTGTTTGACTTTACAAGAACAGAGAAGGCAAGTTACAGGTGAAAGACTAGGAAGAATGATACATAATCGAGGCCCTGACATTTCTAGATGCTTATGAGTGTGGATGTTGTGTGTGTGTGTGTGTGTGTGTGTGTGTGTGTGTGTGTGTGTGTGTGTGTGTGTGTGTGTGTGTGTGTGTGTGTGTGTGTGTGTGTGTGTGTGTGTGTGTGTGTGTAAAATGAATATTATTAAATGAATACAAGAAAGTTCCCATAGAGTAAATTAAAACAACAAGGAACAAAACAATTCTCCTTATCTAGATGCGTGACGTTATTTGACGACATATTCCAGTATTCATTATTTTCTTTTTTGACGACAAACATTTCATTAGCACAGGCGTCCAAATAGAAGCCAGAAACTGTTTCCAGCGGGTTTCTGATTGTGATCTCACAGGGATAATTTACGTGGTAAGTGCTAAAGGAATGACAACACATAGGGATAAATAAGGTTCTACGCACTTAAGGAACGCCTACACACAGAGATACGTAAGGTTTTAAATACTTAAGTAACGTCTACACACAGGTATAATTTACGTTGTAAGTGCTTAAAGAACACATGCACAAAAGTATAATTCATGTTGTAAGTGCTAAAGGAACGCCTACATGCAGGGATAATTAAGGTTCTAAATACTTAAGTAACGTCTACACACAAGTATAATTAATGTTGTAAATGCTTAAGGAACGACTACACTAATGGATTATTTACGTTGTAAGTGATTGAGGAACGTTTACACACGGGAATAATTAAAGTTTTAAGTGCTTAAGTAAGGCCTACACACAGGGATAATTAAGGTATTAAATACTTAAGGAAGTCTACACACATGGATATTTAAGGTTTAATATAATTAAGGAACGCATACACACATGGATAGTTGAGGAACAGCTACACACCGAGATAAGTAAGGACTAAATACTTAAGGTACTCCTTCACACTTCCTGGGTTAAGCAAAAATGTAAGTGTACATTAATAAACATTTTCATCCACTTAAGGTGATACTCTTATCGGTGCTGAGATAAGACCATATTACGATGTTAACGTTGTTGGCTACTGATTGCGAATACAGAACTCAACGGTAGCGTAATTTCTGAAAGGCTTGTAATTTATTTTTAGTATTAAATCTTTTGATGACGTCCTTTGTAAAACTTATCTATTTATAAATCACGTTGCAAGTATTAAATCTTTTGATGACGTCCTTGGTAAAACTTATTTATTTATAGTTCACGTTGTTAGTAATAAATCTTTTGATGACGTCCTTTGTAAAACTTATCTATTTATAGTTCACGTTGTTAGTAATAAATCTTTTGATGACGTCCTTGGTAAAACTTATCTATTTATAGTTCACGTTGTTAATATTAAATCATTTATGTCTTAGGAATGACCTCCAAGGTATCTGTATTTGACCTAACTCTGCAATGTTTGGAAAGAGAAACGTATTTAGATTGATTGAACTCTCCGATAACTGACGGTTGGTGGCGCTGTTATTAGACAAAAGTTAGTGTACGTCACCTTTACGTCACCAACAACGGAGACAACGACAACAACAACAACAACAACAACAAGAGAATGCCAGCCCACGCCACAACCAACACCAGAAGAGGGCAAAAAAAAGAAAAGACGGGGCCCACCACCACATATTAGGAGGCAACAACAGCGCCCTCAACAACAACAACAACAACAACCGCAACATCAACGCTGACACCAACATCAACGACAACAACAATAACAAGAATGGCCATACTACGAGCAGAGCAACTTTACCCCTCTTGGGGATTCTTTAACCATCCAATGGCAGATATGATTCAACTGTTGCTCGGCAATTTGTACTGGCCACAAGCGCCCGCTTTTAGACATCCCAACGGACACAGGGGACAGCCATGGCAGCAACAGCAACATCGACAACGCCACCAGTGAAGAGGTCGGGAGGTTGAACAAACCGGGCGCATGTACACACTGGGTATAGATTTGGTGTGTTACTAGCCTGGGCTCTGTGAGACACCCCTCTCCTCACCATAACATCAGGAATAACTACAACAACACAACGCCAACGCCAGGAACAACAACATCAATTCCAACCCACCGATTACCGAGTTTGGAGCCCGCCTTCGCCGGCCAGACATGTTTTAGTAACGGACGCACGCAGCAGAAAGGCCCCCTACATTAAGAATTAATAGATATTCAATTCTGTTATAAGACATATTTAACTGTGCGTCAGAGTTGTAAATAATTATTTAAGTATAATGCAAATGTTACTGTACGTCATACTTATAAATAGATATTTAATTATAATGCAAATGTTACTGTACGTCATAGTTATAAATAGATATTTAAGTATAATGCAAATGTTACTGTACGTCATAGTTATAAATAGATATTTAATTCTATATCGAAACAGGTATTCCAGTGCTTGTGCGACTTCAAGTTTAGGGGAGAAGGAACAGTTGAAGACAGACAGTTTGGAGAAGGAAAAGTTGAAGACAGACAGTTTGGAGAAGGAAAAGTTGAAGACAGACAGTTTGGAGAAGGAAACGTTGAAGACAGAGAGTTTGCAGAAGGAAACGTTGAAGACAGACAGTTTGGAGAAGGAAAAGTTGAAAGACAGACAGTTTGGAGAAGGGAAAGTTGAAGACAGACAGTTAGGAGAAGGGAAAATTGAAGACAGACAGTTTGGAGAAGGGAAAGTTGAAGACAGACAGTTAGGAGAAGGGAAAGTTGAAGACAGACAGTTAGGAGAAGGGAAAGTTGAAGACAGACAGTTTGGAGAAGGAAAAGTTGAAGACAGACAGTTAGGAGAAGGAATGTGATAGACAGACAGTTTGGAGAAGGGAAAGTTGAAGACAGACAGTTTGGAGAAAGAAAAGTTGAAGACAGTTTGGAGAAGGGAAAGTTGAAGACAGACAGTTAGGAGAAGGAATGTGATAGACAGACAGTTTGGAGAAGGGAAAGTTGAGGACAGACAGTTTGGAGAAGGAATGTGATAGGCAGACAGTTTGGAGAAGGGAAAGTTGAAGACACTTTAAAGAAGTTAAAGCTAGAAGACAGATAGTTTGGAGAAGACAGATAGTTTAATAGTTTGGAGAAACGTGACCGAATATAAGGGAATGCCCTGGGTTTTACAGGTCAATATTTAAAAAAACATAACCCTGTGTGAGTCAAGGTCAAGGAACAACGTGTACTTGCATGATAAACTGAGAAGGAAAATATATAGATTTTAAATATTTTGCTTTTTAAATATAATGTATGTATCACTAATATATTCAACGTGGTATGTAGGAAATACGATTAATAATACTAAATGAACGCTGTTTTATTACTTGCTGATTTTTGCCCTTTGTAGGAAATACGATTAATAATACTAAATGAACGCTGTTTTATTACTTGCTGATTTTTGCCCTTTGTAGGAAATACGATTAATAATACTAAATGAACGCTGTTTTATTACTTGCTGATTTTTTTCCCTTTGTGGTAAATACGATTAATAATACTGAATGAACGCTATTATATCCCTTGCTGATTGTTGCCCTTTGTAGGAAATATGATTAACAATACTGAATAATTGCTGTTTTATCCCTTGTTGATTGTTGCCCTTTGTTTTCGATTTATGTTTTATAGCGCCAAAATGCTAAAGTAGCTACTTAAAACTGGGTGTTCCAATAGCCGACAAACTTTTTTCCAATGTATTTACATTAGATAATTTAATAATCTTGACACGCCAACCTATAACATTTCGGATATAATTCCACAGACGTGAGTAAATGAAATAACGAGTCGTGTTGTCTTCATGTTGTCTTAGTGTTGTTAATGACATAGTACGTAATGATCTATCTTAGTATTAAGACAAATCTTCAAGTAATGTCGGTACGATATACTGTAAATAAACTGTTGTGTTCCAATGTGGATAAAGGTCTAGGTACGAGTGTAGCCTGGACAGAAACGAACACTGCGTTAGGATCACAAGGTATCCAAAAGTGGATTGAAATTCTTTCTGAGAAAAGTTTTGTGCACTCAGTCCAATCATCTCGCGCGTACATTTCGAGCAAAAAAAAAAGTATATCATTTCCCACAGATATGTAAACATAAACTTCGAGCAAAAATAGATCATTTCCCCACACAGACAGACACGTAAACTTCGGGCACAAAATAGATCATTCCTCCTGACAGACAGACACGTAAATAATGTCCTTCGTCAATTGTGAGTGTTTAACTCATTATACTAACGGACTTAATCGTAACACGTGATTTTAGAAAAGTAAATGATGTCTTTCCTTATTGTGAGTGTTTAACTCCTTATACTAACGGACTTAAAACAATCGTAACACGTGATTTTAGAAAAATAAAATGATGTCTTTCCCTAATGTGAATGTTTTAGATAGTACACTAATAGCTTTGAAACATTGTGATTGTTTCGGATAGTACACTAATGAAAGTGTTTAATACAATGAAAGTGATTAATACAATAAACGTTTTTAATACAATAAGAGTGTTTAATACAATGAGAGTGATTAATACAATGAAAGTATTTTTTAATAAAATAATTTTTTAAAAAAATAATCAAAGATTTAATGCAATGAATGTGTTTAATACAATGAGATTGTTTATCACAATGAGTGTTTGAAGGAATTCAAACATATTAAAATATGCAGATTTTCCATTTAGAAGAATTCGAAGTAAATGAAAAGTATAGAATTTTCTCATTCAATATTGAGCTATGTTGCATTGGTCACTTGTATAAATCGCCGGCTATATAGATAAAACGCCAGCTATGTTGCAATGGTCTCTTGTCTAAATCGCCGGCTATATAGATAAAACGCGTGTTATGCTGCATTGGTCTCTTGTCTAAATCGCCGGCTATATAGATAAAACGCGTGTTATGCTGCATTGGTCTCTTGTCTAAATCGCCGGCTATATAGATAAAACGCGTGCTATGTTGCAATGGTCTTTTGTATAAATCGCCGGCTATATAGTTAAAACGCGTGTTATGTTGCATTGGTCTCTTGTATAAATCGCTGCCTATAGAGATAGGTTTTCCATGTATTAATCGATTTATCATTTCTCTGTTTATTTATCATTTTTTATAATAACGGTAATTGTGTTGTCTGGACTAACTCTATTTTCCCACAATGTTTACACTTACAGTAGTTTGCGTTTGGAAACCTATACAATATTCTGAATGTTGTTCACTGTGGTCGGATTGATTTATGAGACTCTTTTAGAAGTTTTGGTCTGGAAGTCTATACAAACTTATAAATGCTGTTCACTGTGGTCAGTTTGATTTATTAGATACTTGTAGTAATTTGTGTTTTGAAGTCCATATTGTAGATGCTGTTCAGTGTGGTCAGAATGATTTATTAGACATTTGTACTAGTTTGGGTTTGGAAGTCTATATTGTAAATGCAGTTCACTGTGGTCGGATTGATTTATGAGACTCTTGTGGTAGTTTTGATTTGGAAGTCTATACAGTCTTATAACTGCAGTTCACTGATGTCAGATTGATTTATTAGACATTTGTATTAGTTTGGGTTTGGAAGTCTATACAGTCTTATAAATGCAGTTCACTATGGTCAGATTGATTTATTAGACTCCTGGCATTTGGAAAGCAGTAATGTGCAGAAACTATTGTTCCTTTACTATTATTGCATCAAAATGCTGCTTTAATTCATTTTTGTTCTTGTGTTCGTAAGTGTGTGTATTCATGAGTGCATGTTATTATGTGGGTACATATTAGTTCTACATAAACTCGAAAGTACTATATATAAATCTCAAGAAAACTGTATCATTTTCATCGACATATTCTTTCACATGAAAATTCTATTCATTTAATAAATCGGCACAAGGAAAACAATTTAATTGCCGGCTTCATGCACTGATGATATCTGCCTCACGCCCCCACAAGGCAGCACGGGTCTTTCTGGACAATATATCGGTGCCATTTTAAAGTAGACATATATTTTACAAATTATTTCTAGTTATGTCAGTAATGCATGTGCTCGTGAACGTATTTCCGGAAGTGTGTACCTGAAAGCCGTCCTGTGTGATTATTAGCAAGTGCATGTGTCTATATGCATACACTCGACACTCTTCAGTTTGGCGTCATTTAGACATTCTGATTTCATTTATGGGGAGCGCTTCCGGCCTAGAACGGTTCACGCTGGGAGTTGGGGGTTGGGGGCGTGTATTGTATAGCCAGGTATCCTAGGTGTGACTTCATTCAGCCAATACCGGAGCAAACGGTGTCCTGGTGGAATAAAATTGGTGTCCTACTGGATAGTGACTATTCCTAACAATTCTCCGACAGGTGAGGTTGTTTGTATCTTTTTTCAGCATGACGTAAATAAATGTAAGTGCAGTACCACTGTTTCTTACTTTTAAAGGGACGAGAGCACGATTCTTTTGTAATTTTCAAATGCCTTGCTTAATTGGTCACCTAACGTGTTCAGGGAAATTGACACGTTTCAAGACAGTTTAGTGTCGACCGCCTTACAAATGTTGACAGTATTTGTACGGCCACTTTACAATTGCTAGGAGTTTAATTGATGACCGCTTTACAAATGTTGACAGTATTTGTACGGCCACTTTACAATTGCTAGGAGTTTAATTGATGACCGCTTTACAAATGTTGACAGTATTTGTACGGCCACTTTACAATTGCTAGGAGTTTAATTGATGACCGCTTTACCAATGCTGACACTATTTGTACGGTCACTTTACAATTGCTAGGAGTTTAATTGATGACCGCTTTACCAATGCTGACAACAGTTCTCGTGACGACCACTTCAGATTTTATTACAAATTAATTGCAAATTAATTACAAATACAAACTTTTTTTAATGTTCGATTTTCAAATGCTAACAGTTTTAGTGACGACCGCTTTACAAATGCTAAGAATTAGAGTAATGACTCTTTACAAATGCTAACAGTTATAGTGATGACTCTTTACAAATGCTAACAGTTATAGTGATGACTCTTTACAAATGCTAACAGTTATAGTGATGACTCTTTACAAATGTTAACAGTCATAGTGATGACCCTTAACAAATGCTATATGTTATAGTGATGACTCTTTACAAATGCTAACAGTTATAGTGATGACTCTTTACCAATACTATAAATTATAGTGATGACCCTTAACAAATGCTATAAGTTATATTGATGACCCTTTACAAATGCTAACAGTTATAGTGATGACTCTTTACAATGCTAACAATTATAGTGATGACTCTTTACAAATACTGTAAGTTATAGTGATGATTCTTTACAAATAGTAACAGTTATAGTGATGACTCTTTACAAATGCTATAAGTTATAGTGATGATTCTTTACAAATGCTATAATTTATAGTGATGACCCTTTACAAATGCTAACAGTTATAGTGATGACTCTTTACAAATGCTATAATTTATAGTGATGACCCTTTACAAATGCTAACAGTTATAGTGATGACTCTTTACAAATGCTATAATTTATAGTGATGACCCTTTACAAATGCTAACAGAGTGATGACCCTTTACAAATGCTAACAGTTATAGTATGACTCTTTACAAATGCTATAAGTTATAGTGATGATTCTTTACAAATACTATAATTTATAGTGATGACCCTTTACAAATGCTAACAGTAATAGTGATGAATCTTTACAAATGCTAACAGTTATAGTGATGATTCTTTACAAATGCTATAATTTATAGTGATGACCCTTTACAAATCTAACAGTTATAGTGATGACCCTTTACAAATGCTAACAGTTATAGTGATGACCCTTTACAAATGCTAACAGAGTGATGACTCTTTACAAATGCTAACAGTTATAGTGATGACTCTTTACAAATGGTAACAGTTTTAGTGTCGACCGCTTTACAAATACTAACAGAGTGATGACTCTTTACAAATGCTAACAGTTATAGTGATGACCCTTTACAAATACTATCAATATTTTCAGACATTTCGATCATTCCGCTTCAGAAATGGTTTGATTAGATGATGTGATTAAGTAATACATTTCTCTCTCTCTCTGAGTTACATAACCTGGCAGACTATGTAGCAGACTACATCTTGTGAAGCACTACATAGGAAATCTACAAATATTTATTTACAAAACATAAGTAGTATTACAGGTAGATATCTATAATTATTTATTCATAAATTGTCAGTATTAATACATGAGATATCCACAATTATATATTTAGAAAATTATCATTAGTAATACATGATAAATCTATAATTATTTACTAAAACTATTGTCATTTACAGAGAGTTCATTGCGGATCGTAAGTAATCCAAATATAACGGCTTGATTTTACAGCAACAACATCGAAATCAAAGAATTTCTGTCAGTTTGTACAATATAAATAAATTATAACTTTAAGAAATGTGTCACTTTGTACAATATAAATAAATTATAACGTTAAGAAATGTGTCACTTTATACAATATAAATATATTATAACTTTAAGAAATGTGTCACAGGGTAAATATAAATGTATTATAACTTTAAGAAATGTGTCACAGGGTAAATATAAATATATTATAACTTTAAGAAATGTGTCACAGGGTAAATATAAATGTATTATAACTTTAAGAAATGTGTCACAGGGTAAATATAAATATATTATAACTTTAAGAAATGTGTCACAGGGTAAATATAAATATATTATAACTTTAAGAAATGTGTCACAGGGTAAATATAAATGTATTATAACTTTAAGAAATGTGTCACAGGGTAAATATGAATATATTACAACTTAAAGAAATGTGTCACATTCTTCAATATAAATGTAGTATAACTTTAAGAAATGTTTCGTAATGTACAATATAAATATATTCTAACTTTATTAATGTGTCACAGCGTTTAATATAAATAAATATTCGTATTTTATCTTTAAGAAATGGAGTGGTTATTATATAACTTGCCACAAATCAATTAGATAGAAGTTGTGATTTACGATATGCGGATTGCGAATATATAGAAAGTTAGAATTTTGAAATTGAAACAAAATATAATTACTATAGGTAATGACCCGAATAGTTAGACATGTACAAGACGTTCAGATTCGTTTTGCTTTTCTAATTTGTTTAAATGTAAAGAGCAATTTGCTAAAAGTTGTGCCCCTTTAGCCTGTAGTTCCTTTAGCGTTTGCAAATTGCACCTATAGTCTTAACCACTGTCTTTAGTCACGCCTCGCTTGATTAGTTTTAAAGAGCGCCTTAACCACTGTCTTTAGTCACGCCTCGCTTGATTAGTTTTAAAGAGCGCCTTAACCACTGTCATTAGTCACGCCTCGCTTGATTAGTTTTAAAGAGCGCCTTAACCACTGTCTTTAGTCACGCCTCGCTTGATTAGTTTTAAAGAGCGCCTTAACCACTGTCTTTAGTCACGTCTCGCTTGATTAGTTTTAAAGAGCGCCTTAAACACTGTCCTTAGTCTCGCCTCGCTTGATTAGTTCTAAAGACTGAACTAAGTTAGGGCTCGCCTGATTAGTTCTAAAGAGCGTTTGGTAATAGAATTTAATATATGCTTGCATGAAATGTGCAGTACTCTGATTGTGAACTAGTATCATAAACAAAAACTGTTTCACAGCCGATGTAGTTTCTGTGATCATGCGAACGTAAAACGTAATTATTTCTATTTCATACTTCTGTCTTCAAACTTGTAGTTTGTGTATTTCATGTCATGGATTTGGATTCTACAGAGGGCCAAAATTGTTTTCTACTTTATTTTCTACATATTCTTTGAATTTACCGATTTACAAAATTAAAGATATTTGAAACATAATTCAAAATGCATCGATATATATTTAAACCAAACCATATCTAATATTGTTTTAGGTGTAATTTACGAAAAGTAATAGAGAGCATTAAAGATAAATGGCCAGATTTAGTGGACAGTACTTCTGTATTGTAATTTACGAAAAGTAATAGAGAGCATTAAAGATAAATGTCCAGATTTAGTGGACAGTACTTAGGTATTTATTGTAATTTACGAAAAGTAATAGAGAGCATTAAAGATAAATGGCCAGATTTAGTGGACAGTACTTCAGTATTTATTGTAATTTACGAAAAGTAATTGAAACAGTTAATTCAGAAAGACCAAATTTAGTAACCAGTACTTCATCATGTATTTGTGATATTAATAGTTACAGTTAATTCCTAATGACCAGATTACTGTCCAGTACTTCATCATGTATTTGTGATATTAATAGTTACAGTTAATTCCTAATGACCAGATTACTGTCCAATACTTCATTATTATTCTGAGGTCTCTTTGTAGCCCGCACGTTTTCAGACATATCTAAGCCATCATAATAATTTATTCGCAGTCACCTTCAACCCACCACATTCACTTTATCCCTCCACCCACTCTTTCATCAGAAGTATGCACACGACAAGGATCAGCACTTGCACATGCACAAGTACAGAAACACCATTATTTACTAAAAATGACTGGCAATGACGTCATCACAACATATAACCTCACCCGTAATCACCAACACACAGCATTTTTTGGTAAACATATCTTTCAATGATGTCATCACAACACATATCCTCACCCGTAATCTCCAACGCACAATATTATTTTCTAAACATGGCTGACAATGACGTCATAAAATCACATATCATCACTCGTAATCTCCAATGTACAACATTACTAAGCGTGACAGACAATGACATCATAACAACACATAACCTCACCCATAATCTCAAACATACAGCAGTATTTAATAAACATGGCTGACAACACACAACGCGTTTTGCCCTCAAAGGATAACCAACTATAATTGCGTACAATACCACTACATACACGCACACACACTCACACCAACACACAGTGACGCACATACTTAGTCAAAAGGGAACAACCCACTGACAAAAAGGCACGATATATTAACAATGCACTTTCAGAACACCAGATACACAGACGATGACTACAACGGTAAAGACATTAACCCCCCCACCCTAACAACACTAGACACAAAGACAATAACACAGTGCAAAATTCATTAACAACACACCTTTACTACAGTAGATACAAAGATAATAACCACAAAGTAAAAGACATTACCCATTCACTTTCAAAACACTAGATATACATACAATAACCACAGTGGAAAAGCATTAACCACACAACTTCATAACATTAGACACACAGACACAATATCCAAAATGGAAGAGGCATTAACCACATAATTCCAACGGTCCTAAAAAAATGAAAATCGTAGCCAACTTACTACTAGTATTGTTCTTTCTTTTTAATGAAATCGTTTTGCTGACGTCACTGAAGTGATAGATTATAAAAGAGTTCTTGATGATTGATGACGTGCTTTTAAAATCAGTCTGAAAGAAGTGTGTTGTGTGTGTGTGTGTGTGTGAGAGAGAGAGAGAGAGAGAGAGAGAGAGAGAGAGAGAGAGAGAGAGACAGAGAGACAGAGACAGAGACAGAGACAGAGAGACAGAGAGAGAAGTTAAGGGGAAGAGAAAAAACTTTGAGGACTGAGCTAACGTGCGGCACTAGTAACATTTATGCTATTGGAAACACAGAACGTAAGGTCTCCAGTGTTACATTAGTTTTAATTTCCATGAATTTTGTCCAGTGTTACATTAGTTTTAATTTCCATGAATTTTGTTCAGTTTTACATTAGTTTTAATTTCCATGATTTCTGTCCAGTGGTACATTAGTTTTAATTTCCATGATTTCTGTCCAGTGTTACATTAGTTTTAATTTCCATGACTTTTGTCCAGTGTTACATTAGTTTTAATTTCCATGACTTTTGTCCAGTTTTACATTAGTTTTAATTTCCATGATTTCTGTTCAGTTTTACATTAGTTTTAATATCCATGACTTTTGTCCAGTTTTACATTAGTTTTAATTTCCAGAGTACAAGTCTACTTAAACTTTCCAGAAATTTGTTTTAGTGTTACATATGTATTTCTTTTCAGATGTTATGTTTTGTACTTTCTTTGTTTAGTGCTATATAATACGTTTTTTTGCAGATGTTACATTTGTTGTGTATTTTCAATTGTTTTTAGTTCTACATAATGTATGTATTTTTCCAGATGTTACATTTCAATACTTCGCTATTAGTACCTCATAATATACATATTTTATTTCACATATTATACTTATAACCCTTCATTTTCTTCTAATGCTACATTAAATATGCATTTATTTCCATATATTACATTTGTATACGTTCCATTGTATTTAGTGCTACACAATGTATGATTTTTTCTAGATGCTACTAATGCTACTAGTGTATACTTTATCTTTAATGCAATATATGCATTTCTTTGCAGACGTTATATTGGTATAATGTCCCTTGTATTTAGTGTTACAAAATAAAGGTATTTCTTTCCAGACGTTATATTGGTATAATGCCCCTTGTATTTAGTGTTACAAAATAAAGGTATTTCTTTCCAGACGTTATATTGGTATAATGCCCCTTGTATTTAGTGTTACAAAATAAATGTATTTCTTTCCGTATCCCACATCCCGATTCGTATCTACTGCTGTCGTGAATAAGGTCGTCAAAAGTGCTTGCTTGCTACTAGACTTTCTTATACACCTCGCGCATCTAGATTTTTTATTTCGTTAATTAAAAAATATATTATATATAATGATGTAAGGTCGAGCGAAGTTTTACGTCATAGACTGATACTCTTCCAGGCCAACTTTAATCATACACGTCACAAATTAAATTACTATGCTTTATGTCCTTGAATGCATTTCATAACTACTATCTAATCCATAGATTGATATTTAAATTGAACACTTTAATGAACATTTGCCTGTTTTAGCTGTGGCAAAATGCAAACATGATTGATCAGTGAACAATATAATGTATTTGCAAAGGGGCTCACAACTCACATTTCAAATATATCCGCCTATATTTCATCACTTTATGCAGTTGAGGTGTTGAGTGTGTCTCGAAACAGAAGTCACTAGAGAAAGGATGGCTTGGAAATACAGGAATTTTCTTTTTATTAAACTAGTGGGTTACCATATGTCCAGGTCATGGAAATCAGTGACTATTGCCGCTAGTGTGACTATAACTACGCGTCGATAAACTACATATACTTTGTTACTTTTGTGACCATAACTAAGATTTGATACGTTATGAATTGTTACTATAACTAACCTTTGATAACTTACACATTTGGAAAAATGTGACTAAGCTTTGATAACTTACACATTTGGAAAATTGTGACTAAGCTTTGATAATTTACACATTTGAGCAAACGTAACTAAAACTACTCTTTGATGAGTTAAACATTATTACGGCTTTGACCATAACTGCTCTTTGAAAAGTTACACATTGTTACTCTTGTGACTTTAGCTGCTCTTTGATAAGTTACAAATTGTTACTCTTGTTACTATAACTAATCTTGTATAAGCTACAAATTTGACCTTTGTGGCAATAATTGACTTCGATAAGTCATACAATTTTATTTTAGTGATTAGAAGTGTTCAGTGATAAGTTACTCATCTTGTTGTTGTGACTATAACTGCTCTTCAATAAGTTACACAATTTACTGTTGTGACTAGAACTGCTCTTTAATAAGTTACACAATTTACTGTTGTGACTAGAACTTCTCTTTAATAATTTACACAATTTACTGTTGTGACTAGAACTGCTCTTTAATAAGTTACACAATTTACTGTTGTGACTATAAATACGCTTTAATGAATTACACATTGCTACTGTTGTGACTAGAACTAAAGTTTGATAAATTGCTATTTTTGTTTCTATAACTGGCTTCGACACGTTACAAATTGTTACTTTTCTGTCTATAAATATCTTCGACACGTTACAAAGTGTTACAAATTCTTACTGTTTTGGCTATAAATGGCTTCGTTGAGTTACACATGTTACTGTTGTGACTATAACTGGCTTCGACAAGTTACATATTGTTGACTATAACTGGCTTCGACAAGTAACACATTGTTACTGTTGTGACTATAACTGGCTTCAATATGTTACACATTGTTATTGTTGTGTCTAAAACTGCGTTTCGACATGTTGCATATTGCTACTGTTGTTACTTTAATTACACGTTGATAAGCTACATATTGTTAATGTTGTGACTATAACTGTGCTTTAATTAGTTTTACATTGCGGAATTAGTTGGTATTCATTATTCGCGTTATAGGAAAGTTACAATGTTAGTGATTTGTATGAATGTTACAAATAACATTTTCCACTAGGTGTTGGTCAATGCATTGGTGTTTCAAATACATTTCTCTCCAGGTTATGAATTTGTGAGTGATAGTGGTCCTGTTCATCTTGCTGTCACGATTGCATCAAAAATTGATTTGCTCTATTTCCAAGACTGATGATTGTGTCAAAAATTGGTGTGTTCTGTTCCCAAGGCTGTGGTAATTGTGTCAAAATGGATTTGGTCTGTTCTGAGTGCAGTGATGATTGTGTCAAAAATTGGATTTGCACTGTTTTCATGGATGTGATTGTGTCAAGATTGGATTTGTCCTGTTTTCGTGGATGTACTGATTGTGTCAGGATATGATTTGCCCTGTTTAGGTGGATGTATTGTTGTGTCAGGATAGAATTTGCCCCGGTTTCGTGGATGTACTAATTGTGCCAGGATTTGATTTGCCCTGTTTTCGTGGTGGATGTACTGAAGGTTGTGGTGATTTTTATGGTTTACTGTAACGACGTTGAAGACACTATGTTCTTCAGAATGTGATCATTATAAGACGTTAAAATTATTATGTTATCCAATCTGTGATCATTGCAAGACGTTAAAATTACTGTATTCTTCTCTTGTAACATGAGTACTCTTATAAAGAGGTCTTAAACAAGTGATCTTAAATACATTGACACATGATGTACATGTATATGCGATTGATAAGCAGTTATTGCACAAATACAAACTGTCAAGCGCTTATGTATATTTATGTTATGTTAGTGAATAATTTATGTGTATGAAGCAACATAATGCTTATGAGTTGGTACGGTAATACAATTTTTTACAATTTTTTACAATTCCCGTTTTAAGAAATGAGGTAAGATGTTTTTTTCCTGTAAAATGAACTGTAACATGCTTATGAATGAATAATAATTATTATCATCTTTCATAAATATCTTTTGGAAATATTGTCGTTTGAAAGTAAGGATAAATAAAATTTAATCATATTAAATACACACATATTTCTGATTATAAAATTACACACATCTCTCTTTCTGGTAAGACAATACATAGATTTGTTCTGCATTCATTATAAACACATATATAATGTCGTACCCCTCATAATATCCTCGTTTATTATTTCTTTTCAGGACAAATTTCTCAAAGGTTCAGTCGAAGCGAACAACAAACAATGAACGTCAGTAGAAACACTTCTAATGCGGAGGATGAAACAGGTCATTAAATGGGTCATCCCTTTTATTCAGAACATTTCTTTCTCTACCTTTCTTTCAACACTGACGCGCACATACACGCATTGCACTCGTACCACATCTATCTATCTGTCTATCTATCTATCTATCTATGTCTGCCTCTCTGTCTGCCTCTCTCTCTCTCTCTCTCTCTCTCTGTGTATGTATGTATCTATCTATCTATCTATCTATCTATCTATCTATCTATGTCTGTCAGTCTGTCTATCTGCCTGTCTGTCTGTCTATCTGTCTATCTATTGTCTATCTGTCCGTCTCTCTTACTGTCTGTCCACCCATCTATCTATCTATCTATCTATCTATCTATCTATCTATCTATCTATCTATCTATCTATCTATCTATCTATCTATCTATCTATCTATCTATCTATCTATCTATCTATCTATCTATCTATCTATCTATCTATCTATCTATGTCTGTCAGTATGTCTATCTGCCTGTCTGTCTGTCTATCTGTCTATCTATTGTCTATCTGTCCGTCTCTCTTACTGTCTGTCCACCCATCTATCTATCTATCTATCTATCTATCTATCTATCTATCTATCTATCTATCTATCTATCTATCTATCTATCTATCTATCTATCTATCTATCTATCCATCTATCTATATTTGGAAGTGTCGTGTACGTTAATGTTTATATGTAGGTCTTTATTTAAAAATGTGGGCACTTCTGGATCTTCCACAATAAAAACATTTCCAAGCGAATCGTTTATTTAGATCGTTTTCTTTGAATGCGAAACGTTTATTATACTGCTAATTTTAACGCTCTTGAAATACACGTATGTCGATTACAGATTATTTGAAAGTTAACAGTGAAATTATCGTTATGCATGTTTCAACATTTAGGCATTTAGGCACTTTTTGTGGTGATATTGTTAAATTTCAATTTTGGAAATAAACATCTGAGGTAAAGAATGTTCTAGGTATGCTGATGTAATCTATAACCGTTTTACTTGGATGAGTAGCTTTTATTATCTAATAAATTTAATAGAGCGTGACCAGCCAATGGGCTGAGATCACACTTTTACCACCTGGAGAGAAATCTATTTCCTAATCACTTGAATCTGGGGTAGCAATTAAGTCTGGTCATGAAAAACAGCCAATAGCTAAAGAGTGAGTTAACTGACTGAGAGAGAATGGATTTGTGCTATTAATATGTTATATTTGTTTTTCACATTCACATGTATTTTGTGAATAGTCTATTATTAATAGTAATTGCGAACTAAGATGATCGTATGTGGTACGCTAAACACTTGCCATTGTTCTAGTGAATACGAACATGAAAAAAGGATGTAATATTTATTATGATGTATTTGTTTATCAGGTTAATAAATACTGTTTCAGGAAACTGTAATTTGAGAAATGAATGTACGAAAGAAAAAAGTTAGAGGTGAATAAACTGGAAACGTAGCATTTATTACCTGCTTATAACTTACAAGGAAAAAGCAGTTTTTCTTGTTTTACCAGAATCTCCTGATTAACTGATTTATAAACTGCTACGACTGTGGCAGATGCAGGCAGTATCTACACGTGTGTGCAAGTGTATCATGGAATTTTTGGTACAAGGAAATATTGATATAAGTGTTGCTCTGATTGTGAGAGATAATACTGCAGAACACTCAAATTAGCCTCGAGAGAAATGCAGCCCATCATTGTTCTACAACATGCAAAAGAAAGGCATGGAACTGACAATTCCCTTGGGACAATAAGTGTGTGATTTTGTTATGAAAGCACGCAAAGACTGCTGAAAGACTATTGCGGCTTTGCCTAGACAAGGTTACGTACAAACTATTAATGCTATAATCTCATTACTTCATTTCCTTGTTCTGATTAGACATTACCCTGTGATTTACATTGATTGTTATTTGTTGAATAATGTGTTAGGAAATAAGACTGTATAAACTTTGAAACTACTTTAATGTGGTTTGTGGAAATATTGATGTCAAATAATATATTCATTGTATTTACTATATGTATATCTGATTGTTGATTTAATAATTTTTTAAAAATTTATTGACCTTCTAACACATGTTGATAATATTTTGTTGGAGAAGAAATTTGGTGAATGGAGAATCACTAAATATGGATTAAAGAAGGTTTTGTCTTCTCCTTCAGTAAGATTTCCTCCTACGGAAATATTGTGTGACTGTAAATGTTTGTCTTTAATTTTTCTGGAAGAGAGAAACGTTTACTACGCCCGCATATCTGCCAAGTGAGACGAGTGGTGTCTTCTGGGAAATTATTAATATCATAACTTAAGATTCTCGTCACTTGTAATTAGTTTAGGATGATTGTTAATAATACTCACAAACAATATCTAGTGAAGCATAGTGTCACTACTAATTATGTGTGTAATACATTTATAATAATGTAATATACCAGTTGCTTACTAGTTACATGCATAATACCTCTACAAAGTGCAGAAGTATGAAATGAGACTTCTGGTTTTGACATATGTGTCAATCAATGTCACATTTTTGATTCGGGTGATTCTGACGTTCACTAGACTGACTGTACTCGCTCAATATAGTCTGAGAACACAGATATACGATAGATCGATGTAGTGAAATAGAGATCACGATGATAGAATTTCATTAACATTACAGTTAAGGATAGACAAAGATAAGTTTAACTACAAAACAGATAACGAGAAAGAAACTGAATACAAGGGAATTTAATACAAGAGAATGGTCAGCAATATTAATAACAGAGCACCCTCTTCATACATCGTTCAGCATCAATTGACTATTGTTCTTTACCTGTGTGTGTATAATCATGTTTTAATCCATTAGAGTTCTTTAATAATGAGTATGTCTTTATGTGTCAATTCACTACACTTATTTACCAGTGTTCCTACATTCATGGGTGAATACACTACACTTATCTACCAGTGTTTCTACATTCATGTGTGAATTCACTACACGTATCTACCACCAGTGTTTCTACATTCATGGGAGATTCACTACACCTATTACAGTGTTTACATGCTTGAGTCATTTGACTACAGTTGTTTACATGCTTGAGTCATTTCACAACAGTTGTTTACATGCTTGAGTCATTTCACAGCAGTTGTTTACATGTGCTTTTTACATTCAAATGTCAAAAATTAAGTTTGCACAATTTAGTCATTATAAGTTTTAAAAACAACATATCTTAAAAAATGATTGTTGACAATATAGTCACTATCACATTGATAAAAGCACAACTTATCATTAACTACACCTGATTACAGTATAATCACTTTCACCTTACAAAACGACAACTTATCTTGATCATCATTTGATGTTACTATTCTCACTTTCACAATTAAGGACTAACTTATCTTGAAAACAATTTGATACCATTATAATCACTTCACATTAAATACAACTTATCTTGAACTACACTTGATTACAATGTAGTCATTAACAGAGCATAAAATTATGCATCACACATCATTATAAATTTGAAAATGTACTTTAATGATATCAGGAAAAATGTCAATCAAACAGCATAATGAATTAGTCTTAAATTTCAAAGTGAAATAATTTATTGTATATAACGTAATGAATTATTCTTAACTTACAAAGTGCAAACTTTATTGAATATTATGTGATGAATTAATTTTAACTTTACAAAGGATACAATTTATTGTACTGCACTGAAAGAATCAGACTTATCTTTCAAGGGGAAATAATTTATTGTATTGCACTGAAAGAATCAGTCAACATTTAAAGGGAAATAATTTATTATATATTACACAAATGCAATAGAGGTCCAGAGGAAATAGGCAGAAGGAATATTGACTGTTTGACCATCCATATCATACATTATTGTAAAGGAAAAAGGGGGGAGTAATCAGGAAAAAATATTTTTTATCCTTGATTATCTCTACTTGTCCATTGCGTGACATAACAGACGTTTGCAAGTGTCGTCTGCTAGCAAAATGACGTGTTAATGACGTGCACTGTCAGGAGTTTGTTTCCATATATACTGTCAGTGAGTCTGCTTATTTTGCTTACATACACTTTCAGCAAGTTTGCTAATTTAGTGTTTTCAACATTTTAATAAAAATAAGATTGATTAATTATTAATATTAGATGTTCAATAAATATGTTTACAATATGTAGAAAACGTGTTTAGTATATTCTAACAATTCTTATTACAAATTTAATTAGGAATTATATTTTAGGAGTATTGCACCTCAGAGTAATGCACATTGTTAGCGTTAGAAAGTAGGGATACACACATGAATTTTCTCTAAGATAGTGAGAACGTGATTATGCATAAAAAGACTATCTGTAGCTATTTTACTCAAGTGTGCATCAGGTCTGGACTACAGAGAGGTGTGAGACCTCATATTGTTTGCCTGCACGAGTTTGGACAATCTTTCTATCACTGTCATGACCAGAGAAGAAAGACTTGAATATTCTCCATGTATTGTATAGATTTGGACGTGTGTTCTGTCACACCCACTTCTTTTATGGCATCCTGTAAAGCATTGTCAGTACTCTACGTTGGATCTGAAACATGGGCAGTGGTTGGTCATCAGAAATGACAAGTACTGATGGATCAAGACTGGACCAGGAGAAGAATATACTATGCCACTCACATTTTGGAACTGTCGCCAAAGACAGGTGTCCATGATGTACATTTTGGTACTGTCATCGTAGGCAGCTGTCCATGATCTTCAGCATAAGACAGAGGCTTCAGCGTTATTCAACGTGGGACAAGTACTGCAAGTGTGTACATGCTTAACTGTTTGTGGGAGGTGTTTCATCATCGAGTGTGTTATTGCCAGATGCCAGTGACTGTGACTTTTTGTGTTTGCCAGTGTGTTGGTCAAGTGTAACCACTTCATTTTGTGCTGATGTATGTTCCTGCATCAACATTTCAGCATTTATTACTAATACTTATAAGTAGGAAAACATTTTAGAGATGCATTACTTAGGTAGGGTAGATATAGTATAAATATTATCATCATTAACATTTTTGGTTTTTAAACCTGAATTTTCTGCATAAACATTTAACTTTCATAAATACTTATTTAGTGGCTTTTTTCGATTATCACCACTGTTCTAATTAGCATTTATTGTTATTGGATTTTCACCCACTATTTCTAAGATATTGATTTTATTTAAGGTTAGATATTTTCTGTGATTAGCACTGCTAATTACATTTAATTGATCATTTATCATCTGTGTTGGTTTTGTAATTAAATGTTTGCCGTCATCACCGCTGTTGTGCTTATAATTTTATTGGGTCTATGACCAGTGTATTGTACCACTCAATTTTCGGCAGTTGTGGAAAGTGGTCATCACCATTTCTCCAGTCTATTTGCTATCATTTTTATTTAACTTATTCATCATTTTCATATTCATCACTCTTGTTCCTCCCAGCCCATGAATGTCGCATATGGATGCCTCAGAATGAACGACTAACAATGTATGAAATTTATCCCCATTTTTCATTCTTTTTAGAATAAATTCTTTGTTAACTCTATTCAAGAGTTGGGTTTCCTTTCTCTGTTGTGAAAGTGTGTGTTAGTGCAGTTATTGTTTGTTTGTTCTCTATATGTCCCTCACACGACATTCACACACCTACTCACACATACACGTCGACTTTCACATTTTACTCTGCATCTCAGAATAAAGGTACCCCATACCCCTCTCTCTCTCTCTCTCTCTCTCTCACACACACACACACACACACACACACACACACACACACACACACACACACACACACACACACACACACATAAAAGAACATTCGTGTGTCTGAGTGTGAGAGTTGGTTATCGTCATCTGGCCACACAATGTGATCCCGACATTCGTGGCAGCTGATCTGACCCCCTCTCCCTACCCACTGAGGAGGAGTGAGGGGCCAGCAACAAACCAGCAACGACATCCCCATGACCGCGACAATTCTGTCATTTATTTCTCTTACAGATAATGTTGACTGCTTTGTTGTGGGGATTGTGTTGTTGTTATAAATATGTCAACTGTCTGTAAAATCTCAAACTGATCGTCACTACAGTACATTCATTAATGTAAATATTTTATTGGTTAAATCTTAACTGTATAGTCATTACATCAGGGTTGCTAAAGTAAACATTTCTTACATCTTAACTGTGTACTCATTAAAGTATAGTTGCTAATATAAATATTTGTCACATTTTCACTGGGTAGTCATTAAAGTGTGGTTACTAATATGAATATTGCTTTCATCGTAACTGTGTAGTCACTAAACAGTACTCACACTAAAATAACATTTGTCAAATTTGATCTAGGTTATAATTAAAGAATAACTACTATTTTTTCTCATCTAAACTTTGCATTTATTAAATTATAGTCACCAATATAAACATTGTTACATATTCACTGGGTAGTCATTAATGTATGGTCAACAATATAAACATTTCAAAGTAGATTAACGATGAAGGTAATATACATCCTCTGTATTGGACGAGTGCATGATGGGATCGAAATATAACACTATAAATAGAACAGGGCCCGCGTTGCAACATATTTTTTGTTTCATTTCATCTCTCCCATACATTTTGTTTCCTTTATTGTGACGTGTTTTGATTTACATTATATGACAATTGAAAGTGTATAACCATACATTTTTCCCCTTTATTGTAACGTGTTTAGATTTACATTATATGACAATTGAAAGTGTATAACCATACATTTTGTTTCCTTTATTGTGACGTGTTTAGATTTACATTCTATGACATTTGAAAGTGTATAACCATACATTTTGTTTCCTTTATTGTGACGTGTTTAGATTTACATTATATGACAATTGAAAGTGTATAACCATACATTTTGTTTCCTTTATTGTAACGTGTTTAGACATTATACGATAATTTAATTGTTTAATTGAAAGTGTGAAACGTAGTTCAACTTCATCAGTAAATGGGAATTTACATTTGTGCGTTTATTTATTATACCAAAATGTGTTCAGTTTACAGTTTATTAAAACATGTTTATTTGTTATACCAAAATGTGTTCAGTTTACAGTTTATTAAAACATGTTTATTTGTTATACCAAAATGTGTTCAGTTTACAGTTTATTAAAACATGTTTATTTGTTATACCAAAATGTGTTCAGTTTACAGTTTATTAAAACATGTTTATTTGTTATACCAAAATGTGTTCAGTTTACAGTTTATTAAAACATGATTCTCATTTATTCTACTTATTTCTAACAGATTCCATCAACATGTACATCGCTCTCGGCGTTCTGTTGGTGATCATGCTTGTTGGACTGGTAACAAATGTGCTTTCTACAGTCGTGTGGATGACGCAAGCAAAGCGGAATTCAGCAGCTCTTTTCATTGGTTGCCTTAGTTTTACAGACGCTCTCTATTGCCTGACAATACTCCTATTTTATATTGTAACACTCCTAGTAATATTTGAGACTGCATGCTTGTGGTACATGGCTACGGAAGTCCTATTTATGATTGCAAACGCGTCCAGGTAAGCCATTTCTATTTTCAAATCAGTAAAATGACGATTTATGTGTGTTAGAAATATCGTTCAGCAAATAGGCATAGAGTACTCCTTTAAATTTAATACATCAGTTTCACGCACGCACATACACTCACGCACACACGCACACACGCATGCACGCACGCATACATAGATAGATAGATAGATAGATAGATAGATAGATAGATAGATAGATAGATAGACAGACAGATAGATAGATAGATATAGAGACAGATAGATAGATAGATAGACATACATACATACAGATAGATAGATAGACAGACAGACAGACATTCAGACAGATAGATAGATAGTTAGAATAGATATACAGACAGATAGATAGATCCAGCTAGACTTGTATGTTACTTCTGATTACAGATAAGTACAGCTAGACTTGTATATTACTTCTGATTACAGATAAGTACAGCTATACTTGTATATTACTTCTGATTACAGATAAGTACAGCTAGACCTGTATATTACTTTTGATTACAGATAAGTACAGCTAGACTTGTATGTTACTTCTGATTACAGATAAGTACAGCTAGACTTGTATATTACTTCTGATTACAGATAAGTACAGCTAGACTTGTATATTACTTCTGATTACAGATAAGTACAGCTATACTTGTATATTACTTCTGATTACAGATAAGTACAGCTAGACTTGTATATTACTTCTGATTACAGATAAGTACAGCTAGACTTGTATGTTACTTCTGATTACAGATAAGTACAGCTAGACTTGTATATTACTTCTGATTACAGATAAATACAACTAGACTTGTATGTTACTTCTGATTACAAATAAGTACAACTAGAGGTTTGCACTTTTCTTACCACACATGCCCACTCCTAAACATTTAATATAATTATATCCACAGAAGTTTACAACTACACCATTGTGTTAATTACCACTTCTGATATTAATAATAGACTGTTGCGCTAATTCTCACTGTAAAAGTTTACATCAAGATTTTTGTGGTAATTCTATCTTCTTGTATTTAAAACACTTCATTTGTGTTAAATCTCACTATTGTTTAGATATATTCTGCTTTGTCAGTTCTGACTGCAGTTGTTTCCACCAAGACATGAGTTTTAATCTTGACCACAGCTCTTTAAAACTGGGCGTTTTTGTTCATTCCGAGTGTAGATGTATGCAACCAGACTTTTGATTACTTTTAGCTACATATAATTACGACTAAGCTTTTATATTAATTCTGACTGCAGATGCTTAGAATTAGACATAATGTTAGTTCTGACTACTGTTGTTTAAAACTAGACTGTTGTCATCATTCTGACAAAACTTGTTTAAAACTAGACTATTGTCATAATTTTGAGGACTGTCGTTTAAAACTAGACTATTGTCATGATTCTGACGATTTTGTTTAAAACTAGACTGTTCTCATGATTCTGACGATTTTGTTTAAAACTAGACTGTTCTCATGATTCTGACGTCAGATGTTTAGATCATAGCTCTTATGTTAATTCTGACGATAGTTGTTTACAACTCTGTAAATTCTGTCATTTTTATAACTAGAATTTGGGATAATTAATGCTTATAAATAGGCTCTTGTGTTGATTATTATTAAAGAAAATTATAACTAGATAGTGTGTGCTAATTCTGAATGCATTTGTTTATAACTAGAAATTTGTTTTAAATCTGACTTTAGATATTTATACATTGACTGTTATCTAAGTCGAACTAATGGTTTCCACAACTAGACTTTCGCAATACTTCTGGTTATAGATGGTTACCGCATGATTTTGTGTTAGTTCTGGCTACAAATGCAAACAAATAAAATGTTGTGTTAGTTCTGGCTACAAATGCAAACAAATAAAATTTTGTGTTAGTTCTGGCTACAAATGCAAACAAATAAAATGTTGTGTTAGTTCTGGCTACAAATGCAAACAAATAAAATTTTGTGTTAGTTCTGGCTACAAATGCAAACAAATAAAATTTTGTGTTAGTTCTGGCTACAAATGCAAACAAATAAAATGTTGTGTTCATTCTGTTTAAGTAGATAAGAACTTGATAATCGTGCTAATTATCTCTGCAGATGTTTACAACTCTACTTTTGTGTTAATTCTGGCTACATATGTTTATAAATTGACTGATTTACTACATTTGATTGCAGTTGTTTACAAATCGATTGGTGTGTAGTATCTGACTGTAGATATGCTTACAAGTTTGGATTTTTGTGTTTATTTTTATTTTCTTTTAATTCTTATATTCCAAATTGACTATTGTGTTTTATATATATAAAATATATCAAAGGTAACTACAACAAAGTTAATAGAAAGAGAGAAAAATGGCAATATGAGGTTTTATATATGCAAATATTTGTCTGACTAAAGTTGTAGATACTTCGCTTAAAGACTTTGATTCGTGAGTGTATTTTCTATACATCCTCATTTTATGTTTGATGAAAGGCTATATGTTTTGGTGTGTACGTAGATAAATTTACATTGTTAAATATCATAATCCCGTCCATATTTTGAAATGCACTAATTTTTATGCAAAGTAAGAAATAATTTAACCCTTAATATCAAGAGGCACTTCTCGTATGAAAAATACATGTCACAAAATATAACAGTGGGTTAAAAACTGACGTATACATAATGCGCTAGATTCAGTAAACGATAATCCATATGGATGTATATTTTCAGGTTACTGACTGTTGCTGTTCTGATACAAAGATGGCTGGCTATTTATAGACCGCTATTGATGACACGCCTTTGTACACTGAAGCGACAGCTCATTGTGCTCACATGTCTGTCTCTCCCGATCATCACAATTCACGTCTTTGACGTATACGTCATTTGGGGTGGTGAAAGTACGTGTGAACATAGTGATTTTGAAGAACAAATGGAATATTTTCTGCAAGCGTACAGGATAGTCAACTTAACCTTCCCTCTCCTGTGTTTCATGTGTATGTTTGTTTTCAGTGGCGCTTTACATTATTCATCCTGTAATATTTCAAAGGTAACTAATTTATATCTATTTTTAAATATTATAATTAATTTAGCGAGTACCCAATTGATATCTATTTCAAATATTATAATTAATTTAGCGAGTACCCAATTGATATCTATTTCAAATATTATAATTAATTTAGCGAGTACCCAATTGATATCTATTTCAAATATAACGAATTTAACGAGTACCCGTTTTATTAATTGTTTTTCAATATATTACCAGCATATTGAGAAAACTATTACCTCAATTACCAATTCTTTATTACAATGTTTCTTTGAACTGTAATTACTGTTATCTCTGTTACTAATTCATTATTAAAAAGGTAATGTTAAAATATAAGTAGTTTCTTTATAGCATCAGATCAGTTGGCAAATATGTTGTTACCTTCTTGCTATTAAATGCAGACCAAATAAATCAAAATAAACCCATGCGACTCCATATTTCGAAGAAAATGTCTTTTGTCAGTCTGTTGTTCTTTTTCTTTTGTATAAGTAGAAAAAATATAAATTTGCTGAAAGGGGAGACGACGTCAAGGGGCAAATAGCATATTTGAAAGAGTTTTCGTAAGCTCAATCGGCAACTACTGTTCATGTTAATATTTAATAATTTGGAGATAATAGCTAGTTTGCGGATTTTATTTTCATATTTAAATAATAAAATGGGTGCTAGGCAATAAGAATAACATGGAAATGAATATGTACATTAAATTATTTATATACTTATTTTATTTCAGGTGACGTCAGGATTCCGATCCCGACGCAGGCAACGACATCTAGAACAACGAATGACCTTGACAATTATCTGTTTGTCAACAATTTCAATGGTAGAATTTTCCTTATCTATCATCTTTATTTTAATTATTTTGGAGGTAATTTGCTTAATGACTACCTGGCAAGTGAATCAGTTCAGTTTTCTAGACAGCTCAAGTATGCAATAGGGTAGCGTGCGTTAATGATAGAAGAGGTCAATTTTGTTCTCCCCTGTCTGAGCTACGTCTGAATTCTCCATTCTGCAGTCGAAGGGACAGCGTCTACATTTCCTCAATGGACACGAGGATTTCTGCATTTGATAGGATGTGATGACACACTTCACTAGAAAAATCGTCCGATAATGCTAAACATCGTTGGGTTTTCCGTCGTCACGGCAACCAAGAAACAATGACAATTATCAAGACGGGCAACGGTCTACTGAATATCAGATTTTTCCCCTTGTGATAATCTGAAAGGGTGCCTAGATTCATACAGATCTTCACCTACTATAAAGACGTTACGAGGCGTCTATATCTTCTCAACAAAGCATCCAAACGAGCGATGCATCATCTTCTCTTCAGAGCACCTCTATGAGTGACGCAACAGATTACGTCACCTCTCTTCAGAGCATTCTTACGAACGAACTTACCATCTTTCATCACACCTTCTCAAGTATCCCTTGTGAGTGATGTGACAGATCACGTCATCTTCACTTGAAGCATCTTATGAGCCAGGCTACGATGTATCATCTTCTCTCCAAAACATCTCTATAAGGGACGTCACCTCTTCAAATATCCCTTATAAATGACACGTGAAATTATGTCACTGACCTTCGAACTTTGACAGTATTGTGAGTAGTTAATAAAATTAGAAGTCAAAAGTGCACCTAGAACTGATAGGAAAGAGAACATTTAAAATCTTAGCACACCTAGAACTGTTAGGGATAGGAACACAGAATTGTACTTTTTGATCAATCAGAAATTTCTTATTGCTACAACTTTTGTGAATTGAATTTCACTATTGATTTTGGGTATTTGTATACAATGTGAATTTAGCATGATATCTAATGTAGGCCTATTTTTGTATACAATGTGAATGTAATAGGATGGCTAATGTAGGCCTATTTTTGTATACAATGTGAATTTAACATGATATCTTATGAAGGCCTATTTCTGTATACAATGTGAATTTAACATGATATCTAATGAAGGCCTATTTTTGTATACAATGTGAATTTAACATGATATCTAATGAAGGCCTGTTTTTGTATACGATGTGAATTTAACATGATATCTAATGAAGGCCTATTTTTGTATACGAATTGTAGATGATAGCGGTGGTATTTACGCAAAAAGAATTGTATGAATAACTTTTATTTCACATTTTTGGAAAATTATCATTTTCATCTCCCTTTATTTCCCACCGAGTGTATGACATTGGAAAGTTGAATGTATGGCTAATCACTGTGCCAATGAATAGTGCCCCCCCTTTAAGTCAGGAAATAAACAACCTGATTTAAGCACTTTCAATTACCTTGTAATTCATAGTTTTTGAGAGGGGCGAAAGAATTTGTATTTGTATTGTTTTGTACCGTTCGTCTGTTCGTCCGTTTATTCTCTTGCCCCAACCAATCATCAATGGTGTATATCTTGTGTGTCTATGTAACAAACTGACACGACGTATTACTGCCACATGTCACACAGGCTTTTCTTGGAGGTGCACCAGAGTGGGCCGAAACAGACCTCACCCCTTTTATCTCTTACTTTGGCTCGGGCCGGCTTAACAGTATTTTGTGACAGGTGTCTTGGTGTCTATATAATTAGTCATGCATACACAACTCTGGAGATGATAAGGGTGTCTTGGTGTGTATAAATGATTAACAGAATCCCCCCAAACTTCCAAGGTTGTGGATTATTTAGCACGTGTAAAGCATGCCAAGAAGTCCTGTGCTATTGTGTTGGTGTATTCTTTTCTAGCACAAATGTGCACTTTCACAATTATACAAAAGAACTAAATATAGTTCCTACCTAAAAACTACACTAAAGAACTCTAAAATGATTTCTACCTACTCCTAAAAAGAACTCTAAAATGATTTCTACATACTCCTAACTTTTTTAGCTAGTCTCGAAGCAAATAAATAGATAAGTCATATTGATGTAAATAATACATATTCATGACCAACGTACACGCACACAAACTCACTGACTGTATGTATCGAAAGTACATTCATTCCACAAAAAGAGACAAAGAAATGAACGCACCTTATGATCGATAAGGGGAAGTAAAATTAACTTAAAAGAAAAAGAATTTTTTCGTTTATTCCCGACCGTGAGAGACTGACAGATAGGCAGATAGAGACAAATAGGAAGAGAGACAGAGAGACAGAGAGAGAGACAGAGAGAGAGACAGAGAGACAGAGAGACAGAGAGACAGAGAGACAGAGAGAGAGAGAGAAGTATGAAGAAGACAAAGAAATAGAAATAAGTGAGACAAAGAGGAGTGGGCGAAGGAAGAGATAAAACAAATATTTGAGAGAGACTTTAGTCAGGGAGATGGACAAGGATGAGATAGAATGAAGGAAAAGTAGAAATAGACAATTGTGAGATAATGACAGAAAAGTAGAGATAGGCAATTGAGAGAAAATGACAGAAAAGTAGAGAGAGTCAAGCTTGAAATAAAGATGTAGAGAGAGACTAGGGTGAGATAGTAATGAAAGAAAATTAGTGAGAGAGATACAAAGGTGAGACAGATGAAGGAAAAGTAGAGAGATACAATGGTGAGACAGATGAAGGAAAAGTAGAGAGATACAATGGTGAGACAGATGAAGGAAAAGTAGAGAGATACAATAATGAACAAATACATTGTTTGACTGATCATGGATTTTTTTATGTCCTTGAGGCACAATAATTTTAACGAAAACGGGTATGGGAATTTACAATTAAGACATCGTGTCTTACTCTACTCGGGTATGGAAGCTGACAGTTATATACATCGTGTCTTAAACTAGTTGGGTATGGAAATTTACAATTAGGTACATTGTGTCTTACACTAATCGGGTATAGGAATTTACAATTAGGTACATTGTGTCTTACACTAGTCGGGTTTGGGAATTTACAATTAGGTACATTGTGTCTTACACTAGTCGTGAATATGAATTTTCAATTAGGTACATTGTGTCTTACATTAATCGGGAATGGAAGGGAACACTTAGGTAGCATATTGAAAAAAGTATATTAAGGCTACACTAAATTTCAATAAATTACAGACAATTGGTGAATGCATAAATGTTTATTTTGAGCAGAAAAAAAAAATAGCAAAACAGTGCTATTAGAATAAATGAACGAAAGTCGATGAAAGCAATAATATTTATCGTCAGAGTTCAGTTTCGTAAGCACCCAAACGATTTAGAATTTTCATTTTGCGTCCGATATACCCGTTATTTTGTGGGGTATCTTGAACACTGAACGATATACCCGTTATTTTGTGGAATATCTTGAACACTGAACGATATACCCGTTATTTTGTGGAATATCTTGAACACTGAACGATATACCCGTTATTTTGTGGAATATCTTGAACACTGAACGATATACCCGTTATTTTGTGAAATATCTTGAACACTGTACTATATACCTGTTCTTTTGTGGAATATCTTGAACACTGAACGATATACCCGTTATTTTGTGGAATATCTTGAACACTGAACGATATACCCGTTATTTTGTGGAATATCTTGAACACTGTACTATATACCTGTTCTTTTGTGGAATATCTTGAACACTGAACGATATACCCGTTATTTTGTGGAATATTTTGAACACTGAACGATATACCCGTTATTTTGTGGAATATCTTGAACACTAAACGCAATAAACTGAAATAAAATCGTGCTATATTTGAAATAAATTATGAAGTGAAAAACAAACTACAAGTATGTTCATTTTCAAATTTAGCTCTACTGATTTTAATCTGTAAGCTTTTGATACATCTAGCAAAATATAAAATATATGAGCAGAATAGGCAGATAAATCAAAGGCTGAACGACAGACGCTGAATTCTTATAATAGAACAATCAAAATTAAATTTAGTTCCTTAAACCCCTGTACAGATCTATTTCCATATCTACACTACCATGGGTGTATCGGACGAACGGTAGTATCCACATAATTCTTATCAATGCAGAAATATTTCTTCCAAGGGTGGTATGTTGTTTTATGGCATTTATATTGTGGACAGCATTGTTGTCGGTTTGGATCACATTCATCCATTTTATCATGGCATCGCATATATGGTATCTCCCAGACTGACGGTTGTATTCTATAAATAGAACAATCAAAATTAAATTTAGTTCCTTAAACCCCTGTACAGATCTATTTCCATATCTACACTACCATAACGATCTCGCAGGAATTTCACGCTCTATTGCACTTTCCTAAATCCGTTCATGGAAAGGAAGGGAAGGAAGGGGTAGATTCATACTTCACGTATGCAAACACCCCCATCACCACCCACCCCATCACACAAACAAGTACACATGGGTGCGCTCATCTTAAGCTGCAAGTCAGTGAAATGTTTTAAGCTCGAGACGTCTCTAAGAATTCATCACGCAGAAGACAACTGACCTCATCAAACCTTTACAAATATTACTAACAATTATTAAAGACAATCATAAATAATAAAAGAGAAGACAAATGAACTCACCAAACCTTTACAATTACTACTAACAATTATTAAAAACAATCATAAATAATACCACAGTAGACAAATGATATCACTAAACGATTATAAATACACTAACAATTATTAAAGACAATCATAAATAATAAAAGTGAAGACATCTGACCTTACCAAACGTTTACAAATATTACTAACAATTATTAAAGACAATCATAAATAATAAAAGAGAAGACAACTGAACTGACCAAACCTTTACAATTACTACTAACAATTATTAAATCAATTATAAATAATAACACAGAAGACAAATGAAATCACTAAACGATTATAAATACCACTAACAATTATTAAACACAATCATAAATAATAACACAAAAGACAACTGAACTCGCCAAACGTTTACAAATCGTACTACCAATTATTAAAGACAATCATTAATATAAGCAATGCCGCCACCACCCACGATGGGACTAGGGTTTTGAACAAAGACAATGAACAGAGAAGGGGGGGGGGGACTTCGTTGTAACGTGACGTCTCACAACTTTATTCAGTCTCCGGATTGTCAATACTACATAGGTCTTGTTTGTTGTTCGTCACAGTGTTCATTATGCATACATCATGGATGTTTTTGTCTGGCGCTTTTATTATGCGTGCAAGGGTTACGTATGCTGACGTGTTTGTATGTGTGCAAAGGTTACGTATGCTGACGTGTTTGTATGTGTGCAAGGATTACGTATGCTGACGTGTTTGTACGCGTGCAAGGGTTACGTATGCTGACGTGTTTGTACGCGTGCAAGGGTTACGTATGGTGACGTGTTTGTACGCGTGCAAGGGTTACGTATGGTGACGTGTTTGTACGCGAGATTGTATGTGGAGTGGGGAATATCAACAATGCCGACACCGGAGACACCATTTCATAACAATAGTAGACAATTACTATTTTTGATAAATATGACTAAATTTATTGTTCTACGGGTTTTCTTTCGTGCAGTGACTTGAATCCCTCGTTCCACAAAACATTCCGTCATAAAACATGCCCTCTAAGGTTAGAGGAGTATTTTATAAAAGTTATGAATGATGAAAATAATTAGAAAAGTATGATGAAAAACATCAAAGGGAAAAAAACCAACACAACATGCAAACGTGTAGTAATTTCTGCTGTGAAACAGCTACAACAAAAATAACAAGTTATTTCTAAAAAATGTCACTAGAGAGACTTAGTGCTAATTTGACTCTCTAGCGTGACATCACAAAAGAAATAAAAAAGAAATACCACTACTCAAAATCGTGTTCTCCAAACTCTCAGTCTAGAATGACGTCACAAAAGAAATAAACAGAAATACCACCACTCATTATCTTGTTCTCCAGTCTAGCGTGACGTCACGAAAGAAATAAACAGAAATACCACTACACACAACTTATTGTTCTCCAAACTCTCAAGTCTAGCGTGACGTCACAAAAGAAATAAAAAAGAAATTCCACTACTCAAAATCTTGTTCTCCAAACTCTCAGTCTAGCGTGACGTCCAAAAGAAATGAATAAAGAAATACCACTACTCAAAATCTTGTTCTCCAAATTCTCAGTCTAGCGTGACGTCACGAAAGAAATAAACAGAAATACTACTACACAAAAATTTATTCTCCAAACTATCAAGTATAGCGTGACGTCACAAAAGAAATGAAAAAGAAATACCACTACATACAAAATATTGTTCTCCAAACTATCAATAGCGTGACGTCACAAAAGAAATAAAAAAAGATATTCCACTACTCAAAATATTGTTCTCCAAACTCTCAGTCTAGCGTGACGTCACAAAAGAAATACCACTACTCTAAATCTTGTTCTCTAAACTCTCAAGTCTAGCGTGACGTCACAAAGAAATGAAAACAGAAATACCAATACTCTAAATCTTGTTCTCCAAACTCTCAAGTCTCATTCTGTTATCAATATGTGCATTCATTCTCAATTGTGATACATTCTCGCTTGAGTTAAAAAAAAATAAAAACACTGTTTTTTTTGTCTAATTTCTGCTCAAAGTCCTTAACTAAATCTTCAATCTGATTTTCAAAAAAATTAATACGATAGAAAATGTTCTTAATCGGCAGTGAACGCCATGCTGCATGAGTCTCAAAGTATCTTCTGTTCCCCGTCTCTCTTTGGCAGCAAAATCATAAGTTTTTATTTACTACAATTCCCAAAATCCCCTAGTGGGCTTTAAAAACAACAACAACAACAAGAAAAAAAAACCCAGAAGCGTTGTTCCATTGGCTAGGAAAAAGTGGGTACCACTAAACACAAACATGCCCACTAATTAACTGTCCTGGTGTTAGCAGGTGAAATGAGGTGCCATCACCTCAGGTAAGTAAAGTAAAAACAAACTTCCTCAAACCATATATATATGTATTGCTGTTGTTGTGGCTGTCCCCGTTGGGAAGTCCAACGGTGGGTGTAAGTGGTCGAGCATCAGATGAATCAGACTGGCCACTGGGTGGTTAAAGAAACCCCATGGCGGGTCCTGTTGTTCATAGTACTGCCATCGTTGATGTTGTCGACACTTTTTTGGTGGTATCTGCATCGTTGTTGTGGTTGTCGTTGTGGCTTTTGATGGCGGTGTTGTTGTTTTCGGATATGTTGAGGTGGGCGCCGTCTTTATCTTCTTTGGCTCTGTTCTGTTGTTGTTGTAGGCTGACCTTCTGTTGTCGTTGTCGCCGTAGTGATAGTCTGGATGGGCCAGGGGTCGCAGGTAAAGGTAAGAGGGTCTTTGTCATATCTTCCAATCCCATGTCAACTTCCTTCTGTTTGTAGACATTTTCTGTTTGGATATTTTATTCCCTTCGTTTCGACACTTTGGTGTGTGTTTTCTTCTTCTTTCTTCTGTGCTGCCGTCTGTCTTTTTTTCCTCCTCCTCCGTTGTAGTAGTGGGGTCTAGGCTTTCTTTTCCTCACCCACTGTATATGGTGTCTGAGAAAATGCCTGCTTAGTTTTGTTCTATGATTCAAAGTTTGTGTCGAGTTGAATTTTTGGTTGGTGGTATTTTCACACAATGTGCGTATTGACTTCTTTATCACTCCTATTGGCTGATTTTCCAGTCTCGTTGTCGGTATTTGGGGGAGGAGGGTAGCCCGTTTTTAATGAGGTGCCAGTTCTGATGAATAATAAATGCTTGATGTATGGCAGTTTTATCCCTTGAGCGGAAAATTTGTTGAAGTAGGTATTTGTACGCAAGCTTAGTACCAGTTAAATGTGACGTGTTTTTAATTAATGAAGTGATGTCGGGTAGATAGAGGTTTTCTGGAATGCACAATGTTCCTTGCAAGAAAGGAAAAATTATGTTAATTGATGAATATAATGGATTTGTTAAAGCGTGTGCCTGGCTAGAATTTTGGAGTAATATATATTAAATAATCTTGAATGGACGAATTTGGTTCTATTTATTACGTCATCTTGACTGGAATTATTGTATAGTATTTATTATATCATCTTGACTTGAATTATTGTAGAGTATTTATTACGTCATCTCGATTGGAAGGATGTTTCATGAAATCTCAAATGTCGGTTTCAGAATGCTTTGGCGAGGAAAATTAGCATCTTGAACTCAACACCAACACCAATAACCTAAACTTTAATCTTAATACTAAAATAATAGCACTCACACATAATCCATCCCCATTGGTTGAATTTGTCATGAACAAGTATGAGACTATTAGTCAGAAAAACTAATAATCCAATTTTGGAACTGGCTTGGATTGCATCAGCAAGTCTAGAATATTCTCTGAGTTGTTTACTCCAACAAGGATATATATTATTTATAGTAATATTTGCACTATTATGTACACTAATGTTTGTCCTTTTATTTACAGTAATATTTGCCCTGTTATGTACACTAATGTTTGTCCTATTATTTAAATTAGTATTTGCCCTATTATTTACAGTAATATTTGCCCTATTATGTACACTAATGTTTGTCCTTTTATTTACAGTAATATTTGCTCTATTTTTACTGTAATATATGTGCCCTATAATGTACACACATATTTGCCCTATTATTAACAGTAATATACGAATACATCACACATTTCATAACAGTAAATATTAGTATACAACTGGAAAATAAATAAAATAAAGTGCAAAAATAATACAGTACATTAACATAACATAAAAGAATTCCGTTAAATTAACAAATAACAAGACTTTTAATCAGACTATTAATCTAACTAAAATTAAGAAAAACTCTTTTAAAATAGAGATATTGTATCGAATAATATTTTTTCAGTCAATTCAATTCAATTAAAAGTTTAGTCTTTCAAATAAACATCAATTAAATTAAAGATTTAAAAGAATCAATAAAAATATAGAATATATATGAATTAATATAAGCACGCATCAAATTGAAAAAAAGATTAATTGACTTGTGAAAATAAACCGGCATTTTATTAAAGTTAAAAGATTTACAAGAAAATAATACCCGAGCAATTTTCTCCCGAAGTCAGACCCTGTTTATATTAAAAGAAAATTATTCAAAAAGAATTATATTAATCCATTTAAATATTTTGTATATGTACAGGCAGAGAAATAGACACACTTTTATATTTGTAGATAGAGAATCAGAGATATAGATTATGTATACATAGAGCTATAGGTAAACTACAAAATAATGATTTTCTTAGGGAGAAAATACATTAATCTTATAACAAAAATACAGAAAATTCTTTCTTCAAATCCACAATTTGTTAATAAATTACACATTTAGCAGTATAAGATAAATGTAGTTTTCAAATTGTTATTAAATATTTTCTGGGAAAAGATATTATTATTTATGATTGTATATTGATTTCTTTAAAACATTATTAATTGTAATATTTTCCTCAAAAATACAACAACAAAAAATTGCTTTAGGAAAATCACCTTTCGAATCCAATGGCAGCAGTAGAAGTAACATTAGTAAAGCCAACATGATTTTCTTTAGCTAAAGATTTCTAAAACGAAAAACAGATAGTCAATAAAACAAATGAGAAATGTATTTTAAATGAACATGTAAAGCTCTATTAATTTAAAACCTAATATTGATTCCTAAATAAGTTTTGATAAAATATAATGGAATAATTTCTTTAGAATAAAGGTTTAAAGCTATACAATAGTTAAACATACAATTGAATACAAAATAATTTGTGATTAAAAATATTGAAAAGATAAAATAAACCATGCAACTGTTTTTTTCTTAAATATCTGTATGTCACAATCTGCATCTTTAATGATTGTTTTCCATTATCATCATCCGTGAAATCCAGGAAATATAATGTACCACATTTCATGTTAATGAAGTACGGTACTACTAGCAATACATGTATAGTGTCACAGACAGAATAGTGCACAAATCTAATATAGTACACAATACATGTATAGTGTCACAGACAGAAAAGTGCACAAACATGATCAAATCTAATATAGTACACAATACATGTATAGTGTCACAGACAGAATAGTGCACAAATCTAATATAGTACACAATACATGTATAGTGTCACAGACAGAATAGTGCACAAATCTAATATAGTACACAATACATGTATAGTGTCACAGACAGAATAGTGCACAAATCTAATATAGTACACAATACATGTATAGTGTCACAGACAGAATAGTGCACAAATCTAATATAGTACACAATACATGTATAGTGTCACAGACAGAATAGTGCACAAACATGATCAAATCTAATATAGTACACAATACATGTATAGTGTCACAGACAGAATAGTGCACAAACATGATCAAATCTAATATAGTACACAATACATGTATAGTGTCACAGACAGAATAGTGCACAAACATGATCAATTCTAATATAGTACACTATACATTTAATCTTTCATATTAACAGATGAATAGTGTGCAAATATAATCAAATTTAATATAGTAAAATTTTCTTTATAATGAATTAAATTCAATATGACACACTCCTTTGACTTTATAGCTGTCACAAATAGAACAAAGTTCAAATATAATCAAATCTAGTATAATACACATTATTTTATAATGTATTGAATTCAATATGACACACTCCTTTGACTTTATAGCTGTCACGTGGCTGGCAGATCGGAGGAGACAATGACCAGTCACTCTAGAGGCGTCACTTATTCCATTACGTGTCACTGATTCATCTCATTGCAAACGTCACTGATTCATTTCAACACGTGTAACACACCCCTCCCATTACCTAGTTAATGACCCATATCATGAAATGTGCCACTTGATAGTTAGCATTATGGAGGACAGGCTCACCAAATGTGAAAAGTGAAAGGCCAATCACATGATTAATGTTAAAGGAGTGTAAATTTACAAGTGTAATTAAACATAATTTTCTGACAAAAGTACCTACATAGGAGTGTCTGTGTGCTTGTTAAACCAATTAGTTTTGAAAACACAATATCACACGTATAAACGTAACGTGTGAAGTAATTCTGTGTGCTTGTCAAACCACATAGTTTTGAAAACACAATATCACACGTATAAATGTAACGTGTGAAGTAATTCTTGTTGATTCGTTACAAAAAATGGCAGAAAAATTTAGAGACAATAAAAGAGTACTATACAGAAATTAGGAATGTACTATACACAAAATGATCCAGAGTACTATACAGACAATAATATAGTACTATACAGACAATAAAAGAGTACTATATAGACAATGTCAGAGTACTATACAAGCAACAACAGAGTACCAAGAACACATATACGTTACGTTAACGTAGAACATAAATTATAGCCAAAACTATGAACACTCTAAATAAACATTATATAGAACATGACATAGTAAAAATCTATTAACACACGGTATAAACATTAAGTGAGCCAGGACTTATACGTAAAACATTGAACATATTTTATAAACATTTATTATAACGTCATAGCCAAACTTATTGTCAAACTGTTGTGGGGGACAGTGACCAGTGAAATCGGCAGAAACCGGAATAGCTTCCCCAAATCCATCATCATAATTATCCAATGAAAAGCTCTCATCAGGCAGAGATCTGTTGTGTGTTCAGAACCTCATCATGAAAAGAGTTGTGGTCAACGGTGATCAGTTATATGTGGTCAGGAGGTGACCTGTTAAAAGCTGCGGTCAGTTAATAGGATCAGATAGTGTTGAGTTAGATGTGGTCACGAGGTGACCAGTTAAAATTATAGTCGGTTAATAGGGTAAGATTGTGATGAGTTAGATGTGGTCAGGAGGTGACCAGTTAAAAACTGTTGTCGGTTAATAGTGATGAGTTAGATGTGGTCAAGGAGGTGACCAGTTAAAAACTGTGGTCAGTTAATAGCTAAGATTGTGATGAGTTAGAAGTGGTCAGGAGGTGATCAGTTAAAAACTGTGGTTGGTTAATAGGATAAGATAGTGACCAGTTAGATGAGGTCAGGAAGTGATCAGTTAGGTGCGGTCTGGTCATGAACCGTAAAACAGCGTGTTCACTTAGCGATGAGTGAAATAGCTTTGGTCAGGCAATGGTCAGTGAAACAGCTGTGGCCAGACAGTGATCAGTTAGATGTTGTCAAGCAATGATCATTTTAGTGCGGTCAGGCAGTTATCAGTGAGATTGTTGTAGTGAAAATATCTTTCACCAATCAGGCTTCTATGATCATGCAGTGATCAATCCGACATCTGTTATCAGACGGCTGTGGTCTAGCAGTAATCATTCACAAAGTTCTGATCAGACGTGATCTGTCAAACTTCTATGCTTACCCAATAAGTATCGTGACAATTGTGGTCATTCAGTGATCGGTTAGGTGTTTTGAAGCACTGACCATTCAGACATCTATGGTCAAATATGAATCCGACAGTGGTAAACTAGTTAAATTTGTAAATACTGCAAGAAGTAATTAGTAAAATACCATATGTCCAACTCTACACAATACAGGTTGCCGTAAATAATGGGTGTGACAAAACACACGTCCAGCTCTATACAATACATGGAGAATATACGAGTCTCTTCTGAGATCATGACGAAGATAGAAAGATTGTCCAAACTATGTGTAGACAAATACGAGGTGTCACACCTCTCTGTAGTCCAGACGACGCACACTTAAGTAAAATAGCTCCAGACAGTCCTTTTATGCACAATCAAGTTCTCACACTCTTAAACGACAATTTGCGCGTGTATTCCTACTTTAATAACGCTAACAAGGTGAATTACTTACTCCTAAAAAATAATTCCTACTTTAATAACGCTAACAAGGTGCATTACTTACTCCTAAAAAATAATTCCTACTTTAATAACGCTAACAAGGTGCATTACTTACTCCTAAAAAATAATTCCTAATTAAATTTGTAATTAGAAATGTTTAAAAAAATACTAAATGCTTTTTTTAAATATTGTAAACATAATTATCGAACACCTAACATAAATAATTAATCAAATGTATTTTTATTAAAATGTTGAAAACACAAAATAAGCAAACTTGCTGACAGCTGATGTAAACAAAATAAGCAGACGCGCGCGGACAGTATATGGAAACGAACTCGCTGGCAGTGCACGTAATTAACGTCATTTTGCTCGCAACGTAAATTGGGCAAGTGGAGATAATCAAGCATTAAAAAAAATCCTGATTACTTCCCTTTTTTCCGTGACACTCATTACCAAAGTAAATGAATAGTACATCATATATTTATAGTAATTCATACACACAATCAATGATCCTCACTCTCTAACATACTGTCAATGGATGTAAGACGCACGCTTTCATTCCACACATAGCAACAAACGCATTTTGTGACTTATTAAGGGGAAGAAATAAGGCTTTAAGAAAATTAAATAAATTTTGGCTAGGATCATCCCCCTTTATTCCCAGTGACAAAGACTACTTAGGTAACGTGATTTACCTTTAGAAATGGTGTTTCGATGCCTTGCGGTCCCGAGAATTGTACCACACACAGAGCTCCTTCAGTTTCCGACCGTCAGTCTGCTAGAGTGGCGCTGATTTAACGTCTTCGAGAAATTATGGCATACGTGGCGTTAAACTGTAATCTGATCACCGATCATATGACGTGCAGTTTCCTTACTTGTTTCTTGTTTTCTTGAATTTTGATTGGAGGGTTTTAATATTTTGTTTTTAACAATGATACACATGCGTAGAAACATTTGGTTGTTTTTTTTTACTGTCATTTGTTTGCCGTACTTTTCATTTACCTGATATTTATTTTAAACTAGTTTTTTAATGTCATAATTAAAGTAATATTATGTGCCTACTAGAGCATTCTTTCCTTACTAACGGCAAATCCTGTCTCTTGTAATGCGTTTATATATGGACAACCATTTACAAGACCCACAAAAAGGGAGGCAAATATTGACGAAAATTAAATAGACTAAAGGTGTCTAACACATTAATGCCTGACCACAGTTGTCTGACTGATCACACTTTAACACATCAATGTCTGACCACAGTTGTATGACTGTTCACTCGTTAACACATCAATGTCTGACCACAGTTGTCTGACTGTTCACTCGCTAACACATCAATGTCCGACCACACTTGTCTGACTGATCACTGTCTAACACATCAATGTCTGACCACAGTTGTCTGACTGATCACTCTCTAACACACCAATGTCTGACCACAGTTGTCTGACTGTCCGTTTAAATACAAGTAATTACAGCTGACTAAATAATCGCTGTCTGATCATATCCAACTGATTTTATGTCCATTGTCTGATTACAGCTCTATGACGAACAAATGCCTGACGTCTGTATTTGATTAAAACTCGTGGTCTGATTACAACTTGACCAACTGTATCTGGTTAATCACTGACTGATCTATTGCAGGGCGATACATTACTGTCTGGTTAATCACTGACTGATCATTGCAGGGCGATACATCACTGTCTGGTTAATCACTGAGTGATCATTGCAGGGCAATACATCACTGTCTGGTTAATCACTGACTGATCATTGCAGGGCGATACATCACTGTCTGGTTAATCACTGACTGATCATTGCAGGGCAATACATCACTGTCTGGTTAATCACTGACTGATCATTGCAGGGCAATACATCACTGTCTGGTTAATCACTGACTGATCATTGCAGGGCGATACATCACTGTCTGGTTAATCACTGACTGATCATTGCAGGGCAATACATCTGTGTCTGACTGCAAATATTCGATTACAGCTTTCTGACAGATCATTGTCTGACGTGCATAGAGAGTCCTAGCAGACCGAGACATTATTCAACATGTGTGGAAGACTTTTTCCAAAAGATGCACAAAGTTCTGTCCCCTTACTCTCAACAAAGAATGGAGGTTACAAATTGTCTCAATCTTCAAAAACTCTGACTCGTTCTGCCGAACTCTATGAGTTAACAAAACGAGTTTTAATACTGAAATTAACCCTTTAAATCAGGGGTGCACAAACCTTTTAGGCCAGAGTGCCAAATTTCCAATTGATACTGCGTATAGATCCACTACATGGATGGCTCAGTTGAAAAAAAAACTACAAATAATGACATAATGTGTTTTACATTCGTAATAAGGGTAGCATCCAAAAGTCCTCCGTGAGCCGCACAGAGCCCTGTCTCGGGCCGTGGTTTGTGCACCCCTGCTTTAACTGGTTAGGAGCAGAATAATAATTTAAATTAATCAGTAAAACTTTATTTTATTTAGGAAAATATAAAACGTGCACTCAATCCGCATACGAATGTTCTGTAAAGAAGACAGTTAATAATATGGAGCTGTATATAGGAGAGGGAGGTATAGGTAGCTAGCTAGCTAGATTGATAGATAGATAGATAGATAGATAGTTAGATGCTATCACGTGACCACAAATGTCTTGCCTTCCTAAGGTGGAAAACTTTTGCAATCTTACATCTAACCCTTGGGTTCTTATTGCAAAGTATACATCTTTATTCATCAGCATGCTTCGAAATCAAGAACTCAGTGATAATGCAGTGTCCATTCATTCAATCGATGACCCATGACCTTGCATAAACCTGAATTCTCATTTTTTTACTGTGTGCATTTTATGAACTGTCAAATAGCTTTGGGTGTGGTCACTTAGAACTGCACGTTTAGATTGTGCATACCCGTCGGTATTAACACTAGTATATAGGACTAGAAAAATAACTGATTCAGACAGTAAACAGTCAGTGGTCATTCAGATGACCATTTAGACAGTGATCAAGCTCATTCGGCGAGTGGTTAATCAAACAATGACTAGTCAAACAGTGGTTTTTCATTCATGATATGTACTTAGTCTTCAGTCATACAATTTAATTAGACAGTATTGAGTGAGATAACATTTTAGTTAGACAGTATTTTGTGAGATAACTGTGCGGTTAAACAGTATTTGTAAGATAACTGTGCGGTTAAACATTCTTCAGTGAGATAACTGTGTATCAGAGAGTGTTCAGTCAGATAACTGTATAGATAGTGTTCAGTCAGGTAACTGTGTAATTAGTCTTCAGTCATACTGCGTAATTAGTCTTCAGTTAGAAAACAGTGTAGATGGAAAGACTTCAATTAGATTACTGTGTAGTCAGACAGTCTTCAGTCATACATCTGTGCATATAGCATGTCCTTACTCAGATAACTGTATCGTTAGACAGTCGTTGGTCAGATGACTGTGCACTTGGACAGTTTTCAATCATATTGTAAAATCGTATCCAGATTCTGTCTACTGGATTCACATTTGTTGTATCCATCACTATATTCAAACGTTTTAAGTGAACGTGTTGCTGTAAGTTGATTCACATTGGTGTGTTTCCAGTATTATATTCAAACTTATTAGTAAACGTGTTGCAGTGGTTGATTCCTGTGTATCCAATTTGAGAGCCAGCATGGCGAAAATTGAAGCTTGAATTTGGTCTCGAGAATGTATGAAGTTTATTTTTAATATTCTTCATCGTGTTGTGTGCTTGAGTACGTACACGAACATCCGGGAACATTCCTCGTGATGCGTTTTGATTGCACACTCGAAGTTCTAGACAATTCTCCATGGTGTACTTTGTGAATGCATTGAAGATTCTGGAGTTCTAGACAATTCTCCATGGTGTACTTTGTGAATGCATTGAAGATTCTGGAGTTCTAGACAATTCTCCATGGTGTACCTTGTGAATGCATTGAAGATTCTGGAGCAGTTGTGTAATGTTCATCGAAGTGGAGAAGTGGTACATTTGGTCATCCAACAAGAAAGATTGACTTGTTGCAACTATTTGATTGTGGACACAAGCTAGTGACAGCTTCCATCACTGAAAAGGTTATGGACATTGGCTATAATTATTTCTCTAGAACTCCACTCTCAATTCTATGATGAATTATATCTATCAAACATTGTTGTGAAGTTAATTTAAATATCAACACTCTTTGAATTGCATTATTCATATGATGTATATTTGATTGTGATTAAAATAATATTGTTATGTTTATTAACCTTCTTGCATATTTATTATTACGCATGTTTGGAATAATAGTGGACGGATTTGGATGGGGCACGTTAAATATAAATTAAAGACGAATTGTTATTACTCCTTTAGTAAGAGGTTCCACCTGCAGAACATTATGCGACAGTCAAGCGTCTATCTTACAGTGTAAAGAGTAGAGTTTTATGACACCCTCATAATCCACCAAGTGAGAAATATTTTGGACTTATGCGAGAATTATTAATAACTATACATTAAGATTCTCGATCACTTGTAATTAGTGAAGTGTTGTTAATTAGTAAATAACAACTATAACGAGTGGTGGGTACCCAGAAGGGTCTCGCACAGTTGTTTGATTCATTACAATTTGAACTGAACGTTCACAATTACAGCGCTCTAACCAACGCTGTAATATAAGTCCACAATTGTTTTGGTCTAGCTGTCAACCCGATTGCTGACTCATTAGCATATGAGCACAGCTCTCTGAGTGATTAGAATATGAGCAAAGCTCTCTGACTGATTAGCATATGAGCATAGTTCTCTGACTGATTATACATATGAGCACAGCTCTCTGATTGATTAGCATATGATCACAGCTCATTGACTGATGAGTATCTGAACATACTCTCTGATTGATCTCTGTCTATGATCCTGTCTGACCTCATTTAACCTGCTGACCGTAACAGTTTATATGAATACATCATAGTTATCTCACTGATCACTCTCTATCGCATTTCAATTAACCTAACAATTAATATTAATTATAATTATTTATTATTAGTAACAAGTCCGATCTCATCGAATTCTGTCTGATCGGAGTTACCCTATTCATCATTCCATGACACTGCTGTCATAATATAAAACCAAATATAAATTATAATTATTAATAGAAAATCTTTTAACTATTATAACATACTTTCCATGATTAAAACATATCGTGTTATGAATAAAAAGTCTTAGGACTATTCATGTTTTGTTTAGTGTGCTTTTCGTCTGAATTCACTTTTCTTTGTTTTCTTTATTAAACATGTGAATATGACTACGTGTTAAAATGACGGGTATTAGCATTATTACGATCACACACTGTCCGGCAGTTTTGTTGTATTACATTGCCACGTTATATGATGTGTAATTAAGATATTGCCTAAAGAAACGGACAATTTATTTTATGAATGGAAAATTAAATACTCGCATGATTTCTGATTGGTCACTTTCAGATGATTGCTGCCAAAGAACAGCTATAAAAATGATTATGACTGACCACAGCTGAGCTGATTCAATGCCCACTGTATGCTCAAAGTAACTGTTGATTACAGTTGTCTGACCAGCGCTGATTCAATGATCACTGTATGCTCACAGTAAAGTTTGTTTACATTTGCCTGACCAGAGCAATAAAAGAGGCAATATTCCTCTGCTGTTTAGCTGATTGCTGATGACCATAGATGATTGTCTGATTACTGCATATTCACAGCTAAATAACTGACCATTGACTGAACAAGTCTATTCGACTAGTACTGTATAACCACCTGATTGACTTATCAGTGCTATCCTGCTGAATTCTTACTATCACAGATTGACCACAGCAGCTGACATACTGACCACAACAATCCAACTGAATACTGTCCTCACACCCTCCAAATGATCACCCTCTGGCCACAGTTAACTGGCTAACAACAGCTGTCTGATGTGTGTTTATCTGCAGTACTTTGACTTAATATTATCTACCACAATGGTGTGTCTGATCATCGTCGAACAAAATTTCTGATTACAAATGACTGAAAAGACGATTACGCTGTATTTAGTATCCCGCTGCTGTTTTACTGAAAAAAATCTGACCACAACTTTCTGAGTTATAACAGTTTTTTTCACCTATCTTCCTTCATCTGATCACAAGTTTGCCCCCATTTCAGTGACAAATCACTGTCTGAAGAAAGCTGTCATACCATGCCAATTTCAGGTGATCAATACTTCTGAGTACACCTAACTGCTCATTGAATGACCGTAGTTGTCTGACTAATCACTGTCTGACCACACCTGTCCTACACCACTCTATTACCACTTCAATTAAATCTTAAAATAACCTTACCCTCATTCAAAAGAAATATTTGCATTGCTAAAAGTTTTGTACTCAATTGACTTTTTGTTCAGTCTGCTTCTTTCCTGAATTCACTTTAATGTTTCATTCGTTTTCATATTTGATTAAGACCAGGTGTTACAACAGTGATGTATTAACAGTATTATGTTTGGTGTTACAACAGTGATGTATTAACAGTATTATGTTTAATTCATTCGTTTTCATATTTGATTAGACCAGGTGTTACAACAGTGATGTATTAACAGTATTATGTTTGGTGTTACAACAGTGATGTATTAACAGTATTATGTTTGGTGTTACAACAGTGAGGTATTAACAGTATTATGTTTAATTCATTCGTTTTCATATTTGATTAGACCACGTGTTACAACAGTGATGTATTAACAGTATTATGTTTAATTCATTCGTTTTCATATTTGATTAGACCAGGTGTTACAACAGTGATGTATTAACAGTATTATTTTTAATTTATTTTATAGTCATCTTCATTTATATTATTTGATTTTAATTGTACTTAATTTTTTTTATTGATTTTAATTGTACTTAATTTTTTTATTTGATTTTAATTGTACTTATTTTTTTTTAATTTTTCAATTGTAACTAATGTATTTTAATAAATATTTCATGTATTCCGAAAGCAGCTATTATTGATCAACTCTTCTATAGTTCTATAGTTGTATATAAGTGTGGCAATATGTCATAAGATGGGTTTTTTAATTTAGCCCAGTTGCATTAAATAAATGTTGAAATATAAAATTCAAACAATATGAGATATAAATAAATGTTGAAATATAAAATTCAAACAATATGAGATATAAATAAATGTTGAAATATAAAATTCAAACAATATGAGATATAAATAAATGTTGAAATATAAAATTCAAACAATATGAGATATAAATAAATGTTGAAATATAAAATTCAAACAATATGAGATATAAATAAATGTTAAAACATAAAATTCAAACAATATGAGATATAAATAAATGTTGAAATATAAAATTCAAACAATATGAGATATAAATAAATGTTGAAATATAAAATTCAAACAATATGAGATATAAATAAATGTTGAAATATAAAATTCAAACAATATGAGATATAAATAAATGTTGAAATATAAAATTCAAACAATAGGAGATATAAATAAATGTTGAAATATAAAATTCAAACAATATGAGATATAAATAAATGTTGAAATATAAAATTCAAACAATATGAGATATAAATAAATGTTGAAATATAAAATTCAAACAATAGGAGATATAAATCATATGAAACTTAATGGTGCACATACATACGTTTAGTAATTAACTTACTGGTAGAACTGGACCAGATGGAGCCCAGTGTGGGGCAAAGAAAAATAATTAAATTAAATTATCTAAACTTGTAGATTTGATCCTGCCCCCCCCCACCCCCAGTAGTGCGTAAAACCCAAGAGTGTATCAATGAAAATTGAGAAGTAATATTAGTCAACTATATCTATGGTGCTAGGAAAGTCTTGAGAAGTAACACAAGTCAACTATATCTATGGTGCTAAGAAAGTCTTGAGAAGTAATACAAGTCAACTATAGCCATGGTGCTAGGAAAGTCTTGAGAAGTAATATAAGTCAATTATAGCCATGGTGCTAGGAAAGTCTTGAGAAGTAATACAAGTCAACTATAGCTATGGTGCTAGGAAAGTCTTGAGAAGTAATACAAGTCAACAATAGCCACTGTGTTCCTAAAGTCTCAAGTGCACTTTACTCTGTGAATGAAGGGAGATTAAAAACTATTTAGCGTGGGCGACTCATGGGACAAGGTGTGACGTGGGCATCACATGACAAATGTGACAAGGTGGATTGAAGATGAGAAGTCGTATGCTTCATGTGTATTTAATTCATCAAACATCGTAAAATGTCAAATGGACTGAAAAAAGGATTTAATGATTCTCTCTAATTGAATTCTGAAATCATTGAACACTATTTCTTTGAACCTTTCTTTGGCAGAAAATAACTGTCGCGGGGCGTGCGTTGTGGCGTTTGCTGGTTTTGTCACTGGCCCCTATCTCCTCCTCGGTGGGTAGGGGGGGTCAGACCCAGTAGCCGGGACTTGCCGGGATCACATCGAACGATCAGATGTTGATGATCATTCTCACACTCAGACACCACGAATAGTCTTGTGGGGGTTAGGATTAGCTTTATTCTGAGATGTGGGGTAAAATGTGAAAAGCCGGCGTGAGTGTTTGTGAGCAGGCGTGTGAATGTCGTGTGAGGGACGTACGGGACGAACACACAAACAACCGCACCAACATACACTTTCAAAACCCGAGAAAGGAAGCCCAACTCTTCAGAAAGAGTTAACAAAGAATTTAATTTTTTAAAAAAGGATTTTAAAATGGAAAAACGGGCTTAACTCTCACACGGTGTTAGTCGTTCATCCGGTAACATCCACACACGGCATCCATGGGACGGGGAAACATGAGCGATGGAAAATGAAAAATTAATAAGAAAAATATGATGAATAAACTACAATAATCAAACAATAAACGGTGATGACCGTTTTCACTACTTCTGCCAAAATCGAGTGGCACAAAAATACTTTGGGCGTAGCCCCACTACAGCACAACCAGCGGTAATGACCGCTGAAAAATTATTTAACCTTAAGAATAAATTATCTTTAAAATAGTGGGTGAAAAACCCAACGTCAAAGAATGTTAATCTTGCTTAGAACTGCAAAAATTATCCATTAAATAAAAGTCAAAGTAAATGTTCATGAAAAATAATTCAATGATGAAAAACGTTTATATTCTCTCTCTAACCTACCTAGTAATGCACCTCTAATAAAATTTTTCCTACTTGCTAGTATTACACGCTGAATCGTCGACGCAGGAACACACAGCACAAAAACGAAATTGTCACAACTGCCGACATGCTGGCAAACACAAAAGTTACAGTTTCTGTCCTCTGAAAAATAACATGCTTGGCGATGAAAACTCGGTACACGGAGAGTGCAGTACGTACACACTTGCGAATACTCGTCCCACGTTGCCTAACGCTGGGGTACCCGGTTCTATGACGAAGAACACGGACGGCTGTCTTCCACGACAGTAACAAAACGCAGCTCACGGACACCTGTCTTCTGCGACGGTTCCAAAATCCAAAATCAATCAACGGACGCCTGTCTTCTGCGACGGTCCAAGATCCAAAATCAATCAACGGAGGGCTGTCTACAGCAGCAGCAGCAGCTCCGATACGTGAGTGGCGTCGAATATTCTTCTCTCGGCGCAATCCTGGTCCCTTCAGCTCATTCCCCTGATGGCCAGCTATTGCCCAAGGTTCGGATCCAAACGTAGAATAATTAGGACTAGCTTTATAGGCTGCCACGACGAATTGAGTGTGACCAAAACACACGTCTAATTCTATATTCTACGAGGAGAATATTCAGTTCATTTCCTCCCCGGTCATAACGGTGATGGAAAGATTGTCCGGACTCAGTGTAGGTACGATGGCCTTACACCTCTCTGTAGTCCAGACAGACGCACACTAAATTAAAATAGCTCCGTCAGTCCTCTTATGCAAAATCATTTCTCACTCTCTCTAAGATCAAACTCCCGCGTGTATCCTTGCTTTACCCACGCTAAAAAGGTGCATTACACTGAGGTGTAATACGTTTAGTAATATAATCCCTAATTAAACTTGTAATAATAATTGATAATAAACATCAAACACATTTTCAAGATATTGTAAACACAATTTTTGAACATCTAACTCAAATAATTAATCATTTATATTTTTATAAAATTATTGGAGACATGAAATTACAAACTTGCTGACGGTGTACGCCAACACAATAAGCAGACGACTTGACAGTAAATGTAAACAAACGCGCTGACTGTGCACGTAATTAAAGACGTCATTTTGCTAGCAGACGACACTTGCTAAAAACTAACGTCTGTTGCGTCGCGCGATGGCCAAGTGGAGATAATTGAGAATAAAAATTAATTTTCTGATTACCTCCCCCTGTTTTTCCGTGACAATAACGTTATACTATTTGGTTACGTACTGCGTTGAGATTTTAATAATATTAAAACCATTTCTTTGCATGTGAAATATGACTATTTTAAATTGTATTAACCTTAGCTATTAACCTGAGTTTATGTCATGCAGAAGGCCTGCTCTGATAATTGTTCAGTCAATTAATTGTTGCAAAATGGTTGCATGGGTGTACTGTGCCTGTATAATTGCTACCCGAACTGTTCCATTAAATATGTGTACAATCTCTCCAGACCAACGCCGAACCTACATTCTGCCACGTGAAACTCTGACAGAGAGTTACATAGCCGGTTTCCAGTGAGAGAGACGAGTGGTGTCTGACAGAGAGTTACATAGCCAGTTTCCAGTGAGAGAGACGAGTGGTGTCTGACAGAAATTTACACAGCCAGTTTCCGGTGAGAGAGACGAGTGGTGTCTGACAGAGAGTTACATAGCCAGTTTCCAGTGAGAGAGACGAGTGGTGTCTGCTGGAGGATCATTCATAAAATAAAGTAATATTCTCATTACTTAAAATACTTAGGTTATCAAAAGATTACCAAAATTTATCAAGGATTTATAAAATCAACTACACAGCAAACTTCTATATATAGTCAAAGAAAATTCAAACCATAATAAGAAAATTCAAAAAACCAACTTTTAACTATGGACAGTATTTACTACAACAAAGATAGATAATTTCAAAACTTGGATGGGTGACAATCGTGTCCGCTTTCTTAATGAAAAATCGCAAATCTTTTTGCATCCCTCCTTTTCAAATACTCAGCAATCCAGAGGATCAAATCCTATTTTGAAACTTTGCATAGAGATACACGTCTATCAATTCGGCCTTTTGTGCCAGTCCTGACTGAAATTTGATTTGCACAAGTCTAAATTTTCTTAGCGTTTTGAATGCGCGTTCGCTTCCATCCTTCCGCCTTTCTACCTCGGAGTATTTGTGCCCTGAAAAATAATTACGCACACTAGCACGTCTAGCAACGAGACAACCTTGAGGGGTTAAGTCTATAACAACTCTTCTATACGACAGCGTACGTTTGTTCTCTCCCTTTCTACCATCTAGGGGTAATAACTCCTCTCGTACACTCATGTCTAACTTCATGTCTTTCTGACACATGTACATGTGTTTCAATTTTATCTTTACTGTTACACCTTTTACCTTTTCACGGTGGCTTTCTGGGGTTAAAGAGATTGAACCGACATTTTTAATTTCTTTCTTTCTTATTTTAGAGAAATGGACAGATTCTCTCTCAATTTTATTTGGTGCACTTGCCCCGAATTCGAGGTCGCCTTGACACCGAATCACATCATCTAAATCTTTCACTTCACTAGCGCCAAACATCTGTAAAAATGCCTATCTTTTGCGTGTGTTTGTCGCTACGTCATTCTCTATTGCCAACCTTTCCTTAATTTTAGCAACACTGTCAATACTCGGCTCTACTGACTTACAATGTGCTCAAACTGCAAATTTATTCTGTCACTGGGGAATGCAAACTGTCTCTCCTATAATATTGGGTCAACCTCGTCTGTCTCACTTGGTTGAACTAACTCACTCTGCCTCTCTCTCAGACTGTCCAGAATTTTGCTAGGAGTTTCTGTCACCACTAGATCATAGTGCTTGTCACATGTCTCTACCACACATGGTAAAGTCACAATTTCATCTCTTTCCATTTCATCTTGTAAAGTCAAGACGTCAACCTTACTGTGGTGTTCTACACACTTTTCTTCACTGCCATGTTCTGAGTCAGTTTTACATAACGGCTCTAACGGGTCATCTTTATTCTGACACTCTACGTAACCATTGTCACTGTCACTTGCATAAATGTCACTGACATCTTCTCTTGTAACTTCTGACTTATCCTCTGTCACTCTAAACAAAGTCAAACAGTCTCTTTCACTCTCACTAATTATAATTATTGATCTGGTTTCATCATCTGTCTCTATCGAACACGTATCAGGGATTACTGAAATATCCTGCGCTACTACATAAGAGGGAACTTCTTTTTTACTTAACGAAAACGAAAAAATCGCGGAAGCGGCGGAAGCCGGAAACGCCCCCTACTCTCCATCCAACTTAACGAAACACTTCTCTCTTCGCGCTTACCTATCGCGCGTTCCTCCACTGTGAGTGATACTTTCTTGCGACCTACTTCTTCCATACTAACGACCGCGTTAATAACTAGTCAAGGCATCGACCTTACCGCTAAGTCCGTTTACACACAGGCAATACGCAGTTCTCGACCCATATGGCCTTAACTGAGTACACATCTGTCCTGTCACTGACCTGGATAGTGCTCTGCACACATTTTAATGTACACCCACTGTCAGGTAAAAGTGTGGTCCTAGCTTTCAAGCTACCCATTCTCTCGCTCCTGAATGAGAGAGCTTGCCTCCTGCAAAAACTCAATACTGTTTTCAGCAGACCGACGCGTACGCCTTAGAGACACCTACCTTCTCTAGACATTTCTCTAGCACGTCATCCGACAACAGTGCTAGTTTGAGAGGGTTCCCTTTTTCCTTCAAAATCAGACACTATCCCACAGAAGGTACCTAACCTGCGGTCAGCCACTGTGGATTCGGATATAACTCTTTGACCACATCTACCCTTTGCAGATTAATCAACGAAAGTTATCATTACGTCATCTCTACATCCGTCACTCGTGTCCACGCCACTAAGTCCTTTAAGTGCGTTACACGTAGACAATACACAAATAGCAACCTCTATTGCTACAGCCTTACATGTGTTTGTCCTTTCGTTCACCACATCAGCTGTCTGGACATTCTCCAATGCACACACACTGAGAGAGGCCCCTTCCTTCGAGCTACTCCCCTCCCTTACACTCTGAGGTTCCCATACCCCCAAATCTGCTACAACGTTGCGGTCAACTTCCACATCTTTTGCGCTGTCTCTATCACTGCCCGCTCGTCACCAAATACTTCCGGCACACTACGGGTGAAATCACGTGCTAAATGGCCTGGCTCATTACAATTAAAACACACTCTACTTTGAATTTTGTTTCTACCTCTCTGCAACTTATGGGCGAGTCTTAACAACTTTTCAAACTTTGTTCTGTCATTAAGATTTCTGTCTCTAAACTTCTCTTTATTCTCACGCAAAATCATTTCTGTCTTAGGTTCACTACTTTCTGTCTTAGGTTCATTACTTTCTGTCTTAGGTCCACTACTTTCTGTCTTAGGTTCATTACTTTCTGTCTTAGGTCCACTACTTTCTGTCTTAGGTTCATTACTTTCTGTCTTAGGTTTACTACTTTCTTTGCAGTACTTGGAGTGGATGTCAGCGTTTGTACTGGCTGTGTTATGCGTGTCTGTTGGTTGAACCGCATCATTACATTTTACTGACACTGTATCAGTCTGAGTACACGCTCTCTGTTTGCTAACTAAGTCAGTGCTTTGAACTTTCACAGCGTCACTGATTTCTAAAGTAACAATCTCTAACTGCCTTATAATTTTACTGCCTTTCTCAACTCTCTTAACAGCCTTAGTTCTGCCTTTCTTTCCATGTTTAGTTTGGGGACTGTGACTGGCTAATTTATCAGATTTTCACCCTATCAACTTCCATCCATAACCAGCCTAAGTCTAAATCCGCCATCTCTTCTTCCTTCACTCTATCCTTTTCTAATCTTCTCCGGTCTAAGTTATCCTTCTCTCATTCTCTTCTAGTTCTATTTTTTCTAGTCTGTTCAATTTTTAAAGTTCGGGCCCGCATTTCAGAAGGGTCTATCTCCATTTCATTTTCTAGAACCTTTAAGAATTCGGGATCTCTAGCGGATTGCCTCTTTTCGTTTAGCTTTGCTATCCATTCTATGCTAGACTTTATTTGTCTTTCAGCCCATTCTATGTCACTGGCTATTCCTTCTTTTCCTCTCCTCAAATGATCTATTACTTCTATACTCATATATCTATTGATCCCCTCCCCTCTACATCTATAGACTTCAGCCTCTCTCCTCCATTCTTTCCGTAACTAAAATAGCATATGTTCGATTTCTAACTTGCATGACAACATTTTAAAAGAACCTTCTTCTACGCAAAACGATAAGTAAGAGCTGCTTTTACAAAAATTAACACTCTCACACAATACAAATCGAAATCACTCTCTCACGTTTAAAGGTTCAGAAAAAAGTTTTGTTTCTTTGAGCGTAAGTTTCCTAGTAGCGATGTGACGCAATATACACTACGTCACTTGCAGCGTACAAAATAGATCAATACCCTTCTTAACGTGCCTATAATTCACTGAACCAAGTGTTAGCTTATAGAGCACCACGTTACACTGGGCTAATGTTAAAATACTCTATTTCCTTCTAGAAGTATAAACATTAATTTATTCTATCTGCTCATAGAATGCCCAACACAATTTATCTACTCCTTCAGTATATAACAAAACGATACACTAAGCATCACATCAACAGCCCAGAAAAATATACTCTGTTACTTAGAATCAGATCAATTTACAGGCAAGCAAGTCATAAAGCATCAATCAGATACGATCACACTGCATATCATAAAGGCAATCATGAAAGCAATCAAATAGATCATAAAAGCATGTATCAAAACAAAAAAGTCATGAAAGAATAAATCCTGAAAGCGCATAAGAAAAATAATCATAAAACACATCAAAATTATTTCAATATGAACATTTCTTAATTATTTGTCTAGGATTGCGTTAACGTATTTCTGGCTCTAAAAAAGATGTTTTATCTTTTATCTCCCGCTCTTTCTAGGTCCCGCTATGAATTTTGACTACTCATAGAAATATTTCATACCCGGATGACTGCCCTCAACTTGTAGATACCACGCTACTGGATGTCACGAAATACACAACAATCTTTGAAGTTGTCACTTCGTTGGCTCGTGTACAGCCCCCAGAGTTTCAAACCTCACATTTAAATGATAAACAGGACGGACTAACAAACACATTGACAACGGACAGACAGACAGACCGACGCGATGATAGACGCGATGGATACAATAAATGAATTCTACACGAAATGAAAAGAACAAGAATTGACACAAAGCCAATTAACATTAAATAAAATATTTATAAAAAAGAAATAAATGAAAATAACAATATAAAGCAATTACAATTACACTGAGCACCCTCCCTCTCCTCCCCCCTCTCCAAACGCGAAAACGGCGGAAGGCGGAAGCATCCCATACATTCAAGCAATGAGCACCAAGCTCAAAATCTATATAAGAGAAATTATCTCCCCCTAACTAACTCTGAGTCTATCTCTAGGTTTCACTTCCAAGTTCGACCAAGTTCGCGATTTCCCTACAGAGTTAATATATATGGTTTGCACACTCCTGGACAAAGTACTTCGTTACTTAACTGGGAGCAGCTGAATAATGCAGGAAGAGTCTCAGGTTGATTTCTCTTCTCAAAAGGTAAACATGCCCACCAACACTTTTAGCTTGTTTTGAAAACAGAGAACCAAAGAGTTTAACGGATTTGATGAAAGTAGCTGACAGGTATGACGAAATATACAGGACGTGTGATAGATAATCTGACAGCTAGGCATTATTATGAGCCAATGCCAGATAATGAACAAGTGATGCCTAAATAACCGAGTGACAGGCCAGTTAATAAACATGTGATGTCTAAATGACAGTGATACGCCAGTTAATGAACATGTGATGTCTGAATGACAGAGTGATAAGCCAGTTAATAAACCTAAAACAGTATCCTCTTTTGCACCTCCTCCATTTACCAAGATTGAAGATAGAGCAGAGGACCCACATCTCACCCCAACGGTTAAGACAAAGTGTTTAGAATGAACCAGTAGTGTGATTTAGCTGTGGCAAACCAGGCTAAATTAAAAATTACTGACCAGGTAACATAAATGTCATAGAACCAGTAGTATGATTTAGCTGTGGCAAACTTGGCCAAATTAAATGTTATTGCCCAGGTAACATAAACGTCATAGAACCAAGTGGTGCACCTCATTTTAATACGAACATAAATGGACATTGTGTTCCAGTCCTCTGTAACAGTGGTTGCGGAATAGGGTTAGTAGTGCACCATAGCCAAGTGAAAGAATGTGACTTCACTAGACAGTTTCAAGCTATCACTCTAGCCAATGGTGTAAAGGATAAAGTACTCCGTGTGATGATAGACAGTTTCAAGTTATCACTCTAACCAATGGTGTAAAGGATAAAGTACTCCGTGTGATGATAGACAGTTTCAAGTTATCACTCTAACCAATGGTGTAAAGGATAAAGTACTCCGTGTGATGATAGACAGTTTCAACCTATCACTCTAGCCAATGGTGTAAAGGATAAAGTACTCCGTGTGATGATAGACATAGATAGCTATCACTCTAGCCAGTGGTGTAAAGGATAAAGTACTCCGTGTGATGATAGACATAGATAGCTATCACTCTAGACATAGATAGCAAGTATGTATTGTGTTGAATGTGCTGTCGTGCGATGTGAATATTGTTCTCAATGGTGAGGACACCGAGATACACTTGACAGTTTGTGAGTACTCACAACAGAGAAGCTGATAATTAGAGCAAGTGTGAAACTATGCCACGTGAACCAGGAATAGTCAGTAGTAAGTGTGAAGGTATGCCAGGTGAACCAGGAGTAGTCAGTAGTAAGTGTGAAGGTGATGCACCGAGAATATTGGCTGAAACTGTCATTGGAGGGGCATGTTGCCAGGAAGTCACACAAGTCTCAGATATGGCAGGAAGGATAATGGATTCTGACTATCAGACTGTGGCTGGACCTGAGTGAGAAAAGGCCTTGTTGACCGATGATTATTTAGAAAAAATATTGATTGAAGACCAAATTCTCAGGATCGTATGCGTCTAAATCTTCTAGGAAAGCTATTGAGTTTCGCTTGAAGAATCCTTTTCTTTGCATTGTATTATCCTGAATCCAATGCCACTGGTTAGGACTGTTTTAACAGTATTATATGTCCATGGGCCACTGGTCAGGGGCCATCCTAACAGCATTATATGTCCATGGGCCACAGGTCAGGGCCGTCAGATCAGTATTATATGGCCATGGGCCACGGGTCAGGGCCGTCTGAACAGTATTATATGTCCATGGGCCACGGGTCAGGGCCGTCTGAACAGTAGTATATGTCCATGGGCCAGTGGTCAGGGCCGTCTTAACAGTATCAGTATTATATGTCCACGGGACACTGGTCAGGGTAGTCTGAACAGTAGTATATGTCCATGGGCCACGGGTCATGGCCGTCTGAACAGTATTATATGTCCACGTCAAAGCAGTACACAACTACTCACAGGAATAAAAATGTATTTATTTATTTATGCTCGTGAGGCCAGGGGCAACAGCACACATGCCCATGGGTTAATGATCATGACATATTTTCGCTGACAGAAATCTTATGAAAAGTTCCACCTCCCACCCTCTAGCTAACAATGACTAATTACATTTATATTGTAATGTTTAGGTCAGTCCTTAGATACCAATGACTAATTACATATTGTTGTGTTTTGGTCAATCCCTAGTTAACAATGACTAATTACGTATTGATTGTAGTGTTTCAGTCAACCTCTAGTAACTAACTAATAAATACCTAAAGATTGTAGTGTTTCAGTCAACCTCTAGTTGCTAATGACTAATATGGACGGATACATGTCACGTGGTTTCAAATTTAATGGACAGATCTTAGTCGCCGTCCTGCAACCCCCTCTCCCCAACACACACGGCATCTTTTCTGTAATAAGTACGTAGATCTGTAACAACGAGCAATGTACAAACCCAGAAATTGATAACTGAACCAAGTGAACCCGAGAAGGAAATGCAACGTGACCCACTTAAGCCAACGCACTGCCAGTAGAAATCGGGAAACTGTAAGCCAGCAATTTGTTTCTTTACCGCGCACGCGTGAGCACCACCAGCACTCAGAAATGTTTTTTTTTTTTTTTTAATAACAAGTGCCATGTTCTGTTTCTAAGGAGTAAATGTATTTTTTTGAATAACAAGTGCCATGTTTTGTTTCTAAGAAGTAAATGTCAATAAAAGCACACAGATATCTTGCGAGTTGTGACAAAAGGGATAAGATGTTGACGAAATTAAAATAGGTTTTCAGTAGTTAAATGACACAAAGAAACAGTAATATTCTTGCTTAATGCCAGACATAAACAATCCAAGTATTTAAATACAAACATTTCTTTATTTTCAGTGCGAGACTAAACTATAATAGTTAGGAAAGGGAAATAACTGTGACTTTCAACATATTCCAACAAATTAGAAGTCGTCTGTCACTTTCAATTATTGTCAGATCTAGATGGAAAATAACTTATTATCAAATTAAATTACTCTAATATTTTTGTGAACACCCACCGACTGTGGAATCAGAACGGCATAATCGACAAAGTACTGTGCTGCCAGGGGTAAAAACAAAAATCATACGGTTTGTGCTGACTCTCAGTACAATGAACACATGTTGTGCTGACTCTCAGTACAATGAACATATTTTCAATCTGAGAACCTCCCATCCCCTAACTACACTTATACATTTTTGACCCGTGCACTTATGTTGCCATTTATCGTCCAAACCAGTAAATGTGAGTAGATATTATGTGTAATATACATTGCCGATCAAGATTATTAGACACTGGTGTTATGAGCAAATCGGTCTGGTGAAATAGACACCCTCATTCAGCCTGTTACAGACAAACTGTCCGGAAATAAGGAGAAATATGGTCAACTGCTATGCCACTCGCCACTAGCGTAATTTATGACCACTAACATTCGTGTAAATAACACCATCACCACTAGTATATGCTATGACCACTAACATTCGTGTAAATAATTCCTTAACCACACGTATAAGTTATGACCACTAACAATCGTGTAAATAAATCTATCATTGTGCCCTGTCTATCCCTGTTAATCATTTCCCTGTTTGATTCCTTACTTTAATATTTTTTACCAAACCAATCCTGGAAGTTCATCTAATTACTGAAACAGTTAAAAAGTGAGAAAATTTATTAGATAAAATAAAAGTATGAAATAATATTCCTGTATTCTTCATTGCTCTTAATTAGTTGAACGGAAACAGTCGATCTTGAAATTGTGGGAAACTTAATATCAGATCGGTGCTGCGCATAAACTCAATTTATGATTGTGCATTTGAAACAGTTTTTGTAAAGATGTTTGTGTTGAACAATTTTCATATATTGTACACAAACTGTAGTATTTCACTGCTAAAGTACTTTACTAGTCATTATTCTGGAGTTAATCATTCTTCATATATTGTAAAAAATATGTAGTATTTCACTGCTAAAGTACTTTAGTAGATTTCTGAATTAAGTTATTATTGCGTTTAGTACTAATGTAGTTTTAAGAATGTGTCTATGTGATAGAGATATTTGACTCTACAAGGACAAACAAAGGTATCCATATGATACAGCTGTTTGACTTCACAAGGACAGACAAAGGTGTCCATGTGATACAGCTGTTTGACTTTACAAGGACAGACAAAGGTGTCCATGTGATACAGCTGTTTGACTTTACAAGGACAGACAAAGGTGTCCATGTGATACAGCTGTTTGACTTTACAAGAACAGAGAAGGCAAGTTACAAGCGAAATACTAGGAAGAATGATACATAATCGAGGCCCGGACATTTCTAGATGTTTATGTGTATGTGTGTGTGTGTGTGTGTGTGTGTGTGTGTGTATGTATGCGTGTGTGTGTGTGTGTGTGTGTGTGTGTGTGTATGTATGCGTGTGTGTGTGTGTGTGTGTGTGTGTGTGTGTGTGTGTGTGTGTGTGTGTGTGTGTGTGTGTGTGTAAAATGACAGCATTACAGTTTCCTTTGTTATTAAATGAATACAAAAAAGTTCCCAAAGAGAAAATTAAAACAACAAGGAACAAAACAACTCTTCGTATCGAGATGAGTGACGTTATTTGACGACACATTCCAGTTTTCATTATTTTCTTGTTTTACGACAAACATTTCATTAGCACAGGCGTCCATATTGAAGCCAGAAACTGTTTCCAGCGGGATTCTGATTGTGATCTCACAGGGATAATTTACGTGGTAAGTGCTAAAGGAATGACAACACATAGGGATAAATAAGGTTCTACGCACTTAAGGAACGCCTACACACAGAGATACGTAAGGTTTTAAATACTTAAGTAACGTCTACACACAGGTATAATTTACGTTGTAAGTGCTAAAAGAACACATGCACAAAAGTATAATTCATGTTGTAAGTGCCAAAGGAGCGCCTACATGCAGGGATAATTAAGGTTCTAAATACTTAAGTAACGTCTACACACAAGTATAATTAATGTTGTAAATGCTTAAGGAACGACTACACTAATGGATTATTTACGTTGTAAGTGATTGAGGAACGTTTACACACGGGAATAATTAAAGTTTTAAGTGCTTAAGTAAGGCCTACACACAGGGATAATTAAGGTATTAAGTACTTAAGGAAGCCTACACACATGGATATTTAAGGTTTAATATAATTAAGGAACGAATACACACATGGATAGTTAAGGAACAGCTACACACCGAGATAAGTAAGGACTAAATACTTAAGGTACTCCTTCACACTTCCTGGGTTAAGCAAAAATGTAAGTGTACATTAATAAATATTTTCATCCACTTAAGGTGATACTCTTATCGGTGCTGAGATAAGACCATATTACGATGTTAACGTTGTTGGCTACTGATTGCGAATACAGAACTCAACGGTAGCGTATTTTTGAAAGGCTTGTAATTTATTGTTAGTATTAAATCTTTTGATGACGTCCTTTGTAAAACTTATCTATTTATAAATCACGTTGCAAGTATTAAATCTTTTGATGACGTCCTTGGTAAAACTTATCTATTTATAGTTTACGTTGTTAATATTAAATCATTTATGTCTTAGGAATGACCTCCAAGGTATCTGTATTTGACCTAACTCTGCAATGTTTGGAAAGAGAAACGTATTTAGATTGATTGAACTCTCCGATAACTGAGGGTTGGTGGCGCTGTTATTAGACAAAAGTTAGTGTACGTCACCTTTAAGTCACCAACAACGGAGACAACGACAACAACAACAACAACAAGAGAATGCCAGCCCACGCCACAACCAACACCAGAAGAGGGCAAAAAAAAAGAAAAGACGGGGCCCACCACCACATATTAGGAGGCAACAACAGCGCCCTCAACAACAACAACAACAACAACAACCGCAACATCAACGCTGACACCAACATCAACGACAACAACGATAACAAGAATGGCCATACTACGAGCCGAGCAACTTTACCCCTCTTGGGGATTCTTTAACCATCCAATGGCAGATATGATTCAACTGTTGCTCGGCAATTTGTACTGGCCACAAGCGCCCGCCTTTAGACATCCCAACGGACACAGGGGACAGCCATGGCAGCAACAACAACAACAACGACAACGCTACCAGTGACGAGGTCGAGAGGTTGAACAAACCGGGCCCATGTACACACTGGTTATAGATTTGGTGTGTTACTAGCCTGGGCTCTGTGAGACACCCCTCTCCTCACCATAACATCAGGAATAACTACAACAACACAACGCCAACGTCAGGAACAACAACATCAATTCTAACCCACCGATTACCGAGTTTGGAGCCCGCCTTCGCCGGCCAGACATGTTTTAGTAACGGACGCACGCAGCAGAAAGGCCCCCTACATTAAGAATTAATAGATATTCAATTCTGTTATAAGACATATTTAACTGTGCGTCAGAGTTGTAAATAATTATTTAAGTATAATGCAAATGTTACTGTACGTCATACTTATAAATAGATATTTAATTATAATGCAAATGTTACTGTACGTCATAGTTATAAATAGATATTTAATTCTATATCGAAACATGTATTCCAGTGCTTGTGCGACTTCAAGTTTAGGGGAGAAGGAAAAGTTGAAGACAGACAGTTTGGAGAAGGAAAAGTTGAAGACAGACAGTTTGGAGAAGGAAAAGTCGAAGACAGACAGTTTGGAGAAGGAAACGTTGAAGACAGAGAGTTTGCAGAAGGAAACGTTGAAGACAGACAGTTTGGAGAAGGAAAAGTTGAAAGACAGACAGTTTGGAGAAGGGAAAGTTGAAGACAGACAGTTAGGAGAAGGGAAAATTGAAGACAGACAGTTTGGAGAAGGGAAAGTTGAAGACAGACAGTTAGGAGAAGGGAAAGTTGAAGACAGACAGTTAGGAGAAGGGAAAGTTGAAGACAGACAGTTTGGAGAAGGAAAAGTTGAAGACAGACAGTTAGGAGAAGGAATGTGATAGACAGACAGTTTGGAGAAGGGAAAGTTGAAGACAGACAGTTTGGAGAAAGAAAAGTTGAAGACAGTTTGGAGAAGGGAAAGTTGAAGACAGACAGTTAGGAGAAGGAATGTGATAGACAGACAGTTTGGAGAAGGGAAAGTTGAGGACAGACAGTTTGGAGAAGGAATGTGATAGGCAGACAGTTTGGAGAAGGGAAAGTTGAAGACACTTTAAAGAAGTTAAAGCTAGAAGACAGATAGTTTGGAGAAGACAGATAGTTTAATAGTTTGGAGAAACGTGACCGAATATAAGGGAATGCCCTGGGTTTTACAGGTCGATATTTAAAAAAACATAACCCTGTGTGAGTCAAGGTCAAGGAACAACGTGTACTTGCATGAAAAACTGAGAAGGAAAATATATAGATTTTAAATATTTTGCTTTTTAAATATAATGTATGTATCACTAATATATTCAACGTGGTATGTAGGAAATACGATTAATAATACTAAATGAACGCTGTTTTATTACTTGCTGATTTTTGCCTTTTGTAGGAAATACGATTAATAATACTAAATGAACGCTGTTTTATTACTTGCTGATTTTTGCCCTTTGTAGGAAATACGATTAATAATACTAAATGAACGCTGTTTTATTACTTGCTGATTTTTTTCCCTTTGTGGTAAATACGATTAATAATACTGAATGAACGCTATTATATCCCTTGCTGATTGTTGCCCTTTTTAGGAAATATGATTAACAGTACTGAATAATTGCTGTTTTATCCCTTGTTGATTGTTGCCCTTTGTTTTCGATTTATGTTTTATAGCGCCAAAATGCTAAAGTAGCTACTTAAAACTGGGTGTTCCAATAGCCGACAAACTTTTTTCCAATGTATTTACATTAGATAATTTAATAATCTTGACACGCCAACCTATAACATTTCGGATATAATTCCACAGACGTGAGTAAATGAAATAACGAGTCGTGTTGTCTTCATGTTGTCTTAGTGTTGTTAATGACATAGTACGTAATGATCTATCTTAGTATTAAGACAACTCTTCAAGTAATGTCGGTACGATATACCGTAAATAAACTGTTGTGTTCCAATGTGGATAAAGGTCTAGGTACGAGTGTAGCCTGGACAGAAACGAACACTGCGTTAGGATCACAAGGTATCCAAAAGTGGATTGAAATTCTTTGTGAGAAAAGTTTTGTGCACTCAGTCCAATCATCTCGCGCGTAAACTTCGAGCCAAAAAAAAGTATATCATTTCCCACAGATATGTAAACATAAACTTCGAGCAGCAATAGATCATTTCTTCGCACCGAAAGACACGTAACTTCGAGCAAAAATAGATCACTTCCCCACACAGACACACGTAAACTTCGGGCACAAAATAGATCATTCCTCCTGACAGACAGACACGTAAATAATGTCCTTCGTCAATTGTGAGTGTTTAACTCATTATACTAACGGACTTAATCGTAACACGTGATTTTAGAAAAGTAAATGGTGTCTTTCCTTATTGTGAGTGTTTAACTCCTTATACTAACGGACTTAAAACAATCGTAACACGTGATTTTAGAAAAGTAAATGATGTCTTTCCTTATTGTGAGTGTTTAACTCCTTATACTAACGGACTTAAAACAATCGTAACACGTGATTTTAGAAAAGTAAAATGATGTCTTTCCTTATTGTGAGTGTTTAACTCCTTATACTAACGGACTTAAAACAATCGTAACACGTGATTTTAGAAAAATAAAATGATGTCTTTCCTTATTGTGAGTGTTTAACTCCTTATACTAACGGACTTAAAACAATCGTAATACGTGATTTTAGAAAAATAAAATGATGTCTTTCCCTAATGTGAATGTTTTAGATAGTACACTAATAGCTTTGAAACATTGTGATTGTTTCGGATAGTACACTAATGAGAGTGATTAATACAAGGAAAGTGTTTAGTACATTAAAAGTGTTTAAAACAATGAGAGTGATTAATAAAATGAAAGTGTTTAATACAATGAAAGTGATTAATACAATAAACGTTTTTAATACAATAAGAGTGTTTAATACAATGAGAGTGATTAATACAATGAAAGTATTTTTTAATAAAATAATTTTTTTAAAAAATAATCAAAGATTTAATGCAATGAATGTGTTTAATACAATGAGATTGTTTATCACAATGAGTGTTTGAAGGAATTCAAACATATTAAAATATGCAGATTTTCCATTTAGAAGAATTCGAAGTAAATGAAAATAGAATTTTCTCATTCAATATTGAGCTATGTTGCATTGGTCACTTGTATAAATCGTCGGCTATATAGATAAAACGCGTGTTATGTTTCAATGATCTCATGTATAAATCGTCGGCTATATATAGATAAAACGCGTGTTATGTTTCAGTGATCTCATGTATAAATCGTCGGCTATATATATAGATAAAACGCGTGTTATGTTGCATTCGTCTTGTATAAATCGCCGGCTATATAGATAAAACGCGAGCTATGTTGCAATGGTCTCTTGTCTAAATCGCCGGCTATATAGATAAAACGCGTGTTATGCTGCATTGGTCTCTTGTCTAAATCGCCGGCTATATAGTTAAAACGCGTGTTATGTTGCATTGGTCTCTTGTATAAATCGCTGCCTATAGAGATAGGTTTTCCATGTATTAATCGATTTATCATTTCTCTATTTATCATTTTTTATAATAACGGTAATTGTGTTGTCTGGACTAACTCTATTTTCCCACAATGTTTACACTTACAGTAGTTTGCGTTTGGAAACCTATACAATATTCTGAATGTTGTTCACTGTGGTCGGATTGATTTATGAGACTCTTTTAGAAGTTTTGGTCTGGAAGTCTATACAAACTTATAAATGCTGTTCACTGTGGTCAGTTTGATTTATTAGATACTTGTAGTAATTTGTGTTTTGAAGTCCATATTGTAGATGCTGTTCAGTATGGTCAGATTGATTTATTAGACATTTGTACTAGTTTGGGTTTGGAAGTCTATATTGTAAATGCAGTTCACTGTGGTCGGATTGATTTATGAGACTCTTGTGGTAGTTTTGATTTGGAAGTCTATACAGTCTTATAACTGCAGTTCACTGAGGTCAGATTGATTTATTAGACATTTGTATTAGTTTGGGTTTGGAAGTCTATACAGTCTTATAAATGCAGTTCACTATGGTCAGATTGATTTATTAGACTCCTGGCATTTGGAAAGCAGTAATGTGCAGAAACTATTGTTCCTTTACTATTATTGCATCAAAATGCTGCTTTAATTCATTTTTGTTCTTGTGTTCGTAAGTGTGTGTATTCATGAGTGCATGTTATTATGTGGGTACATATTAGTTCTACATAAACTCGAAAGTACTATATATAAATCTCAAGAAAACTGTATCATTTTCATCGACATATTCTTTCACATGAAAATTCTATTCATTTAATAAATCGGCACAAGGAAAACAATTTAATTGCCGGCTTCATGCACTGATGATATCTGCCTCACGCCCCCACAAGGCAGCACGGGTCTTTCTGGACAATATATCGGTGCCATTTTAAAGTAGACATATATTTTACAAATTATTTCTAGTTATGTCAGTAATGCATGTGCTCGTGAACGTATTTCCGGAAGTGTGTACCTGAAAGCCGTCCTATGTGATTATTAGCAAGTGCATGTGTCTATATGCATACACTCGACACTCTTCAGTTTGGCGTCATTTAGACTTTCTGATTTCATTTATGGGGAGCGCTTCCGGCCTAGAACGGTTCACGCTGGGAGTTGGGGGTTGGGGGCGTGTATTGTATAGCCAGGTATCCTAGGTGTGACTTCATTCAGCCAATACCGGAGCAAACGGTGTCCTGGTGGAATAAAATTGGTGCCGTACTGGATAGTGACTTCATTTATACAATACAAAGCAAACGGTGTCCTGGTGGAATAAAATTGGTGCCCTACTGGATAGTGACTATTCCTAACAATTCTCCGACAGGAGAGGTTGTTTGTATCTTTTATCAGCATGACGTAAATAAATGTAAGTGCAGTACCACTGTTTCTTACTTTTAAAGAGACGAGAGCACGATTCTTTTGTAATTTTCAAATGCCTTGCTTAATTGGTCACCTAACGTGTTCAGGGAAATTGACACGTTTCAAGACAGTTTAGTGTCGACCGCCTTACAAATGTTGACAGTATTTGTACGGCCACTGTACAATTGCTAGGAGTTTAATTGATGACCGCTTTACAAATGTTGACAGTATTTGTACGGCCACTTTACAATTGCTAGGAGTTTAATTGATGACCGCTTTACAAATGTTGACAGTATTTGTACGGCCACTTTACAATTGCTAGGAGTTTAATTGATGACCGCTTTACCAATGCTGACAGTATTTGTACGGTCACTTTACAATTGCTAGGAGTTTAATTGATGACCGCTTTACCAATGCTGACAACAGTTCTCGTGACGACCACTTCAGATTTTATTACAAATTAATTGCAAATTAATTACAAATACAAACTTTTTTTAATGTTCGATTTTCAAATGCTAACAGTTTTAGTGACGACCGCTTTACAAATGCTAAGAATTAGAGTAATGACTCTTTACAAATGCTAACAGTTATAGTGATGACTCTTTACAAATGCTAACAGTTATAGTGATGACTCTTTACAAATGCTAACAGTTATAGTGATGACTCTTTACAAATGTTAACAGTCATAGTGATGACCCTTAACAAATGCTATATGTTATAGTGATGACTCTTTACAAATGCTAACAGTTATAGTGATGACTCTTTACAATGCTAACAATTATAGTGATGACTCTTTACAAATACTGTAAGTTATAGTGATGATTCTTTACAAATGGTAACAGTTATAGTGATGACTCTTTACAAATGCTATAAGTTATAGTGATGATTCTTTACAAATGCTTTAATTTATAGTGATGACCCTTTACAAATGGTAACAGTTATAGTGATGACTCTTTACAAATGCTATAATTTATAGTGATGACCCTTTACAAATGCTAACAGTTATAGTGATGACTCTTTACAAATGCTAACAGTTACAGTGATGACTCTTTACAAATGCTATAATTTATAGTGATGACCCTTTACAAATGCTAACAGAGTGATGACCCTTTACAAATGCTAACAGTTATAGTGATGACTCTTTACAAATGCTATAAGTTATAGTGATGATTCTTTACAAATGCTATAATTTATAGTGATGACCCTTTACAAATGCTAACAGTAATAGTGATGAATCTTTACAAATGCTAACAGTTATAGTGATGAATCTTTACAAATGCTATAATTTATAGTGATGACCCTTTACAAATGCTAACAGTTATAGTGATGACTCTTTACAAATGGTAACAGTTTTAGTGTCGACCGCTTTACAAATACTAACAGAGTGATGACTCTTTACAAATGCTAACAGTTATAGTGATGACCCTTTACAAATGCTAACAGTTATAGTGATGACCCTTTACAAATGCTAACAGAGTGATGACCCTTTACAAATGCTAACAGAGTGATGACTCTTTACAAATGCTAACAGTTATAGTGATGACCCTTTACAAATGCTATAAATTATAGTGATGACCCTTTACAAATACTATCGATATTTTCAGACATTTGGATCATTCCGCTTCCGAAATGGTTTGATTAGATGATGTGATTAAGTAATACATTTCTCTCTCTCTCTGAGTTACATAACCTGGCAGACTATGTAGCAGACTACATCTTGTGAAGCAGTACATAGGAAATCTACAAATATTTATTTACAAAACATAAGTAGTATTACAGGTAGATATCTATAATTATTTATTCATAAATTGTCAGTATTAATACATGAGATATCCACAATTATATATTTAGAAAATTATCATTAGTAATACATGATAAATCTATAATTATTTACTAAAACTATTGTCATTTACAGAGAGTTCATTGCGGATAGTAAGTAATCCAAATATAACGGCTTGATTTTACAGCAACAACATCGAAATCAAAGAATTTCTGTCAGTTTGTACAATATAAATAAATTATAACTTTAAGAAATGTGTCACTTTGTACAATATAAATAAATTATAACGTTAAGAAATGTGTCACTTTGTACAATATAAATATATTATAACTTTAAGAAATGTGTCACAGGGTAAATATAAATGTATTATAACTTTAAGAAATGTGTCACAGGGTAAATATGAATATATTACAACTTAAAGAAATGTGTCACATTCTTCAATATAAATGTAGTATAACTTTAAGAAATGTTTCGTAATGTACAATATAAATATATTCTAACTTTATTAATGTGTCACAGCGTTTAATATAAATAAATATTCGTATTTTATCTTTAAGAAATGGAGTGGTTATTATATAACTTGCCACAAATCAATTAGATAGAAGTTGTGATTTACGATATGCGTATTGCGAATATTTAGAAAGTTAGAATTTTGAAATTGAAACAAAATATAATTACTATAGGTAATGACCCGAATAGTTAGACATGTACAAGACGTTCAGATTCGTTTTGCTTTTCTAATTTGTTTAAATGTAAAGAGCAATTTGATCTTTGTGCCCCTTTAGCGTGTAGTTCCTTTAGCGTTTGCAAATTGCACCTATAGTCTTAATCACTGTCATTAGTCACGCCTCGCTTGATTAGTTTTAAAGAGCGCCTTAAACACTGTCCTTAGTCTCGTCTCGCTTGATTAGTTTTAAAGAGCGACTTAAACACTGTCCTTAGTCTCGCCTCGCTTGATTAGTTCTAAAGACTGAACTAAGTTAGGGCTCGCCTGATTAGTTCTAAAGAGCGTTTGGTACTAGAATTTAATATATGCTTGCATGAAATGTGCAGTACTCTGATTGTGAACTAGTATCATAAACAAAAACTGTTTCACAGCCGATGTAGTTTCTGTGATCATGCGAACGTAAAACGTAATTATTTCTATTTCATACTTCTGTCTTCAAACTTGTAGTTTGTGTATTTCATGTCATGGATTTGGATTCTACAGAGGGCCAAAATTGTTTTCTACTTTATTTTCTACATATTCTTTGAATTTACCGATTTACAAAATTAAAGATATTTGAAACATAATTCAAAATGCATCGATATATATTTAAACCAAACCATATCTAATATTGTTTTAGGTGTAATTTACGAAAAGTAATAGAGAGCATTAAAGATAAATGGCCAGATTTAGTGGACAGTACTTCTGTATTGTAATTTACGAAAAGTAATAGAGAGCATTAAAGATAAATGTCCAGATTTAGTGGACAGTACTTAGGTATTTATTGTAATTTACGAAAAGTAATAGAGAGCATTAAAGATAAATGGCCAGATTTAGTGGACAGTACTTCAGTATTTATTGTAATTTACGAAAAGTAATTGAAACAGTTAATTCAGAAAGACCAAATTTAGTAACCAGTACTTCATCATGTATTTGTGATATTAATAGTTACAGTTAATTCCTAATGACCAGATTACTGTCCAGTACTTCATCATGTATTTGTGATATTAATAGTTACAGTTAATTCCTAATGACCAGATTACTGTCCAATACTTCATTATTATTCTGAGGTCTCTTTGTAGCCCGCACGTTTTCAGACATATCTAAGCCATCATAATAATTTATTCGCAGTCACCTTCAACCCAACACATTCACTTTATCCCTCCACCCACTCTTTCATCAGAAGTATGCACACGACAAGGATCAGCACTTGCACATGCACAAGTACAGAAACACCATTATTTACTAAAAATGACGTCATCACAAGTACAGAAACACCATTATTTACTAAAAATGACTGGCAATGACGTCATCACAACATATAACCTCACCCGTAATCACCAACACACAGCATTTTTTGGTAAACATATCTTTCAATGATGTCATCACAACACATATCCTCACCCGTAATCTCCAACGCACAATATTATTTTCTAAACATGGCTGACAATGACGTCATAAAATCACATATCATCACTCGTAATCTCCAATGTACAACATTACTAAGCGTGACAGACAATGACATCATAACAACACATAACCTCACCCATAATCTCAAACATACAGCAGTATTTAATAAACATGGCTGACAACACACAACGCGTTTTGCCCTCAAAGGATAACCAACTATAATTGCGTACAATACCACTACATACACGCACACACACTCACACCAACACACAGTGACGCACATACTTAGTCAAAAGGGAACAACCCACTGACAAAAAGGCACGATATATTAACAATGCACTTTCAGAACACCAGATACACAGACGATGACTACAACGGTAAAGACATTAACCCCCCCACCCTAACAACACTAGACACAAAGACAATAACACAGTGCAAAATTCATTAACAACACACCTTTACTACAGTAGATACAAAGATAATAACCACAAAGTAAAAGACATTACCCATTCACTTTCAAAACACTAGATATACATACAATAACCACAGTGGAAAAGCATTAACCACACAACTTCATAACATTAGACACACAGACACAATATCCAAAATGGAAGAGGCATTAACCACATAATTCCAACGGTCCTAAAAAAATGAAAATCGTAGCCAACTTACTACTAGTATTGTTCTTTCTTTTTAATGAAATCGTTTTGCTGACGTCACTGAAGTGATAGATTATAAAAGAGTTCTTGATGATTGATGACGTGCTTTTAAAATCAGTCTGAAAGAAGTGTGTTGTGTGTGTGTGTGTGTGTGAGAGAGAGAGAGAGAGAGAGAGAGAGAGAGAGAGAGAGAGAGAGAGAGACAGAGAGACAGAGACAGAGACAGAGACAGAGAGACAGAGAGAGAAGTTAAGGGGAAGAGAAAAAACTTTGAGGACTGAGCTAACGTGCGGCACTAGTAACATTTATGCTATTGGAAACACAGAACGTAAGGTCTCCAGTGTTACATTAGTTTTAATTTCCATGAATTTTGTCCAGTGTTACATTAGTTTTAATTTCCATGAATTTTGTTCAGTTTTACATTAGTTTTAATTTCCATGATTTCTGTCCAGTGGTACATTAGTTTTAATTTCCATGATTTCTGTCCAGTGTTACATTAGTTTTAATTTCCATGACTTTTGTCCAGTGTTACATTAGTTTTAATTTCCATGACTTTTGTCCAGTTTTACATTAGTTTTAATTTCCATGATTTCTGTTCAGTTTTACATTAGTTTTAATATCCATGACTTTTGTCCAGTTTTACATTAGTTTTAATTTCCAGAGTACAAGTCTACTTAAACTTTCCAGAAATTTGTTTTAGTGTTACATATGTATTTCTTTTCAGATGTTATGTTTTGTACTTTCTTTGTTTAGTGCTATATAATACGTTTTTTTGCAGATGTTACATTTGTTGTGTATTTTCAATTGTTTTTAGTTCTACATAATGTATGTATTTTTCCAGATGTTACATTTCAATACTTCGCTATTAGTACCTCATAATATACATATTTTATTTCACATATTATACTTATAACCCTTCATTTTCTTCTAATGCTACATTAAATATGCATTTATTTCCATATATTACATTTGTATACGTTCCATTGTATTTAGTGCTACACAATGTATGATTTTTTCTAGATGCTACTAATGCTACTAGTGTATACTTTATCTTTAATGCAATATATGCATTTCTTTGCAGACGTTATATTGGTATAATGTCCCTTGTATTTAGTGTTACAAAATAAAGGTATTTCTTTCCAGACGTTATATTGGTATAATGCCCCTTGTATTTAGTGTTACAAAATAAAGGTATTTCTTTCCAGACGTTATATTGGTATAATGCCCCTTGTATTTAGTGTTACAAAATAAATGTATTTCTTTCCGTATCCCACATCCCGATTCGTATCTACTGCTGTCGTGAATAAGGTCGTCAAAAGTGCTTGCTTGCTACTAGACTTTCTTATACACCTCGCGCATCTAGATTTTTTATTTCGTTAATTAAAAAATATATTATATATAATGATGTAAGGTCGAGCGAAGTTTTACGTCATAGACTGATACTCTTCCAGGCCAACTTTCATCATACACGTCACAAATTAAATTACTATGCTTTATGTCCTTGAATGCATTTCAAAACTACTATCTAATCCATAGATTGATATTTAAATTGAACACTTTAATGAACATTTGCCTGTTTTAGCTGTGGCAAAATGCAAACATGATTGATCAGTGAACAATATAATGTATTTGCAAAGGGGCTCACAACTCACATTTCAAATATATCCGCCTATATTTCATCACTTTATGCAGTTGAGGTGTTGGGTGTGTCTCGAAACAGAAGTCACTAGAGAAAGGATGGCTTGGAAATACAGGAATTTTCTTTTTATTAAACTAGTGGGTTACCATATGTCCAGGTCATGGAAATCAGTGACTATTGCCGCTAGTGTGACTATAACTACGCGTCGATAAACTACATATACTTTGTTACTTTTGTGACCATAACTAAGATTTGATACGTTATAAATTGTTACTATAACTAACCTTTGATAACTTACACATTTGGAAAAATGTGACTAAGCTTTGATAACTTACACATTTGGAAAATTGTGACTAAGCTTTGATAATTTACACATTTGAGCAAACGTAACTAAAACTACTCTTTGATGAGTTAAACATTATTACGGCTTTGACCATAACTGCTCTTTGAAAAGTTACACATTGTTACTCTTGTGACTTTAGCTGCTCTTTGATAAGTTACAAATTGTTACTCTTGTTACTATAACTAATCTTGTATAAGCTACAAATTTGACCTTTGTGGCAATAATTGACTTCGATAAGTCATACAATTTTATTTTAGTGATTAGAAGTGTTCAGTGATAAGTTACTCATCTTGTTGTTGTGACTATAACTGCTCTTTAATAAGTTACACAATTTACTGTTGTGACTAGAACTGCTCTTTAATAAGTTACACAATTTACTGTTGTGACTAGAACTTCTCTTTAATAATTTACACAATTTACTGTTGTGACTAGAACTGCTCTTTAATAAGTTACACAATTTACTGTTGTGACTATAAATACGCTTTAATGAATTACACATTGCTACTGTTGTGACTAGAACTAAAGTTTGATAAATTGCTATTTTTGTTTCTATAACTGGCTTCGACACGTTACAAATTGTTACTTTTCTGTCTATAAATATCTTCGACACGTTACAAAGTGTTACAAATTCTTACTGTTTTGGCTATAAATGGCTTCGTTGAGTTACACATGTTACTGTTGTGACTATAACTGGCTTCGACAAGTTACATATTGTTGACTATAACTGGCTTCGACAAGTAACACATTGTTACTGTTGTGACTATAACTGGCTTCAATATGTTACACATTGTTATTGTTGTGTCTAAAACTGCGTTTCGACATGTTGCATATTGCTACTGTTGTTACTTTAATTACACGTTGATAAGCTACATATTGTTAATGTTGTGACTATAACTGTGCTTTAATTAGTTTTACATTGCGGAATTAGTTGGTATTCATTATTCGCGTTATAGGAAAGTTACAATGTTAGTGATTTGTATGAATGTTACAAATAACATTTTCCACTAGGTGTTGGTCAATGCATTGGTGTTTCAAATACATTTCTCTCCAGGTTATGAATTTGTGAGTGATAGTGGTCCTGTTCATCTTGCTGTCACGATTGCATCAAAAATTGATTTGCTCTATTTCCAAGACTGATGATTGTGTCAAAAATTGGTGTGTTCTGTTCCCAAGGCTGTGGTAATTGTGTCAAAATGGATTTGGTCTGTTCTGAGTGCAGTGATGATTGTGTCAAAAATTGGATTTGCACTGTTTTCATGGATGTGATTGTGTCAAGATTGGATTTGTCCTGTTTTCGTGGATGTACTGATTGTGTCAGGATATGATTTGCCCTGTTTAGGTGGATGTATTGTTGTGTCAGGATAGAATTTGCCCCGGTTTCGTGGATGTACTAATTGTGCCAGGATTTGATTTGCCCTGTTTTCGTGGTGGATGTACTGAAGGTTGTGGTGATTTTTATGGTTTACTGTAACGACGTTGAAGACACTATGTTCTTCAGAATGTGATCATTATAAGACGTTAAAATTATTATGTTATCCAATCTGTGATCATTGCAAGACGTTAAAATTACTGTATTCTTCTCTTGTAACATGAGTACTCTTATAAAGAGGTCTTAAACAAGTGATCTTAAATACATTGACACATGATGTACATGTATATGCGATTGATAAGCAGTTATTGCACAAATACAAACTGTCAAGCGCTTATGTATATTTATGTTAGGTTAGTGAATAATTTATGTGTATGAAGCAACATAATGCTTATGAGTTGGTACGGTAATACAATTTTTTACAATTTTTTACAATTCCCGTTTTAAGAAATGAGGTAAGATGTTTTTTTCCTGTAAAATGAACTGTAACATGCTTATGAATGAATAATAATTATTATCATCTTTCATAAATATCTTTTGGAAATATTGTCGTTTGAAAGTAAGGATAAATAAAATTTAATCATATTAAATACACACATATTTCTGATTATAAAATTACACACATCTCTCTTTCTGGTAAGACAATACATAGATTTGTTCTGCATTCATTATAAACACATATATAATGTCGTACCCCTCATAATATCCTCGTTTATTATTTCTTTTCAGGACAAATTTCTCAAAGGTTCAGTCGAAGCGAACAACAAACAATGAACGTCAGTAGAAACACTTCTAATGCGGAGGATGAAACAGGTCATTAAATGGGTCATCCCTTTTATTCAGAACATTTCTTTCTCTACCTTTCTTTCAACACTGACGCGCACATACACGCATTGCACTCGTACCACATCTATCTATCTGTCTATCTATCTATCTATCTATGTCTGCCTCTCTGTCTGCCTCTCTCTCTCTCTCTCTCTCTCTCTCTCTCTCTCTCTCTCTCTCTCTGTGTATGTATGTATCTATCTATCTATCTATCTATATATCTATCTATCTATCTATCTATCTATCTATGTCTGTCAGTCTGTCTATCTGCCTGTCTGTCTGTCTATCTGTCTATCTATTGTCTATTTGTCCGTCTCTCTTACTGTCTGTCCACCCATCTATCTATCTATCTATCTATCTATCTATCTATCTATCTATCTATCTATCTATCTATCTATGTCTGTCAGTATGTCTATCTGCCTGTCTGTCTGTCTATCTGTCTATCTATTGTCTATCTGTCCGTCTCTCTTACTGTCTGTCCACCCATCTATCTATCTATCTATCTATCTATCTATCTATCTATCTATCTATCTATCTATCTATCTATCTATCTATCTATCTATCTATCTATCTATCTATCTATCTATCTATCTATCTATCTATCTATCTATCCATCTATCTATATTTGGAAGTGTCGTGTACGTTAATGTTTATATGTAGGTCTTTATTTAAAAATGTGGGCACTTCTGGATCTTCCACAATAAATACATTTCCAAGCGAATCGTTTATTTAGATCGTTTTCTTTGAATGCGAAACGTTTATTATACTGCTAATTTTAACGCTCTTGAAATACACGTATGTCGATTACAGATTATTTGAAAGTTAACAGTGAAATTATCGTTATGCATGTTTCAACATTTAGGCATTTAGGCACTTTTTGTGGTGATATTGTTAAATTTCAATTTTGGAAATAAACATCTGAGGTAAAGAATGTTCTAGGTATGCTGATGTAATCTATAACCGTTTTACTTGGATGAGTAGCTTTTATTATCTAATAAATTTAATAGAGCGTGACCAGCCAATGGGCTGAGATCACACTTTTACCACCTGGAGAGAAATCTATTTCCTAATCACTTGAATCTGGGGTAGCAATTAAGTCTGGTCATGAAAAACAGCCAATAGCTAAAGAGTGAGTTAACTGACTGAGAGAGAATGGATTTGTGCTATTAATATGTTATATTTGTTTTTCACATTCACATGTATTTTGTGAATAGTCTATTATTAATAGTAATTGCGAACTAAGATGATCGTATGTGGTACGCTAAACACTTGCCATTGTTCTAGTGAATACGAACATGAAAAAAGGATGTAATATTTATTATGATGTATTTGTTTATCAGGTTAATAAATACTGTTTCAGGAAATTGTAATTTGAGAAATGAATGTACGAAAGAAAAAAGTTAGAGGTGAATAAACTGGAAACGTAGCATTTATTACCTGCTTATAACTTACAAGGAAAAAACAGTTTTTCTTGTTTTACCAGAATCTCCTGATTAACTGATTTATAAACTGCTACGACTGTGGCAGATGCAGGCAGTATCTACACGTGTGTGCAAGTGTATCATGGAATTTTTGGTACAAGGAAATATTGATATAAGTGTTGCTCTGATTGTGAGAGATAATACTGCAGAACACTCAAATTAGCCTCGAGAGAAATGCAGCCCATCATTGTTCTACAACATGCAAAAGAAAGGCATGGAACTGACAATTCCCTTGGGACAATAAGTGTGTGATTTTGTTATGAAAGCACGCAAAGACTGCTGAAAGACTATTGCGGCTTTGCCTAGACAAGGTTACGTACAAACTATTAATGCTATTATCTCATTACTTCATTTCCTTGTTCTGATTAGACATTACCCTGTGATTTACATTGATTGTTATTTGTTGAATAATGTGTTAGGAAATAAGACTGTATAAACTTTGAAACTACTTTAATGTGGTTTGTGGAAATATTGATGTCAAATAATATATTCATTGTATTTACTATATGTATATCTGATTGTTGATTTAATAATTTTTTAAAAATTTATTGACCTTCTAACACATGTTGATAATATTTTGTTGGAGAAGAAATTTGGTGAATGGAGAATCACTAAATATGGATTAAAGAAGGTTTTGTCTTCTCCTTCAGTAAGATTTCCTCCTACGGAAATATTGTGTGACTGTAAATGTTTGTCTTTAATTTTTCTGGAAGAGAGAAACGTTTACTACGCCCGCATATCTGCCAAGTGAGACGAGTGGTGTCTTCTGGGAAATTATTAATATCATAACTTAAGATTCTCGTCACTTGTAATTAGTTTAGGATGATTGTTAATAATACTCACAAACAATATCTAGTGAAGCATAGTGTCACTACTAATTATGTGTGTAATACATTTATAATAATGTAATATACCAGTTGCTTACTAGTTACATGCATAATACCTCTACAAAGTGCAGAAGTATGAAATGAGACTTCTGGTTTTGACATATGTGTCAATCAATGTCACATTTTTGATTCGGGTGATTCTGACGTTCACTAGACTGACTGTACTCGCTCAAATATAGTCTGAGAACACAGATATACGATAGATCGATGTAGTGAAATAGAGATCACGATGATAGAATTTCATTAACATTACAGTTAAGGATAGACAATGATAAGTTAAACTACAAAACAGATAACGAGAAAGAAACTGAATACAAGGGAATTTAATACAAGAGAATGGTTAGCAATATTAATAACAAAGCACCTTCTCCATACATCGTTCAGCATCAATTGACTATTGTTCTTTACCTGTGTGTGTATAATCATGTTTTAATCCATTAGAGTTCTTTAATAATGAGTATGTCTTTATGTGTCAATTCACTACACTTATTTACCAGTGTTCCTACATTCATGGGTCAATCCACTACACTTATCTACCAGTGTTTCTACATTCATGGGTGAATTCACTACACTTATCTACCAGTGTTTCTACATTCATGGGAGATTCGCTACACCTATTAGAGTGTTTACATGCTTGAGTCATTTGACTACAGTTGTTTACATGCTTGAGTCATTTCACAACAGTTGTTTACATGCTTGAGTCATTTCACAGCAGTTGTTTACATGTGCTTTTTACATTCAAATGTCAAAAATTAAGTTTGCACAATTTAGTCATTATAAGTTTTAAAAACAACATATCTTAAAAAATGATTGTTGACAATATAGTCACTATCACATTGATAAAAGCACAACTTATCATTAACTACACCTGATTACAGTATAATCACTTTCACCTTACAAAACGACAACTTATCTTGATCATCATTTGATGTTACTATTCTCACTTTCACAATTAAGGACTAACTTATCTTGAAAACAATTTGATACCATTATAATCACTTCACATTAAATACAACTTATCTTGAACTACACTTGATTACAATGTAGTCATTAACAGAGCATAAAATTATGCATCACACATCATTATAAATTTGAAAATGTACTTTAATGATATCAGGAAAAATGTCAATCAAACAGCATAATGAATTAGTCTTAAATTTCAAAGTGAAATAATTTATTGTATATAACGTAATGAATTATTCTTAACTTACAAAGTGCAAACTTTATTGAATATTATGTGATGAATTAATTTTAACTTTACAAAGGATACAATTTATTGTACTGCACTGAAAGAATCAGACTTATCTTTCAAGGGGAAATAATTTATTGTATTGCACTGAAAGAATCAGTCAACATTTAAAGGGAAATAATTTATTATATATTACACAAATGCAATAGAGGTCCAGAGGAAATAGGCAGAAGGAATATTGACTGTTTGACCATCCATATCATACATTATTGTAAAGGAAAAAGGGGGGAGTAATCAGGAAAAAATATTTTTTATCCTTGATTATCTCTACTTGTCCATTGCGTGACATAACAGACGTTTGCAAGTGTCGTCTGCTAGCAAAATGACGTGTTAATGACGTGCACTGTCAGGAGTTTGTTTCCATATATACTGTCAGTGAGTCTGCTTATTTTGCTTACATACACTTTCAGCAAGTTTGCTAATTTAGTGTTTTCAACATTTTAATAAAAATAAGATTGATTAATTATTTATATTAGATGTTCAATAAATATGTTTACAATATGTAGAAAACGTGTTTAGTATATTCTAACAATTCTTATTACAAATTTAATTAGGAATTATATTTTAGGAGTATTGCACCTCAGAGTAATGCACATTGTTAGCGTTAGAAAGTAGGGATACACACATGAATTTTCTCTAAGATAGTGAGAACGTGATTATGCATAAAAAGACTATCTGTAGCTATTTTACTCAAGTGTGCATCAGGTCTGGACTACAGAGAGGTGTGAGACCTCATATTGTTTGCCTGCACGAGTTTGGACAATCTTTCTATCACTGTCATGACCAGAGAAGAAAGACTTGAATATTCTCCATGTATTGTATAGATTTGGACGTGTGTTCTGTCACACCCACTTCTTTTATGGCATCCTGTAAAGCATTGTCAGTACTCTACGTTGGATCTGAAACATGGGCAGTGGTTGGTCATCAGAAATGACAAGTACTGATGGATCAAGACTGGACCAGGAGAAGAATATACTATGCCACTCACATTTTGGAACTGTCGCCAAAGACAGGTGTCCATGATGTACATTTTGGTACTGTCATCGTAGGCAGCTGTCCATGATCTTCAGCATAAGACAGAGGCTTCAGCGTTATTCAACGTGGGACAAGTACTGCAAGTGTGTACATGCTTAACTGTTTGTGGGAGGTGTTTCATCATCGAGTGTGTTATTGCCAGATGCCAGTGACTGTGACTTTTTGTGTTTGCCAGTGTGTTGGTCAAGTGTAACCACTTCATTTTGTGCTGATGTATGTTCCTGCATCAACATTTCAGCATTTATTACTAATACTTATAAGTAGGAAAACATTTTAGAGATGCATTACTTAGGTAGGGTAGATATAGTATAAATATTATCATCATTAACATTTTTGGTTTTTAAACCTGAATTTTCTGCATAAACATTTAACTTTCATAAATACTTATTTAGTGGCTTTTTTCGATTATCACCACTGTTCTAATTAGCATTTATTGTTATTGGATTTTCACCCACTATTTCTAAGATATTGATTTTATTTAAGGTTAGATATTTTCTGTGATTAGCACTGCTAATTACATTTAATTGATCATTTATCATCTGTGTTGGTTTTGTAATTAAATGTTTGCCGTCATCACCGCTGTTGTGCTTATAATTTTATTGGGTCTATGACCAGTGTATTGTACCACTCAATTTTCGGCAGTTGTGGAAAGTGGTCATCACCATTTCTCCAGTCTATTTGCTATCATTTTTATTTAACTTATTCATCATTTTCATATTCATCACTCTTGTTCCTCCCAGCCCATGAATGTCGCATATGGATGCCTCAGAATGAACGACTAACAATGTATGAAATTTATCCCCATTTTTCATTCTTTTTAGAATAAATTCTTTGTTAACTCTATTCAAGAGTTGGGTTTCCTTTCTCTGTTGTGAAAGTGTGTGTTAGTGCAGTTATTGTTTGTTTGTTCTCTATATGTCCCTCACACGACATTCACACACCTACTCACACATACACGTCGACTTTCACATTTTACTCTGCATCTCAGAATAAAGGTACCCCATACCCCTCTCTCTCTCTCTCTCTCTCTCTCTCTCTCTCTCACACACACACACACACACACACACACACACACACACACACACACACACACACACACACACACACATAAAAGAACATTCGTGTGTCTGAGTGTGAGAGTTGGTTATCGTCATCTGGCCACACAATGTGATCCCGACATTCGTGGCAGCTGATCTGACCCCCTCTCCCTACCCACTGAGGAGGAGTGAGGGGCCAGCAACAAACCAGCAACGACATCCCCATGACCGCGACAATTCTGTCATTTATTTCTCTTACAGATAATGTTGACTGCTTTGTTGTGGGGATTGTGTTGTTGTTATAAATATGTCAACTGTCTGTAAAATCTCAAACTGATCGTCACTACAGTACATTCATTAATGTAAATATTTTATTGGTTAAATCTTAACTGTATAGTCATTACATCAGGGTTGCTAAAGTAAACATTTCTTACATCTTAACTGTGTACTCATTAAAGTATAGTTGCTAATATAAATATTTGTCACATTTTCACTGGGTAGTCATTAAAGTGTGGTTACTAATATGAATATTGCTTTCATCGTAACTGTGTAGTCACTAAACAGTACTCACACTAAAATAACATTTGTCAAATTTGATCTAGGTTATAATTAAAGAATAACTACTATTTTTTCTCATCTAAACTTTGCATTTATTAAATTATAGTCACCAATATAAACATTGTTACATATTCACTGGGTAGTCATTAATGTATGGTCAACAATATAAACATTTCAAAGTAGATTAACGATGAAGGTAATATACATCCTCTGTATTGGACGAGTGCATGATGGGATCGAAATATAACACTATAAATAGAACAGGGCCCGCGTTGCAACATATTTGTTGTTTCATTTCATCTCTCCCATACATTTTGTTTCCTTTATTGTGACGTGTTTTGATTTACATTATATGACAATTGAAAGTGTATAACCATACATTTTTCCCCTTTATTGTAACGTGTTTAGATTTACATTATATGACAATTGAAAGTGTATAACCATACATTTTGTTTCCTTTATTGTGACGTGTTTAGATTTACATTCTATGACATTTGAAAGTGTATAACCATACATTTTGTTTCCTTTATTGTGACGTGTTTAGATTTACATTATATGACAATTGAAAGTGTATAACCATACATTTTGTTTCCTTTATTGTAACGTGTTTAGACATTATACGATAATTTAATTGTTTAATTGAAAGTGTGAAACGTAGTTCAACTTCATCAGTAAATGGGAATTTACATTTGTGCGTTTATTTATTATACCAAAATGTGTTCAGTTTACAGTTTATTAAAACATGTTTATTTGTTATACCAAAATGTGTTCAGTTTACAGTTTATTAAAACATGTTTATTTGTTATACCAAAATGTGTTCAGTTTACAGTTTATTAAAACATGTTTATTTGTTATACCAAAATGTGTTCAGTTTACAGTTTATTAAAACATGTTTATTTGTTATACCAAAATGTGTTCAGTTTACAGTTTATTAAAACATGATTCTCATTTATTCTACTTATTTCTAACAGATTCCATCAACATGTACATCGCTCTCGGCGTTCTGTTGGTGATCATGCTTGTTGGACTGGTAACAAATGTGCTTTCTACAGTCGTGTGGATGACGCAAGCAAAGCGGAATTCAGCAGCTCTTTTCATTGGTTGCCTTAGTTTTACAGACGCTCTCTATTGCCTGACAATACTCCTATTTTATATTGTAACACTCCTAGTAATATTTGAGACTGCATGCTTGTGGTACATGGCTACGGAAGTCCTATTTATGATTGCAAACGCGTCCAGGTAAGCCATTTCTATTTTCAAATCAGTAAAATGACGATTTATGTGTGTTAGAAATATCGTTCAGCAAATAGGCATAGAGTACTCCTTTAAATTTAATACATCAGTTTCACGCACGCACATACACTCACGCACACACGCACACACGCATGCACGCACGCATACATAGATAGATAGATAGATAGATAGATAGATAGATAGATAGATAGACAGACAGATAGATAGATAGATAGATATAGAGACAGATAGATAGATAGATAGACATACATACATACAGATAGATAGATAGACAGACAGACAGACATTCAGACAGATAGATAGATAGTTAGAATAGATATACAGACAGATAGATAGATCCAGCTAGACTTGTATGTTACTTCTGATTACAGATAAGTACAGCTAGACTTGTATATTACTTCTGATTACAGATAAGTACAGCTATACTTGTATATTACTTCTGATTACAGATAAGTACAGCTAGACCTGTATATTACTTTTGATTACAGATAAGTACAGCTAGACTTGTATGTTACTTCTGATTACAGATAAGTACAGCTAGACTTGTATATTACTTCTGATTACAGATAAGTACAGCTAGACTTGTATATTACTTCTGATTACAGATAAGTACAGCTAGACTTGTATATTACTTCTGATTACAGATAAGTACAGCTAGACTTGTATATTACTTCTGATTACAGATAAGTACAGCTAGACTTGTATGTTACTTCTGATTACAGATAAGTACAGCTAGACTTGTATATTACTTCTGATTACAGATAAGTACAACTAGACTTGTATGTTACTTCTGATTACAAATAAGTACAACTAGAGGTTTGCACTTTTCTTACCACACATGCCCACTCCTAAACATTTAATATAATTATATCCACAGAAGTTTACAACTACACCATTGTGTTAATTACCACTTCTGATATTAATAATAGACTGTTGCGCTAATTCTCACTGTAAAAGTTTACATCAAGATTTTTGTGGTAATTCTATCTTCTTGTATTTAAAACACTTCATTTGTGTTAAATCTCACTATTGTTTAGATATATTCTGCTTTGTCAGTTCTGACTGCAGTTGTTTCCACCAAGACATGAGTTTTAATCTTGACCACAGCTCTTTAAAACTGGGCGTTTTTGTTCATTCCGAGTGTAGATGTATGCAACCAGACTTTTGATTACTTTTAGCTACATATAATTACGACTAAGCTTTTATATTAATTCTGACTGCAGATGCTTAGAATTAGACATAATGTTAGTTCTGACTACTGTTGTTTAAAACTAGACTGTTGTCATCATTCTGACAAAACTTGTTTAAAACTAGACTATTGTCATAATTTTGAGGACTGTCGTTTAAAACTAGACTATTGTCATGATTCTGACGATTTTGTTTAAAACTAGACTGTTCTCATGATTCTGACGATTTTGTTTAAAACTAGACTGTTCTCATGATTCTGACGTCAGATGTTTAGATCATAGCTCTTATGTTAATTCTGACGATAGTTGTTTACAACTCTGTAAATTCTGTCATTTTTATAACTAGAATTTGGGATAATTAATGCTTATAAATAGGCTCTTGTGTTGATTATTATTAAAGAAAATTATAACTAGATAGTGTGTGCTAATTCTGAATGCATTTGTTTATAACTAGAAATTTGTTTTAAATCTGACTTTAGATATTTATACATTGACTGTTATCTAAGTCGAACTAATGGTTTCCACAACTAGACTTTCGCAATACTTCTGGTTATAGATGGTTACCCCATGATTTTGTGTTAGTTCTGGCTACAAATGCAAACAAATAAAATGTTGTGTTCATTCTGTTGAAGTAGATAAGAACTTGATAATCGTGCTAATTATCTCTGCAGATGTTTACAACTCTACTTTTGTGTTAATTCTGGCTACATATGTTTATAAATTGTCTGATTTGCTACATTTGATTGCAGTTGTTTACAAATCGATTGGTGTGTAGTATCTGACTGTAGATATGCTTACAAGTTTGGATTTTTGTGTTTATTTTTATTTTCTTTTAATTCTTATATTCCAAATTGACTATTGTGTTTTATATATATAAAATATATCAAAGGTAACTACAACAAAGTTAATAGAAAGAGAGAAAAATGGCAATATGAGGTTTTATATATGCAAATATTTGTCTGACTAAAGTTGTAGATACTTCGCTTAAAGACTTTGATTCGTGAATGTATTTTCTATACATCCTCATTTTATGTTTGATGAAAGGCTATATGTTTTGGTGTGTACGTAGATAAATTTACATTGTTAAATATCATAATCCCGTCCATATTTTGAAATGCACTAATTTTTATGCAAAGTAAGAAATAATTTAACCCTTAATAATAAGAGGCACTTCTCGTATGAAAAATACATGTCACAAAATATAACAGTGGGTTAAAAACTGACGTATACATAATGCGCTAGATTCAGTAAACGATAATCCATATGGATGTATATTTTCAGGTTACTGACTGTTGCTGTTCTGATACAAAGATGGCTGGCTATTTATAGACCGCTATTGATGACACGCCTTTGTACACTGAAGCGACAGCTCATTGTGCTCACATGTCTGTCTCTCCCGATCATCACAATTCACGTCTTTGACGTATACGTCATTTGGGGTGGTGAAAGTACGTGTGAACATAGTGATTTTGAAGAACAAATGGAACATTTTCTGCAAGCGTACAGGATAGTCAACTTAACCTTCCCTCTCCTGTGTTTCATGTGTATGTTTGTTTTCAGTGGCGCTTTACATTATTCATCCTGTAATATTTCAAAGGTAACTAATTTATATCTATTTTTAAATATTATAATTAATTTAGCGAGTACCCAATTGATATCTATTTCAAATATTATAATTAATTTAGCGAGTACCCAATTGATATCTATTTCAAATATTATAATTAATTTAGCGAGTACCCAATTGATATCTATTTCAAATATAACGAATTTAACGAGTACCCGTTTTATTAATTGTTTTTCAATATATTACCAGCATATTGAGAAAACTATTACCTCAATTACCAATTCTTTATTACAATGTTTCTTTGAACTGTAATTACTGTTATCTCTGTTACTAATTCATTATTAAAAAGGTAATGTTAAAATATAAGTAGTTTCTTTATAGCATCAGATCAGTTGGCAAATATGTTGTTACCTTCTTGCTATTAAATGCAGACCAAATAAATCAAAATAAACCCATGCGACTCCATATTTCGAAAACAAATGTCTTTTGTCAGTCTGTTGTTCTTTTTCTTTTGTATAAGTAGAAAAAATATAAATTTGCTGAAAGGGGAGACGACGTCAAGGGGCAAATAGCATATTTGAAAGAGTTTTCGTAAGCTCAATCGGCAACTACTGTTCATGTTAATATTTAATAATTTGGAGATAATAGCTAGTTTGCGGATTTTATTTTCATATTTAAATAATAAAATGGGTGCTAGGCAATAAGAATAACATGGAAATGAATATGTACATTAAATTATTTATATACTTATTTTATTTCAGGTGACGTCAGGATTCCGATCCCAACGCAGGCAACGACATCTAGAACAACGAATGACCTTGACAATTATCTGTTTGTCAACAATTTCAATGGTAGAATTTTCCTTATCTATCATCTTTATTTTAATTATTTTGGAGGTAATTTGCTTAATGACTACCTGGCAAGTGAATCAGTTCAGTTTTCTAGACAGCTCAAGTATGCAATAGGGTAGCTTCGTTAATGATACAAGAGGTCAATTTTGTTCTCCCCTGTCTGAGCTACGTCTGAATTCTCCATTCTGCAGTCGAAGGGACAGCGTCTACATTTCCTCAATGGACACGAGGATTTCTGCATTTGATAGGATGTGATGACACACTTCACTAGAAAAATCGTCCGATAATGCTAAACATCGTTGGGTTTTCCGTCGTCACGGCAACCAAGAAACAATGACAATTATCAAGACGGGCAACGGTCTACTGAATATTAGATTTTTCCCCTTGTGATAATCTGAAAGGGTGCCTAGATTTGTGCAGATCTTCACCTACTATAAAGACGTTACGAGGCGTCTATATCTTAACAAAGCATCCAAACGAGCGATGCATCATCTTCTCTTCAGAGCACCTCTATGAGTGACGCAACAGATTACGTCACCTCTCTTCAGAGCATTCTTACGAACGAACTTACCATCTTTCATCACACCTTCTCAAGTATCCCTTGTGAGTGATGTGACAGATCACGTCATCTTCACTTGAAGCATCTTATGAGCCAGGCTACGATGTATCATCTTCTCTCCAAAACATCTCTATAAGTGACGTCACCTCTTCAAATATCCCTTATAAATGACACGTGAAATTATGTCACTGACCTTCGAACTTTGACAGTATTGTGAGTAGTTAATAAAATTAGAAGTCAAAAGTGCACCTAGAACTGATAGGAAAGAGAACATTTAAAATCTTAGCACACCTAGAACTGTTAGGGATAGGAACACAGAATTGTACTTTTTGATCAATCAGAAATTTCTTATTGCTACAACTTTTGTGAATTGAATTTCACTATTGATTTTGGGTATTTGTATACAATGTGAATTTAGCATGATATCTAATGTAGGCCTATTTTTGTATACAATGTGAATGTAATAGGATGGCTAATGTAGGCCTATTTTTGTATACAATGTGAATTTAACATGATATCTTATGAAGGCCTATTTCTGTATACAATGTGAATTTAACATGATATCTAATGAAGGCCTATTTTTGTATACAATGTGAATTTAACATGATATCTAATGAAGGCCTGTTTTTGTATACGATGTGAATTTAACATGATATCTAATGAAGGCCTATTTTTGTATACGAATTGTAGATGATAGCGGTGGTATTTACGCAAAAAGAATTGTATGAATAACTTTTATTTCACATTTTTGGAAAATTATCATTTTCATCTCCCTTTATTTCCCACCGAGTGTATGACATTGGAAAGTTGAATGTATGGCTAATCACTGTGCCAATGAATAGTGCCCCCCCTTTAAGTCAGGAAATAAACAACCTGATTTAAGCACTTTCAATTACCTTGTAATTCATAGTTTTTGAGAGGGGCGAAAGAATTTGTATTTGTATTGTTTTGTACCGTTCGTCTGTTCGTCCGTTTATTCTCTTGCCCCAACCAATCATCAATGGTGTATATCTTGTGTGTCTATGTAACAAACTGACACGACGTATTACTGCCACATGTCACACAGGCTTTTCTTGGAGGTGCACCAGAGTGGGCCGAAACAGACCTCACCCCTTTTATCTCTTACTTTGGCTCGGGCCGGCTTAACAGTATTTTGTGACAGGTGTCTTGGTGTCTATATAATTAGTCATGCATACACAACTCTGGAGATGATAAGGGTGTCTTGGTGTGTATAAATGATTAACAGAATCCCCCCAAACTTCCAAGGTTGTGGATTATTTAGCACGTGTAAAGCATGCCAAGAAGTCCTGTGCTATTGTGTTGGTGTATTCTTTTCTAGCACAAATGTGCACTTTCACAATTATACAAAAGAACTAAATATAGTTCCTACCTAAAAACTACACTAAAGAACTCTAAAATGATTTCTACCTACTCCTAAAAAGAACTCTAAAATGATTTCTACATACTCCTAACTTTTTTAGCTAGTCTCGAAGCAAATAAATAGATAAGTCATATTGATGTAAATAATACATATTCATGACCAACGTACACGCACACAAACTCACTGACTATGTATCGAAAGTACATTCATTCCACAAAAAGAGACAAAGAAATGAACGCACCTTATGATCGATAAGGGGAAGTAAAATTAACTTAAAAGAAAAAGAAATTTTTCGTTTATTCCCGACCGTGAGAGACTGACAGATACGCAGATAGAGACAAATAGGAAGAGAGACAGAGAGACAGAGAGAGAGACAGAGAGAGAGACAGAGAGAGAGACAGAGAGAGAGACAGAGAGACAGAGAGACAGAGAGAGAGAGAGAGAAGTATGAAGAAGACAAAGAAATAGAAATAAGTGAGACAAAGAGGAGTGGGCGAAGGAAGAGATAAAACAAATATTTGAGAGAGACTTTAGTCAGGGAGATGGACAAGGATGAGATAGAATGAAGGAAAAGTAGAAATAGACAATTGTGAGATAATGACAGAAAAGTAGAGATAGGCAATTGAGAGATAATGACAGAAAAGTAGAGAGAGTCAAGCGTGAAATAAAGATGTAGAGAGAGACTAGGGTGAGATAGTAATGAAAGAAAATTAGTGAGAGAGATACAAAGGTGAGACAGATGAAGGAAAAGTAGAGAGATACAATGGTGAGACAGATGAAGGAAAAGTAGAGAGATACAATGGTGAGACAGATGAAGGAAAAGTAGAGAGATACAATAATGAACAAATACATTGTTTGACTGATCATGGATTTTTTTATGTCCTTGAGGCACAATAATTTTAACGAAAACGGGTATGGGAATTTACAATTAAGACATCGTGTCTTACTCTACTCGGGTATGGAAGCTGACAGTTATATACATCGTGTCTTAAACTAGTTGGGTATGGAAATTTACAATTAGGTACATTGTGTCTTACACTAATCGGGTATAGGAATTTACAATTAGGTACATTGTGTCTTACACTAATCGGGTATAGGAATTTACAATTAGGTACATTGTGTCTTACACTAGTCGGGTTTGGGAATTTACAATTAGGTACATTGTGTCTTACACTAGTCGTGAATATGAATTTTCAATTAGGTACATTGTGTCTTACATTAATCGGGAATGGAAGGGAACACTTAGGTAGCATATTGAAAAAAGTATATTAAGGCTACACTAAATTTCAATAAATTACAGACAATTGGTGAATGCATAAATGTTTATTTTGAGCAGAAAAAAAAAATAACAAAACAGTGCTATTAGAATAAATGAACGAAAGTCGATGAAAGCAATAATATTTATCGTCAGAGTTCAGTTTCGTAAGCACCCAAACGATTTAGAATTTTCATTTTGCGGCCGATATACCCGTTATTTTGTGGGGTATCTTGAACACTGAACGATATACCCGTTATTTTGTGGAATATCTTGAACACTGAACGATATACCCGTTATTTTGTGGAATATCTTGAACACTGAACGATATACCCGTTATTTTGTGGAATATCTTGAACACTGAACTATATACCTGTTCTTTTGTGGAATATCTTGAACACTGAACGATATACCCGTTATTTTGTGGAATATCTTGAACACTGAACGATATACCCGTTATTTTGTGGAATATCTTGAACACTAAACGCAATAAACTGAAATAAAATCGTGCTATATTTGAAATAAATTATGAAGTGAAAAACAAACTACAAGTATGTTCATTTTCAAATTTAGCTCTACTGATTTTAATCTGTAAGCTTTTGATACATCTAGCAAAATATAAAATATATGAGCAGAATAGGCAGGCAAAATATAAAATATATGAGCAGAATAGGCAGATAAATCAAAGGCTGAACGACAGACGCTGAATTCTTATAATAGAACAATCAAAATTAAATTTAGTTCCTTAAACCCCTGTACAGATCTATTTCCATATCTACACTACCATGGGTGTATCGGACGAACGGTAGTATCCACATAATTCTTATAATAGCAGAAATATTTCATCGTAGGGTTATATGTTGCTTTATGGCATTTATATTGTGCACAGCATTGTTGTCGGTTTGGATCACAGTCCATCATTTTATCACGGCATGGCAGTATTGGTTGATCCCAGGCTGACCGTTGTATTCTATAAATAGAACAATCAAAATTAAATTTAGTTCCTTAAAACCCTGTACAGATCTATTTCCATATCTACACTACCATAACGATCTCGCAGGAATTTCACGCTCTATTGCACTTTCCTAAATCCGTTCATGGAAAGGAAGGGAAGGAAGGGGTAGATTCATACTTCACGTATGCAAACACCCCCATCACCACCCACCCCATCACACAAACAAGTACACATGGGTGCGCTCATCTTAAGCTGCAAGTCAGTGAAATGTTTTAAGCTCGAGACGTCTCTAAGAATTCATCACGCAGAAGACAACTGACCTCATCAAACCTTTACAAATATTACTAACAATTATTAAAGACAATCATAAATAATAAAAGAGAAGACAAATGAACTCACCAAACCTTTACAATTACTACTAACAATTATTAAAAACAATCATAAATAATACCACAGTAGACAAATGATATCACTAAACGATTATAAATACACTAACAATTATTAAAGACAATCATAAATAATAAAAGTGAAGACATCTGACCTTACCAAACGTTTACAAATATTACTAACAATTATTAAAGACAATCATAAATAATAAAAGAGAAGACAACTGAACTGACCAAACCTTTACAATTACTACTAACAATTATTAAATCAATTATAAATAATAACACAGAAGACAAATGAAATCACTAAACGATTATAAATACCACTAACAATTATTAAACACAATCATAAATAATAACACAAAAGACAACTGAACTCGCCAAACGTTTACAAATCGTACTACCAATTATTAAAGACAATCATTAATATAAGCAATGCCGCCACCACCCACGATGGGACTAGGGTTTTGAACAAAGACAATGAACAGAGAAGGGGGGGGGGGGACTTCGTTGTAACGTGACGTCTCACAACTTTATTCAGTCTCCGGATTGTCAATACTACATAGGTCTTGTTTGTTGTTCGTCTCAGTGTTCATTATGCATACATCATGGATGTTTTTGTCTGGCGCTTTTATTATGCGTGCAAGGGTTACGTATGCTGACGTGTTTGTATGTGTGCAAAGGTTACGTATGCTGACGTGTTTGTATGTGTGCAAGGATTACGTATGCTGACGTGTTTGTACGCGTGCAAGGGTTACGTATGCTGACGTGTTTGTACGCGTGCAAGGGTTACGTATGCTGACGTGTTTGTACGCGTGCAAGGGTTACGTATGCTGACGTGTTTGTACGCGTGCAAGGGTTACGTATGGTGACGTGTTTGTACGCGAGATTGTATGTGGAGTGGGGAATATCAACAATGCCGACACCGGAGACACCATTTCATAACAATAGTAGACAATTACTATTTTTGATAAATATGACTAAATTTATTGTTCTACGGGTTTTCTTTCGTGCAGTGACTTGAATCCCTCGTTCCACAAGACATTCCGTCATAAAACATGCCCACTAAGGTTAGAGGAGTATTTTATAAAAGTTATGAATGATGAAAATAATTAGAAAAGTATGATGAAAAACATCAAAGGGAAAAAAACAACAACACAACATGCAAACGTGTAGTAATTTCTGCTGTGAAACAGCTACAACAAAAATAACAAGTTATTTCTAAAAAATGTCACTAGAGAGACTTAGTGCTAATTTGACTATCTAGCGTGACGTCACAAAAGAAATAAAAAAGAAATACCACTACTCAAAATCGTGTTCTCCAAACTCTCAGTCTAGAATGACGTCACAAAAGAAATAAACAGAAATACCACCACTCATTATCTTGTTCTCCAGTCTAGCGTGACGTCACGAAAGAAATAAACAGAAATACCACTACACACAACTTATTGTTCTCCAAACTCTCAAGTCTAGCGTGACGTCACAAAAGAAATAAAAAAGAAATTCCACTACTCAAAATCTTGTTCTCCAAACTCTCAGTCTAGCGTGACGTCACGAAAGAAATGAATAAAGAAATACCACTACTCAAAATCTTGTTCTCCAAACTCTCAGTCTAGCGTGACGTCCAAAAGAAATGAATAAAGAAATACCACTACTCAAAATCTTGTTCTCCAAACTCTCAGTCTAGCGTGACGTCACGAAAGAAATAAACAGAAATACTACTACACAAAAATTTATTCTCCAAACTATCAAGTATAGCGTGACGTCACAAAAGAAATGAAAAAGAAATACCACTACATACAAAATATTGTTCTCCAAACTATCAATAGCGTGACGTCACAAAAGAAATAAAAAAAGATATTCCACTACTCAAAATCTTGTTCTCCAAACTCTCAGTCTAGCGTGACGTCACAAAAGAAATACCACTACTCTAAATCTTGTTCTCTAAACTCTCAAGTCTAGCGTGACGTCACAAAGAAATGAAAACAGAAATACCAATACTCTAAATCTTGTTCTCCAAACTCTCAAGTCTCATTCTGTTATCAATATGTGCATTCATTCTCAATTGTGATACATTCTCGCTTGAGTTAAAAAAAAATAAAAACACTGTTTTTTTTGTCTAATTTCTGCTCAAAGTCCTTAACTAAATCTTCAATCTGATTTTCAAAAAAATTAATACGATAGAAAATGTTCTTAATCGGCAGTGAACGCCATGCTGCATGAGTCTCAAAGTATCTTCTGTTCCCCGTCTCTCTTTGGCAGCAAAATCATAAGTTTTTATTTACTACAATTCCCAAAATCCCCTAGTGGGCTTTAAAAACAACAACAACAACAAGAAAAAAAACCCAGAAGCGTTGTTCCATTGGCTAGGAAAAAGTGGGTACCACTAAACACAAACATGCCCACTAATTAACTGTCCTGGTGTTAGCAGGTGAAATGAGGTGCCATCACCTCAGGTAAGTAAAGTAAAAACAAACTTCCTCAAACCATATATATATATATTGCTGTTGTTGTGGCTGTCCCCGTTGGGAAGTCCAACGGTGGGTGTAAGTGGTCGAGCATCAGATGAATCAGACTGGCCACTGGGTGGTTAAAGAAACCCCATGGCGGGTCCTGTTGTTCATAGTACTGCCATCGTTGATGTTGTCGACACTTTTTTGGTGGTATCTGCATCGTTGTTGTGGTTGTCGTTGTGGCTTTTGATGGCGGTGTTGTTGTTTTCGGATATGTTGAGGTGGGCGCCGTCTTTATCTTCTTTGGCTCTGTTCTGTTGTTGTTGTAGGCTGACCTTCTGTTGTCGTTGTCGCCGTAGTGATAGTCTGGATGGGCCAGGGGTCGCAGGTAAAGGTAAGAGGGTCTTTGTCATATCTTCCAATCCCATGTCAACTTCCTTCTGTTTGTAGACATTTTCTGTTTGGATATTTTATTCACTTCGTTTCGACACTTTGGCGTGTGTTTTCTTCTTCTTTCTTCTGTGCTGCCGTCTGTCTTTTTTTCCTCCTCCGTTGTAGTAGTGGGGTCTGGGCTTTCTTTTCCTCACCCACTGTATATGGTGTCTGAGAAAATGCCTGCTTAGTTTTGTTCTATGATTCAAAGTTTGTGTCGAGTTGAATTTTTGGTTGGTGGTATTTTCACACAATGTGCGTATTGACTTCTTTATCACTCCTATTGGCTGATTTTCCAGTCTCGTTGTCGGTATTTGGGGGAGGAGGGTAGCCCGTTTTTAATGAGGTGCCAGTTCTGATGAATAATAAATGCTTGATGTATGGCAGTTTTGTCCCTTGAGCGGAAAATTTGTTGAAGTAGGTATTTGTACGCAAGCTTAGTACCAGTTAAATGTGACGTGTTTTTAATTAATGAAGTGATGTCGGGTAGTTAGAGGTTTTCTGGAATGCACAATGTTCCTTGCAAGAAAGGAAAAATTATGTTAATTGATGAATATAATGGATTTGTTAAAGCGTGTGCCTGACTGGAATGTTGGAGTAATATTTATTAAATCATCTTGAATGGAGGAATTTGGTTCTATTTATTAAATCATCTTGAATGGAGGAATTTGGTTCTATTTATTACGTCATCTTGAATGGAGGAATTTGGTTCTATTTATTACGTCATCTTGACTGGAATTATTGTATAGTATTTATTATATCATCTTGACTGGAATTATTGTAGAGTATTTATTATGTCATCTTGACTGGAATTATTGTACAGTATTTATTATGTCATCTTGACTGGAATTATTGTATAGTATTTATTATATCATCCTAACTTCAATGATAGTGTAATATTTATTATGTCAGCTCGATTGGAAGGATGTTTCATGTAATCTCAAATGTCGGTTTCAGAATGCTTTGGCGAGGAATATTAGCATCTTGAACTCAACACCAACACCAATAACCTAAACTTTAAACAAAATACTAAAATAATAGCACTCACACAAAATCCATCCCCATTGTTTGAATTTGTTATGAACATGTATGAGACTATTAGTCAGAAAAAAACTAATAATCCAATTTTGGAACTGGCTTGGATTGCATCAGCAAGTCTAGGAATATTCTCTGAGTTGTTTACTCCAACAAGGTTATATATTATTTATAGTAATATTTGCACTATTATGTACACTAATGTTTGTCCTTTTATTTACAGTAATATTTGCTCTATTTTTACTGTAATATATGTGCCCTATAATGTACACATATGTTTGTCCTATTATTAACAGTAATATTCGAATACATCACACATTTCATGAGAGTAAATATTAGTATACAACTAGAAAATGAATAAAATAAAGTGTAAATAATACAGTATATTAACATAACATAAAAGAATTCCGTTAAATTAACAAATAACAAGACTTTTAATCAGACATTTAATCTAACTAAAATTAAGAAAAACTTTTTTAAAATAGAGATATTGTATCGAATAATATTTTTTCAGTCAATTCAATTAAAAGTTTAGTCATTCAAATAAACATCAATTAAATTAAAGATTTAAAAGAATCAATAAAAATATAGAATATATATGAATTAATATAAACACGCATCAAATTGAAAAAAAGAGGAATTGACTTGTGAAAATAAACCTGCATTTTATTAAAGTTAAAAGATTTACAAGAAAATAATACCCGAGCAATTTTCTCCCGAAGTCAGACCCTGTTTATATTAAAAGAAAATTATTCAAATAGAATTATATTAATCTATTTAATTATTTCGTATATGTACAGCATGAGAAATAGACACACTTTTATATTTGTAGATATAGAATCAGAGATATAGATTATGTATACATAGAGCTATAGGTAAACTACAAAATAATGATTTTCTTAGGGAGAAAATACATTAATCTTATAACAAAAATACAGAAGTTTCTTTCTTCAAATCCACAATTTGTTAATAAATTACACATTTAGCAGTATAAAATAAATGTAGTTTTCAAATTGTTATTAAATATTTTCTGGGAAAAGATATTATTATTTATGATTGTATACTGATTTCTTTAAAACATTATTAATTGTAATATTTTCCTTAAAAATACAACAACAAAAAATTGCTTTAGGAAAATCACCTTTCGAATCCAATGGCAGCAGTAGAAGTAACATTAGTAAAGCCAACATGATTTTCTTCAGCTAATGATTTCTAAAACGAAAAACAAACAGTCAATAAAACAAATGAGAAATGTATTTTAAATTAACATGTAAAGCTCTATTAATTTAAAACCTAATATTGATTACTAAATAAGTTTTGATAAAATATAATGGAATAATTTCTTTAGAATAAAGGTTTAAAGCTATACTATAGTAAAACATACAACTGAATACCAAATAATTTGTGATTAAAAATATTGAAAAGATAAAACAAACCATGCAACTGTTTTTTTTTCTCTTAAATATCTGTATGTCACAATCTGCATCTTTAATGATTGTTTTCCATTATCATCATCCGTGAAATCCAGGAAATATAATGTACCACATTTCATGTTAATGAAGTACGGTACTACTAGTACACAATACATGTATAGTGTCACAGACAGAATAGTGCACAAACATGATCAAATCTAATATAGTACACTATACATTTAATCTTTCATATTAACAGATGAATAGTGTGCAAATATAATCAAATTTAATATAGTAAAATTTTCTTTATAATGAATTCAATTCAATATGACTCACTCCTTTGACTTTATAGCTGTCACAAATAGAACAAAGTTCAAATATAATCAAATCTAGTATAGTACACTTTACTTTATAATGAATTAAATTCAATATGACACACTCCTTAGCTGTCACAAATAGAACAAAGTTCAAATATAATCAAATCTAGTATAGTACACTTTACGTTATAATGTATTTAATTCAATATGACACACTCATTTGACTTTATAGCTGTCACGTGGCTGGCAGATCGGAGGAGACAATGATCCCTCACTCTAAAGCGTCACTTAATCCATTACGTGTCACTGATTCATCTCATTGCAAACGTCACTGATTCATTTCAACATGTGTAACACATCCCTCCCATTACCTAGTTAATGACCCATATCATGAAATGTGCCACTTGATAATTAGCATTATGGAGGACAGGCTCACCAAATGTGAAAAGTGAAAGGCCAATCACATGATGCGTATTAAAGGAGTGTAAATTTAAGTGTAATAAAACATAATTTTCTGTCAAAAGTATCTACATAGGAGTGTCTGTGTGCTTGTTAAACCACATAGTTTTGAAAACACAATATCACACGTATAAACGTAACGTGTGAAGTAATACTTGTTGATTCGTTACAAAAATTGGCAGAAAAATTTAGAGACAATAAAAGAGTACTATTCAGAAATTAGGAATGAACTATACAAACAATCTCAGTGTACTATACAGACAATAACAGAGTACTATGCAGACAATAACAGAGTACTATAAGACAAAAACAGAGTACTATACAAACAATAATATAGTACTATACAGACAATAACAGAGTACTATATAGACAATGCCAGAGTAATATACAAGCAATAAAAGTGTACTATACAGACAATAATATAGTACTATACAGACAATGGCAGATTACTTTACAATCAATAACGGATGTACTATACAAACAACAACATACTACTTAACGACAATATCCGTTTAAATTACAGACACAACAGACTACTTTACAACTTCAATATAATATATATGAACATGTAGAACTTCACTTATAAGAATAGCTGCGAACACACAATGCAAATATTATGGAGAACATAATTTACACTAACTATGAACACACTACATAAACATTATACATATCATCAGGTGTAGGCAAAACTATGAACAACTATACGTTACGTTAACGTAGAACATAAATTATAGCCAAAAGTATGAACACTCTAAATTAACATTATATAGAACATGACATAGTAAAAATCTATTAACACACGGTATAAACATTAAGTGAGCCAGGACTTATACGTAAAACATTGAACATATTTTATAAACATTTATTATAACATCACATAGCCAAACTTATTGTCAAACTATAAACATTTATTATAACATCACATAGCCAAACTTATTGTCAAACTATAAACATTTATTATAACATCACATAGCCAAACTTATTGTCAAACTATAAACATTTATTATAACATCACATAGCCAAACTTATTGTCAAACTGTTGTGGGGGACAGTGACCAGTGAAATCGGCAGTAACCGGAATAGCTTCCCCAAATCCATCATCATAATTATCCAATGAAAAGCTCTCATCAGGCAGAGATCTGTTGTGTGTTCAGGACCTCATCATGAAAAGAGTTGTGGACAACGGTGATCAGTTATATGTGGTCAGGAGGTGACCCGTTAAAAGCTGCGGTCAGTTAATAGGTTAAGATAGTGATGAGTTAGATGTGGTCAGGAGGTGACCAGTTAAAACTGTGGTCAGTTAATAGGATAAGATAGTGATGAGTTATATGTGGTCAGGAGGTGACCAATTCAAAACTGTGGTTGGTTAATAGAGTAAGATAGTGATCAGTTAGATGATGTCAGGAAGTGATCAGTTAGGTGCGGTCTGGTCATTAACAGTGAAACAGCGTGTTTAGGTAGCGATAAGTGAAATAGCTTTGGTCAGGCAATGGTCAGTGAAACAGCTGTGGCCAGACAGTGATCAGTTAGATGTTGTCAAGCAACGATCATTTTAGTGCGGTCACGCAGTTATCAGTGAGATTGTTGACGTAAAAATATCTTTCACCAATCAGGCTTCTATGATCATGCAGTGATCAATCCGACATCTGTTATCAGACGGCTGTGGCCTAGAAGTAATAATTCACATAGTTCTGATCAGACATGATCTGTCAAACTTCTATGCTTACCCAATAAGTATCGTGACAATTATGGTCATTCAGTGATCGGTTAGGTGTCTTGAAGCACTGACCATTCAGACATCTATGGTCAAATATGAATCCGACAGTGGTAAACTAGTTTAATTTGTAAATATTGCAATGGACAAGAAGTAATTAGTAAAATACCATATGTCCAACTCTACACAATACAGGTTGCCCTAAAGAATGGGTGTGACAAAACACACGTCCAGCTCTATACAATACATGGAGAATATTCGAGTCTCTTCTGCGATCATGACGAAGATAGAAAGATTGTCCAAACTCGGTGTGGACAAATACGAGGTCTCACACCTCTCTGTAGTCCAGACGACGCACACTTAAGTAAAATAGCTCTAGATAGTCCTTTTATGCACAATCAAGTTCTCACACTCTTAAACGAAAATTTGCGCGCATATTCCTACTTTAATAACGCTAACAAGGTGCTTTACTTACTCCTAAAAAATAATTCCTACTTATATTTGTAATAAGAAATGTTAAAAAAATACTAAATACGTTTTTTTTTTAAATATTGTAAACATAATTATCGAACACTTAACATAAATAATTAATCAAATGTCTTTTTATTAAAATGTTGAAAACACAAAATAAGCAAACTTGCTGACAGCTGATGTAAACAAAATAAGCAGACGCGCGCTGACAGTATATGGAAACGAACTCGCTGGCAGTGCACGTAATTAACGTCATTTTGCTCGCGTTGGGCAAGTGGAGATAATCAAGTATTAAAATAAAATCCTGATTACTTCCCTTTTTTCCGTGACACACATTACCAAAGTAAATGAATAGTACATCATATATTCATAGTAATTCATACACACAATCAATGATCCTCACTCTCTAACATACTGTCAATGGATGTAAGACGCACGCTTTCATTCCACACATAGCAACAACTCATTTTGTGACTTACTAAGGGGAAGAAATAAGGCTTTGAAAAAATTTAATAAATTTTGGCTAGGATCATCCCCCTTTATTCCCAGTGACAAAGACTACTTAGGTCACGTGATTTACCTTTAGAAATGGTGTTTCGATGCCTTGCGCTCCCGAGAATTGTACCACACAGAGAGCTCCTTCAGTTTCCGACCGTCAGTCTGCTAGTGTGGCGCTGATTTAACGTCTTCGAAAATTATGCCATACTTGGCGTTAAACTGTAATCTGATCATCGATCATATGACGTGCAGTTTTCTTACTTGTTTCTTGTTTTCTTGAATTTTGATTGGAGGTTTTTAATATTTTGTTTTTAACAATGATACACATGCGTAGAAACATTTGTTTGTTTTTTTTACTGTCATTTGTTTGCCGTACTTTTCATTTACCTGATATTTATTTTAAACTAGTATTTTTAATGTCATAATCAAAATAATAGTATGTGCTTACTAGAGCATTCTTTCCTTACTAACGTCAAATCCTGTCTCTTGTAATGCGTTTATATATGGACAACCATTTACAAGACCCACAAAAAGGGAGGCAAGTATTGACGAAAATTAAACAGACTAAAGGTGTCTAACACATTAATGTCTGACCACCGTTGTCTGACTGATCACACTTATAACACATTGATATCTGACCACAGTTGTCTGACTGATTACGATCTAAGACATGAATGTCTGACCACAGTTGTCTGACTAATCACACTCTAACACATCAATGTCTGACCACATTTGTATAACTGTTCACTCGCTAACACATCAATGCCCGACCACAGTTGTCTGACTGATCATACTCTAACACATCAATGTCTGACTACAGATGTATAACTGTTCACTCGCTAACACATCAATGTCTGACCACAGTTGTCTGACTAATCACACTCTAACACATCAATGTCTGACTACAGTTGTATAACTGTTCACTCGCTAACACATCAATGTCTGACCACAGTTGTCTGACTGATTACTGTCTGTCACGGGGAACGTTTGGAGCCAAAATTATATATTATTTCACTATCTAAATTCCCCGCTAACAGACTTGGGGAAGTAACACGGTTTTATTATTACGCATTACATGTTATGTGACTCTAGAATTGTTTACCTAAGATCTCATTATCTGAGATGGTGCCTGGAACCTGCAAGTCTTCCCTGTCGGGCGACGCAACGATTGCGTCATATCTTCCCTTTTATGAGTGACGTGTAAGATTACGTTTCCTTCGGAACTTTGACGTTACTAAGTGAGTAATTGAAATAGAACTGTTACTAAGTGAGTAATTGAAACAGAACTGTTACTAAGTGAGTAATTGAAATAGAACTGTTACTAAGTGAGTAATTGAAATAGAACTGTTACTAAGTGAGTAATTGAAATAGAACTGTTACTAAGTGAGTAATTGAAATAGAACTGTTACTAAGTGAGTAATTGAAATAGAACTGTTACTAAGTGAGTAATTGAAATAGAACTGTTACTAAGTGAGTAATTGAAATAGAACTTTGACGTTACTAAGTGAGTAATTGAAACAGAACTGTTACTAAGTGAGTAATTGAAATAGAACTGTTACTAAGTGAGTAATTGAAATAGAACTGTTACTAAGTGAGTAATTGAAACAGAACTGTTACTAAGTGAGTAATTGAAATAGAACTGTTACTAAGTGAGTAATTGAAATAGAACTGTTACTAAGTGAGTAATTGAAATAGAACTGTTACTAAGTGAGTAATTGAAATAGAACTTTGACGTTACTAAGTGAGTAATTGAAACAGAAATGTTACTAAGTGAGTAATTGAAATAGAACTGTTACTAAGTGAGTAATTGAAATAGAACTGTTACTAAGTGAGTAATTGAAATAGAACTTTGACGTTACTAAGTGAGTAATTGAAATAGAACTTTGACGTTACTAAGTGAGTAATTGAAATAGAACTGTTAAGAATAAAAACATGTAATATATTCTTGTTGAATTCATTATTATTGCAACTTTATGTAATATAAACTATCAGATAATGTTTATATATATATATGTGTGTTGTATATAAATTATCATTGTTTAAAGCGCGTACTATGAATATTCCACAGGCACTGTCAGAGTTCTAGGCAAATTATGCCGATTATTGAAACAGTTTTTTCTAATTAATGTATTCTATTGTGTTATGATAAATATGGTACAACACTTTCAACAATGGTCAAAGGTTAACCAGTGCCTCTGGTATCTTTCTTTTACCTTTGATTGAGGGGAATTCACATATTTATAACGATTACCGCGGCGCTGATCGCTGCAGTCAAGTGTGAGTGATCATAGTAAGTATGTGTGGAATATTCATCGTACTGAAATTGTGTTAAATAATTGTGAAAATAATTGAAGATAGTGGCCAAAGTTGAACAAATTACACTGAAACAGGTGATGTAAGTGGCAACAAAAACGGTGAGAATAGTAACAGAAGTGGCACACATAACGCTGATAATGGTTACCGAAGTGGCACACTTAACAGTGAGAATAGTTACCGAAGTTACACGCATAATACTAATGGCTACCGAAGTGGCACACTTAACACTGATAATGGTTACCGAAGTGGCACACATAACACTGATAATGGTTACAGAAGTGGCACACATAACACTGATAATGGTTACCGAAGTGGCACACTTAACAGTGAGAATAGTTACCGAAGTTACACGCATAATACTAAGATTAGTGACCCAAATGACACACATAACAGCGGTATTAGTGACATAAGTGACACACACTGGGAACTGTATCCAAAGATTCACGCGGTGGGAATTGTGGCTGAAGTTACACACGTAACACTGAGAATTGAGGCCGAAGTGACACACATAACTGTGAGAGTTGTGGCCAAAGTGACACACATAACTGTGAGAGTTGTGGCCAAAGTGACACACATAACTGTGAGAGTTGTGGTCGAAGTGACACAAATAACTGTGAGAGTTGTGGCCGAAGTGACACAAATAACACTGATAAATGTGGCCGAAGTGGCACAAATAACTGTAAGAATCGTGGCCCGTAGTGGCACAAATAACTGTAAGAATCGTGGCCCGTAGTGGCACAAATAACTGTAAGAATCGTGGCCCGTAGTGGCACAAATAACTGTAAGAATCGTGGCCGTTGTGACACACATAACTGAGAAGCGTGGCCGTTGTGACACAAATAACTGTAAGAATCGTGGCCGTTGTGACACACATAACTGTAAGAATCGTGGCCGTTGTGACACACATAAATGTGAGAAGCGTGGCCGAAATGACACACATAACTGTAAGAATCGTGGCCGTTGTGACACACATAACTGTAAGAATCGTGGCCGTTGTGACACACATAACTGTAAGAATCGTGGCCGTTGTGACACAAATAACTGTAAGAATCGTGGCCGTTGTGACACACATAACTGTAAGAATCGTGGCCGTTGTGACACACATAAATGTGAGAAGCGTGGCCGAAATGACACACATAACTGTAAGAATCGTGGCCGTTGTGACACACATAACTGTAAGAATCGTGGCCGTTGTGACACACATAACTGTAAGAATCGTGGCCGTTGTGACACACATAAATGTGAGAATCGTGGCCGAAGAGACGCAACACGTTAGGAGTTTCCCGAAGTGACACACATAACAACGTACCCAGGTCACGCATAGTTAACGCAGTATGAACATTTAATCGGTAACTCAATTTGTATGACCAAGCTACTTAGCAACCGATATACACTGACACAGTAACGAACTTCCTGGTCATATAGACAGTCTACATATTACTAGAGAGAAAGTGTTGACATCCTGTTTAGATCTATATTTGTCTGTGCCAACAAAATTTACTGTTTTTTTTCCTTACGCTAGCTCTACAGCTAAAGTGAAACGATACTTCAGACTTCTCAACATGAGTGTAGTTTGTGTTTCAATCAAGCAGAAACGCATGAGTTCACACAGAGTTCAGAGGGAACAAAGCACAGAGATGTCTCGGGACAACATGGCCGTATGGCGGGATTGTATTCGTACGTGGTACCCTGATTACGAAACCAAGACATATTTCGTCCCGCCAGTGGTCATCACCAGGATACCATTTGACGTGGTCACAGTGGCCGGACAGTCTGTTCTCGTGCCGCAAAGTAATCCTGACCAAGGTCGTGCTGTTCAACCCAGTTCTAAACAGGTCAAAGTTCAACGCGTTCAAGACAGCGACACGCGGGACGATTTGGCACTACAGAAAGTGTTACTCTCTTTGCGAGAACTGGTCAGTGATCATAGTGAACCAATGTTCGTCATTTCACAGTTACAGTTTTCTGGTTACCTGGGAGAACCATGTTATGCGGCTGCTGCCAAACAGTTCGCACGACCACAGAATCTTTCAAAAGATCACAGACGAGGTGACTTTGACATTCTCGTCATCCATCGTCACTATGGAATAATCACCGGAGAGATAAAGTCAGTTCTGTCAAACCAACATCTCGTGTTATCACAACAAGATGTAGACCACGTGGTCACTGACAGAGTAAGAAATGTAGACCACGTGGTCACTGACAGAGTAAGAAATGCAGACCACGTGGTCACTGACAGAGTAAGAAATGTAGACCACGTGGTCACTGACAGAGTAAGAAATGTAGACCACGTGGTCACTGACAGAGTAAGAAATGTAGACCACGTGGTCACTGACAGAGTAAGAAATGCAGACCACGTGGTCACTGACAGAGTAAGAAATGCAGACCACGTGGTCACTGACAGAGTAAGAAATGTAGACCACGTGGTCACTGACAGAGTAAGAAATGCAGACCACGTGGTCACTGACAGAGTAAGAAATGCAGACCACGTGGTCACTGACAGAGTAAGAAATGCAGACCACGTGGTCACTGACAGAGTAAGAAATGCAGACCACGTGGTCACTGACAGAGTAAGAAATGCAGACCACGTGGTCACTGACAGAGTAAGAAATGCAGACCACGTGGTCACTGACAGAGTAAGAAATGCAGACCACGTGGTCACTGACAGAGTAAGAAATGCAGACCACGTGGTCACTGACAGAGTAAGAAATGCAGACCACGTGGTCACTGACAGAGTAAGAAATGCAGACCACGTGGTCACTGACAGAGTAAGAAATGCAGACCACGTGGTCACTGACAGAGTAAGAAATGCAGACCACGTGGTCACTGACAGAGTAAGAAATGTAGACCACGTGGTCACTGACAGAGTAAGAAATGCAATCAAACAGCTGAATATATCTGAAGTCGTTTTACGCGACATAACCAAAGACCTTGAACCCAACCTTGCCATCCGTAAACTTCTTATTCTGCCTTACGTCACTGCTGACATCCTGATACGGGTGATTTCAAGCGATGAACACTTGAAACAGGTAAGAGATTAGGTTATTATTTTATTTAATTATTAATTATTAATATCTATATCATTGATAATACCTCTAGTTGCAATGTTCGATCTGTTCCTGTTAATTAAGACATTTGTCAGTGAACAGATGTTCATTGCTTTAGTACGAGTGGTTCATGGAAAATGTTGAATATTAACTTTTGAAAACTTTTCTACGTTTCGACAAATCCGAAAATTAGCACACTGGTATGTCCTTAACTGTGACAAGGGCAACATCGTATGTGTACAGGGAGGAATAGACAACACTGGTATGTCCTTAACTGTGACAAGATCGACAACTGTGACAAGGGCAACATCGTATATGTACAAGGAGGAATAGACAACAGTGGGCAATATTACAAGAGAGGTGTGATCCTTTTGAAAAGCCCGGTCCAGGCTCAGGGACGTGAAGTAAAACAGACTGATCTCATGACAAAAATTGGTTTGTTTCGTTTCACAAAAAGCACTGACAATATACTTCTATTTAGAGCGACTTTGTGGATTCAAACGAACTTTCCTCAGAATAATCATTATCGTCAAATCTATGTCTGTATTCCTTTATCTGCATTTTTACTGCTGTAAATTGTGTTTCTATTTTAAAGACGTTTTCACCTTTCTACTAATCAAGGCTGAATACGTGAACATACCTTGTGTGCAGCCATGCGTATACACATTCAGTCATACGCACAAACACAGGCGCGCGCACAAAGGCTTATATATAAACACGCAAAGTCAAGCACAATACTCCAATATACATACATTCAAACATACACACAAACTCAGGTAAACATATTCAAGTACAGACGCACGCTTACACACACTCAGGTACACACTCATAAGGACACATCCACTCTTGCATAAACGTACACACTGAGTCAGACACACATATGCATTCTGAGACACATATACATATTCAGGCACACACAGTCACTCATACACACTGAGGCACACAATTTGATAGAAATGTTCTCAGTGGTTATTTCGTTATATAGGAATACTCTCAGTGTTTACAGAGTGTATAGGAATACTATCAGTGTTTACAGAGTGTATAGGAATACTCTCAGTGTTTACAGAGTGTATAGGAATACTATCAGTGTTTACATAGTTTTATAGGAATACTGTCAGTGTTTACTTAGTTTTATAGGAATATTCTGTGTTTACATATCTTTATAGGAATACTCTCAGTGTTTATTTGTTTTAAAGGAATACAATCAGTGTTTACATAATTTTATAGGAATACTGTCAGCGTTTACTTAGTTTTATTGGAATGCTCTCATTGTTTACATATTTTTATGAATACTCTCAGTGTTTATTTGTTTTATAGGAATACAATCAGTGTTTACATATTTTATAGGAATACTCTCAGTGTTTATTTGTTTTATAGGAATACAATCAGTGTTTACATAGTTTTAAATAATATTTGGAGCCAAACCCTGTTTTGTAAAGTATTGCTGTGATGTTTTATATATTCATAATGCAGTTTAGTATATAACAACAACGCTTATACTCCTACGACATTTAGTAACAGTACATCTAATACAACATTTAGTAAGAGTACCTTTAATACATCATTTAATAACAGTACTTCTAATACAGCATTTAGTAACAGTACCTCTAATACAGCATTTAGTAACAGTACCTCTAATACAGCATTTAGTAACAGTACCTCTAATACAACATTTAGTAGCAGTACCTCTAAACCTATGTAGTCCCTTGCATAATAAAATCCATCCCATAATGTAATGTGACTAAATTCATTTGACCATTCAGATAGCACTTTCAAGAATATATTAAATTCATATTTTCATATTATTTATATCTCGTAATTTCGTGCAGTGTGTTCGATGTATATCATCTCAACATTGCACTAAGAATTACTTTCAACGATACCCATACATCACTGCTTACATAATGTAACAGATGTATTTTCTCTCACCTGTACGCCCCTCATTTTCTCACTTCCTCTCTTACTCACCCCACCACTACCACCCTTGCAGTTCATGCATACATTACACTGACACACACTGTGTAATCTTTTCTGCTCTAGTCATAGTCACGGTTTAGCGAGTAAGTGGTAAGTTGCATTAGTAAACTGTAATTACAAAAGCATACAAACTGTATTTACAAAAGCATACAAACTGTATTACAAAAGCATACAAACTGTATTTACAAAAGCATACAAACTGTATTTACAAAAGCATACAAACTGTATTTACAAAAGCATACAAACTGTATTTACAAAAGCATACAAACTGTAATTACAAAAGCATACAAACTGTATTTACAAAAGCATACAAACTGTATTTACAAAAGCATACAAACTGTATTTACAAAAGCATACAAACTGTATTTACAAAAGCATACAAACTGTAATTACAAATAACTATATACGACGTCTACTATTAGTTTGAAATGAAAAAATGCATTACAAAATGCACAATGCTTTATGAACATACCATGCAAATCACTTTCAGAACATACAGTGCAATACTGTTTGAGAGTATACAGTGCAAAACAAATTGAAAGTATACAATGCAAATCAATTTAAGAACATACACTTTGAGAACGTGCAATGCAAATACCTTCTATGACATCCATTGCGAAAAAGATGAGGACATACAATACAAAACACTTTGAGGACATGCAATACCAAGCACTTTGAGAACATGCAGTAGAAAACACTTTGAGAACATGAATTCAAAACACTTTGAGAACATAAATACAAAACACTTTGAGGACATGCAGTACAAAACACTTTGAGAACATGCAATACAAAACATACAAAACACTTTGAGAACATGCAATACAAAACATACAAAACACTTTGAGAACATGCAATACAAAACATACAAAACACTTTGAGAACACGCAATACAAAACACTTTGAGAACATGCAAAACAAACACTTTGCATGCAATACAAAACATTTTGAGGACATGCAATACAAAACACTTTGAGAACATGCAATACAAAACACTTTGAGGACATGCAATACAAAACAGTTTGACATCATGAATACAAAATACTTTGAGAACATAAGTAAAATAACAGTGACATTCCCAATCTATTCTTCTTCCATCAGGACTTGGTCACGTGCCTCCATGCAGTAGACTTTGAACAAGCCCTTCACTGCTGCCTGCTAGCTGATAATCTTTCCTCTAGTGGAATTGAAACGGCCAATGGCCAACAACCACAAGAATGGTGGTCAACGTTTGGTGCTTCCATCAACGACAGTAACATGACGGAAAGTTTATATTTAGATCTCTTGGCCAGGTTAGTATTAGGATTAAATTTATAGTCTTGAAATGTGTAGATTTATAGCAGATATAAAATATTGTTTACATGTGAGTAGTAATGACTTCGTCATTGAATGTGAATTTTCTTGACTTTCTTTTTGTCAGATTACAATTTGATAACCAAGCATTAAAATAGCAGATGATATACATGCACTTTTACATGAACACATCAAACAACACTCTTCACTTTACATTAACACATCAAACAACACACTTCACTTTACACGAACACAGCAAACAACACACGTCACTTTACATGAACACATCAAACAACACACTTCTCTTTAATACAAATGGCAGATAACATGGATTATGTGCATGATGATTTCGATTTTGTTTCTCCCCTATCCCCAAATTTAAGCCATAATGTAAGCCACAATATAAGCCACAATGTAAGCCACAGTATAAGCCACAATGTAAGTCACAATGTAAGCCACAATGTAAGTCACAATGTAGGCCACAATGTAAGCCACAATATACAATGTAAGACACAATGCAAGTTTCCCGCACTTTGCCATTCACTCAAGTCATGACTAGTGAACAAAAGGTAGCTAGGAACTTAAAAGTTGAACTTGAGGCTTCACTTGAGACTAACAGCTCAGGGTCGTAGTTACAATCCCAGAGTGAGACAACCACAACCAAAAAGAAGAAATCAGAAAAATGAGGGTGCTTGCTGACTGCAACATACAGTCAAGGAGCATGCCTAAGTTTCTTGTTCATTACAAAATAACACCATTCTGTTTCACATCTGCTCTCAAAACTTACAATCTCCTGCAACAGTAATTATTATCACCATGCACACGTGGTACAATAAATACAATGTATCAAACAATGCCACATATTAATACACCACATGGGCGCAGCATAGTTCAAACATTTGTAGTAAATAAATCAACTTACATAGAGCATCTTTACATATCACAAGTATAACATATCAGTAGAAAAATGTATGAAATGTTAACAAGTCCACCCTCTCTCAGTCAGTTTAAACTCACCACTCAAGTTAACGATTGCTTTCAGAGCCGGACTTCTCTCTCTGTCTTCAAATTCAAAAGTGAATAGACAGTAAAATTATCTACTGTAAGTAAACTCCTTCAACTCAGCCCATTGGCTAATCTCGTTCTCATAAATCATAATCATTAGATAATAAAAAAAAACTTGCTCACTCAGTTTCCTTTAGTTCAGCAAATCTAGAATATTCTTCCCTTAGGCTCTTTACTAAAACGTAGACACTTTCAAAATAACACCTTAAGGAGTGCTTAACGTCGGGTCACTCTGACAATTTAGCAATTTAAATAGCAATTAAAATTAAAAATACGGATGGGCAAAAATTTACTTTCTCACAAATATTTAAATTAACTTCCTTATGACCTGTATTCTAGCACACACAAAAATCTGATTTGAATCTACTGGTGACGTGGATAACTACGTCAAACATGTGTGCTTGCACTAGATTTTCTCATACACCTTGAGTATTTAGATCTTGTTCCTTTCATTATTTTTTAATATTGACGTATGGCCAGGTGAAGTTTTGTGCCATGGACTGACAGGTACTGATACATAATTCAATATTCTATAATAATAATAATAATAATAATAATAATAATAATAATAAGGGACCGTTTTGTATCTGTGATATCAAACTATATTTTGTTGAATTTGAGAAATCATTGAAAGTTTAATGAAAATAGAAGAGGGATTATTTAAATCTAAAATACGTTTACGCATTGTCGTGGGGGGGGGGGAGAGGAACAAGTACACCATGTACGAAGAGGGGAGGGGGTCGAAAATAACTTTTAAAACAAAATTCTATACTTCAAGAAAGGTCTCATTTATATTTATATGTGATTTACTTTTGCTACTTAATACTTAACACTCTGATTTTAGATTTTGCGGCCCTGCCACAACTGTTTCTGTCTATTGCCCAACATCCCCGCGCATTGAGATACGAACTGAAGGACAGGGTGTGGCAGTCACGGGTGAGAGAATGACGTCACTGGTATTAACCCCGGAACAGATCAGTCTGTTGACCAGAGCTCCGCCTAAAGTCTGGCTGACCGGTCCGCCAGGTGTGGGCAAGTCTGTGATGTTAGTACTGATGGCCTTGACTTGGTTGAGACAGGGTCACGACGTTCATCTTTTCAGCGTCAGGAATGCAGGCTTGGCAGCGACACACATGATAAACCACGTGATACAGATGTCTATTTGCAATGATCCCAACACACCATCAGTAGTAGGTAGTGTCCACCTCCATGAGTACGACTTTCACAACAAAAAGACTGATGTTGATAAAGCCATCAACATGCTGATGGCGACAAAGGGAAATGGTGGACCATACGTCATCTTTGATGAGTTTCTGCCTGCTGACAGGTATGTTCTACAACCTTGTACATATGTGGTACATAGGTGGAAATATGGTTTTGATTTTAATTATCTGAGAGACAAGTAAATACATTTCTATGAATTACCTAAAATATGAATATTGGTTTTGCATTTGTTAACTTTATGCGTCCTTAATTGATGCTATACAGAATTTTTACTTTGGCAATAAAAATGTGCATATTACTGTGGACACCTTTGTATTTTAAACGGAATGACTTCCCTTTTCTTAACAGACACATTGCCCGTTATCTCCGATTTGTCACCGATTTGTGCACGTGTCTTCCAAACGTCTTTTTGTGGGCGGCCTCACCATACTATCAGCAGAGACCAACAGAACTGCAAGAAGAACGAATGTGTATCCCATTAAGATGCCCACCTGCAGTGCTGAGTGAAGTACAAAAGGGAGTTAACGTTTTTAGCGCTGCAGTCTACCCTTATACGACAACCACCCTGGCCACGCCGTGTGACGGACCGAATATTATCCGCTTGAGCCACTCTGGACTCGAGCACGCTGGACGCTGGCCACTGGAGTGCGTCATGTGTGGGCAATCAATCGCTGGCATTCTACAACGACTGGGAGTTGGCGTGACCGGTAAGTGTGACCGTTCCAATGACCATTCGACTTCATCATTTTCTCCACCATTTCTACCACAGTTAACGTCCTTGTGTCGTACGTAACCGGTGTTTGTACCCGGATAAATTGTTTATTGTTAACTATAGGATCGTCAGAAACATTTTTTTAAAGAAATTTAATTTTTGACAGTCAATTCGTTGATATTTGTGCAGGAACAGACGCCAACGGTAGGATCAGTACAGCGGACGACAGTTACACCAACAACCCGAATGTCTGTAAAATTACTCCCTTTCCACCCCTCCAGTATCGTGACGTCTTTGTGTTGACCCGGCGTGCTGACCTACCTGATGACGTCATGCATCATGGCGTGATGCACTGTCTTCGTGACGCCGGCATACCTGTGCGTGTGATAAAAGAGAAGCATAAGTCAACTGATGTGTGTGACACGGCAATGAGACAGAGTGACGTGGTGACAGTGGCAGATTATGGCATTGTGTCAGGTTTAGAGCGAAAGGTGGTGGTATGGTTGCCTGGCAGAATTCCGGATTTTGATACGGACAAGATTGATGACCTAATTGACAGAGCTGATAAGTTATTCGCCATGTCTCGCTGCACTGCACAGCTGGTGGTGGTCGACGTGCCCAAGGAAAATCGTCATACCGCTGTGCAGACAACAGAAAGACAACGTCGGTGTTGTGTGTCGTGAATGTTTTGTGTGTCGTGAATGTTTTGTGTGTCGTGAATGTGTTGTGTGTCGTGAATGTTTTGTGTGTCGTGAATGTTTTGTGTGTCGTGAATGTGTTGTGTGTCGTGAATGTTTTGTGTGTCGTGAATGTGTTGTGTGTCGTGAATGTTTTGTGTGTCGTGAATGTTTTGTGTGTCGTGAATGTGTTGTGTGTCGTGAATGTTTTGTGTGTCGTGAATGTTTTGTGTGTCGTGAATGTTTTGTGTGTCGTGAATGTGTTGTGTGTCGTGAATGTTTTGTGTGTCGTGAATGTTTTGTGTGTCGTGAATGTGTTGTGTGTCGTGAATGTTTTGTGTGTCGTGAATGTTTTGTGTGTCGTGAATGTTTTGTGTGTCGTGAATGTTTTGTGTGTCGTGAATGTTTTGTGTGTCGTGAATGTTTTGTCCGTCAGTTGAATGTAACATAAAGTTTGGTCATCTGATAACGGGTGGATTGGGTCCAAACACCCAACAATATATTTTTATATAAATTAAATTCCAATTAACAAATACCGAGGTGGTTAAAATTTATTTCACAACCGATGTATTATTTCCGGATATTATCTTGAAAAACGAAAGTAAATTAAAAAATATGGCAATGATTAATGCTGCTTATGTAAAGATGACATTATGTTTAACCTTTGACATTGATTACATGTAACAGTAAACATATGTTAACATAATATAATATTTTATTCTTGTCTTTTATTGCATTGAACTTGAACTTGCTTTGTAATGACTTATTCACATAGGACTGAGACAAAGGCGCGCTAAACCTGATTTGTTAGTGTCACTGTTATGCACTGAACGTTATTTTCCTTGTTATATTGTTATGTCCCTTTGTGAAATATTTACAATTATTTCTCTAGTGATACAAAGTGAAGACTTAATTGATTATATTGTTATGTCCCTTTGTGAAATATTTACAATTATTTCTCTAGTGATACAAAGTGAAGACTTAATTGATTAGTTCCATCAAATGCCTATAAAATAAATCAGTATAATATTTCCAGAAATAATGTGACAATTAAACGCATTTTTCCAGTCATATTTGTGGGACTATAATTTTTTCATCCAGACAAAATTTTATGCGACTAACATTTTCCACACTGCAAAATGTCTTTTACCAAAGCAAATTGACTATATGTATCATGGCAAAGTATGCTGAGTACATCAGGAAAATTCTAGTATAGCAAAGTTACCAGAATTACTGTAATCGTGCTCTGCTTGAAGGAAGTGACGTGGTGAAGACGGCACTCAAATTGGTTTCAAGATAAGTGCATCAGTGTTCTCCATGTGTGTGTACGGAGACACGTGTTGATGTGGACATTGTTACACAAAGCAATTGACAGACTTTTGAAGCAGAGCTTAAACCAGTTATGTAAAAAGATTCTAATCACCTATCTCTAATAACTCCATTTCTATTATCTGATAGAACTAATATGTTGTTTGTATTGACTCTATTGTAAAATTGTATTTATGATAGACTGTGTAATTATAAAATTATGCAAACATGGGTTCGTGGAAACATCGATGTCAAGTAATATATTTCATTCTATTTGTCATGTGTAGATTTAATTGTTGACTTAATAAATTTATTATTAAATGTATTGACTTTCTTATACGTAATGATAAGCTTATGTTGGAGAAGAAAGTGGGTGTATGGAGACTTGCTAAATAAAGATTAAAAGATGGAGTTGTCTTCTCCTTTAGTGAGACATTTACCACCTATGGAGATATTATGTGACCATGAACTTTATCTTTAATGTTATTGAAGAGAGAAAGCGTTTACAGTGCCTGCACATCCGCCATGTGAGAGATGTGTTGTGTCTGTTTTAGGATCATTAATAAAATAAATTAAGATTCTCATCACCTCTAATTAGTTTTGGATAAGTAAATAATTAATTATAATAATGTCCATTAACTAAGTGGCATTGCCATCACACTATTGGTGTGCTTTATTTGCATTTTACATAGAGATGTATTATGTGAGTAGACCATTATTTCTACAAATATTTGAACTAAAATGTTCATATATAGTAAGCCAAACACTTGACATTTTTTCTAGTGAACCTATTTAAAACTATTACACTGTATTTATTATACTGTATGCATGGTCAAGCTAATACTTACCGTTACAGGAAAGTGTAAGTTGAGACGTTAACGTAAGGAAGAAAGGAGTTAAAAAAAGAATAAAATGAAAATTTGGCATTGATAGACAGGTGTTCCCCCAAGGTCTGTGTAACCACCATCATGTCGTACAAGAAGTTAGATTCCTCTTTCATAGGTTCAATAAGCAATCTCATCACCTTGAAGATGTCAAATGGCATTACCCACCATTGATACTGGGCTGTCAGGGATATTGAATGCTAATTTTAACCCGTCTGCCTCACAGACTGGAATTTGCCAAAGATCTTTTGTCAAATCTAATTTAGAAAAATAATTTGCTTCGCTCAACTGAGCGAATACGTATTCTGGTTCAGGCATAAGTTCGGTTGAAGAAAACAGTCAACATATTCAGCTGTCTATAATCCACACGGAGGAAGTGGGCACTTCAGAGGAGCGTTGCTTTGAGTAGTGGAGCGAGTCTGTAGTTTCCAGGGTGATTATTCAGGTAGCCTTCCAATTCAGCTGTTATGTTCCCCAAGACTCCTATCACTATATGTATCATTTCTGTTTTTACACAGTTTCTGAATTTCTAATGTGAGGTCTTGGCATTTCACTCTTTTTCTCTTTCTCTTGTTTTTATGTTTCTCTCACTTAAAACAGCGACATCAATGATTGATACTCTTCTGTTGGCCTTATTGAGAACTACAATGTCTGGTCTTCGTGCAGGAGTCACTAAATCTGTTCTTATCTCGAAGTCCCACAGTATTTTGACTCCTGTTTCGTCTTCTGTTTCGGTGACTGCTTCTGGTTGGTGCATCCATGCTCTTTCTGGAGTTTGTATGCCATAGTTCTCACACAGATTTCTATGTATGTGTTTTGCCACTTCATTGTGTCATTTGATGTAATCTGTTCCAGCCAGAACCTGACATCCAGATAGTATGTGCTCTGTTGTCTCATCCATGGATTTGCAGAGTCGACATTTGGAATCATTTGGAATTTTCATGATTTTCGTTTTGTGTAATTTGGTGTTGAGTGCTTGATCTTGTGCTGCTATTATGAGTGCTTCTGTTTCTGCTTTCAATCCTGCCTCTATCAACCATTTGTACGTTGATTGTTTTGATGATATTTCATTGTTTTGTCGTACATACTGGCCATGGAGGGTTTTTTTGGCTCCAGATATGTGCCAGTGCTTTTTTCTTTGTTGTCTTCTATGTTTCTTTGTCTGTTTCTGGGGCTTGGAATAATCCTCTCATCTTTGTCTGTTTCTGGGGGTTTGGATAATCCTCTCATCTTTACTGCTTCTATCAGTGGATCATCTTTGTTGTTATTCCAGATGTAGTCCACAAGACCAATGATTTCTCCATCAATGACATGTTTGATTTTCTTGATAAATCGACCTCCTATTTTTCGAGATACATAGAGCCTGTCCACGACAGCTTTGGGGTGTAAGGCTTTATGCACTATGAGAAGCTTTCTTGTTTATTTGTCCAGTTCATTTATTTCATTTGTTGTCTAATCTACCATACCTCCAGTTCAGCTGACTTCAGGTATTGCGTGGGTGTGTGGGCTAATGCTTACCATCAGTTTAGTCCTGCAGAAGTGTACAAATGATGCGAGAGAGAGAGAGAGAGAGAGAGAGAGAGAGAGAGAGAGAGAGAGAGAGAGAGAGAGAGAGAGAGAGAGAGAGAGTGACAGACAGACAAAGACAGGGAGAGAGAAAATTGAGGGTGGCACCTGATTATAAAGGACAGAAACATACTCGACCTACAGCCCTACAAGCAGTGACGGAATTCAGACTAAAATACTACACACTGTACTACACACTACACACTCTACTAAAATACTACACACTACACACTCTACTAAAATACGACACACTACACACTCTACTAAAATACTACACACCCTTCTTGATAGAGGACGGGGACACCAAAGTAAAAAGGCAGAACACCCCTTTCACTTCAGAATCAGATCGAGCAACAACAAAAAAATACGTAATGACATTTTCGTCAAACTATTCATGTCGCTTCGAGAACGTGGAAGAAGAATGACGTAATGAAAACGTAAATGAAGCTCTTGATCACGCCATAGTTCTATCCAAGATTCAAGCCCTCATCTCAACGACAGAAAACCAAACTAAAAAAAGTAATCGTATGAAAGACTCCACACAGATTAAAACATTTGAAAAAATAGAGAGTCCTTTTTTCCCCTAAATCAGCTCCACACAGATTCAAAATTTGAAAAAAAAACAGACCGGCCTTTTTCCCTAAACAATCTATGGATGATGGACAAAAAGAAAAGACAGGCACCAACTACTACAACAGAAGACAAAATTACGGACAATGACTACAGCAGTGGTGCACAAATCGCGGCCCCCGGACGACTTTGGATGTTACCATTATTACGAATGTAAAACACATTATTTCATTATTTGTGTTGTTTTTTTTTCTACTGAGCCATCCATGTGGCGGCCTTCCACACACTATCAATTGGAAATGTGGCCCTCTGGCCTAAAAACGTGTGTGCACCTCTGGACTACTGCCAGTAAAAAAGGCAAAAACAATAAGAAAGACTTTATAAGTGCCAATACACAGACGAGAAAATCAGAAACGAAAAAAATGTACACACTGAAAATTGCAGATAGATAGCCAGATAGATAGATTGAGAGAGACAGACAGACAGACAGACAGACAGAGACAGAGCAAGAGAGAGATACATACATACATACAGAAGAAAACCAATGACCTACATAAAGAAATAACCAAAACACCAGTGAACGAAAGCAATAGAAAACCAGTGACCTACATAAAGAAATAACCAAAACACCAGTGAACGAAAACAATAGAAACCAGTGACCTACATAAAGAAATAACCAAAACACCTGTGAACGTAAACAATAGAAAACCAGTGACCTACATAAAGAAATAACCAAAACACCAGTGAACGAAAACAATAGAAAACCAGTGACCTACATAAAGAAATAACCAAAACACCTGTGAACGAAAACAATAGAAAACCAGTGACCTACACTAGACAAATCCAATCCTTGACCTTCATAGAATTAAATTAGTCCATGTCTCAATCAGGGCACAGTCATTCAGTGTCATACACAAACAAAAACAACTCTTGACATATTGCTCAGCTTGTCAAATGATTTATTCATGGAATACTTTCTTAAAAGAAATATATAAGAAAAATGTAAATTAAACTTTCAGATTGGATCACGTGGTCTCCGTTCCTGTCAGTGCTGCATGGTGTTTCACAATAACATACCCGCTTGCAAGCTGCTAAAGAAATATTTGAAATTACAAATATTTAATAACTCTAAATATAAAAAAAATACAAAGGCTACAACGAATCCGAAAAATATCTATTTTTGCATTTAGATTTAGACATTCGAATCTGACACAAAGTATATTCTTCTAAAGTTTGACAGTTGCCAGTTTCAATTCAGAACTAGTGAAATAATTTTATCGAGTGCAACCAATGAAACGATTTGTTTAAGTCAAAGAAATTATTTGATTGAGTAGAGCCATTTAATAAGTAAAGTCATTGAAAGGTTTTGACAGCGTAAAGCTAATTAAATAGCTTGAACGAGTAAAGTCATGGAAATGTTTTGACTGCATAAATCTAATTTAGTGGTTTGGATGAAAAAAACAAACAAACAATTTTTAAAGACCTGCACATGTATGCCAACTGCATCGTTAAAAGATAGTGTAAGATTCCTGTGCATATATGGACAGTTAAGGTCCTAAAGCAGTCACGATTAATCACTTCAGATCAAGTCATTTAAAGTCCTATAGCAGTCACGATTAATCACGTCAGATCAAGGCATTGGAGAGATCAGATGTATTAAATATTTATTGGTACAAATATCAAGGCCAGCAGTAATTAGGCCAGTTGTGTGAGAGAGAGCATATTACGAAATAATGGAGTGGATGTGACTCTAGCGTGCGTACAAAATAGGACTGTGAGTAACGGGTATTTATGGTTAACAAGTGCACACTATCAAAACGGTTAAAATGTATGGAAATGCGAAAAGTAACAAACCTGGTGTTTATGGTTAAATTGTGCATAATAAAAAACGAATATTCATTGCTGAGATATGTATGATAAGTGACAATGCTGAGGTATGATAATAATTGATACTCCTGCTGTATAAGTGACATCGCTGAGGTATGATAAGTGACATTGCTGATGTATGATAATTGATACTTCTGCTGTATCGCTGAGGTATGATAAGTGACATTGCTGAAGTATGATGCGTGACATCGCTGAGGTATGGTAAGTGATACTGCTGAGGTATGATAAGTGATACTGCTGATGTATAAGTGACATTGCTGAGGTATGATAAGTGATACTTCTGAGGTATAAGTGACACTTCTGAGGTATGATAAGTGATACTGCTGAAGTATGATAAGTGACAGTGCTGATATATTATAAATGACATTGCTGAAATATGATAAGTGATACTGCTAATGTATGATAAGTGATATTGTTGAGGTGCGTATGAGAATTGATATTGTGGGAAGGCTACAGCCAAAGAAAATGTTTCACGAATACATGAATTATTTCAGGATTTTACTGCTGGAAATGTTCCTAACGGAATCTTCATACTCGAGTGTTTTCATTAAAGTAATCCTATCATGATTTTACTGCTGGAAGTGTTCCTAACGGAATCTTCATACTCGAGTGTTTTCATTAAAGTAATCTATCATGATTTTACTGCTGGAAGTGTTCCTAACGGAATCTTCATACTTGAGTGTTTTCATGAAAGTAATCCTATCAAGAGCTAGCATGTAGAGTAGTCACGAACCTTTTGAATAAACTGCTAGATAAAATGCCTGTGAACAATAGCATGCATGTAGTCAAGGGGAGAGAAGATTATCCAAGTATTGCCTGTAAACCAGTCTAGTCTATGTCTGTTCAAGGGGAGAGAACCGATTACCACTGCTTCTCCACTGCACCATGACATACGCCATGCCATGACTTAACGGATGAAACATTGGCTGAACAAAAGCAATTATCACTTAGTGAAAAACAACACTTATCAAGTAGTGAACAATAACAATTATCACTAAGTGAACAACATTTCTCACTTAGAAAACAACAGTATTTATTACTTAATGAACAATAAAATTTATCACTTAGTGAAAAATAACAGTTATTAATTAGTGAAAAATAGCAATTATCATTTGGTAACACAAAATTACCCCGCTGTTAAAAGTAATTCTCCTTGGAAGTGTTCAGATTCTCCGTAAAAAATTGGATCTCCCAGATTCTTGGTAAGATTCAGAGGATTTAGTTCATTTCCGACAGTCAACAGAAGTCATCGTCATCATAATTAATATCTAGATAAATTGATGAGAATCTTACTTTATGTTTTAATAATTATCCAGCACTCTTCTCACTCACTTGGCCGATATGTGGGTGCTGTAAGCATTTTCTCTCTTCCACAACATTCGAGTGAAATATTCGCAATATTTCCGAGGTGGAAAACGTTTTACAAAGGATGAGATAAATCCATCTTACTCTATAATTAGCGAGCCTCCATCCAACCTTTATCTCTACAGCATAAATGGTTGTTAATATGTGTAAGAAAGTCACTAAATTGATTAAATCAACAATCAAGTACACATATTTATTATCAGGATACAAATGCTACTTATTCGTCCCTGTCTCCTTTCTTACACTCAAGTCTCTACTTACGGTTTCCTGCTACAGTATTTATTAGCCCAATACACGCACACAACATGATAAATACGGTTTTATGAATGAGTTCACTAAAAACAATGTCAAGTGTTACAGCATGGTAGTTTACAATTTGTAGAAATAATAGTCTTCTCACATAATAATGTCTATGTAAAATGCAAGTATAAAATGCACAAAATATTTCTTAAGTCCAGTCTCTCTAAATCAGACCATTAACTCACCATTAAGCTAATAGTTGTCTTTCATGACTGGATTTCTTCCAGGAATAAATTCCTGTCAATAGATAAAGTTTGTTCTCAACCCATTGTCTGGTCTCATTCTTGTAAATCACAACCATTGGATAATAAAATATATTAAAAAAAACTACTACTCATGTACATAATACTGATTTAAATTACATAAGCCAGATTATAGCATATTCTCCTTCTGGGTTGTTTACTCCAAAAGTGTCGTCTTAAGCAGTGCCCAATGATGGGTCATGATAATATTGGCAACAAAGTTTTAATTATTAATTATAGAAATAGGTATAGGCATATTTACTTCGAAACACAGCCACAGGCTCCAATTTATAGCACCTTGACTTTGTCCAGTCTAAATAACTTTCTCTCACAAATTGTTCTTACCTTGACTTTGTCCAGTCTAAATAACTTTCTCTCACAAATTGTTCTTACCCTGACTTTGTCCAGTCTAAATAACTTTCTCTCACAAATTGTTCTTAACTTGACTTTGTCCAATCTAAATAACTTTCTCTCACAAATTGTTCTTACCTTGACTTTGTCCAATCTAAAGAACGTATCTCTCACAAATTGTTGAAAATTTCAATTCACAACGTTCGTCGCTCCACGTGTAGTTAATATCCTCCCTCACACTAACACAGTTCTCGCTTCCTCCAGCGTTATCCGGTTGATTCGGCCCCCAGTTCGTGTACGTGGGATCTTGCAATGTATCCCACTTAAAGACTCCCTCCTGCCACAGATCGCTCAGTCCTATCCACACATTAGATTCTGCACACACACAAACACACACACAAACACACAATGACGCACATACACGCACACGCACACACACAAACACACACACGCACGCACGCTCGCACACACACGCACACACGCACACGCACACACACAAACACACACACGCACGCACGCTCGCACACACACACACACACGCACACACACACACACGCATACGCACGCACGCACACACACAAACACACACACGCACGCACGCTCGCACACACACGCACACACGCACACGCACACACACAAACACACACACGCACGCACGCTCGCACACACACGCACACACGCACACACACACACGCATACGCACGCACGCACACACACACACACACACACACGCACGCACGCACGCACGCGCGCGCGCACACACACACACACACACACACACACACACACACACACACACACACACACACACGAAAGTGCGTATGCTGAATCTGGAGATGGTTTATATGTTTAAGTATATTCGTATATACATATTTTCAAAGCATAACACGCTAATCTATCTGTCCATATATCTGTATATCTATCTATTTATCTATCTATCTATCTTTCTATCTATCTATCTGTCTATCTATCTATCTATCTATCTATCTATCTATCTATCTATCTATCTTCGGTCTGTCTGTTTGTCTCTGTCTCTGTCTCTGTCTCTGTCTCTCTGTCTCTCTGTCTCTCTCTCTCTCTGTCTGTCTCTCTCTCTCTTAGAATGACAGTTAATAAATGACAATTGCGTAGATAGTGAAAGCATTCTAGTATTAATTTGTATAATAATTTACCGATTATATAAGTTAGTCATTCAGTCCCGTACACAGCTAATTTATATATATATTTAAAATAATTTTAGCGCGTCGAAAAGAAATCGATCTGTTATCGTTCAAAATATATATTGTCTTTTACACCACTGTTACCATGACTACGAGCCATCTGTACAGCAAAGTCGTCTTCGGCTTTGGATTGGATGTTTATTAAGGTACTTTTAGCATTTGCGCATACGACCTGAAAAAAAAGGAGACAGTTTACAATTTTGTCCTTGCAAAAATATCATTGTACTTTAGAAGTAATTGCATTATAAATGAAGTTTAACAACCTGTTTAACTAGCACCTCTCTAACATGTAGTATTTATAATGAAAGTCATTGCGTTTCAAATGTAGATTATTAATCTAACTGAAACTTCACAGTCGTGTTGTATTCATAATACAATACATTGCTTTTAAAGTCATGATTATTAATTTGTACAATTGAAAAGTCAATGTCATGGCGTCTTTATATGAAAGTCATTGCAGTTAAAGTGAAGTTTATCAGTCTGCTCAACTGAAAAGTCGTTGTCCTATAGTATTCGTAATAAAGGACACATTTATAATGACATCAATTTTGGTCAATGGAAAACTACTGTCTCGTAGTGTTCGTAACAAAAATCTTTATATTAAATCTGAAGTTATAAAACTTGTCGTATAGTATTCGTAACAAAAATATTTATATTTAATTTGAACTTATACAACTTGTGGTATAGTATTCGTAACAAAAATATTTATATTTAATCTGAACTTATAAAACTTGTGGTATAGTATTCGTAACAAAAATATTTATATTTAATCTGAAGTTATAAAACTTGTGGTATAGTATTCGTAACAAAAATATTTATATTTAATCTGAAGTTATAAAACTTGTGGTATAGTATTCGTAACAAAAATATTTATATTTAATCTGAACTTATAAAACTTGTGGTATAGTATTCGTAACAAAAATATTTATATTTAATCTGAAGTTATAAAACTTGTGGTATAGTATTCGTAACAAAAATATTTATATTTAATCTGAAGTTATAGAACTTGTTTTATTCCTGCCACACATTCAGTAAGATAAAGTGGTAGGAGTGATTTAATAAGATAAAGTGTAACGGGTGATTTAATAAGTTAAAAGTGTAACGGGTGACTTAATAAGTTAGTGTAACGAGTGATTTAATAAGATAAAGTGTAACGGGTGATTTAATAAGATAAAGTGTAACGGGTGATTTAATAAGATAAAGTGTAACGGGTGATTTAATAAGATAAAGTGTAACGGGTGATTTAATAAGATAAAGTGTAACGGGTGACTTAAAAAAGATAAAGTGTAACGGGTGCAGGAAATGTAAGGAATGACATACTTGCGCCTCAAACCACGTGACCTTGTCGGTGATAAACCTGTAACAGGAGCCACTGAACTGGGACCACGAATCAGGACACTGTCCAGCGTCAGACATCTGTGAAGGCAAACGACACATCGTACTTGCAATGCTAAAAGCACGTAACAACAATATTTAAATCATCCAATTTCTGTCTATATTTTATACCTCAATGACCAGTGCAGTACTTAAATCATACATTTTCTTTACTTATTGAGAGAACAGCAGTTGATAAATGAACAACTGTCTTTTGTAATTTTATAATTTATTACACGCCGCAAACATATAACTCTGAGATTTTACGGAGATCTTTCGTAATATACAACATACCAGCAGTACAGAAATCAAAGATTCGTTAAAAGCGCTATAGCACTATTCCATTCCATTGTAACCAATTATATCTGAGCAATATTTTTTCTTCAATTATTGAAGGTATACCAACGTTCTACAAATTCAATTCTGGGCAGAGTTACCTTTCCTGTTCTTATTTTGACTCAATCTGAACTAGATCGACAGTGTACTCGCACGAGGAAAGTTTACATCTCATGCTCTGTCAATGCTAAACGTCAATGCTAAACGTCAATGCCCAGTTACATGGTAATGTATAATGACATCTTCGTCAATGATACTAAAAGTCAATGTCCAGGTAAATGTTAATTAATTTGAGATACATTGTTTGGGTGAAAACCTTTAAGTGGAAAACGTCAATGCCCAGGTAAATGTTAATTAATTTGAGATAAATAGTCTGGGTGAAAACCTTTAAGTGGAAAACGTCAATGTCCAGGTAAATGTTAATAAATTTGAGATAAATAGTTTGGGTGAAAACATTTATGTGGAAAACGTCAATGTCCAGGTAAATGTTATTAAATTTGAGATAAATAGTTTGGGTGAAAACCTTTAAGTGGAAAACGTCAATGTCCAGGTAAATGTTAATTAGTTTTGGTGAAAACCTTTAAGTGGAAAACGTCAATGCCCAGGTAAATGTTAATTAGTTTTGGCGAAAACCTTTAAGTGGAAAACGTCACCACTTACATAACGGCGATATTCTTCCAACAAGAAGTACAGGTAAACGTTTGGTCGGAGAAATGTAAAAACACTTTGTATCTGACAGTGTATATGTTTGAATATTAAACGTATAAAAGGAAAATAATGGCATAACCTTTTATCTGTTACTTTTGATATGGCAGAGATTCAGTTTTATCGAGATTTCGAAAGTAATTATGTTTCATGACTTCTTTCCCGACTTCTCATCATGTTGGTGTAATTGTAAACGCTCAAATTAAACAAATCGATACTTTCGTAAAAACAGTCTAAAATGTATTGATAATTATCAATATTGTGACCATGCCTTGTATAGGCATTTTGAAGAAATTTTATGTACAAGTACAATGTTTGAAATAACTCATTATTGGAAGGTCACTCCAAGACACCTCACGACACTCACCATTATTACAAATGAAGTATTATTATAAGGTCACTCATACTCACCTTTATAAAAATAGCATATTCTTGAAAAGTCGCTCCAAATCACCTCACAATACTCACCAATATTACAAATGACATATTATCATAAGGTCACTCCAAATAACCTCACAATACTCACCAATATTACAAATGACATATTATCATAAGGTCACTCCAAGTAACCTCACAATACTCACCAATATTACAAATGACATATTATCATAAGATCACTCCAAGTAACCTCACAATACTCACCAATATTACAAATGACATATTATCATAAGGTCACTCCAAGTAACCTCACAATACTCACCAATATTACAAATGACATATTATCATAAGATCACTCCAAGTAACCTCACAATACTCACCAATATTACAAATGACATATTATCATAACGTCACTCCAAGTAACCTCACAATACTCACCAATATTACAAGTGACATATTATCATAAGGTCACTCCAAGTAACCTCACAATACTCACCAATATTACAAATGACATATTATCATAAGGTCACTCCAAGTAACCTCACAATACTCACCAATATTACAAGTGACATATTATCATAAGATCACTCCAAGTCACCTCACAATACTCACCAATATTACAAGTGACATATTATCATAAGATCACTCCAAGTAACCTCACAATACTCACCAATATTACAAGTGACATAAGCATAAATAGCATAGTTGTTCCCATTCTATTGGCGATCTCCTTTGTCCACAATGCTAAAAATAGAATAGAACAGGATAAGATAGAAAGTAATATTCAACAAAATACAGTATAACGATATATGCACGTACAGCAGTTTATGTATATATAACTAATGACACGAGATGAGAATCTTAATTTATGTATGTATAACTAATTACACGAGATGAGAATCTTAATTTATGTATATATAACTAATTACACGAGATGAGAATCTTAATTTATGTTAATTAATTATTCTCCTGACACATCGATCTCGCTTTGTGGATACGCGGGCACTGTAAACGTTTACTCTCTTCACAACAGTAAAGTCTAGCATTTACTACCACACAACAGTAAAGTCTAGTATTTACTACCACACAACAGTAAATCTAGCATTTACTACCACACAACAGTAAAGTCTAGTATTTACTACCACACAACAGTAAAGTCTAGTATTTACTACCACACAACAGTAAAGTCTAGTATTTACTACCACACAACAGTAAAGTCTAGCATTTACTACCACACAACATTAAAGTCTAGTATTTACAACCACACAACAGTAAAGTCTAGCATGTGGAACACGTCGTACCAAAGGAGAAAATAAATCCGTCCTTTTATTTGTATTTAGCGAGGCTCCATCCTCCCATTTTTCTCTCCAACATATGGTTATCAATATGTTTAATAAGATCAATATTTATAACAATAAATTTATTAAATCAACAATCAAATATACAACATATGAATATAATCGAGTGTTGACATTTACATCACCTCACAAAAATAGAAGATTGACAATAGATAATCGTTCAGTATTTTCTAGTATAGACATCAGCAGTCAAATGGACATGTATATATAATCAGGTTCATAGACATAAATCATCATAGACACGAGAGTGGAGATTTACGATAATTAAAGTCAACGTGCATAACCATTCCAAAGATGGCAGTTGTTGCTAGCACTTGTGCACAATCACGCAGTTGCAACAAGTCACTGTCTTTCTTATTCACGTGACGGTATCACGTACTTCTTCTAGTACATCACACAACTGTTCCAGAATCTTCAGTGCACCAGGGAGAATCGTCCAGAATTTTTCTTGTGCTATCAAGCACATCAGGAGGAATGTTCCCGAAATGTCATACATGCTACTCAGCAAACCACGAGAATGTTGAGAATAATCTTCGTGAAATCTAGAAACCAACTCAAGCGTCCAGTACTAAATATAAGTACAGATGTGTTATTCTGCCTTGGCATATCTATTGGTAAGTGTACTGTGTATTCACATTCCATTACCAAATAATGTGTATTCACCAAATACTGTTGTTAAAACAATGACTGGTCAGTCAATGTTAGCAGGCTTTAGTGATGAATACATTGCTTGCTATTAATAGACTAGCAAGACATCTTATGAAGTCAATGTCACTAAGCATTGGTGATATATGGATTGGAAGACAATGTAAAGATTGGTGGCATTCAGTACAATGACGTGACGAAGTTGACTAGTGACTTACATATAACTGATTTCATTATGACACATGTAAAAAAACATAATAAACTATAGAAATAGTTTAAACGCTTTGGTCAAATTTCGTGGTAATGAGAGAACTATTAATATGATATATATACAAGCACTGCCTTGGATATATATTTTGAATAGTATTCACTTTTTTAGCGAAAACTGTAAGATGTTTATTCAGCACTGACATATTGAAGTCATCATTAAAATTGTGTGTTTTAGGATTGTTTTCATCCACGCCATTCTAACCATTACAATTATAACATGTCAGTAGATGCACTTATGGAGAGGTAGATGGAGATACAACAGTTATGGAGAGTTGATGGAGATATAACAGTTATGGAGAGTTGATGAAGATATAACAGTTATGGAGAGTTGATGGGGATATAACAGTTATGGAGAGTTGATGGAGATATAACAGTTATGGAGAGTTGATGGGGATATAACAGTTAAGGAGAGATAAATATATAACAGTTGTGAAACAAAGGTAATTCTTCACAAAATTGTTTACTCACATATCTTAATTGAAAATATTCAGGATTAAAAGTTGTAACAACTCGTACGTTAATTTGTAGCCCTTAAGAGGTCTGTCCATGTTACATCATTTATAGGCTAGAACAGTGTTCAAACCACGCCCTCGCTACCATCTGCTCCTTTCACTAACCAATCAAATCAGGCCACAGAGCTAAATGACGTCAACTACGCATTAAAGACGGCTCAATATGCAGACATTACGACTCCGATATTCATGAATCGTTTGTGCCAATGAAAAACGTCCACAAATTAAAAATAATCTAATACGATGTCTTTTCTGTTTGCAATGAAAGAAGTGGTGGCGGTTATGTTGGGAGTGTTAAAAGTTGTGATGGTAATGGCAGTTATGTTAGGAGTGTTAAAAGTTGTGATGGTAATGGCGGTTATGTTGGGAGTGTTAAATGTTGTGATGGTAATGGCAGTTGTGATGATCATGTCGACAAAAGTAAAGTTAAAGAACATACAGCATGTGCTTTTACTGCTGGAATGGAGAGACATATATTTACATAAAAAGAAATACAGACGCACACAGAGAAGAATGGAATGATTGAATGAAGGATGGATGGATCGATAGCTGGATGGGTGGATAGATGGATGGATGGGTGGGTGTCTCTATAGATAGATAGATAGATAGATAGATAGATAGATAGATAGATAGATAGATAGATAGATAGATAGATAGATAGATAGATAGATAGATAGATAGATAGATAGATAGATAGATAGATAGATAGATAGAGCAATTGATACTGTTTGTTTAACGAGGAGTTGAGTGAAATTAATACCATCTATTTTTCAGGTATGAAAAGGCCTTGAGGTAGAAAACAAATATTGTTGGTGGACATAAGTTCACCTTCCACAAAATTAATGAAACAATATCCTAAATATATAATTGTAATATAGATGCAGACGACAAGCAGAAAATAACGAGCATTAAAGAGATTGTTTCCAAATCCGTGCAGGACAAGTTCTAATCATATGGATTAGCAGACAAAAGACGTCAATTTTGTAAGTGTTTACAAAATTAATTAATAGCAATAAATTTAATATGAACGAATTATTTAATATATAAATATCATATTCAAGAATAAGACAGTGATCATTAAAATTCAATGATTGATAGGAACAATCTGCATATATTATACTGATAGATAATGCATTGACTATATTCACTTAAACATTTTATTATCAGGTGTTATATCGATCTGCATCTCCTTAAAATATATTTTATTCATCAAAAGTTCGATCTGGTTAGGTCTTTTTATTGAACAAGAATCAAGTTTTCTTTTTTGGTGTTAGGAAAACGTGGTCTGGTTAGTTCAATTTATTTGAACAGCCATATTTTCTGTGGAGGACTTGGTCAGGTCATTTTATTTGAACAGCAACGTATTCTGTGGAGGACTTGGTCAGGTCATTTTATTTGAACAGCAACGTTTTCTTGGTAGTGTTACCAGAATACGGCTTGGTCAGATCAAAATGTATTTTGAATATAGTCAAGAAAAATATTTCAGTTTTAATGCATGGTGTCCATAGAGTTCATATAATCAGTTAGGAACTTAATATTTTTAAAGTAAGATTACTTTTACATAAGACGAATACTTAAATGGATGAGGATTAAGAAACATATAGTTCATTGTGTTTTGAGAATAAAAAGTTTTATATCACTCCTTCTCTCTCTTTATCTTTCACTCACTCACTCACTCACTCACTCACTCACTCACTCACTCACTCACTCACTCACTCACTCACACTCATTGAATCACTCACTCACTCACACTCATTGAATCACTCACTCACTCACCACTCACTCACTCACTCACCCACTAACTCACTCACCCAATCACTCAATCACTCACCCACTCACTCATTCACTCACTCACTCACTCACTCACTAACTCACTCACCCAATCACTCATTCACTCACTCACTCACTCACTCACTCTAATATAGGGATGAACAGCACGATGATCTTGTCATGACAACAGGAATTACATCTAATTAATTTAATCCTGTAGAATTCCTGTAGAATTTGAGGACAGTTTTAAATTGTATCATTAACTCTAACAGCTGTCGTTTCCAAAGTTTGTGAACTCTGCGGAATAAATGAACACGTGGCGTGTCAAACTCTCAAGTGAATTTCGAGAAAGAAATACTAATCAAAATAAAGTGTGATGTACTTATTGGTGCGACACTCTTACTTTATGTGTATCTTTATCTGCTTTTGGTTGCAATTATGTCTTAAATATAATTTAGGTATATAAACTCCTACTTGTCACAATAATTAGTATTAATCTTTCACTAGCCTAATATTTGTAAGTGAACATTGTTATTTCATACTTTTGCAATTTTTAAAATATATATTGGAATTAAGTTTTTATAATTGTCATTCTAGATGCTGAATAAAAAACATAATGCATTACTGTTTTCAATTATACTTTTAATATATTGCAATTTCATCACAATAAATTATAATTATTTCATATTTTGTGTGCTACAATTTCATAATGAGGCTTTATACATTTTCTACAAGTTTCATTGCTTCAATTCCATTATAATAAATTTGGATATTATACTTTCATTAAGATACAATACAATTATTACAAATTTTGGATATTACACTTTCATTAAGATACAATACAATTATTACAAATTTTGGATATTACACTTTCATTAAGATACAATACAATTATTACAAATTTTGGATATTACACTTTCATTAAGATACAATACTATTGTTAAAAAGGTTCTGTAGACGACATCACAGTACTCTGCATTTAAATTGTCGCAAGGAAAGGGGAATAACCTGTGCCAAACATTATTTTTATATATTTGCTTCATTCAAGGTCGTCCGGCCATAACTATCAGTGTTTATAACTGATATTTTGTGTTTACTATCTATCTATCTATCTATCTATCTATCTATCTATCTATCTATCTATCTATCTATCTATCTATCTATCTATCTATCTATCTATCTATCTATCTATCTATCTATCTATCTATCTACCTACCTACCTATCTATCTATCTATCTGTCTATCTATCTATTTATCTATCTACTACCTACCTACCTATCTATCTATCTATCTATCTATCTATCTACTACCTACCTACCTACCTACCTATCTATCTATCTATCTATCTATCTATCTATCTATCTATTTATCTACTACCTACCTACCTATCTCTCTAACTACTACCTACCTACCTACCTACCTATCTATCTGCCTACCTGCCTATCTGTCTGTCTATCTAAATATCTATCACGCAATATATTCACTCGTATATCCTTCCGCTCGTCCACCATTCGTCTAACTATCCATCAATCTATCCATCAATCTATCTATCAATCTATCCATCAAACCATCCATGCATGCATCCGTCGTTCATTCATTTATCCGTTCATCCGTAGGTCTACCTGTCTGTACATCTATCGCTGTCTTCCAGCAGTAGTAGCAAATGCAATATATTCTTTTACCTTTGACCTTGTCGTCATAATCACCCCGTCCATTATCACCTTTACCATCGTACAATTTAACACCAACACATCCACAATCTCCTCTGTTGTTGTAGTAGTAAATACAAGGGCATCCTTTTGGCCTGCAAATCTCATTCGATCAGTTTTCTTTGTTGAAGCGTTTCATTGTCATGTCATCATTAATCTGGAACCCTTGGGATCTTGCGTATAGAGCAATCTATAATGCGTAGCTGACGTCATTTTTTTGTGTGGCCTGATTTGATTGGGCAGAGAAATGAACACATGACGTTATGGGCGTGGTATTAGTCACAGTTCGAACCCATAAATGTCGACAAATATCGTTAGCAAACTTAAGGTCTACACACTACCGAAGGAATTGTTACAAATTTCAATTCTGTACATTTTCAGGTATGCAATGAAAGTGTGCTATTAAAAAAAACAAACACATAACTTCTTTTATATCTCTTTTTATTTCTCTCTAGTTTTCTATCGTGCAACTAATGACACGTTAAAAAAGAGCAATGGTTGCAATGGTCCATGTGATACCAGTACTAAAGCACTCAATTTTATTTATATTTATACTAAAACACTCAGTTTTAATATTGATTTCAGTATATTTATGCTAATGTACATCTAACAGTTTTCGGTTGATTATATATATATATACAACATCGAGAAATTCGGATATAATTGAAATATAAACAAACCAGACAACACACCATGCACCATTTTATTTACAAATATAATATACATAAAAGTGATTATCTTTGTAATGATGATGCTAGATCACGTTAACATACATACGTTGTAATGTTGATACCATTATGTTTACAGTCTATTGTATTATGCTCTATTCTATTTTTAGCACTGCGGAGACGGAAGATCGCTGTAAAATGGGGACACGAATGCTATTTATGTTTATGTCTTTTGGAATAATGGTGAGTGTTGTGAGGTGACATGGAGTGACCTTATAATAATGCTATTTATAATAATGGTGAGTGTTGTGAGGTGACATGGGGTGAACTTATAGTAATGCTATTTATAATAATGGTGAGTGTAATGGGGTGATCTTATAATAATGTCATTTATAATAATGGCGAATGTAAAGAAGTGACATGCAGTTATCTTATAATAATTTTATTTATAATAATGATGAGTGTCATGAAGTGAATTTGAGTGAACGTATACTAATGTCATATTTCATATGTTGTGGCTATAACTTAACATGTCAGCGTAATGTCATTATAAGGAATGGTTATTGGATTAATAATTACCACGCACAACAATACACTGAAACAAAAGATATGGCAGTAAGTTAATATAGACATAAATAGACAACAGTACACTAAGACAATAGAAACAAACAGCAAGAATCTGAATCAATAGACACAATAGACGTCAATACATTGATACACTAGACACAAATAAACAACATATCACTGAGACATTAGACACTAATAAACAACAAATCACTGAGACATTAGACACTAATAAACAACAAATCACTGAGACATTAGACACAAATAGACAACAAATCACTGAGACATTAGACACAAATAGACAACAAATCACTGAGGCATTAGACACAAATAGACAACAAATCACTGAGGCATTAGACACAAATAGACAACAAATCACTGAGGCATTAGACACAAATAGACAACAAATCACTGAGAAAGACACTAATCAACAGCAAAAATAGTCTGAGTCAATAGACATTATAAACGTCAATACATTGATGCAATAGACACAAATAGACACTACACTGAGATAATAGACACAAATCGACAACAGTGCACTGAGACAATGGACACACATAAACAGTAATTTACTGAGTCAAATGACAAATAAATATCAATACATTGAGACAATAGACAGTAATTTACTGAGTCAAATGACAAATAAATGTCAATACATTGAGACAATAGACAGTAATTTACTGAGTCAAATGACAAATAAATGTCAACACATTGGGACAATAAACAGTAATTTACTGAGTCAAAAGACAAATAAATGTCAATACATTGAGACAATAGTAATTTACTGAGTCAAAAGACAAATAAATGTCAATACATTGAGACAATAGACACACATAAACAGTAATTTACTGAGTCAAAAGACAAATAAATGTCAATACATTGAGACAATAGACACACATAAACAGTAATTTACTGAGTCAAGAGACAAATAAATGTCAATACATTGAGACAATAGACACACATACACAGTAATTTACTGAGTCAAAAGACAAATAAATGTCAATACATTGAGACAATAGATGCAAGTAACCATTAAAAAATAGCAATCTCTGTATTATAAATAAGGAAATACACGTCTAATGCATCTTATAAAAATATCTCTTTCTCCACGGTTCATTGTCTTGTCTGGAGTCTCTTCATTGTTCATTCCAGACTGGTTATTTGCTGCTATTTCTATTTCTCAGCCTATAACTGAGTGGGGGCCGTGAGGCAATTGATGTCAGTGTAAACAACATATGTGCATAAGAGTTACAGATGTGTATATTTATCCATTAGTCCATGCTCTGCCTCGGCACATGTAGATGTTTTATATCACTATATACTAGTTATTTGGTATAATTCATTATTACAATGGAGATGTTTTATATCACTAAATACTAGATATTTAGTATAATTCATTATTGCAATGGCACCATGAGAAAATAGCAACACAATTGTATAACACAAATTTAAAAAATAAAAAATATATCTGACTGAATTAAGGATGTGCAATCGTTTAGTATCAATAAATGATATTTGATTACAATTAGGCAGTGCAATCGTGTAGCACCAATAAATGATGTCTCAATACATTTATGCAGTGCAATCGTGTAGGAGGAAATAAATAAAATGTGACGTAATTAATACAAAACAATTGCTTAGACATACTTTATATAGTGGATTGCTTTAAAATAAATCAGTTACAGAGAATATCATTGCAGGTGTGATGTATATTATGAAAAACTATAGAAAATTTCTAATAAATGCATGTTTTGTGCAATATACGGATAAAATTACAATAGGTAATTTGTTATTTTATCAATTGTTGTTGTCAGTAACTAACGGAAATGTCTTGTTTAAATACTACACCGATCAGGGATGTTATAAAGTACAGAGAGATATTGATTGTGAGCTTAAATATTAACTGTCAGTACAATGTGTCGTTTGCTTAAAATTAACTACCAGTACAATGTGTCGTTTGCTTTAAAATTAACTACCAGTACAATGTGTCGTTTGCTTTAAAATTAACTGTCAGTACAATGTGTCGTTTGCTTAAAATTAACTGCCAGTACAATGTGTCGTTTGCTTTAAAATTAACTGTCAGTACAATGTGTCGTTTGCTTAAAATTAACTGTCAGTACAATGTGTCGTTTGCTTAAAATTAACTGTCAGTACAATGTGTCGTTTGGTTTAAAATTAACTGTCAATACAATGTGTCGTTTGGTTTCACAGATGTCGTCCGACGCCTTTTGTCAGGACACGTGGACCTTGTTCGGTGACTACTGTTACAAATTTATTAAGGGCAAAGTCACGTGGTATGACGCTCAAGTATGTCATTCCTTACATTTCCTGAACCCATTACAATGTATCTTATTAAAACAACCATTACACTTGATCTTCTTCAATATTAACTACTGACTGTGTACTAGCAATAAGACATTTTTTAACTTCACATTACACAATTTCTTTAACTTCACGATGCAGTTTATCTTGCTGAATATTAACTAGTGAATGTGTACTATTTAAAAAACAAGTACTTTAACTTTACATTAAATATAAAGATTTTTATTACGAATACAATTGAAAACTAAATATCTTATGGTATTCGTAATATTGATAAACTTCACACCAACAGCAGTGACCTTAATTATGAATGAATAATAGAAGAAAATGAGATTTTAATTCAAACTGATTGATAAACTTCATTTGAAATGCAACGATTTTTAAAATAATGACACTTCTCCTAACAAACAATAATGAGAAAGTCTTATTTTTCAGGTCATATGCAACAGTGCTAATAGTTCCTTAATAAACATTGACTCCAAAGATGAAAATGACTTTGCTGCACAATGGACTGTTGATTACGGTAAATGTTTTTCAAGAGACTCCTAGATGTAAAATTCTAATTTGGTATTTTAATAAAATGTGTAATAAACGAAGACGATTTCATTTTGGACTTTTTAATTTTATTTTTAATAAATAAAACAGCATTGTAAGGAGATTCAATGCTTTCATTTTAATATCAAATACAATAATTAAACTACACTTCGAATTAGGTTAGATAGATAGACAGACAGACAGGCAGACAGACAGACAGACAGATAGATAGATAAGTAGGTAGGTAGGTAGATAGGTATGTAGGTAGAAAGATAGATGGATGGATAGATAGATAGATAGATAGATAGATAGATAGATAGATAGATAGATAGATAGATAGATAGTACATAGATGGATGGATGGATGGACGGACGGACGAGCGGGCAAATAGACAGACAGACAGACAGACAGATAGATAGATAGATAGATAGATAGTGTAAACGGAAAAATGCGAATTACCCAATTAATTTAATTAATATAATTAATTTCGTTAATTTTCAAAATTTGTAAATCAAATTTTGATTTGAATTTCACAATTCAAGTCTGAGTAAGATTTGTTTGACGTAAACAACATCGACCCATATCTACAAATAAAGGGAGTTGGAATTACAGGTCACAAATTCTTATGTAACATGGGCATATTCCTGGCACCACACACACTTAGTCTATTATGTGTGTGCATTCAGCCATGACTATGGAGTCAATAGGCACAGGAAGAAAACAAGTCATAGCCAGAGGCTAAGAAATTCTAGAAACTTCCATGACCTCTGAAAATGGATAAAAGAGCAGACTCAAAATTCTCTACACTCTTTTACACAAGTTTGAGTCCCGTGCCGGCTCATGGTCAGAACTAAGGAAAAGGTATGTCCGATGTAGGAGATTGTGTTGTGGATGATTTTTACATTTGATTTTTTAATAATGTTGAATCATGCTTCTTGTAAATATAACGAATTTACACTATAATGCTTTTATTTCGTTTAGAGAGAGAATCAGATAAATTAAATTGTTAAAAGGAATTGTAATGAGAAATAGAAATGTAAGTACAGATTACAGAATTATAAAGCATGATCCTGATATGCGCCATTACATTGATCTATTGCAGTTCAAGCCGTCCAGTTCCATGCGTTCAGCTCCATACGTCACACGTGCGTGCGTACTTGTCAGTACGCATTGTCTTCAGTTATTCATTTTTGGATTGTACCAGTTGATCCTGGCGTCTCAAGTTCCAGTTGTCTAGTGTTGACAACGAGTACTGCCACTTGGTCTCTACATGTGTTTAGGGCCAGTGTGGAGTAAACCTGCTTGTGGATTCTGTTTGTATCAGGACCATCAAGGGAGACGGTATTACGAAGTGGGCTGCTGCGAGGAGCGTGAGTCTGACCCACTTGTACTACGTGGATAAACTGCCTAACCAGTGAAATTGAGTATACTGAACTGTGGATGACTATATGTTATCAGTGTCTGTGAAAGGATTACAAATTACAGACTTTGTTTAACTTTCTATGGACAAATTGTTGTTCGTAAATCACGGAACATTCATTTACGTCACCAGGCGGGCTAAAACCACGAGACATTTAATTGTCAGCCACCCTGCCGAGAACGAGGCTACAACAGAACAAGGCCATAATCAGGTGATTCAATTACATGAACTTTCTGTGTAATCTGTACATGTTTCTGTGATTTTCATTCCTTGTTCTATGTCTGATTCTTCTATGTAAATTCTATATTTTCTAAAGTGTTGACTATGTAGTTGGCTTATGTATGAAGAGTAATTGTGTCAGCTTAACTAAATTGTATGATAACATCACACAAAATTCTCCAATAATTATTCTGAGAACTGTATTGATATATCTTTTCATTAATTGTAATTCTGGAAGTCTTACGAGATTTGTGATTTCGAAATCGCCTAGTGTGTGATTTGGATTCAATGTAAATTTATTGAAATTGTTATCTTTATTTCTTTTTAATAAATTGTTTTCTTTTAAAACTATTTACTCCTTCATTTCTTGGAGGTACATGTGTAAATGATGGGTGGGGGCAGCAAATGACATAATACAATTGAGAAGACGGTCTAGACACATGTTTTAAAATAGTTCCCATCATTGACAGCGATGAGAGATTGTGGTAGGGCCGGAATAGTGATAGAACGACTGACAAGATAACGCAGTGTAGTCACTATTCTGAGACAGGTAACACTTGGGAGACGGTCATTGACTGACGGACTGCTCGAGGCTTGACCTAGTCACTCTCGGACCGCATAAGACCCTTTAAGGAGGTAGTGAGCGATTGGCATGAAAGTGATTAATTAAAATATTAATAACCAAGGCGCACACGTAGAACCCCCTTTCCGCCACAGATAGATAGATAGATAAAAGGATAGATAGACACTCATATATATTTTGCATCTAATATAACCTCCATATATACAAATATATAAAGATATATGTCTATATATAAATAGGCATATATGTGTGTGTTTGTATGCATACGTTTGTGCATGTGTTTATGTATGCATGTGTATGTGTGTATATATTATATATATATATATATATATATATATATATATATATATATATATATATATATATATATATATATATATATATATATGTGTGTGTGTGTGTGTGTGTGTGTGCAGAGTCCAGTGTGTGGATAGGACTGAGTGACTTGGTGCAGGAGGGACACTTTGTTTGGGAATTCTTGAACCCCCCCAAGTTCACAAACTGGGCGTCAGGTCAACCAGATAATGCTGGGGGTCGGGAGAATTGTGCATACCTGGCTGACTTCTTCTGGAAAGATGAACGTTGTGACAATAAGTTTTCAGCAATTTGCGAGAAAGTCGCTCTTATGTAGGAATAAAATCAAGGTAATATGAATTTGCATCTGAAAAGCAATAGCAAACGGAATTTAGTACCATTTGGATATACGACAATAATATCCCCTTGCAACAATCATATAGACTTGTGACACTCATACAGAGTAATGACAATCATATAGACTTTTGACACTCATACAGAGTAATGACAATCATGTGCACTAGTGACAAGCATATTGATTTGTGGCAACCATTTTAACTTTTATCAATCATATTGATTTGTGACAATTATCTTTTAACAATCATATTGACATTTGGCAACCACATTCATTTGTATGTGAATGTTTTACGCTGATTTGACACTTTTATTTTTTAAATTCCTATTCTCATTGTTATATGTGAATGTTTTATGCTGATTTAACACATTTAAATTCCTTTATTCCTATTGTCATTGATATATGTGAATGTTTTATGCTGATTTGACACTTTTAATTTTTTTTATTGCTATTGTCATTGTTATAATACAATGTTGAATGTTTTATGCTGATTTGACACTTTTAATTTTTTTATTGCTATTGTCATTGTTATATATACATTGTTGAATGTTTTATGCTGATTTGACACTTTTAATTTTTTTATTGCTATTGTCATTGTTATATATACATTGTTGAATGTTTTATGCTGATTTGACACTTTTAAATTCTTATTGTTAAACAACTGAACACTATAAATACGATTAACAATAAGCCTGAAAAAAATATATTTAACACTAAAAATCAAATCTAAAAGTGGAATTTCTCTATCAACAATATGAAATTATAAAATCAAACAATGTTATCTCTCTGTGTACAATGTAAAATACTAACCCTTACATTCAAAGATGTTATCTCTCTATGAACGATATATGAAATATTAACCCTTAAAATCAAAGAATGTTATCTTTCTACACACAATTTGAAATTCTTATCCTTACAATAAAAGGATGTTATCTCTCTATGAACAATATGAAATTTCAAACCTTAGAATCAAAGAATGGTCTCTTTATGAAGAGCATGATTTATTACATAAGAGTATAACAACTCGATCAAATTTATAAAGTTTCTTTGAGTTTCAAATTTGTTAAACAATATAAAATAAATAGCACTAATATCGTCATTACCAACATTAACCTATGGTCACAATGGAATATGAATTAACACTGAAATCGGTCTTATCACTAATAATCTATGATCACTATGAAGTATGAATTCACACTGAAATCGGCCTAACCACTATTAATCGTTGGTCACTATGAACTATGATTTCACAGTAAAATCGGCCTTAACAATACTGACTTTGTGTCAAAATCGAATATTTAAACCTATATTTGTATGTTTCCAGTTGTTACAAATTTGCAATTGTAAATACATCTTTTGCAGACGGCAATGAGGTGGTTATTGTGATGCATCATACTGCTCTAACAGGAATGGAGATCACGTGATCAAAATTGAACGTGTTATGTGCAATATTCTTGCTAATAGATTTGTTTGAAGAAAGCATTTAATGAAGAAAATATTTGAAGACAAATTGAACAATATGTTAAGAGTTGTATTTTCTATTTGTATGTGGCGTATGGATATAAAAGTGGGGGCTCGCTAAATATTAAAGACGGGTTTGTCTTCTCCTTTAGTAAGAAGCTTTCCATCTATGTAATATTGTGTGACAATAAATATTTATGTTGTGGAAGAGAGAAAACATTTACTGCGCCCGTATATCCTCCAAGTGGTGACGAGTGGTGTCTGCTGGAGAATCATTAATAAAATATATCATTTAACGAATAATAATCAGATCAATTAACTAAGTGGCATTTGGCATCTCAGTGTGTCAGTAATTGATGCAATTCATTTAGACGTTAACTCTTGCTTGTAGTTGTCTTGATCAAAGTTGAGGTCAGAATTATTTTCTTATTCAGAATCATCTTATTCTTCCTCTCGCTTCTTTTCCTCTTCCAGATCCAAAGTATTGCGAAAAGTGACGGGCTGTGTGGCTGTCATTGTGACGTCATTATGGCGAACTGCTAGGTTAGAATTCGTCATGCATGCATTTGTGAAAGTGACGTAATTTGTGGCTGTCATTACGTCGAACTGCTAGATCAGAATTCGTCATGCATGCACTTGTGAAAATGACGTAATTTGTGGCTGTCATTGTGTCGAACTGCTAGTGCACAACTCTTCATGCATGCATTTGTGAAAATGACGTAATTTGTGGCTGGCATTGTGTATAGCAAGTGACAACATGCTGATAAAAGTCAGAACAGACATGCGCAGTACACTCCCATTTCCTGCTCCACCCAGCGCCTAAGGATCGGAAAAACGGAAAACAAATGCTTCGCATACTCATATACTGCAACGAAATATGGTTTTATAAATTATTTAAGATAAGTATTACAGATTTAAAGAGAAAACAATTCTCAAGATGATGTTTACTGATAAAAATAGGTCTTCTGTATATTCCAAAGTGACTAAGTTGAAAACACTGTTTTTATTCAATAACAAAATCGAGAGAGAGAGAGAGAGAGAGAGAGAGAGAGAGAGAGAGAGAGAGAGAGAGAGAGAGAGAGAGAGAGAGAGAGAGAGAGAGAGAGAGAGAGAGTAACACTGGGAAAATATTCATGCAAATAAAACACATGTTGCATGAATAATTACAAAATGAAAACAACAAATATCTGACAAATGCTTCTCACCAAATTCACCAACAAGTAGGACCATGTAAAATACGACTAGAGTTTCATTGTATTTGTTTTCAAGGAAAAGAAATATTTAACTCTGTAGCAACTTGCGATATGAACCAAACAGTATGACGTGCAATCATTGGACAGTATAGAATAACCTGGGGTTAAAACGAATAATTTAAAATGGCAAGCAATGAAGTGAACGAGATAGATAATACCACGTATACGCTGTGTAAAGTAATGATATCTTACGTAATCACACGTTTACAGGACTGATATGATATATAAGTAAATGTGTGAAACGGAGAGCGCATAGCCCACTCACCAAATTTTCGATAGCGAAATCAAGTTAAAATTGAACTTTAGTCCACAGATTAATGTTCAACAAAAACAGAGTTGTAAAAAAAAACGGACGTGAAAAAGAAAGCATAAAAAATTAAAACAGCAACGAAAGAAAGAAATTGAGGCGTGGTTGTTTGTTACAAATAATTATTGAGTGGTGGTGTGTTACATCTATTAAATTGTAGCGGTGTGTAACGTCTAATAAAAGTATGTGTGTGCTTTATAGGTCAATTACACGGCGGTTGATTGCTACATATTTAGTACAATGTGGTAATGTGTAGCATGTCTATTACAATGTTTTGATGTGTAGCATATCTAGTACAATGTGATGATGTGTAGCATGCATATTATAGTGTGGTTATGTGTTTATGTGTCATGTCCTTTACACTTTGGCGGTGTGTAGCATGTCTATTACCGTGTGTGTGTGTGTGTATGGGGGGTGGTAGCACGTCAATACTGTGATGTGTTGTGTAGCATGTCTATTACAGTGTGGTGTTGTGTAGCATGCATATTACATTAAGGTGGTGTGTAGATTGTCTATTACAGTGTGTTACTGTGTAGTTTATTACAATGTGTTGGTTTGTAGTTTATCCATTAGAATATGTTGGTGTGTACTTAGTCTATTACAATCTGGTTGGTGAATTTAAATTGAAATATGTTTCGTAAAGTCTGTGAAAGTGCTCACACTTGCTGCCCATTGATAGATATGATTAATACAAAATAAACATAAACAAACATCTCTCAGGAGAACGCATTGATAGAAATAATTAATACAAAATGAACATAAGTAAACATCTCAAAGGAGAACCCACAGCTGAAATCTTCAGAACGTTGCTGTGCACCATAAATGTCATTGTGTAAATTTGTATCATTGTGTAAATTTGTATCATTGTGTAAATTTGTATCATTGTGTAAATTTGTATCAATGTGTAAATTTGTATGCATAATTTTTTGTGTGAAAGTATTCACGTGATTAACAGATAGGTCGTTAATTTAATTTATATTGCGCCTGTAATATTGTTTAATGAATACATGTTTGTGATAATGGATGTATATTGCTGTTTCTAAACAATTTGACCCGTTTACCTTTTTATACATATTTGTTTATCTGTTTTACATTTCAGCCATTTTGTTTTGAAAGTAAGTTATTGTTATAGATATTTTCTCGTTATATTTATTCTACACACCTATTTGCTTTGTGAATTTCAGATCTAACATATAAGTCATTGTGTCGCAATGACTAACCTGTCAGATGAGGCCATTTTATCAAAGTATTTATCTCACAGCACGTCCTGAAATAGGAAAAAAGTGACATTGATTTTGTTTGTTATCTCTGAAGTATTGATACGCCCGTGTCTGTTATCATTATGTAGTTATCACACAAAGTACTTGACATTAAAACATTCGTAGTTATCTTTCCTTGGCCAGTCCTATCATTATGTAGTTATCACACATAGCACTTGACAATAAAGCATTCGTAGTTATCTTTCCTTGGCCAGTCCTATCATTATGCAGTTAGCACACACATCACTTTACAATAAAGCGTGTATTTATCTTTCCTTGGTCAGTGCTCCTTGTATCTGTACCCTGATATTTGTGAGAAAGTGTTCAGCAAAAATTATTCCATTATATATCAACAGCCAGAAATGAGATATGAGTGGAAAGGTAAGTATTATGTTTTCGGTTTTTTGCTTGTCTCTCTGCCAGGTTTTGTTCTGTTTCAACCGGCCGTTATTTCTCCTTAGCAAAATTTCTTGGATCTTCTGCTTGTAAATACATTTATTTTTCATACACAGGGTTAAACGCATAAACATACTTATATTTACTCATATACATAGGGACATAAATATATGTAAATATATCCCTACATACATAAACGTGCACTATTAAACAGACGTCATTTCATCCCTTCATACGTAGTGATACAAATACAAACAGACGTAAATACACTCATACATACATGGGGATGCACATATAAACATACATAAATACATCCCTCCAGTCGACATAAATACAGACATTCTAACACAGACGATGTATATACAGACATGCATAGAAGAGAACATATGAATACCGGACATAGACAAGTAAATACAGATAGGTATAAAACAGACGAGTAAATACAGACAGGTTTAAAAGAGACAAGTAAATATGGACAGGTATAAAACAGACAAGTAAATACGCACCGGTATAAAACAGACAGGTAAATACGGACAGGCATAAAACAGACAGGTAAATACGGACAATTTGGTTCGTTGAATCGGTATTCTTATGTTATGTTTGATTATCCGAAAATTTGATTAACAGGACCAAACTTAAAAATAGACGGACGTTCTACTGTACGACAAACTTAGAAATAAAACAAAGTAATATAGACAATGAAGTGAATAAGCTTGCTGATGTATGATAAACTTAGAATAAAAACAAAATTTTACAGACAATGAAGTGGGTAAGTTTGCTGATGTTTGACAAACTTAGAGTAAATCAAAATTATATCGACAGTTAAGTAAGTCAGTTGATGTACGACAAACTTAGAATAAAAACAAAATTATACATACAATGAAGTAAGTCAATTAATGTATGACAACGAATAAAACCAAATTGTACAGACAATAAAGTGAGTAACTCAACTGATGCATGACAAACTTAGATTAGAAACAAATTTATACAGACAATGAAGTAAGTCAATTGATGTATAACAACGAATAATACCAAATTGTACAGACATTGAAGTGAGTAAGTCAGTTTTTGTATGACAACGAATAAAACTAAATTCTACAGAAAATAAAGTGAGTAATTCAGCTGATGCATGACAAACTTAGAATGAAAACAAAATTGTATAGACAAAGAAGTTAATAAACCAAATCGTTTACGAAAAGATTATTTTGAATAATTTGTGACTCCGAGTGAAATTAAACGGACATCATCATTGATAAATTATTCCAGACCAATTTAAAAATAAATAACTATTTGAATAATAATAATAATACAGAATCTTGGTAAGATTCCGAGACCTTGGATCACAACCGACAGTCAAACAGAAGTCGTGGAAAGAGGCTGAGAAATAATAATAATAATGATGATGATGATGATGAAATTAACAATCATAATATTCATTAACTAATTGGATCTGGCGCCACAAGTACTAATATAGTTATTCAAATGAAATCGGTATATTATCAGTTAAAAAAGTAACTATAGCTAACTATATATTATACAGTGCAGAGGTATAGCAGTATTAATACACAATATCTAGTCATACTGCAATACAAGAGACCTTATCAAAGCAATTCTCGTGAATAATCTGGTATTCTCTTAATAAACTGAAAATAGCTCTTGACCCCAGTGGTGAATTAACTTTGCAAAGCTTCCCGTTCTGTAAGTGAATATTTTATTTGTAATGACCTACATAAATTATACAGCTGCATTAGGTAAATATATATTTTTGTAAATTTCTAATGATCTACATAAAGCATTTTGCTGAGTTATGTATGTACATATTTTGATTTAAAGACCTGCTTTAAAAATAAACACTGCTTAGTTATGTAAGTAAATATTTAATTTTAATGGCCTATACAAAATAAACAACAGGGGAGGGTAAGTAAATGTTTTATTTTTAATGTCATACACAAAATATACAGCTGGATTATCTAAGTAAATATTTTCTTTTTAATGACATATATCACAAAGCACACAGCCTGGTAAATAAATAAATAAATTTTAATGACCTACATAAAATATACAGCTTTGTTAGGCACGCCATTTTATTAATTATTATTACTTTTATTAAATAATCTTTAATAACTAATTGTAAGAGATGAGAATCTTAATTTATTTAATTAATGATCCTGCAGGAGACACCAATCGTCTCTCACTTGGCGCATATTTTGGATTGTAAATGTTTTCTCTATTCCACACACTAAAACAACATTTACAGTACATAATGTTTCCGTGAGTGGAAGACTTCGTACAAAAGGAAAAGACAATTCCGTCTTTAATCTGTATTTAGCGAGCCCACATCCACCCACTTTCTTTTCCAACATAAGACTATGAATAATTATGTGTAAGTAGATCAATACATTTAACAATATATTTATTAAATCAACTATTTATATAACAAATATAATTAAATAGATTATTTTACTTCAATTATTTCCATGAAATCACGTTCAAACAATTTTGACTAAACAAGTCTATATCCTAAACTACAATTAGACAATAGTGTAAATACAAATCTCAGGATAGTTCTTATCACAGAACAGAAATGGAGTTATCAAAGATAAGCAATAATGCTTCTATGTAACCTTGTATAGATGAAGCCACAGATGTATATTCTCATGAGTTTTCATATCAAAGTCACAAGATCATTTTCATTGTCAATTTCAATGTGTTTTCTCTCCTCCTGCCGAAAACATGAATATGCCGCTATTCCTTTGAATCCAACCTGTGCACTTTTTCCTCTGTACCAGCTTTTTCAAGCAGAATAACAAATATAGCAATTTCTAGTAACTTTCTTGTACCAGCTTCTTCAAGCACAATAACAAATATAGCAATTTCTAGTAACTTTCCTGTACCAGCTTCTTCAAGCACAATAACAAATATAGCAATTTCTAGTAACTTTATTGTACCAGCTTCTTCAAGCACAATAACAAATATAGCAATTTCTAGTAACTTTATTGTACCAGCTTCTTCAAGCACAATAACAAATATAGCAATTTCTAGTAACTTTCTTGTACCAGCTTCTTCAAGCACAATAACAAATATAGCAATTTCTAGTAACTTTCTTGTACCAGCTTCTTCAAGCACAATAACAAATATAGCAATTTCTAGTAACTTTCTTGTACCAGCTTCTTCAAGCACAATAACAAATATAGCAATTTCTAGTAACTTTCCTGTACCAGCTTCTTCAAGCACAATAACAAATATAGCAATTTCTAGTAACTTTATTGCGCTAGAATTGCTCGTTTTGTTCTGTTCAACATCTATATATACATCCAGTCTATGTTGTACCCTTACATAATGCAGTAAATGCATTCTGCATCTACCATGGTCGTATAATCAGTGAACCAGAAGATTCATATCACACTGAAGAACGGTTGCTTGTCCCTGTAAATATATTATCCGGGAACAAACACTAAGCTTCCAGTTTTCCTTCTATAACTCCATTCTTTCTACTATTCTAGTCTCAACTGACAGTTTCCTGCAACAATATTTGTTAGCCAGATACACGTACACAGCCTAACAAATACAGCATTATAGTTTAATAAGCCATTTCACTAGAACAATGCCAAACATTTAGCACACTATATGTGAGCAGCTTAGTTCAAACAAATAATAGGCACTTTACAAAAACACAGTCACAAAGACTGCGCAGGGTAGGGTTACTTTGAAAATTTAAGTTTATACAACAATTAAGTCCAGAAATAGGGATAGGCAAACATACTCTGCCACAGTAAGTAATTTTTTTATTTTTTATTGACATACATGAAATATACGTATGGATTAGTAAGTAAATATGTTATTTTAATGACCTACATGAAAATGTTTAGTTGTTAGTCATTTAAATATTTTATTTTTACTTGACCTACATGAAATATACGTATGGATTAGTAAGTAAATATGTTATTTTAATGACCTGCATGAAAATGTTTAGTTGTTAGTCATTTAGATATTTTATTTTTACTTGACCTACATGAAATATACGTATGGATTAGTATGTAAATATGCTATTTTAATGACCTACATGAAAGTGTTTAGTTGTTAGTCATTTAAATATTTTATTTTTACTTGACCTACATGAAATATACGGATGGATTAGTAAGTAAATATGCTATTTTAATGACCTACATGAAAGTGTTTAGTTGTTAGTCATTTAAATATTTTACTTTTAATTGACCTACAGGCGTCCAAAGAGGTTGAATGTCAGGCGTTCAAAGAGGTTCAATGTCAAGATACTTCAATGGCCGAAAACTATTGGCTTCAGTGTATAAAGGCTTGGTATCCTGAACTTAACACGCGGACATATTTCTTACCTCCCCTTCATTTCAACCGTGTGCCGTATAGCGTGGAGAACATTGCTGGCCAGCAGGTCTTAGTGGCTCAAACCCTACAAGATGGGCACAGTAAAAAAAAACCAAAAACTAAATCTAGGTCACGTGAACGAAAAAGTCAGACTACGGTAATGTCAATTTACAACAAAGATTTTTTCCCATATTACTTGTATTTAAAAAGACATATAAGTAACAAATACACTTGTCTGTCTATCTATCTATCTATCTATCTATCTATCTATCTATCTATATTTATATATCTATCTGTCTATCTGTCTATCTGTATATCTATCTATCTATCTATCTATCTATTTACCATCCATTCATCCATCCATCCACCCATCTATCTATCTATCTATCTCCTTACTTGAATGTTTATATATAATCTTGTTTGCGATAGTATATTTTGAAATGTACTTACATAATCGTATTAATAAAAAAGTGCTTGTTATATATTTATCCCATCATATTACTGACAATGCCCTTATTTATATGCTTACACAATCACATTACTAGTATTAAATCTTGAGAAATAAGGGAGATAATTTTGAACATTCCTTGTGGTGTGTTGAGGAGTGCACACAAAGATTCTAGAACACTCCATGCGATGGGCTTAGAGAGTGCATACAAACTTCTGGATGATTCTCCAATGTATACCTGTGAGAATATCAAATATTCTTGAACAGTTGTGTAATGAACCTAGAATGGACATGGGACCATCATTTAAATAAGAAAGACAGTGACTTGTTGCAAACTGCATGGGTGTGAGCACATGCTATTGACAGTGACAATCATTGAAAGATTTTGTACATTGATTTTAACTATTTCTCTAAAAGTTCAGTCTCATTTTTTGTTATGAATGACACCCATGAATTTTATTAATTATATATGCACGTTTATTTGACTGGTGATATCTTTGCGAGGATAAACTGAATGATTGCACAACGTTAATCAAACATTTTTGCGAAGTGAAGTATATGACAACATTCATTTCTTTATTTTCATATGCTGTATATTTGATTTTGATTTAATAAATTTATTGTTAAATTTATTGACCTTCGTACACATATTGATAACCATATGTTGAGAGATAATGGTTGGATGGGGACCCTGTAAATATAGATTAAAAGACGGATTTATCTTCTCCTCTGCCAAGGTTTCCACCTTCAGAAATATTGTGTGACAGCAAATGTTTGTCTTTTGTGGAAGATGGACGAATGGTGTCTTACGGAAAATTATTAATAATGAGATTCTCATCACTTGTAATTTGTTATGGATGATTAAATAATAATAACCATCATAGGCAATAACTAGGCTGGTGCTGTGTCACATAAATTGGGGTCTTGTACGGTATGAACTAAGATTTGTTCAAAACTTTTAAACCATATGTCATAATGTTGAAATAAGTAAATGTGGAAAATGATTGTTGAAAACATTATTGAGTTTGAACCTAATGGAAAACCCTAGACTAAAACAGAGCTAGAGAGGAGATGGTTGACTAGTGAATAGACATTTAAAAAGCAGTGTTATCTCACTAATTATTTAAACTGTCTTGCTTTGTCTTTCCTTTCTTCTCTTTTGAAAATTGTTTTTTTATTAACCTTTTGATTTATATAATTAATTGCATATTGTATTCATATATGTATTAAAATAGTTTCCTTGCTGTGTTGAGACTAGACTGGTTACATTGATTGTGCATTTTTAGTAAGTAGATTTAAAGTTTACTAGTTGCTTGAGTGTGTGGAGATACTTTTGTAAAATCAAGCATGTGGCTCACCAGTACACTACGTTTCCACATGGCCAGGGAAGAATTAGTTTGAAATTTAAAAATGGAAGATAGAAAGAGATAGATACAGGTAGTAAAGGAAAAAGCTAGGGACTTGGGTCTTTCGACACATCACCATAAGTTATGTGGATAAGAGAGAAGAGAAAGAAATACAAATAAGTGTGAAAGAGGGAAAAGTGATTAAAGATTAAAAGATATATAAAGAAATGAGAGCTAAGATTGAAAGTGAGTATGGCGGAGTAAATTTGCATATCCCTATTTTTATACTTAATAATTATATCTTTGTTGTCAATATTATTGTGACCCGACCTTGGGCACTGATTATGATGATATTTCAGGAGTAAACACTTCTTGTGGAGAATGTGCTAAAACAAGCAGATATAATCCATACCAGTTTTAAGTGGATGACTAGTTTTTACTATCCATTTATTAAACATTATAAGAAATAGACCAACCCATGGGGTGAGATAAATAGTTTACCTGTTGTAGAGAATTGATTGCTAATGTTTATGAAAAGTGAATGATTGTCCAGCATTATGAAACATTGCTGTGAAGTTATGTAAATTTGAAAGCTATTCTATTATATTCATGTTATATATTTGATTGTTGATTTAATAAATTTATTGACGTATGGCAGCAAAATAGTCTGACAACCTGAATAATTTCTGGTGACGAGAAGTTGTTGGAAATCACTATATTTATTGCTCTGTTTGAAGGAGTTGACAAGGAGAACAGAAACTCCCAGATTAACTCTAAGTAGGCGAGCAGTGATTTTCAATGTGAGATAAACCACGTGGAGCTGACATAATAACAGCTGACAATAAACTTGTGTCTTTGTTATAAAAGTGTGCCATAGTACTATTGAGAGAGTAGTTAAACAAGGTTGTGTAAAAACTATTATCGCTTGTCTCTAATAATTCCATTTCGGTTCTCTGATAAGAACTATCCTGTGATTTGTATTGTCTATATTGTTGAAATGTATTTTTAAGATACAGACTGTGTAAACATAAAGTTGTTCGAACATGGTTTCATGGAAATATTGGTGTCAGGAAATGTCACAAGAAAAGCATGGAGCCAATTTTTTTTTTCATGGATTCCGCAAACCAAGCAAGGAATAAGGGGAGTAACTACGCCCGTATACCTTAATGCATATGGAAATGTAAACGTTTATTTTGAGAACCAAATTTCATTTATTTTAAGACAGACGAATGAGGACGTACTACATGTGTATCATGTCTTGAATACATATATATATAAGGAGGATTTTATAAACTGGATGAATACAAATATTTATAAATGTTTTCGCATGTGTACGTGTTGATGAGGCAAATAGGAAAGTTAGCTATTGTGCATTAGAATATGCCCGAGTAGTGAAATACATGCAGATATAAATCAGAGGTCAAGTCAGCATGGCAATCAACATGGTGACAAAGTTGAATTCTCTCCACAAAAAATCAGACTTTGAAACATCAGATTTTGACCATAGTTAAACTAAGAACACCAAGAATGCAGAATTTGTCAGAAGAGGCAGGAAGAAAATTCGCGAATTTCGATGAGAACAGGGATTTTTCATGAAGACAATAACTTCATAAGAGAAATAATTTGTGGTGAAAACTTCGTATAAACAAAATTACTTCGTGTTTACTAAGGAAAGCTGGGAATATATCTTTCCTCCCGATTTTTAATCCATCGACCACCAAGTATCATGAACATTGAGGCACCTTGTTCGTAAATACATTGCGGTGAAGTGAAAAGTTCAATGCTTCAGGACAGCTTATGTAAGAAACGTCATTTGCATACAGTTAATTACAGATGAGTCATTCAGTCTATCTGTCTGAGCTTTGTCCTGGGAGTTCTATGGTACGTGTGGAGGAGCTTGCAGTTTGGGGATCTTACAAGCCCCAAAGGTGCCACATTCACAGACATGAGGGCACATTCCCTTGGCGAAAATATGTGATAACACTGAATGTCCTGAGGTCCAGCTGTCATACATGGAGACCAGAGAAATCAGTGAGAGTTACCACTGTTGGCATCAGCAAAAAATCTGCTAGGTCGATTTGCATTATCCTTCTTCAAACCAGCATTGTGAGCAAGGCTAAGGCCTGTGTCATTCCTCTTCGAACATTCACAGTATGAGTGGTTATAAAGGCGAAAGTGCACATAGAACATTGTAGAAGATTTAAGAATAAGAACATTTATCTTTACCACTGTAAATACAGGATTTGTGAATAAAAATATTTAATTATATTTTTACCGGGATAATTAATTATTATTATATATGTAATATGAACTAAATTATGTTGGTCAATCCTCAATTTTTGTGTATGAATTGTTTTCATGTTAGAGGTGTGATTTACAGCAATTGAATTTTGTATTTACTTTTATTTTCAGTTGTTTGAATTTCCTCATTTTCACCTTTGGAAAGGAGTGTGATTGATTTAACTACTGCATGAGAGAGACGCCCCATTAGGTTAATAAAACCTAATTCACACTTTCTAAAATCTCGTTATTCACAGTTTCTGAGAGGGGTGAAAAAGTTAATATTTGTATTGTTTTGTTTTGTTTGTGTGTTTGTCCAGTATTCATTACAATCATATTCACACACTCACATGCCTGGCCATTAAAACATTCCTTTGCATGTGTCACATGTCCAGTTTTCATTTTACGACCCTGTCCTAATATAGGCACTGATTACCAATATTAATTTATATAATAACCCCTAACCTTAGCGACGGCTGGACTTGCCAAAACTATCTCCCTTTCCAATTCCACAATCGTAGCTTGTTCATGACACCTAGTCGGATAAATTAGTTGACTTCTCTGCTACAATGTTATCTCCGCCTTTATTTATGGATTAATAAATATGATTCTTTATTCCTCTATTTACGGCTTGGCCCCCAGTAGCAGTTCCTTTTGGTTGTACATATACTTATGTAATAATTCTAAGTAACACAATTATAATATAGAGAGATAATATTTAAGAAATTTAACAATAAAATTTAATAACAATAAAATTAAATTTGAAACAAAAAATGAACAATTGTTTTCCACGAACAAAATGTTAACGTGCGACCCAGAATGTCAATATTATTCACACCATTGAAAGTTTGTCTTGATGGTTTTTTTGGTTTGACTTAGCTTGTATATAACATATGTTGTCGTCCACTGATGCACGCTGACCTCCGTGAACTTTGGCAACTTTTGTCATTTGACAGATGGTAATACGGATTCTACTCATGTATACACTTGCTTGTCATGGACTCCATGCTTTAGCAAAGTGGGTCTTCCACCAGGGAACAGCTAGCAGTTGAGATCTGAGTTATGAGGTGAAACTCAGGACTGGCTGCAAATGCATAGTTAATCATGTTTCAGCCTTGTGTGACAATAATGATTTATAAGGGCCTTATAACAGCAACATTAATCATTCTTTACAATTCCACTAACACACAATTTACATTATGTGAAAATTCAAATATCTAAAATCTTTACAATATATTTCTCCATTAATCCAAAGTTGCTAGTAATACTATTTAGCTAATGACTATGTGGCAGGTTTTGACTCTCCCTTGATAACAATTAATCATTGGTAGTTCAATTACATACATGTGGCATCTTCACCACTACTACAAATGTAATATCACTGTGCCACTTAGCTTTGTAGAAAATATATTATCAATCAGCAATAAAATGCACAGGAAAATTCTACATACATTCACAATACAAAATATATAGAATTAATCAAGATATTACCACTATGTTGTTTTCTGATAGGTCTGGTTGTAGTAGCGATGAATGCTATAATTTTACCCATGTGAGTCAGGCGCGATGCAGTGTGGTGTCGGACGCGGCCCACCCATTCACATGTTTTTATGAATGGCATAGGGGTAAGTTCACAACTTAGTGCTACATCATTTGCCAGAAAACAAGTGACCCTATATGGATAGTTAATATCCGATTTTTGATTTGAACTTCACCTGTGGTTTAGCCTACTATCTCTGAAGGAGTAAACAAGGTATTTCGTCAGTCTCTAAGCTTAATCCCTAATGGAAGTTCTCAATGGATGCGTAAGACTGGGGAAAACCTGTGTATACGAAGAAACAATTAAATATATGAAAAAGGTTATTAGAGTTACATAATTTGTTTTAATATATCTCCACAGCATGACAGAATACATCCGAGCCCCGCCTTACCATCAATGGTGTCTGTCTTGTGTCTTTTGTAAAATATAAAAGATGACGTATTACAGGCACATGTCACGAGCTGCCCACTCTTCGAGCGAGTGAGAGAGCGAGAGAGAGAGAGAAATCAGAGCAGCCAAACGAAACTCCCCACATGACAGGAAATATATTTAATTGCAATTATCGTGTGTATATTTGATTGTTGATTTAATAAATTAATGTTAAATTTAGTGATCTCCTTAAGCATATTGATAACCTTACACTGGAGAAGAAAATGGGTGGATGGGGGCTCGCTAAATATAGATTGAAGATGGATTTGTCTGTCTTCTCCTTCACCTATGAAAAGATTGTGACAATAAACGTTTATCTTTACTATTGTGGAAGAGAGAAAACGTTTATAGCAAAGGCATATCCACCAAATGAGAAAGACGATTGGTGTTTGTTGGAGGATCATTAATAAAATAAATTAAGATTCTCATTACTTGTAATTAGTTTTTGGTGGTTAATTAATTAGCAATAATCATATCCATTAACTAAATGGCGTTGGCATCACAGATTGCCAGTTGTAATTTATTAAGTTCACATTTTGGGGAGGAAAGAAACAAAAGTATTTATATGTCATTCTGTTCACATTTTGGAGGTAAGATTGATGTTTGAACTTTACTAATTTCAGTTGATTTTAGTTTGAAGAAATTGCTTCAAGAAAAACAGAAACCTGGTCATGAAAATACATTTGGTTGGTTCATTCCACAAATGTTCAAACATGTTTTCGCTTCAGATATTTAAACAATATGTACTTGGAATGTTATTAGGATATTATTAATATTACTTTAGAGTGGTAATTTTCTTTTCAGTCTTCTTCAGCACCAAATCTTTCAGGTCCAGTGGAAAACAGAGGTCAAGTTAACTTTCACCTTCAACCCGTGTATGACAGTGACATGCGTGACGACAAAGCCATAGAGCGTGTGTTGTATTGTCTTCGTGAACTGGCGGATAACAGTCAACCGAAAGAAGTGATGATGGTCATTTCTCAGCTACAGTTCGGGAATTACCTTGGCGAACCTAGTTATGCGGCTACTGCTGCCCTTCTACCACGCCCTGGCACACTACCCGAAAACTTACTTCAACATTGCCATGAAGGTGACTTTGATGTTCTCATCATACACAGACAACACGGATTGTTCACATTAGAAATTAAAAGCGTGGGAGCAAACTTCAGTCAGCTGAAGATGACGGAGCAAGAAGAGGATGACGTGGTGATGAAGAAAGTTAAAGAGGCGTTAAAGCAGTTAAGCAAGTCAGAGGTTGTACTAAAGCATTTGACGTCAGACTTGACGGACAATAACATCACTAAAATTCTTGCAATGCCAAAGATCAGTTCTACTCAGTTACTGCGAGCAATTAGCAGGAATCCATCTGATAGTCAGGTAAGATTTTACAATAGTAAGAAACTGCAGGATGATGTGATTAAATTAAATTGAAAGAACTATTCTATAATTAATACTGCCTCTTATCCTCGCTATTTATTGATCATTAGGGAAATGTAAATAATAAATAATAATAAATGCTGTGAAGTGTGAATTTGAAACTATTTATTACCATTGAAACCATTAATACTATTAATCATCTTTTAAAGTAAACATTTTTCCACCATATATATATATATATCACTTCATACCAGTCTCTCGGAATAGAACACTTCCAAGAAGAAGAAACACATGAAAGTTCCAAATAATTATTGCCATGTGTTACACATATTAGTTAATGAAGTGATTATTATTACTAATTAATTTTTTCATAACTAATTTGAAGTTATGTGAAAATCAATTTAAATTTATTACTGATCCTCCAACAGACACCACTCGTCTCTCACTTGGCGGATGTTTGGGCATTGTAACGTTTTGTCTATTCACCGCTGTACTCTGGGGTGACTTTGTAATAATTAATTATATCAAATATTGGTAATTAGTTATGATACAAGTCTTCTACAAGTGCCGAAGCAGAGTATGGGTAACTGGCTATATATGTGTGCAACTGTTACGCCGATATACTGATATGGCGCCAAATTGACCCACGGTCCCCACTCAGAAGCTGAGAATCAATTTTATGAAATAGATTTACAACAATTATGAATAGATGAACAGAGAACAAGACATAATCATTAGATTATCACTTCAAACTACAATAACAAACGATAGAAAATACTTTTCACTAACATATATATATATCATCATAATGTCACACAGAGCAAGTTCAAGCCACACTGTAGTCACGTTCACGATCACAACTTATCTGGATGCGCTGGAGTGACGTCATCACGCTGGAAGACTTGCAATAGAACACGACATCACCTCAGGAACAGATTCCAATTTCCACATTGAAATCAAAGATAAAATCAAGATGAAACAAAAAACTGCAAATTCAGTCTGAATGTCCATTCAATTACTCCATTAATAAGTACTAAGTTTGGCATAGGCCTCTAAAATAAATAAAGATTAACATGTTCAAAAACAAAACATAATATCCTAATAAAGCCTAACCATTCACACAATACAAAGACTCTTTTACCTTTTCCAGCCATGGTTTACTGCTCCATGTACAACCCCAAATAGGGAGGCACCGTCTCAAAACACTCACCTCAAGAGACGGTTGGGAAAAGACGGTAAAATTATCTATCACTCTTATTTCCTCTTGAAATCACATCTGCTAGACTGTTCAGACACACCTTCGATCCGGCCAATTACTTACAGCTAATACTTTTATGACTTTCTTAACAAATTCTGACTATCTCTGCCGGTCCGGTAACGATGCTTCCTACTGTATATCCAAACACAAACACACACACTGCATTAATCCCTTGTCACGTTTACTGGCCATGGTCACACAAATTTAAACAAACAAAACCTTCGCTCATCTAATTGACGCAAGTACCAAACTCCGGTCAGTAAATCTGCCACCATAATCATTTAGTCAGGACCTCACTTCCAAAATGAGCATTATGCAATATCCACATCATTCGAATTACAAATAGCGTTTCAATTAAAATTGCACGTCATGAAAATGTATATAAAATATATTGAAAAATTTCCTATCAAATGGCACTCTATTCAACATCAATCAATATTTACTGTCACACAAGGTTTACGTGAGTGGAAAACTTCTTACTAAAGAAGTTAAATCCGTCTTTAATAACTTTTTAGTGAGCCCCCATCTATCCACTTTCTTCTCCAACATTACAATGAAATAAATGACTAACACAGTATTCCACATACCTACATTCGGATAACTTTTGTGTACAGTCTCTCTATATATAATAATACATAATAATAACAAACAATAATTACAGTTCAATGATATACAAACAACAGGCTATTTCTATCAGAGATATGGATTAAGCATTGTTTCAAGAGTATTTCCCTGGCCTTTGCAACAACATCAAAGTGTCAAAATATAAGCATGTCAGCACGTGTTTCCCGCCTTATGCATAGAAAATATCGACAAGTGTTTCCTCTCAACCAACCTGATGCTTTCTTCCACCATGATTTTCTTGAGCAGAACACAATCACAATGGTTCTGGTACTTCACTGTACTGATATACTTAGCATTCCTTGCTTTTGTACATCAAAGTATGGGTGTTGTGTACTCCATTATGCTTAGATAGTGCAACAGACATTCCCGTACTTAAACTGGTAAATGCATAGACAGTAACTGTAAACATGAGACTGGAAGCTTGCAATTCGACACTCAAGATTCAACTCAATTTCAACAAAAAAAAGTTGAAAGTAAGCACTTGTTCCCTGTAGCCTAAGTTTCCCGTTTGTCACAATATAACTCCATTCAGTGTCACACTCCTTCATCAAACATACAATTCCTTCAACGGTATTCATTATCCCCATGCACACGTAGTACAATAAATACAATGTATCAAATAATGTCGCATATTAATACACCACATAGTTGCAGCTTAGTTCAAATATTTCTGGTAAATAAATCAACTCACATAGTATATCTTTACCTAAACACAAGTATAACATATGGTAAAATGCAAGAAATGTTTCTAAGTCCATTCTCTCTCAGTCAGTAAATTAAACTCACCACTCAAACTAATGACTACCTTCAAGCCGGCCTTATCTGTCACTCAGATTCAAAGTGAATAAAGGTTAGAATTATCTACAGTAACTGAATTATTTAATCTCAGCCCATTGGCTTGTCTCGTTCCAATAAATAAAAATAATTAGATAATAGAAAGATGCTCCCTCGATTTCCATTAGGTCAGCAAATCTAGAATATTTTTGCCTTAGGCTGTTTACATCAGACTCCGACACTTTCAAAACCACACCGTAAGAAGTGCCCAAGGTCTTGTCTCTCTGACAATTTATCAACTTATATAACAAATAAAATTAAATATAGGGAGAGACAAATTTACTCTATCACACCATGAAGTCTATTTATTTGTATCATGACCTTTCCAAGTCCCAAGTTGTCCCACAGAAACTTTTCAGTATCCAAACATTCCATATGGAAATGATTTCGGATTTCAAAGCAGAGTGAGACGTTTTCGGCATCATCACTGTACTCTACTAACAAACCCCTGTGACGACAGATCTACAAACTCCAACACATTATTTCGCCCTTATGTTCAAATGACTTTAATTGTTTTTGTGCAAATATAAGTGTCTTATGTGCAATCATACACCTTTGTTACACTTGTGTTATGTCCTCGATTACGGCTAATGTTGTTTTACAAATAAAACTAGAAGTCATTTTCAATTCTTTCTCAATTTCAATCCGGATGTTTGTTAAATGTTATAGATGATCTGTAATCAAACAATTATTTGTAATGTAATTAAATCATATTCTTATCCTCTGGTGTTTTTCACGAAATAGTGTAAATAATCACATTCTTTACTGTATCCCTAACTTCAGCCAACAGTTTTAACAAATGTCTATTTATAACTAAAAGTGTAAATAATCACATTCTTTACTCTATCTCTAACACTTCAGCCAACAATTTTAACAAATGTCTATTTATAAATAAAATGCATAATACTTTCAGCATCCTTATCCCTATTTGCATTACCTGAAAATCTATTTTTCTTTATTTAGCATTTAGTATGGGATTAGTTTTTATTTTATTAAATACTTGTTTCTTATTCTATAATTATATTTCCATCACAACCTCTAGGGCTTGTGTCAGTGCCTTGGTGCCCGCAGTATTTATGATGCCTTAAAGATATGTCTGCTCTCAGACCAACTCTCAGACAAACGGACGGCTTCAGACGTCAATGACATCGTCCTTAAAAAGATGGGCATGTGGTGGAAACTGCTAGTCAAGACGTCTGGAGGTCAGCCACCAATAACGGAGATGGTGTATGAGCGCTTGGTGGCCAGGTAGATATTGAAGGAAATTACCTATCATTTGTCTCCTCCCTCTTTAACATTTTTATTTTCTTACTTTAAATTTATGTTTCCTTATTTCATAACCTCTTTCTATTCCAATTCCAACTTCCTATATATAAACACTCATAATTATAATCCGTCCTCACTTTTCCTCACTGCAAGGTCGCGTGGTGTGCACTAATCAAATCTGTTCTTCTTCCTGTGTCTAATTACTTTCAAAAGATTTCAACTATTTTTGTTTTCTTAATTCAGAGAAATATTAAATATAAAATTTCATTTTAAAATCAAAGTGAAATTAACACTTAGACTTTTAAGTTCAACGTAATCTATATGAGCTCAATTCATCTTCATATTTCTATTAATTAATTATAGATTAAATTTGAACTGTCGTTTAAACGGAATATGATGAGTGGAAAATTGTATTATGTAAACATTACATTTGAACACTCGTTTAAACAGAAAATAATCACTGGAAAATTGTATTATGCAAACATTAAATGCAAGCACTAATCTCTTACAATCACCTGAACTAATAATTCTCATTAGAAGTGCGTAAAGAATGATTTACTGATTTTATTTTTAATACTCAAGATCAACGAAAACGTAATCTTAACTTTAATTTAAAGTATTGCAACTCTATATTCAATGTTATAAAAAACATTTATTATATATTTATATCAATGTTAAAGTCATATAGAGACGTGTTTCAGTCAAGGAGCTTTTCATTTATTTCATCAGAGATGTCGGTGAGATGATGTTCTTATTAAAATTAATCCTGAAATAAAAGTAATTTCGAGTTGCAATGCATATTCAAATTAAATACTGGACAAAACGAGTTACGAATATTATGATTGATCTATAAATAAACTATGGCCGGCCATTCGTCTGTCTTAATACATATTTCACTGTTCACCGTTATAGGTTCTGTGGTCCAGCGACTACAGTGGAAGTCCACTGTGTTACACCACCACGCCTGGGCATAAGGACTCATGGGGAGGCAGTGTCTGCGACTGGAGAGGCAATGGCAAGGCTCGTGTTATTTCCACAGCAAGTGGACCTTTTGAATCGTTCACCACCTGGGGTATTTCTTATCGGTCCACCTGGGACAGGTAAAACCACTGTCTTGTTCCTTCAAGGCATGGCCTGGCTTCGACTCGGACACGACGTCCATGTTATCAGTACTTGGTCTGGAAGCCGTGCAGCGTCTAACGCCATTGAACATCAACTTGAGGAAACCACGAAGACGACAACAGCCAGTTCACGTGTACACCGACATCAGTTTAACTTTAAGAAAGATGGAGAAGTGGAGACTGCAGTCAGACGTCTGAAAACTCTGAGTGGAGGGAGACAACTGTGTGTGATTGCAGACGAAGCCATTCATGAATACAGGTTTGTTATACAGCCTGTTAAGATACAAACACATAGACATACTCCGTATTTAACCGTCTTAACTCACTACTGACTAACGGTTAACTGATTCAGAATATACCAGTAAATGGATTTGTTGGATTGTGTGTACATTGCTGATCTAACAAATTAGCACATAAACAAACAGACAAACATGAAACACAACAAATATCTAGCACGAAAACAAACTGCTGTGAATGAAGAAATGAAAGTAACTGGCGTTGTTGTAAAGGACGTCACAATACAACTACGACATAAAGTAAACGTCATAATTGTCTGACGTCAACGCATTGACACAACGTCTTCTTCTGTTCATTCTTTAGTGACAGGAAATCCTTCACGGAGTTTTGTGATCAACTCATTGTACAAGTACCCGGGGTGTACCTGTGGGGTGCATCAGTGCATCATGAAGTCAGGCCGTCATGTCTGGAAGAGGTCAAGCTAACAACGCCTCTAAGGTCACCGCCAGTCGTCGTCAGGAAGGTGATGAAAGCAAAAGAAATAAAGAAAAAACAAGTCCATGACTACACGGTCAGTGAAGTCCCTGTTCCAACAGACGGCCCAGCGGCTATACGATTCACACACAAAGACGGCCAGTCAGGTCACAGGGAAAAATGGCCACATGACTGTGAAGAGTGTGGACATCAAGTCGCCCGTGTCCTGACAAATCTCAACGTCGGCCGGACAGGTATGGGTGTGGTATGTTTGACACGGTGAGTGAATGAAACAATAAAAATACATGCTGGTGGATGGAGGAATAAAAGACCGGGTGGATGAATAGATGAAGGAATGACCGTGTGTGTGTGTGTGTGTGTGTGTGTGTGGGAATAAATAGACGGGTGAATGAACGGATACATAAACAAAAATGCTTTCCATCAAATGTCAGGTAACAGTAACGGCCCTCCACCTCTGCATTACCGCGACGTCCTGGTGTTGTGTGAAGTCTCTCCGACTCATGACCGGGTGGACAATAAAGACCAAGTGACTACAACGGCAAGCGGTCTGGTCCGGGGTCTGCGTGCATGTCACGTGCCTGTGCGAGTGGTGGAGAGAGATGATGAAGCCGCCATTCGTGACATGGCGCGTGGTGTCGGTGATCTGGTGACGGTGACAAACTGGCATAATGTTCGTGGTCTGGAGAGAAAGGTGGTCGTTGTGGAGAATAAAGATGTTTTTGACTTCTCACAAAGACTTGACGCCATGTCACGCTCTACGTCACAACTTGTGTTGATTGACTGTGTTACGTTTCCAGTATTTATTTAAAGACCCTGCTTAGAATAATTAAAAGACTTTAAATATAATTAATTCTTCCTCTCATATTCTACGCAGACTGGTTGCTCAATTTATTATCTGACTAATTAAAAGTGCGTCTTGTAGTTCAGACGACAAATTTACAGACTAATAAACTGCGAACTTTTAGCTAGATTTGAAAACAGTTAAATCCCTCTAAATTAATATGCACTCGTCATCAATCTTTCTGCTCATCCGCCCCCATTCAAATCTAAGAATTAATCTAATTGGTCTATTGTGCATAGAAATCAACTACTAAGAGGTATTAACAAAGAAAATAAGATTTAATAAAGTTTAACAAATTAACAATAAATCGAATGCAACGCGAATAGTCTTCACTCTGTCTTTACGCGCCTATGCCTGATTTTTGTCAATCTAAATTGCCAGAAAAGTGTTCCTTTGAGATCTGTACACTTGATTTTGCACTTAGCTCTATTCTTGTATCCTTGGTCTCAACACTCAGTCATGCTGATTCGTTCCCTCAGTCCCCCTTTAACGACACACGTGGTGCATAAGGAATGATGTCCCTTTGTTAGTGGCTAGGAACTGGAATTTTTGCAGCATGGCCCTCAGAGTGGATTTCGACACGCTTACACCAATAAGCTAATGCAGGTGAGGCATGGGTGAACATGAACCATGAGCCGACCTGTGGATGCAACGTGTTTGGATATAATTCTCAACCTAACAGGTCCTACCTAGGCATGGCTCAATTAAATGCGCTGAACAAAGAGTTTCGACCTCGCGTCGCTTACAATTAAATTTTAGAAAAAATATAATCGTCTCACATGTGTTCCATTTAACAGTCATGACGTATGAAGCAATAAAATAGATACAACGTTAAATTAATGTTCATACAAGAGGTAATTCAAACCGACAGAGCGCTTCACAATTTACAATTTAAATTACACGCAATAATTGAATTACATGAAGAATTCATATCGAGCGCAGCATTCTGGCTCTTAGTGAATTAAAACAATATAAATTAAAGTACAGAAATGGAAAAATGGTTACAATAAATTTATATTCCGTAACATATAGGTTTTCAGCTATTTCTCTGAACCATGCTCAAGTGTATATGGAAATCATATAATACATAGCACAAATACATACTTAAACAATACATAGGCAAATACTATTAAATAAAATGATACCTTTGAGAGAAGTCGAAGGGTACCTTGATTCTCTATGGCGCCGGCTGCCTCTCACGACCCGAGTAAGCTGATGGAATTAGCTAAAATGTGCTCGAAGTGAGGGAGCGGAAGCGTGTGGGTACATATATAGAAAGGTATATTGCGTATCACGTGACTGTTCGCAAAGCATGTGGTTGGTTCGAGAACTGGACAATGGTCCTAAAGTTACATAACATCTTGACCTGTTCTAGAAGCACCTAGAAAAGGAAGCTTTGAACAAAGGGCCAAGGGTTTCAAATATTCGAATTTGAAGTAAACAAGGCAAGTGGGTCATCAGGTCGGACATTTTTATCAGACTTGTGACACCCCCTTGCTTTTGAGGCGTTTATCTTACCAAAGATAAAATGCCTCCTACAAATTATGTATGATAAAATGTAGAAGTCCACAATGAAGAAAAATTTACACAAAAAAAAATTTCAACATTCCTAGAAATAAAGTGTGCAACTATATTTCATATTTACAGGAAGGAATCCGTAGGGTTCAGTTAATTGATTAAACAACATTCTATCAGTACCGGCACTTGATGGCATCAAGCACGACTCATGTAATCTGCGCCAACATTCAAAGACCCTTTGATGTAATGAATATTTGCGTCATACTGTGTCAGAAACAAAGACCAACGCATTAAACGGCTGTTTGTAAATTGCGCCTGTCCGAGAAAGGCCAACGGCTGGTGATCGCACTCAATGACAAAGGTTTTTCCGTACAAATAGTTTTCGAACTTTTTTATGGCCCAAACTATTGCAAGACATTCCTTTTCACTGGTGGAATATTTCTGTTCAGTGGTTGTGAGTTTACGGCTTGCATATGCAACTGGGTGTTTGGTGTCATTGTGTTCTTGTAATAACACTGCTCCTAATCCTGTGTTGCTAGCATCAGTCCTTAACAAGAATGGTTTTGTCAGATCTGGCAGTTTAACAACTAAATCTGAAGTCAGTCTAGATTTCAGTGTGTCAAAAGCGTTTTGGCATGCATCAGTCCACACTACTTTTGTAGGCATATTCTTACGTGTCAAGTCAGTCAGAGGACATGCAATGGCACTAAAATCTGGTACGAATTTTCTGTAGTAGTTAGCAAGACCAAGAAAACTTCTAACTTGTGTTTTTGTTAGCGGTTGTGAAGTGTCCTTAAGTTGTGCTATCTTAGCTTTACTTGGCGACATAGTTCCATGACTCAACTTGTGTCCCAAGAAGTCTAAGGAGAATTGTGCTATTTCACACTTCGTAGGGCGGGCAGTGAGGTTGGCTTGCTTTAATCTGGCTAGCACATCTCGTAAGAGTGTTAAGTGCTCCTCCCATGTCTGGGTGCCTAGAATTAAATCATCCATGAAGTTCTCAACTCCACGTCCGTACAGTGGTTCTAACAATGACCGCATCATTTTAGAAAAAATGCTTGGAGCGTTTGAAACTCCGAAAGGCATAACTTTCCATGTGTAGTTTCCTACTGGTGTAGTGAAAGCTAGTATGTGTCGATCAGTGTCCTTGACCTTGATTTGCCAAAAACCGCGTGACAAATCTATTTTGGTATAGTAATGAGCGTTAGCTAGCTTAGTGAAGATGAGATCCGGATCAGGAAGAGGTTCGGCGCAAAACTCTGTCACTTGATTGAGTTTGCGGTAGTCTACGCAAAAACGGAACGAGTTATCACGTTTTTTAATCAACACGATGGGTGATCCGTAGGCACTGTCAGTCTTCTCTATGACCCCTAGATCTAGCATAGTCTTAATCTCACGTCTAACGTCATCTATCTTAGCGTGTGGCAACGGATACGGCTTCAAACGTATCGGTTTGTTGTCAGTCAGCTTCAGTGAAAATTCTATTAAGTCTGTCAACCCTGGTTTGTCTGTCAGAGTAGATGAGAACTCATTAAGCAATTCATTCACTTCTTTTTTCTGTCTTTCTGTCAAGGCTTCATTTACCCTAACGTCTTTGACAGTTTCGTCCGTCTGTAGAGGACAGTTTGGTAAAGTACCAGTGACGCAATCAGTATCCCCCTCGTCTTCTGTAACTATCGTCGCTACGACAAAATCAGCTTGAGTGGTTTGATCCTCACGGCTTATGTACTTTTTGAGTAGGTTAACATGAAAGATTTTCTCTCTCTTTCCTGTCTGCACCTTATAGTTCAGTCCCCCTAGCTTGGCGGTAACTACAAAGGGCCCCTTCCATTTCATCTGAAGTTTGTTATGTGCTTCAGGAAGCAACAGTAACACTTTGTCATTAACTTCAAATTCTCTAGGTTTGGTGTGCTTATTGTAATATTCTGCCTGTCTAGACTGAGCTATCGTCAAGTTTTCCCGTGCTATCTTGCCTATAGTTTCAAGACGGTTTCTTAAGTCAGTGACGTATGTATAAGTTGTCTTAACTTCGTCATCTGTCTTTTCATCAGTCCAAAGTGCCTTCAAAATCATCATCGGTCCGCGTACAGTACGTCCGTAAAGTAGCTCAAATGGTGAAAACCCGGTGGAAGATTGTGGCACCTCCCTATATGCAAATAGTAGGGCAGGGATGTATCTGTCCCAGTCTTTCGGTTTATCTGTGGCGAGCTTTTTAAGTGCTGTTTTTAATGTCCCATTGTATTTTTCAATCAGACCATTTGCCTGGGGGTGGTATGGTGTGCAAGTAAGATGTTTGATGGAAAGTAAACGATTTACTTCCTTCATTACGTTGCCTATGAATTGACTCCCCTGATCCGTCAAAATTTCAGTAGGAATTCCAACACGACTCCAAAGACCGAAAAGGGCTTCGGCGACAGTTTCAGTATCAATATTTTTCAATGGTACTGCGTCGGCGAATCTTGTTGCGTAATCAATAGTGGTCAGCACGTATCGATTACCTCTCGTTGATGTGGGTATTATAGGCCCAATCAAATCCAATGCTACGCGCTTGTAGGGTTCACTGATCAGTTCAGGCTCTCCTAACGGTGCGGGTCTGATTGAATTTTTAGACTGTGTTCTCTGGCATGTGTCGCAACTTAACACGAATCTACGGATATCGGCAGTGATGTCCGGCCAATAAAACTCACTTGTAATACGACTAGTTGTTTTTTGTACACCCATGTGTGCACCAAAAAGACTCTCATGACCTAATCGTAATACGTCATTTCGTTTGGTTTGTGGAACGACTAATTGTTTCCGAAATTCGTCTCCCACTTTCGAATAGCGGTACAATAAACCCTTTTTCAGAATAATGCACGCTTTCTTATTCGAATCGTCAGTGTTGACGTCACTAACAAGTACAGCTTGTCTGCGTAACTTGTCTAGTGTTTCGTCCTCAGCTTGTAATATTTTAATCTCGCTAACTGTTGCTTTATCTACGGCTGGTGCGGCAGACATCGGTGCAGTTACAGATTTGTCTTTACTACTCGCTGCTCTGGTTACAGCGTTAACCAGTGGTGGTTCAGTTGAAGTTTGTTTTTTGCACGGCAAAACATACTTGCAACCAAGGATCACGTCATGCGGTGAGTTTTCCATAACTGCCGCTTTGACTGTTCCTTCTACAAAGTCTGAAACAATCGAGACTTCAGCTACTGGTAAAATGTCTTGTTCGCCGTTTGCAAAGGTGACAGAGATTGTCTCCCCTGTGTAGTCGGTACGGTTAACTAATGATGCATTTACAATAGCGTCTAGCTCACACCCTGTATCAAGCAAAGCGATTGTATCGTGACCGTTTGCCTGTACTGGTGTTCGATTCGACTTTTCTGTTTTAGGTGTATGACTTTCTACTGCGTAAACCTTAGCTGTTTTCTTTTCAGGACATGTTCGTGAAAAATGGCCACTATCACCACAAGTGTAACATGCAAGATTCTTTTTATCTTTCTGTTTGTCGGACTTGTTTTTAGTGTCGGGTTTAGATGTTTTATCATCACGCTCACTATGTGCCTTCCCGTCATTTTTCTTATCCTTTCGAGTCTGCGGTTCGTTCGGTCGAGACTTGTTGTTCGCGTGTGCGTTCGAGAATTGAGAATGTGCGTCATCAAAGCGATCGGCGGCGTTGCCTATCTCCTCTAGCGTAGATTTTTCCCTTATTGCTAAGTGAATCAGTAGATCTGATTTGTATGACCCGAGAATATGGTCTTTTACCATTTCATCCCTAAGACCTGCGTACGTCTGTGGAGTTTCGGCTAGATCTATCCATCTTTGGAACAAGTCAGTTACACGTCGTATGTACTGTGCGTGCGTCTCTGAACTGGCTTTAGTGGCCTGTTTAAACTTACGTCGGTATGTATCTGCTGTGAGTTTGTAACGTTTCAATAATGCGGCCTTGACTGTGTCGTAATTATCTGACTCAGAATCGCTAAGCTTATTGAACTCGTTTTTCGCACTGCCCTGCAATAACCCCGATAAATTTATCGCCCAATGTTCCGCTGGAATGTTCGTTGCTCTGGCTAACTTTTCAAACGTTTTTAAATACGCGTCTATTTGATCTTTGTTCTCATCAAATGGGACCATATTTATCTTTGGAATGATATTTTCAATTCTACTGTGATTATTTCCATCGCTAGAACGCGAATCACCACTGCTTCTGCGATCACGGTTTGGATTGGTAACTTCTAGTTTCTTTACTTCCCATTCTAACCGTTTTATTTCCGCGTCTGCGGCGATGCGTTTGGCTTCTGTATCCGCTGCGATGCGTTTTGCTTCTGTGTCCGCTGCGATGCGTTTAGCCTCGGTTTCAGCTAGTCTTTCAGCCTCTAACTTCTTAGCTTCGCGGGCAGCTAACCGTTCTTCCCTTTCTATCTCTTGTCTCTCCTTTTCCGCTTTCTCTAGCTCAGTTTTAATGTAGCTAGTCAGTTCGTCACCCTGATATCCTATCATGATACCGGTTTCTTTCAGGTCTTCGAGAACCTGTTTGCGATCCATTTTACTGTCTTAGCGCGCTGGCTACAATAAAAATGTATCTCGTGAATTGTGTGTTTTTTAACCGTCGGCGATAACTCCGCTTATCCCGAAAATAACTTTTAGGCTACAACCTTACAAAAATTATTTAATTTACTCAGAACACCTTCCGAAATAAATTACGCGTTAACTCTTTACACGTTTCACCTGCTTGTCACAGTGTCCGCTGTTCCAAGACTTCCGTAATGTCACGGCTCCTACCATACAACATTACACATTATATCTAGCACCCTAAATATAATAGTCCGAAGTCTGTTACTACCGATAACTCTCCTAGCTGGCGGTATAACCTTCGACTCCTCACAATGAAGTACTCAGTAACACAATACTAAATAAATCATTCAATAGCTAACATGACATATTTAACTACGCTTAAATATATCAACATTAACTAACATGCACGCTACTCTGCAAAAGAATACATGCACATGTCACAACAAAAGCAAAGAAAATCAGTGATACAAAAATCAAAAGAACAATTGGCAATTCTGTTCGTTCGTTCGTTTCTAGGTTATGATGCGCCCTATGTATAAAAATGTTACAATTTACAATTTAATACATATCAATCCCGCGACGACCCACACTTGTTACGTTTCCAGTATTTATTTAAAGACCCTGCTTAGAATAATTAAAAGACTTTAAATATAATTAATTCTTCCTCTCATATTCTACGCAGACTGGTTGCTCAATTTATTATCTGACTAATTAAAAGTGCGTCTTGTAGTTCAGACGACAAATTTACAGACTAATAAACTGCGAACTTTTAGCTAGATTTGAAAACAGTTAAATCCCTCTAAATTAATATGCACTCGTCATCAATCTTTCTGCTCATCCGCCCCCATTCAAATCTAAGAATTAATCTAATTGGTCTATTGTGCATAGAAATCAACTACTAAGAGGTATTAACAAAGAAAATAAGATTTAATAAAGTTTAACAAATTAACAATAAATCGAATGCAACGCGAATAGTCTTCACTCTGTCTTTACGCGCCTATGCCTGATTTTTGTCAATCTAAATTGCCAGAAAAGTGTTCCTTTGAGATCTGTACACTTGATTTTGCACTTAGCTCTATTCTTGTATCCTTGGTCTCAACACTCAGTCATGCTGATTCGTTCCCTCAGTCCCCCTTTAACGACACACGTGGTGCATAAGGAATGATGTCCCTTTGTTAGTGGCTAGGAACTGGAATTTTTGCAGCATGGCCCTCAGAGTGGATTTCGACACGCTTACACCAATAAGCTAATGCAGGTGAGGCATGGGTGAACATGAACCATGAGCCGACCTGTGGATGCAACGTGTTTGGATATAATTCTCAACCTAACAGGTCCTACCTAGGCATGGCTCAATTAAATGCGCTGAACAAAGAGTTTCGACCTCGCGTCGCTTACAATTAAATTTTAGAAAAAATATAATCGTCTCACATGTGTTCCATTTAACAGTCATGACGTATGAAGCAATAAAATAGATACAACGTTAAATTAATGTTCATACAAGAGGTAATTCAAACCGACAGAGCGCTTCACAATTTACAATTTAAATTACACGCAATAATTGAATTACATGAAGAATTCATATCGAGCGCAGCATTCTGGCTCTTAGTGAATTAAAACAATATAAATTAAAGTACAGAAATGGAAAAATGGTTACAATAAATTTATATTCCGTAACATATAGGTTTTCAGCTATTTCTCTGAACCATGCTCAAGTGTATATGGAAATCATATAATACATAGCACAAATACATACTTAAACAATACATAGGCAAATACTATTAAATAAAATGATACCTTTGAGAGAAGTCGAAGGGTACCTTGATTCTCTATGGCGCCGGCTGCCTCTCACGACCCGAGTAAGCTGATGGAATTAGCTAAAATGTGCTCGAAGTGAGGGAGCGGAAGCGTGTGGGTACATATATAGAAAGGTATATTGCGTATCACGTGACTGTTCGCAAAGCATGTGGTTGGTTCGAGAACTGGACAATGGTCCTAAAGTTACATAACATCTTGACCTGTTCTAGAAGCACCTAGAAAAGGAAGCTTTGAACAAAGGGCCAAGGGTTTCAAATATTCGAATTTGAAGTAAACAAGGCAAGTGGGTCATCAGGTCGGACATTTTTATCAGACTTGTGACAGACTGGTTACCACTCTGATGTTTTGACTGTAACGATGATTGTGTCAACTCTGATGAGAATAACGATAACCGATAAACGCTTTATAATGAAGACATCCATCAACTAACCGATAAGTCCGGAACATCATGATCACTACAACGACACTGATGATGACAACGACAAATTGTAAACTGTATTAAGTAATAAACAACGTGTAGTGTGTCATGAACAAAACAGCGTGTAGTGTGTAATGAATAAAACAACGTATAGTGTGTAATGATTAAAACAACGTGTAGTGTGTAATGAACAAAACAACGTGTTGTGTGTAATGAACAAAACAACGTGTAGTGTATAATGAATAAAACAACGTGTAGTGTGTAATTAATAAAACAACGTGTAGTATGTAATGAATAAAACAACTTTTGTAGTGTGTAATGAACAAAACAACGTGTAGAGTGTCATTGTACTGTACAGTGTGTTATCTACGTGTACTGATATTTGTACGTCTGCAACTGTAACATCGCCAATGTCGTCTTCGTTATTCTCAATTTCTCTTTGTGTTATTTTATCTTCTTACTCGTTAATGTGAACAAAGAAATATTCTGTAGTCATGACGACGTGCATGTTACTTATGACGTCATTCAGTGTATATGTCTGAAATCGTTCAGTACATTTCTTTCTTTCTACTTTTACTTTCTTTTTCTTTCATTTTTTAAAATTATATTTGTCCCTCATCTCTCTCTCTCTCTCTCTCTCTCTCTCTCACTCTCTCTCTCTCTCTCTCTCTCTCACTCTCTCTCTCTCTCTCTCTCTCTCTCTCTCTCTCTCTCTCTCTCTCTCGCATTTCAGTGTGTGTCCATTAATACGTGTTTGGATGAATGTTTACGTCTGCCGCACGGGGCACACCATTTACACATACAATTCATAAATATGTCTTCTATGATGTTCTAAGTGTACAAAAATACATAAATAGTTCTGCCTTATTTTACACACTATACATAAATAGTTCTGCCTTATTTTACACACTATACATAAATAGTTCTATCTTATTTAACACACTATACATAAATAGTTCTGCCTTATTTTACACACTATACATAAATAGTCCTGCCTTATTTAACACACTATACATAAATAGTTCTGCCTTATTTTACACACTATACATAAATAGTTCTGCCTTATTTTACACACTATACATAAATAATCCTGCCTTATTTAACACACTATACATAAATAGTTCTGCCTTATTTTACACACTATACATAAATAGTTCTGTCTTATTTAACACACTATACATAAATAGTTCTGCCTTATTTTACACACTATACATAAATAGTCCTGCCTTATTTAACACACTATACATAAATAGTCCTGTATTATTTAACACACTATACATAAATATGTTTTATAGTCTAAACAGTGTGGGAAAAGGGCGACAACCATTATTGTGGACTAGTTCTCGAGCCACATGTTAAACACTCTATTCTGTGTGTAAACCTTAAAACACACTAAATGATTGTGACTGTATTATATATGTAAGAATGAAATCCAATAGAATACCTGCCCGGGGTTTATATCAATATGCCTAACCAAAAGAAAATACGAAATATTTTCTGTTCATATTTACAAAATGTACACACATGATGACACACTCACTGTTGGAGTTTTCATAAGTACACAATGTAGAAAAATGAAAACACATACTAGTGAGTGTATGCTTTGCACTAGGAATACACGAGACAACACACATCCTACTGGTAGTATGCTATACACAATGTATATACAAGACAAAAGCACTCAAACCACTGGTTCTACGTTATACACAATACAAAAATCACTCAAACTACTTGTGGTCGCTATAGTATGTTTGGCCTTGTCAGAATACATTTTAAAAAAATATGCATTTTCAATACACATTTTATTATTATTAATTGTTTATTGTATTAACGGTTTTCTCCTGCCTGTATAACTATTGAGAGGACTCCCGTTAAGCGATTAAGCTTAGGTTGATGCAATAGGTTGTTTACGGGTTAAGGAGCCCTAGAGTAAGTCAGAGGTGAAAGAGTCAAGAAACGGATACTAAACATCCATATATGATCATTTTCTTTTGTTACATTCCCCCGTGATTTATTTAAAGACCCTGTTTCAGAATTAGAAACTTAATTAAATTCTTCCCACTTATTCTGACAACAGACGGGTTGCCCGAATTCACCCTTCAGTCTAATTAAATTCCATGCTTGTAGTTTAAGCCATTAAATTTAGAGACAGACAAACTTGTGTAAACAAAGCACAAACTGGGAAACGTTAAACAATTATTACTAATTGTGCAATCAATATCTCTTTCACGACTCTCAGTCCCCATCCAGTTCTATTTGTCTTTCACACATGAATTAGTCAACTACTAATTGTAAAACAATTAAAAGATTTAATACAAAATTAACAATTACAAGATAATCAGAGATTACGTGATTTCGGTCTTATCTATGCTACTGTCCGACTGGTGTTGGATTACTAAAAAAGTCACTTTTTTGTTCCAGTGATCAGACCCTCTGTACTAAACTGGTCATTCAATCATGAAGTAAGGCACATGCTTGTTCCCCCAACAGGTACGTGCATGAATCACTAGTAAAGTTGTATTATAATCATGACTGTATTATAATGAAGGAAATATATATGGCAAAAGATTTATTCATTTGGAATTTTAATTAGTTTAAACTATGAATTAGCTAAAGATAATTAGTGGAATTTTAATTATATCGCTGCTGCCACAAAGCTCATACAATTGTTATTGCCACACAATTCTGTAATATGATATTATTCATTACAGCCAGTCTTGGATCTTGGATCCAGAGCCAACTCTTATCACCAGCTAGTGCCGAGCTCAGTTTTAAGGATTTACAGTCTTATAAACGAGGACCTCGGAGCAGCCCAGCAGAGTGTGTGATCATCTATACTAAAGTCACTGTCATAGTCTATGCCCAAAACTGCAATGGACCATGGTACTGCTATGTGACGTCAGTGTCACATCAAATAATTGATGATATGTGTTCAACGACTAAATGAACATTCCTTATAAGTTAACAGTCTAACCAGAAAACAAATTCTGAGACAGTGTGTATTATCAATTTACTTATTGGGCCGAGCGATAGCACTCTGTATGTCAATTGCAAATCAAATTGTTCATTTCTTTTTCTAATTTAATTTAATTGTTATTAAATTTATTGCTATCTTACCCGATGTTACATAATTGTTTGTAGCATGACTAAAAGATCCGATTGATTAGGAGCCAAGCCGTAATAAAAGGATAAAGAATCATAAATCTTAATTTATAAATAAGGGGAGATAACATTATGAATCGGGGTAATTCAATTAATTTATCTGGTGAGGTGTCGTAAATAACTGGCTTAATATTGTGGCATTTTGTGGAAGATAAGTCAGGCTGTCCAGCTGTCGCTATTGTTAGGAAGTATCCAACAAACCAGTATTGATAACCAGAACATAAAATAGGACAGGGTTGATAAACGTAGACCAGACATGTGACAGGCCTTTATTATGATTATTATTATTATTATAAATTCATTTATTAATTAATAAGCTTAATCACTTATCAGCGGTTAAATATAAGATTTGTTTCCAACACGGATTCCATACTCACATACCACTATAAGTAACATACTATTGACGCATAATTTATCTGTTCACAGGTGGAACTTCCTACTGAAGGAATAAAGTAATTTAACAACTTACTAACTTCTATCCAATCATTGACTCAACAAGCCTCCATCCACCCACTGACTACTCCAGACATGCATCAATTAACACACGTAAGCAGGATTTAACAAAAGATAAAGATTTATTATAAAATAATATATTCCAAAATACAAATAAGTTTGAAAATAGTCACGTACTTAAATTACTAATCAAATGTTCAAGTTTCTTCTCTTACACAATCGATATCCAGCAATGACTCTCTGAGGAAACAATCTCTATCAAAGTTACAAATTCTATCATAGAGTTGGAAAAGAGAAAGGTAGAGATAGTTAACTGTCAGGCCACCATAAGCTGTATCGCAGAGAACCACATATAGAAAAGTTAGTAACAGTCAGTACAACACCAGTGTCCACTTTGCTCGTGTACACAGTCTGTTGAGCTCACTTGATCTCCTGAAAATAAAATGGTAATGATAATTGTTGTTTCTGTTCTTGTCTCCCTGGGGTTCTGTGGTAGACAGTAGTTTTACGAGACAGCTCATAAGTTAATTGAGAGACAGGCATCACCGACTTCAAACACTGAGGTGGAGTCAACAAGAAGCCAAACGCCAAAAGTGAAAGCTGAAGCTAAAAAGCATGCCATGAAAAACACTCTAGCGTGACACTTAAATTCGGTTCATAATTTCCTACACTCTCTCAATTTCTCTCCAGTCATTCAACTAACATTTCTGCAAGATAATTGCTATCTATCTTACATACTTCATTCATTAATACATACTTTCTAACATATACATATTCATGAATCAATCAAAATCCAACATTTATCAAATAAATGCAGGAACAGTAAATGTAACATTAAATTATTCTAAGTCCATTCTCACACTATTGATCAGTGTTACGAGTCTGATAAAATCTGTGTCATGACTTCTTAACCCACTTGCTGTTTTTCAAAAATCAAAATTTTGAAAATTCCTTTGTTAAAGTTCTCCCATGATACATCAGTATCGAGAAGCTTCTAGCAAAGAGGTCAGGACATTATGTAACTTTAGGCCCTTGTCCAGCTTCTCGAACCGACTACATACCACGTGACCGTCACATGATGCATTCTATGCATTTTGATAAATACAGTATTGCGCGCAGAATTCTTCACTCTGAAATCCAGAATGGCAACAGTCGTACCGTCTACCTGTACAGCTGCATTCGTCGAGTCGATAGAGGAAAAAGCCCGCCGTTATTTGTTTGAAGGTAACACGTCCGCTTCTCGCAAATGTATTGCATTTATTAGTTGTATCTTGCATTTTGAACCATGTATGTAATTTTGTGCTATTTGTTGCTACTTTAGCCTAAGCACGTGTTCGCTTGTAAATGACAAACCCTATAAGTTATTGTATATAAATCATTGTAACTCTTTTTCATTGTGACTTTAATTTATATAACCTTAAATTCCCTAGTGCCAGGAGCATCTGTGCACGACATGAATTTCCTTTGTAATTCAAATTATTGCGTGTAATTTTAATGTTAAATTGTGAAGCGTTTTGCTTGATTTGAATTGTTCCTTTGTATGAATTCTAAATTTTAATATTGTAAATATTTGATAATTCGTACGTCATGTACTGTTAAATGTAACATATGTGAAATCATTTATATCTTCAAATATAAATTGTAAATGATGCATTAGTCGAATTTCTAACTCAGTGCATTTAGATACGAATCGTGCTTAGGTTGGCGAACGTAAAACGCAGAACGATTATGGAAACATTCTTTGTCTTTGTCACAGGAAATGAGGGACAGAAATTATATTTTATTTCATTTTAAAAAAAAAAACGCTAACAAAACTAGTTGAAGTAACCCGAGTTTTGTTATTTTTCATATGTAGCGTGTAACTTCCAGTAACGGTCACCTAAGATCTCTTTAGTAGACAGACGTTCGTGACGCAGTGTGTGTTATTATATCATATTGAATATATATATTAGTTTATGAAGGATATGTATATTAAACAATTGGGACAATTACGCATTACTGGTCACATGTTGTTTATGAGAGAAAAGGCCAGTGCGCATTAGAATTGACCACAGTAAAACGTGCCGCACTGTTACGTTTCCAGTATTTATTTAAAGACCCTGCTTAGGAAATTATAGAACTTTAATTTACTATTTAAATTAATTCTCTCTCGTTTAACCTAAACAGACTGGTTGCTCAAATCATCATTCGACTAAATTAAAAATGCATCTTTGTAGTCTAGATCACAGATTTACGAAACTGATAATTTGCGTACATTAGCTAGATTGGAAATCGTTAAAAACTCTCTTAGATTCATATGCATTCATTACGTCATTCGTTTAGCTCAGACAGCCCCCATCCAATCCCATTTGGTCTATATGCATACAATTTACTACAAAAAGAGGTTCTTAACAAAATGAAATAGATTTAATAAGTTTAACAATTAACAGCAACGATTAATTACGACACGACGTCTTAATTCTACACAGCGTTGTTCTCTCATTTACCGTCCTGGTTAAAAGTTCTAACGAGAATTTGCTTTTCTGTTGCCAAATAGTCACTTGATTCTGGACCCTAGTAGATATACTTAACTACACTCTTGGTCGCAGGTGGGGTTCAACTGGTTAGAACTGGTCCACATCCTTTGGCTCATCGTCAGTACCGCATAGCATAACAGTCAATGTCCACTCAATTACTGCATCGCTAATGTACTTGCGACGATCGTTAACCGTAGTTAACACGATGTACTTTTACGTATGGGTCATGAAGACGCCCGAGTCGGTGTACGACTCAAGAAGTACGAAGGTAGAGAGGAATAACATAAGAAGACCCCGGCTGAAACAAAGGATTTGGGCTCTGTAACTATTTGCGTCTATATTCGCAAAACCCAAGCACATGTTTCTTTGTTTAAGGTTCTGAATTTAGAATCTTTGACTATCGTGTCGTTTACAATTCAAATATGGTTATATTTAAATATACATTGTGGTCCACGTGCGTGTTACATATAACGTTACACGAACGTATGAATTCTCAAATATTTACAGCATTAAAATTTAGAATTCACACAAAGGATTAATTCAAAATGAAGCATGAATGCTTTACAATTTTACACGAAAAATTATATGCAAGAACAATTTGAATTACAAAGAAGAATTCCCCACGTGCACAGACATACTGGCGGCACTAGGGAATTTACGATTTATATAAATTAAAGATAAGAAAAGGTTACAATAATTTATATACAATAACTTTTAGATTTGTCCCTTTACATCGAAACACGTGCTTTGGCTAAAATAGCGCTAAGCTGCACAAAATACATACGTCAATTCAATTACAAAATACAATCAACAAATGCAATAGATACTGTAAGAAGTAGACGTGTTATTGTTACCTCTTCAAAGTAGATTTTACTGCTCTAGCGCGGGTTCATCTTCGACTCTCTTACGACTCTGGTATGGCGGCGGGACGGAGCTATGTTAAAGCTGTCTGGTGTGTCTGCCGGTCTGGAAGTGAGTGAGTGTTTTGGCGCCTTATGATTATTTTTATGAAACTGCATTGAACGCATCACGTGACCGTTCACGTGGTATGTTGTTGATCTCGAAGGTGCTGGACACTGGCCTAAAGTTATGCAACAATCCGACCTTGCTAGCGATACTGATGTATCACGGGTGAATTTCAACAAAGGTCCGTTCAAAATTTTAATTTTGAAACGCGCAATTGGGTCACGAGGTCATGACACAGAATTTGTCACACATCGTCACACCCCCTTGCTTTTGAGGCGTTTATCTTACCAAAAGATAAATGCCTCCTACAAATTATGTGTTATAAAATGTAGAAGTGCAAAATGAAGAAAAAATTTACAATTAAAAAATTTCAACATAACCAGAAATAATGTAACGCGGCAGAGAAATCAACTCTAGATTAACGGCACTCTCATACAATATTTCTCTCTTCAAGAAATCAAAGAAAAATGATTTAAGAAAAGGTCCAGTCTAATTGAATAGACATCCATCCAATGGAATAACATGTTCTGAAATTCTCACTATCTGTCCCAATAATCAATAGTTCACACACAACCTAGTTCGATCTAATCAGATTATTCAGAATAGAAATCCAACATCAACTAATTCCACTGAATACGTATCCAACAATAGTGTGATCAAAAAATTGACTTCCAATGAACAACACTATCAATATGCAGGTTATGAAAAGTTCCAGATATTGATTTCCTGTATCAACCAAATATCAGAGTTTATGAATTACCAACTCAATGAACTATCTATCAGTCCACCTGTCATATTCAGAGTTACAACACTAACACAATTCAATCAGTGTTATAGCTAGTCCCAAGTTTTTATGAAATGTCCAACATATTTACAATAACAACCACCAACTACTGTACAACAAGAAGATAATGAAAATTCAAAGAAGGCATCAAATCATTATTTCTACTGCTGCACTATCCTGCCTAGCACAATCTTCGTAGTTCTGTCCCAACCCCAATACACGTCATCGTCCATGTGTGTCAACATGTCTACGGCATGACAACTGTATTCTTTCTTTCTTACTCTGTTCGTCAGAATGTCACTGTGAGGTGCAATATATTGCATGTCAAGTTTAGACTTTTCATTTCTCGTCCAGTAAGTACGTCCCTGAAGTGTTTTATCGTCATGATCTCTTTCAAAACTCTCCAAAGTACTTGTCAAGTTTAAAATGTTTTTGGTAGTGTCAGTTTCTGCATGACTGGTCTCTACCCTGTCTAACAGTTTCAAACTTCTCGATACGTTCGGTATCATGTCAGTGTCAGTGTGGCCTTGACTCTGCGAAGTCTGAATTTCAAATCTATCGCTCTTAGCCTTGTCACTGAGCTCACGCAAATGGAGATTTGCTCTCTTGGTGTTTCGTGCATTTGTAGTTACGTCATTGTGTACACATTGAACGTCTCTAGTTCGCATGCACTCAACGTCTTTTGTCGGAATGGCGTCAGATCTACTATGGGTCCATTTCGCATCTAGTCTAACGTCATAGGTTCGCAAATGTGCTCTGTCGCGGCTACCTGTCTTTCTGAAGTACCTGAATTGCAACATTAGCTTCTCCCCTAAATCTGGAGGTTCCGTTCTCCTGATCTTATCATAGACTGAAGTGAAATACCTCATCCCACTAGTTGTTTTCTGTTTTAACCCATTCACAACTAGGTGTTCGACTGTTATGTCTGTCAATTTGTCTCTCTCCTTGACAACATAAGTCTGTGTCTCTTTTGTGACTCTAGTCACTGTGTGGTCAGACTCACTCGCTAGCAAGTCAGATTCCCGTGGTTGTATGAACAAGGGTTCTGTCTTAAACTCTCCAAGAGTTACTGATTGTCTCCCCTGGACCATACCGTTTATTGAACTAACATAGCCTGTCTCCACTGACTCAGTTAATTCAATATGTCTTCTCATCAGGTCGTCAGAATCTATGATGGGAATTCTGTCAGTCTCAGTCACTAACTGGCAGTGAATGTTACCTGTCTCTATTACACTGAATAACATCACCATGTCTACTCTCTGTGTGTCGTAGGCTACACTCCCACTGTTTCCTCTATCATAATTCTCTGCATCTGATGTCAGTAACAGCCCTGATGTCCCACCTACTCTGGTTATCAGTCCGTCACTCCGGTTTTCATTGTCTATCGATCTAGTTCTGTCACTCATTTGTACTGTGTCTTTGATCAACCAAGGATTACACTCCGCACTTATTGTCAGTGAACCAAGGAACATATCAGTTAATGAAACCCCCTCCTCCTTACTTCCACTTGTCTCAGTTTTTGGTACGTACTCATGACATTCCTTTATCTCAACAGGTGAGTCAATAAAGGTAGTCCATGTACCGTGGCTTCTGTCTACGTCACTAATTCCGTTAAGTGATTTATCTGCAGACGGTTCTGCCATGTCTCCGACAACTGCGTGCATACACGTCAGTACACATGCATTATCGTTGACCGTCCCTGTACAGTTTTCGACCATATCTTCTTCCATGTCACGTTTGGAAAAGAACTCTGTCTCAGCTCTGACAACTGTCATGTCATCCGAAGTAAATGAACTTATCATAGGCACATTGCCTCCGTCTATATTGCTACCTATGCTGTCATCTGGATCAAATACTTCTGTTTCCCTGGCTGTCAATGTGTTAGCACTCGAAACCTCGCATAACGCAATAATCTTGTGTTCCAAAATTACGTCATGACTCACGTCAATCATCGGAGATCGAGATCTACCGATGTCAGTCTTCGTAGCGAGCACATTCTCTCTTAAACTAACAGTTCGGTCAGTAGACTCAGTCGATGTGTCACTGCCTTTCAACAATACACAACTGATAGAATCCGTTTCTATCTTCTCATGCATATTTGTCCTGTCAGAAAAATCAGTCACTGTGTTGCTAGAAGTTTCATCACACCTTAACGGTACACAACCGATAGAATCTGTCTCTATCTTATCATGCGCATTCAGTCCGTCAACCAAGGTGTCACACGTACACGGCGGTGTATGTGTTCGTCCAAATTCTACACGTGTTATTAAGTCCTTAACAACAGTGTCTTTTCTTGTCTCTGTTTCAAGATCAAGCTTTGGTGGTGCGCCAACTGTTTCTGTAAACTGGTTAGCATGTTGAACTGTAATGGTTTCGTCAAAACATTTGTTTTTGTTTTCAATCAAACTGTCTAATTCGTCTGCTGTGCTTGGTAGCGCGACTAATTTCTGTGTGTCAGTCTCCACGCTCGCGGCGTTTGACCTCGGCAAGTCAAAGTTCACGGCCTGACCTTCCTGTCGTAATTTGTCAACAGTACCCTCACCTTTCCCAGCAATTTTAGACTCTGTTTCGATTTCTGTCCACAACCATTCTAATTCTAGACTTTCTTTCCTTTCAATAAGCACTAGCCTCTCTTTCTTCAACTTTCTAATTTCGAACGTTAAGTCTCGTATTTCGGCCTCCCCTTCCCCTTTGAATCGGAAATCTTTATCACACAACTGCGCTTCCGTAAGTTTTACACGTGAGCTTAATGAAGATCTAATTTCTTCCCTGTGTTCTATTTCCTTTTCATTGAGTGCTAGCAAGATGAAAATACGTAGCGGTTCACCTCTGTATTCTAGTGATATGCCTATCCCGTGTTCGCGTTTTAGAATCTCCATGAGCTGTGAGCTCCCTACACTGTTCTTCCGATAGTTGATCCTTAGATGTATCAAAGACATAATGTGATCATGTTCTATCTCTAACCTTTCTTCTTCCTCTTCCTCTCTCTTTGCTTTCTCTCTCCTGTCTAGTTCAGTTCTCACGAAGTTCATTACCTCGTCTTCCGTTCGGTATCCGATCAAGGAACCTATCTCTCTCAGACTCGCAATAGTCTGTTCGAGATCCATCTTATTTATTTAGCGCGTCTGGCTACAATAAATATCTCTCGTGATTGTGTATCTAACCGTAGGCGATAAACTCCGCTTTATCCCACAATAACTTTTAGGCTACAACCTTACAAAAATTATTGAATTTATTCAGAACACCTTCCGAAATAAATTACGCGTTGGTTACACGTTCACCTGCTTGGCTACAATCTGTTGTCTCCAAGGCTTTCGTAATGTCACGGCTCCGACCATACAACATTACACATTATACTTAGCACCCTAAATATAATAGTCCGAAGTCTGTTACTACCGATAACTCTCCTAGCTGGCGGTATAACACGTCGACTTCTCACAATGAAGTATCCAGTAACACAATACTAAATAAATCATCAATAGCTAACATGACATATTTAACTACGCTTAAATATATCAACATTAACTAACATGCACGCTACTCTGCAAAAGAATACATGCACATGTCACAACAAAAGCAAGATAAATATTTCAACAATCCTGAATCAATAGAATATTGGCAATTCTCAGATGTTCGTTTCCTAAAGATATGATACGCCCTATGTATAAAAATGTTACAATTTAATACATATCAATCCCATGACGAGGCACCACTTGTTACGTTTCCAGTATTTATTTAAAGACCCTGCTTAGGAAATTATAGAACTTTAATTTACTATTTAAATTAATTCTCTCTCGTTTAACCTAAACAGACTGGTTGCTCAAATCATCATTCGACTAAATTAAAAATGCATCTTTGTAGTCTAGATCACAGATTTACGAAACTGATAATTTGCGTACATTAGCTAGATTGGAAATCGTTAAAAACTCTCTTAGATTCATATGCATTCATTACGTCATTCGTTTAGCTCAGACAGCCCCCATCCAATCCCATTTGGTCTATATGCATACAATTTACTACAAAAAGAGGTTCTTAACAAAATGAAATAGATTTAATAAGTTTAACAATTAACAGCAACGATTAATTACGACACGACGTCTTAATTCTACACAGCGTTGTTCTCTCATTTACCGTCCTGGTTAAAAGTTCTAACGAGAATTTGCTTTTCTGTTGCCAAATAGTCACTTGATTCTGGACCCTAGTAGATATACTTAACTACACTCTTGGTCGCAGGTGGGGTTCAACTGGTTAGAACTGGTCCACATCCTTTGGCTCATCGTCAGTACCGCATAGCATAACAGTCAATGTCCACTCAATTACTGCATCGCTAATGTACTTGCGACGATCGTTAACCGTAGTTAACACGATGTACTTTTACGTATGGGTCATGAAGACGCCCGAGTCGGTGTACGACTCAAGAAGTACGAAGGTAGAGAGGAATAACATAAGAAGACCCCGGCTGAAACAAAGGATTTGGGCTCTGTAACTATTTGCGTCTATATTCGCAAAACCCAAGCACATGTTTCTTTGTTTAAGGTTCTGAATTTAGAATCTTTGACTATCGTGTCGTTTACAATTCAAATATGGTTATATTTAAATATACATTGTGGTCCACGTGCGTGTTACATATAACGTTACACGAACGTATGAATTCTCAAATATTTACAGCATTAAAATTTAGAATTCACACAAAGGATTAATTCAAAATGAAGCATGAATGCTTTACAATTTTACACGAAAAATTATATGCAAGAACAATTTGAATTACAAAGAAGAATTCCCCACGTGCACAGACATACTGGCGGCACTAGGGAATTTACGATTTATATAAATTAAAGATAAGAAAAGGTTACAATAATTTATATACAATAACCTTTAGATTTGTCCCTTTACATCGAAACACGTGCTTTGGCTAAAATAGCGCTAAGCTGCACAAAATACATACGTCAATTCAATTACAAAATACAATCAACAAATGCAATAGATACTGTAAGAAGTAGACGTGTTATTGTTACCTCTTCAAAGTAGATTTTACTGCTCTAGCGCGGGTTCATCTTCGACTCTCTTACGACTCTGGTATGGCGGCGGGACGGAGCTATGTTAAAGCTGTCTGGTGTGTCTGCCGGTCTGGAAGTGAGTGAGTGTTTTGGCGCCTTATGATTATTTTTATGAAACTGCATTGAACGCATCACGTGACCGTTCACGTGGTATGTTGTTGATCTCGAAGGTGCTGGACACTGGCCTAAAGTTATGCAACAATCCGACCTTGCTAGCGATACTGATGTATCACGGGTGAATTTCAACAAAGGTCCGTTCAAAATTTTAATTTTGAAACGCGCAATTGGGTCACGAGGTCATGACACAGAATTTGTCACACATCGTCACACGCACGGACAGCACTAAATATCCGAGGGCAAAATCGAGTCGCACGGCATAGCTTCTGGAAGTTTCTGGAAACCTTCAGTGAAACTATATAAGAGGCAAAAGGAAGATTTTACTCTCAATGTTGAAAACGTCGATTCGTCTGAAGCCAGTCTAACTTCACGTATGAATTATCTCGTGTACAGAGATTTCATAAAGGAAAGCTGCAAAAATCTCTTTCCATCCGTTTTCCATCAGTCTGATGCCATATATTGAGTAACGAGGCAAAATTACTTCAGTATAATTTTTGGCAAAGTGGAAAGTTCACTGTCAAGAAAAAAACGATGTATGCGACGCTGGTTGTATGCAGTTAACGACACGAGGGACCAATTTGTTCTTCCCCCTGTCTGAGTTTGGTTTGACAGTCTATTCCGCAATTGGGAGGCTAGCACCGAGATAATCTTACAGATATCCGGATTTCTACACTCAATGTAATGCGACGACACATCCCACTGGACGACTTCATCCGATAATGCTAAACGTCGTTGGGGTGTCCGTTTCCACGACAACCAAGAAACAACGACAGTTATCGAGGCTGACAACAGTCAGCTAAATTTCAGATTTCTCCCCAGTGATAATCTGAAAGTGGTGCCTAGATTCTGCAGAATCTTCACCTGTAATGCGACGCCACAATTGCGTCCTGTCTTCACTTTGAAGTGCCCCTTATAAGTGACGAGTGAGATTACGTCATCTCCTTGGAACTCTGACATTAATAGTGAGTAATAATTAGCACGGCTAACGCGCACATACTTAACTCTAGGACTCTAGGAAAATGAACACTATTATATCGTTTGCGAAATAAGAACTTTAATGTTAAAATTAATGCTTATTTTATATGTGAACTATTGTTAAAGCGGCCCCATTTGCCGCATAAGAATTGTGTAATTAAACTTTATTTTATATTTTGAATTTCATCATTTTCATCTCCCCTTATTTCCCACAGAGTGTATGACATTGGAAAGTTGAATGAATAATTAATCACTGTGCAAAAGAGTAGTGCCCCTTTTAAATCGGGAAATAAATAACCTGATTAAACCTCTTTCAACTCTCTTGTTATTCATAGTTTTTGAGAGGGACGAAAGAATTGTATTAGTATTGTTTTGCACCGTTCGTCTGTTCGTCCATTTATTCACATTCATGATACTCACTCACAACACACACCACCAATAAAACGTTCCTTGGCATGACCTAAATAAACTGGGCCCCAACCAAACATCAATGGTGTATGTCATGTGTGTCTATGTAACAACCTGACACGACGTAGTACTGGCATATGTCATACGGGCTTTTCTTGGAGGTGCACCGGAGCAGGCCAAAAATAGACTTCACCCCTTGCATCTCTAACTTCAGCTCGGGTCGGCTTGTAACGAGCCTCCCATTTTGTGACAGTCTTCAGGTCGGGCTTTTGAACTTTGAGCTTGAGCTTTGAACTCTTAGTTCTACACCGATTTCAGTGGAGCTTGCTTCTACTACCTCTTATTCCTACCGTCATTGTCTGGGTCATATGTCGATGAGCAGGTCTACATATCCCTTTGTCTACACTCATATTCGTCGTCCGGCGTGATAACTGAGAGACAGTTTCTACGTATGCTATGTGCATTGGCTGGCGATGATTGACATGAGGTGGACTAGTTTGTACCGGATTTGGAAACCACGAGGCACCGTTTGTGAAGCTAAGTAAATCAAACTGATTGAAAATCAAAAAGACTATTGTGGCAAATTTCTCATGAAGTTCAGAACGATTAACTTGGACACTGATAAGCACATATTTATCTGTTACGAGTAGAATTAGACTTCGCGCTCATGTATTGATTATCTTGTTAATTGTTAAATCTTATTAAATCTTATTTTTAATTGTTAAACCTCTTCCTAGTAAATTTTTATGCATAATAGGCCTAACTTAACGTGGTTTGGATGGGGGCTGACTGAGCTGAATTACGTAATGAATGCATATTAATTAAGAGGAATTTAACGACTCCAAGCCAGCTTTTGTACGCAAGTTGTCAGTTCGTAAATCTGTCGTCTTCACTAGAAAGACACATTTTTAGTGTTTAGTCGAATGATAATTTGGGCAACCAGTCTGTATAGGATGAAGAGAAGGAGTTAATTTAATCTAATCATTTAAAGTCTTTAAAATCCTAGGCAGGGTCTATAAAGAAATACTGGAAACATAACAATCAGACATCTTACCACTGGCTTCGGTCGCTTCTACTGGACCTCTTGAATATTTGTCACAAGTAATTGTAAAAAGGCTTGACCGAGTTTATATAAATTCCATGTGTCTAACTAACCAGAACCACACCCATGTTCTTCATTCACAACTGTGCACCTAGATTTCCGATCGGGACTTATCCTACATCAAACAGATACCCCAGGCATCCACCTCCCAGTCAGCTATGCTTGTAACTATAATTTAAAATTCTTCTTCGGAAATCCTCCTCTCGTCGGATTTTTACTCTCGAAGGAGCATGAAAAATTAAGTGACTATTAACACCTCTGTGTTAATCTTCTTATATTAGGCAAGAGTGACTTCCCAGCATCACACTACTGGTTGTATGTTATACACAATAGATATGCTCAAGATGAAAACACTCAAACTACTGGTTGTGTTATGCACAATGTATATGGCAGTAAGATGAAGGAGAGAAAATCCCCCTTTAAGTATGTTTATATTTAAAATAAATAAATAAATAAAATTAAATAATTCCACTTCTTACACCATTTGTAGTAAGGAAGGAGGGCACAGAAATAAATACCACTTCTTCTAGTTATCTCCATTAATTAGAACTTGCTGTCCCACGCACACATACACGGTCTGTCAATTTTCTTACAGACACATTCTTTACCAACATTATTCCTATACTACCACAACTACATATTTCTTTATGACATAGATTTTTTATAAGAAAAACGTCTAACTTATAATTACAAATACTGTCTGTATACACAACTAATTAATTATTTACAAGCACTATGCAACAACAAAAGAATATAGAAGTTAAGTATAATTTCCTTACGTACAGATCATTCCTTCATACTCCTACTTATATCTGGTTATGACAAGAATAAAGCCTATTGACAGTTATCAAACCCCTTCTTAGATCTAGTTATGTCAACTCCTATTGATAGTTATCAAATTCCTAATTAGATCTGGTTATGACAGGAATAAAGCCTATTGATAGTAATCAAACTATTAATTAATGAAAACTTCCGGCACCTTAGAGTTCGGAGACCTAAAGGCTTCCAGATCCAGCTAATCTGCTGAGATCAGTTTTTGCTGCAGCGCGATGGAAAGGTGTCCCCATATTGAATTTATTTGACACAAAGGTGTCCATATAGATTTTTTTAACTTGATAACTTCTTTCCTCACAAGAACTGCAATATATTTATTATCATTTGATCTTCTCGGTCTTGGTTTGCCTCTGTGAGTATTTTCTCTTCTCACTTTATTCGGCGGAGGGCATTCTCCTTGCTCTAGTGCATGATGAGGTGATTAGTTAATTGTAGTGTTGGTAACGGCTATTCTGTTTTCGTTCGTTTATTTGTTTTTAAGTTTCTGATTAAAGTTGTTTTAGAGAAGGTGTAATGTGTTTGTTTTTAAGTCTCTGACTAAAGTTGTTTTAGAGAAGGTGTAATGTGTTTTTTTAAAGTCTCTTACTAAAGTTTTTTTTAGAGAATGTGTAATATGTTTGCTCCTGTAAGAAAAGTGATTATTGCCTTTTGGATTAAATATTCTGTTTGTGGATGTGGATAAAATAGTGATTGTGTATAGAATGGGACTTGTAATAGATGTGTGGTGTCAATGATTGTTTTTCTTTCTTCATTGTATATTGAGTAATGCAATAAGAAGTGTTCTATTGTATTTTCCGCCCTACAGTGACTGCATGTGTTTGCTTGACCTGAGATTTTGTATGATAAAAGTGTTGAATTTAATCTTAAACTCAAAATGGCTTTGTTTTGTAAGTTGCTTGTGTTTGTTTAACATGAGATCTTGTATGTTAAAAGTGTTGAATTTAATCTTAAACTCAAAATGGCTTTGTTTTGTAAGTTGCTGGGTAAATTAGTCCTTGAAGTATATTTCATCTTATAAATACTTTTAATTTGTGCGTTCATTTCTGAATTGCATATGCATAGGTGTGATTGTATTGTTCCATTGTTCCCCCCCCCCGTGTCTGATGTGCTTCTTCTACAACTATCTTTTCAGTTGTTTGTATTGTATGAGCCGGGTGTAACTGTATATTCGTTAGTAGGAGTTAATGACTGTTCCAGTTCCCAGAAATATTTTGAAACCGTCTGTGTAAATATTTTTGGTGAAATGGATAATTCTTGTATATGTGTACTAAAGTGTTTTGATGTTCCTGTTGGGGGTTATTGCATCTTTGTTTGTTTATTTTAATAGTGAAATGTCTACATGGTGGGCGACAAGGATCATGGTGGAGCTAAGATTGTGACAAATTTGCTCGTTGTGTATTACCAAAACTTGATCAGCTGATAGATAATCCAACATCAGAAAACTGCGCCATATAATTGTTTCTTTATTATTAGCAAGCTTTAATTGATTGCAATACTATATATTAGTATCTCATATAAGAAATAGCTGTAAGAAAGGTTATACATAAGAAAAATCTCTATTATCTATTATGACAAATGTCGAGAGCTAAAGAAGAAGAAATCAGAAGTAGCAAAAACAAAACAATGCATGAAAATTAATCAGAATATCAAAAAAAAAAAAAAACATGAAAAGGGCAAAGGATATGGATTGAAGACTAATGTAAAGATATAGAAAACAATACCAAACACTTACCAACTAGTGAAAAATATGACCAGTGTAAAAGAAGGAGGCTACAGGGCGAAACACAACTGAACAGATTTTTAATCTGAGACTGCTATGTGAGAAGTACCTTCAGCACCCAAGACCTTTATCATTTTCATTTTAAAATCTACAATGTGTGGCACGCAGCCCTTTAGTCCACAATGAAGTACAACTTCATTGCCAACCTGATCAAAGTCATAGAAAACCTTTACAGCAAGGCCATCAGCGCAGTTTGCTTCAATGGCCAAATAGGAGATTGGTTCAGGACAACAGTGGGAGTCAGACAAGACTGCTTACTTTCGCCTATTCTCTTCAACATCTTCCTTGAAAGAAAGATGTCAGATGCTCTGGAAGACCATGAAGGAACTGTCAATATTAGAGGCAGACCAATAACATTGATGACCTTGAATTGACGAGGAGTTAGCTCAATTGGTGGACAAACTGGATGGGGCAGCTACTGCTTTTGGTATGGAAATCAGTGCAGAGAAGACCAAATTGATGAACAACAACACCAGTGGCATTGGCAATGACATCATGATTGGTGATGAGAAATTGGAAATAGTTAATAAATTCAAGTACTTAGGAGGCATCGTGACAGATGGGGGATCAAAACCTGAAATAGTGCTCAGGATTGTGATGACAATAACAGCAATGAGAACAGTTTAGAAAGACAGAAACATCTCAGTCAGCTCAAAGATCAGACTGATGTGCTCTTTCTTCTTATTGTAGGGGGGGGAGGCGCTTCCGACTTCCGCCACCTTCGCGCTTGGGTGGGGGAAAGGAGGGGGAGGGGGGAGTTGCCCTGCTGCATGCGTCCGTTGCTAAAACATGTCTGGCCGACAAAGGCGGACTCCAAACTCGGTAATCTGTGGGTTGAAGTTGATGTTGCTGTTGTTGCTGTTCCTGGCAGTGGCGTTGATGTTGTTGTAGCCATTCCTGATGTTATGGTGAGGATAGTAGTGTCTTACAGAGCCCAGGCTAGTAACGCACCAGATCTGTACCCAGTGTGTACATGCACCTGGGTTTTTCAACCTCCAGACCTCCTCCCTGGCGGCGTTGTCATCGTTGTTGTTGTCATGGCTGTCCCCAGTATCCGTTGGGATGTCTGAAAGTGGGAGTTGGTGGCCAGTACAAATGGTCGAGCAACAGTTGGATCATATTGGCCATTGGACAGTTAAAAAAATGAGGGGTACTGTTATTCATAGTGCGGCCATTGTTGTTTTTGAGGGCGCTGTTGTTGCCTCCGAATATGTGGTGGTGGGCGCCGTCTTCTCTTTTTTTGGGGGGGCCCTGTTCTGGTGATGTTGGTGGTGGTGTGTGCTGGCATTCTTTTGTTGTTGTCGTTGTCGCTGTTGTTGATGTCGAGGCGACGTCGCTGGTATAGGTGAGAGGGGTACGGCCTCTATCTCACTTGCGGCCTCGTCCAGAATGGTATCGACTTCGGCTTTTTCCAGCGTATTGGCGGCTTTTTGCTGTGTTCTATTTTTGTTTTTCTTCTTTGTTCTTCTCGTTCAGAGCCTGTGTAGATTTTATTTCTGGCAATGGTGGTATTGTCCATATTGCACTCTTGGTCACACATGTCGACTGGTGATGTTTGTCACGGGGATGGGAGGGGGTAGTCAGAAAATTTATTTTTTTCGTCTGATTGTCTCCCTTTGCCTATACGTGACCCAACGGGGACGCTATCACGCTCTCAGGTTCATCTGCGGGTTAAGGTGAAAGGTTAATTAAATGTGCTGACAGCAAGTTCGTTCCCAGGTTGCTGTCAGGGCTTTTGCTTAGTTTGTTTACATTTTTTTAATGTATTAATGGGCTAGTGGGTGATGTCCATGCAATAGTCAGTATGTTTGCGAGCATGATTACCAAATTTGTATTTTAGCATTTTAGATTGATTTAATTGTTTATACATATGTATTAGAGTAGTCAATTAACTTAGCAGTAGGTAGTTGAGATATTAATCTTTAAATATTATTTTTTTTTAATGTATTCTAGTCAGGGACTATTTTTTGCGAAGGCACCTTAATGCGAATGTACCAATAAGTCAGGAGATTTTGTTAGCTTCTATAAAAGAAGTGTGCTGGCATGTTTAGAGGAGAGTATGAATTTGTGGGTTGACTGCAGGAGCGACGCAGTTCAGTGCAGCTCTGGATCCACCATGGGACTTTATTTTCCGAGTTTCTCATAACTCGGAATCTAGTTGTGAATGTTCGCCGTCCGTGTGGCCAAGACAGCAGTGTATCCGAACACCATTTACCTCGTTTACCTGGGTCTTCCATGGTAGTAGTCCTTTATCTTCTACCTGGTCATGCGAGCGGGGCAGCACCTTGGCAGATGTGATATTCCAGTGTAGCTGTAGATGTTAAACTGCGCTAGGAGAGGACATTCATCCCACATACTCCAGACTTCGTCATCATAATTTTTTTCTCTCCGCTCTTTCAGGGCGGGAGGGGCCTTTTCTTTGTTGTTCAGCAGGGAAGGCAACTTTTCGAGGCCCGGCACAGCTTCAGTGTCGACTCAAAAGCACAACTAAATGTACCACGTACATTGTTAACTGGTGGGACCAAAATTGTCACCCGTGAGTTTTTCTTCGCCAGCGTGTTGGCAAGTGTTGCTACATCTATTTTTTTTTTCTTCACGCAGACGTGCGTTCTTTTCTTTTATATTTGACATTAGTGAATAGGTTAAAATAATTCAGGGTGCATTCTCTTAGGTAGGTTAGTATAGTTTATTAATTATTTAGAACTCTATTGAAACATTATTGACATTTCTTTATATAAACATTTATGATTGATATAGGGTATTTACCCTAAACTTTTTACAGGCATTCAATTTAAGTGGAGATAATTTTAGTGTTTATCTTTTGTGGTGGGCTTTTACTCACAGATTGGTATTAGTAATTTTTGATACTATTTGATATAGTATCGCGGTTTTCACCGCGGCTCTTTTTAGTGTTGCTATTTGCGGTCATCACCGCTATTTTCCGTACATGATTTGATAGTATTGCGGTTTTCACTGCCAGATTTATTATTAATTCTGCTTGTCATTTTACTTCACTTATCATATCCATTGTTCTTTCTTTCTTTCTTTTTTTCCCCCCTATCCCATGAATGTTGCTGAGTGGATGTATTTTTTTGAATGAATGACTAACACCGTACGAGAGAGTTAGCCCCCAAGTTATTAGAATAAATTTCTTCTTTTTTTAACTCTTCATCAAGAATTGGGTTTTTCTCTCTCTCTGTGATGCAAGTGCGGTGCTATGGTTGTTTGTTTGTTCATTCTGTCAGTCCCTCAAAATACATTCATTCCGCATTCATACATACACGCTGATTTTCACACTTTACCCCACATGCAAAATAAATATATTTCCCCACAAGACCAACGAGGTATTTGCATGTGAGAATGATTGTATAACACCTTAAATCATTCCGTGTGATCCAGCAAGTCACGGTAACTGACCTGACCCCCCCCCTTTGACCGAGAAGGAGACAGAGGCCAGCGACAGTCAGACAACGACAACAACAACATAGGCGGCCGTGACAATGTTTGAGTCTCCATTTCAGCAGTTGATGAATTTAATTTGTACCATCTATTATAAAGGAAAACTGCATCACGCAGGCTGCTTTCGTAGTTGGAGTGGGATACACTGTCCACCAAACTGGTGTATTTGTCTCTGATGGGGCCACTTTCGAACAAGGAGTTCAGGCAACGAGATGATATCCATAGCCAGAATCTTCCGTGGTCATCAGTTCTGAACTCAAGTTATTTGGCGAGGTAGTGTTGTTCAATTTCCACCTGCTCAGCCGGCCATGAAAAGGGCAGGGGAGTAGTAATGTTTTAGATCGGGTGAATCTTCTCTCCATAGTAGGCTCGAACGTCCGTCTTCGTCGATGGTCCGATGCGAAGTCTGTGGTGAGTAGCTTTTGTGAAAAAAGCGTCGGAAAAAAGGGTGTGCTCCTAGGTTGTATCTGTGTTTTTATATGCTGTGAGTCATGGACCCTCACAGTGGATCTCAAAAGGAGGAACAAGCTACTGAAGTGAGATGCTTTCGAAGGTTGCTTGACATTTCGTAAAGAGATCATTTCACGAATGAGGAAATTGGAAACATGAAGAGCTATTGGCCATTGTGAAAAAGTGCAAAATGAAATGGTATGGGAATGTAATTCTATCAGCATGGCTTGCCAAGACAATCATGCAAGATACTGTGCCAAGACAATCATGCAAGGAGGGCGAGGGAGAGAAAGACAGAGGAAAGGATGGTAGGATAATATCTCAGAGTGGACAGGACTGAAACTGAGCAATTCAGCAAGATTAGCAAGGACCAGAATGGAATGGAGGAAACTAGTTGTCAGGTCATCAGTGGCGCCCCAACAGCCGACAAGACTAACAGACAGACAGACAGACAGACAGACAGACAGATAGATAGATAGATAGATAGATAGATAGATAGATAGATAGATAGATAGATAGATAGATAGATAGATAGATAGATAGATAGATAGGTAGATAGATAGATAGATAGATAGATAGATAGATAGATAGATAGTGTGAAAGGGATCATTTCTTATATGTAATAAATATTTTATATTAATAAATATTAAATAACATGTAGTTTAACAAATCATTCTTCCCCAGAGTATTATTAGTCAATCATCCTCGACGGGGTCTTCGTCCTTGCAGTCTGGAGTGATTAAGTCAAGCCATGGATATGTAATCTCTGTAATTAGTCACTACGAAAAACGCGTCATGGCAGCTCTGTGTCACGCATATTTGCCGCCCAACAACAATTTTCTCGGTAGCCGTATTTAAAAATGAAAAGCGAGAGTGATTTATAATGGATTTTCAACATTTTAAGTTTAAACTATTGTAGACATATTATAGAATTATTAAACTTTTTTTAAAAGTTATTTTAAAATTGAAAAATATGTAAATAATATTTTTTTTCTTACCTTTTTGTTGAACTTGCGACTTTTATCATCGTTGTCGTATATCCAAATTTTGTAGGGGTATTTCATTCATAAGTCCCACCGTCAGTCAGTGTTTTGTGGGGGTCGATATTCATAAAAAGTTCCACTTTCAGTCCTAAAACACAGAGCATCAAGCATGCAACCACCAAGTACTTTTACTCAGTGACTACAGCGCCCGAGATATGTCTGATGACAGCTTCCAAATGTAGAAAAATAGATCTAATTTTTATTTATATGACAGTTTACAAGTTCAATTGAAGAAATTCTAGTTGCGCACATTTCCAGTTGAACAATAATTATTTTCCAAAATCTAGGAAAAGAAAAATAAAGAAGAAAATAGTGTCCTCCCCTACCCAAGAAAATGTTACATGTAGATAACACATATCAGTCAAAGTTAGTAAAGCACAAATTGAAGTGACGTGAATACTGGATGCACATATTTTCAAGAATATTCTTTTTCAAAAATCCAAGACACAAATGAAGAAGGAAACAATGCCAGCCACTTGCTTGGTAAAGGTAAGATGATTTATATATAATACAATTGTACATGTAGATAACACACCAAATACTAGTTGCACACATGTCCACTTTTTCACAAATTCCAATGCAGAAAATGAAGAAGGTAGCACTGCTTGGTAAGTTGATTTATATATCTATAATAAAATTGCAGATGTAGACTTAGTGAAGCAGAAATGCAGATGCAGAAAATTTTATTATGGAAATCAACATCAGTAAAGTTTAGAAATTTTGTATACTTTGCTGTTCTGTATTGTACAATGAATACACAGGTAACTTGTCAGGTAAAAATTAAAAAAATACTGAGTATGTATTCGATTTCATCAGGAGTAAAAGAAGAAAATATAGGCTACAAATAAATTTTTGTAGTATGTAATAATGTAAATGAAAAGAAAATAAATATAAAGTATTATGTAGCTGAATTACATATGTTTTATATATATGCAAAACAAGAAACACCATCATTATGGACAATTGCAATTTGTCCTGGAGTGAGCTTAGTGCCTGGAAAGTTCTTTGGCATGTCTTTTCTGTTTCCCATGACAGTTCCACATATGTATGTGTTGTTTGCCAAAAGAATGCGTGCTAAGGTGGGGCTAGTGAAAAAGCGATCTGTGTACACCTTGTAATATTTCCCTAGAAGTGGTTCTAAAAGAGTTAGAACAACTTTCTCACCCTGATTTCCATCAGTAAAAGTGTATTCAGTGTCTTTCCCCGTGTACATAATGAAATCGTAAACATACCCTGTCAGACTCTCACAAATTTCGTATGATTTGATTCCAAATCTAGCCCGTTTAGATTTTAATCTAATCCTTAATCCTTTCCACAACATCAGGGATTCATCCACACAAATATTTTCTCCAGGCACATAAATGGATGAAAATACTTGTCTGAAATGATCAATAATCAATCGAATTTTGTGGATACGGTCGGTAGGATCGGAGACAGCGTTATCGCAAAAATGTAGGCAATATAGTAACAAATAAAATCTACGGCCAGACATTACTTTACGAAATAAAGGTTGGCCATAGGCTTCATCTTTACAAAAATAATGTTTCAGTGTGGGTAGTCTACATATTCCCATCAAAAAAATAAGTGCCAAAAATTGATATATTTCAGGCACCGTGCCATTTCTTGATACGACTTGTAGCACAAAGGTTATCGTGCAAAAGTTGCTGAGATGCATATATATTAGTGTACTCGACAATCTTTTGTACAAAATTCTCTGGTAAAAATGCCTGAAAAATGTCAAGTACTGTAGCATTTTCTGGAAACGGCATTTTTACCCCACTACAGCCTGCAAATGTTTGAATCTCCGTGCTCGCGGCGACGCGTGCGTCACTCGATACACTCAAAATGTCGCCACGCGTGCGACCGGGTTTCGTTACTAGATTCAGTGGTATTGGTGTCACCTCTTTCATCTAAAAGTGGAATATCCTCTTATTCAATATCCTCTTCTGATGAAGAAAAACTACTCTCCTCACACTCTGATCCAGCAGTACAAGCAAATTCACAATAATCCAACTGAATATGTGCGCTTGCCATATTTAGATAGATGACGTAATCGTAAAGTCTGCCAACTTTCCAGGAAGCTGCAGGGTTGTGTTACAAACCGCGGGAATTCAGTCACATGAGCTTCCTAATTATAATATCTAAAGATAGAATTTAGAGCACAGTGGTTGCTGAGGCAGACCAAATATTTCTTTTACTCTAGTTGGATCTCTTTTAGTAGCATGATCGTTTTAGCCACGCCTGCGGGCGTGGCGTCCCATTTCATCCCGAAGACGACGAACGGGTTAATGTAAACTTCCTTTTCTATTCTAAATGTTCTTGATATGTTTCATTCTTAACTAGAAAATATTCTTTTCGAAAGTAATTAGTTTTCTTTGAGAGATCTGCGAATCTCTGATACCACCTTGAGTGTAAACTAATTGTTATTCATTGTGATTGATTTATTACTATTCTTCTTAATAAATTCTTGTTAATTTTACTTACTCACTCTTGTTAAGTAACAGAGGCAAATGTGTAGAGAGGTGACGGTGGGGGCTCGTAAATTGACGTAATACATTATGACAAAAGACACATTTCTCAGAGTAAGTCCGTCATCTAATTGGGGAGATAATTGTGAGGGCCTGATAACGACTTTGAGACTGACAAGAATAGTTCAGCTAAAGCCGGTTATTTGGACGAGTAACACCTGAGGGGAAGACGTAATTAGTGACGCACCCCAGGGCTTGACTTGGTCACTTCCAGACTGCAGAAAGACAAAGACCCTGTCGTGGACTTAGTGTATGATTGCAGGAGGAATTGAATGTGGAACGATAATTATTTAAAATATGAATGTTATCACGCATTGAGTAATCATCGACACTAGTACCATTCACACATTCTAATGTCTGTTGTTTTAAGTGTCATTTCTTCTCCTGTAGAACATTCTAATGTCTGTTGTTTTAAGTGTCATTTCTTCTCCTGTAGAACAGTCTATTATCTGTTGTTTTAAGCGTCATTTCATCTCCTGTAGAACATTCTAATGTCTGTTGTTTTAAGTGTCATTTCTTCTCCTATACAACAGTCTTTTATCTGTTGTTTTAAGTGTAATTTCTTCTCCTGTAGAACATCCTAATGTCTGTTGTCTTAGGTGTTACTTCTTTCTCATTTATAACACACTGCTGCTTCCGTGCATTGTGTTATACATATAAAATTTATTATATTTTCTACTGTATTAGAAATTAGAGTGAGTATCCTTTTTTTAAAACTGTCTATGTGTAAACGTCACCGTGCTGTCTATGTGTTGGTCAGTGTGTTGTGTAATTATTTTAAACAATTGTTGTGAACTGTGTGTGTCTACAGGAACTCAAACCTATGAGATGGTATGTGATATATACAAAATGTAGTGTGTGTCTACATGAAGTAAGAGATGTTATGTGCTATAGACAAAATATAGTGTGTGTCTACATGAACTAAGATATGTTATGTGCTATAGACAAAATATAGCGTGTACCAGCAGGAATAAGATCTATGATTTGCTGAGTAGTGTGTATAAAATAGAGAAACACGTTGTCTAGATAGCAAATAGTTGGAAATTTCTGAAACTTGTTATATAACATATGTATTATAATGCTGCGTCGTGTTACACATCTATTTAAGCGTAGTGGTGTGTAACAAGTCAAATACAGCGTGGTGGCGTGTTGCACTTACTTACAGTGTGGGTGTTGTATTTCATGTCTATTACAGCGTTGTTGTGTGTAACATACCAATTGCATTTGTAGTGGTGTGTTACGTGCAATTACAGTGCGGTGGTGTGTCACAAGCATGTTACAACGTGATAGAGGTTTACAAGTCTCTTGTGGCGTGGTGGTTTATTACAAATAATTAGTGAGGTGGTGTGATACCTCTATTCAAATATAGTGGTTTGTAAAGTATATTAAAGTGTACGCGCGCGTTTGTGCGTGTGTATTTGTATGTTCTGAGGTAGTTATACGTCAATTACACGGTGATGGATTACCACATATTTGTTGCAGTGTGAAGGGGTATAGCATATCTATTACAGTGTGAAGGGGTATAGCATATCTATTACAGTGTGGTGGTGTGTAGCATATAACTATTACAAAGTGGTGTTGTGTAGCATGTCTGTTACAGTGTTGTGATTTGTAGCAAGTCTATTAAAACGTGGTGATGTGTTCCATGTATATTATAGTGTTGTGATATGTATCATATTTATTACAATCTGTTCATGTGTAGCATGCCAATTACAGTCTGGTGTTCTGTAGCATGTATATTACTTTACGGTGGAAATAGTCTAGTCACTCTAGTGTGTCTATTGCAATGTGTTACAAAAAGAACAAAAGTACTCAGGAGAACACAGGTTGAAATCTTCAAAACATTGCTAAGCACCATAAATGTCAATGTGTAAATGTGTGTGTAACATTCATTTGTGAAAGTATTCACGTGATTAAAAGTTATGGATTACACGACCATAAAGCGTTCTTTTAAATATATGTTACACCTGTAATATTGTTAGAGTAATATATGTTGGGGTGAATGGATGTATACAGTTGCTTCTGAACAATTTGTCTCGTTTAACATTTTACGTATATTACTTTTTGTTATTTCAGTCATTTTGTTTTGAATCTATGTTATTGCTGCTAAATATTTTCTCGTTAAACGTATTATTCACATTTAGTTATTTTGTGAATTTCAGACCTAATATAGAGGTCACTGTATCGCAATGACTAATCTGTCAGATGAGGCCATTTTATCATAGTATTTATCACACGACACGTCCATAAATGGGATAAACTGACATTGATTTTGTTTGTTATCTGAATTATTGATACGCCCTTGCATGTTATCATTATGCAGTTAGCACACACAACACTTTACAATTAAACATTCATAGTTATCTTTCCTTGGCCAGTTATCTTCGTAGCTTGATGTTTGTGAGAGTTCAGCAGAAATGGTTTCTTTATATATCAATAGTCAATAATGAGATATGGGTGGAAAAGTAAGTACTATATTTTCGTTTTCTTGTTTTTCTCTTTGCAAAGTTTTTTCCCTGTGTATCGACCATTATTTCTTGTTTTTTCTCTGTGCCTATTTTATTTTCTGTGTATCAACCGGCCATTATTTCTCCATCTCTAGGATCTTCTGTAGGTAAATACTTTTTATTATACATATATACGGGTAAGCATACTTAAATACACTCATACATACAAAGGGAAACAAATATAACTGATGTAAATACACTCGTGCATATGTAGGTAAATATACAAATAAATACAGATAGATACGTACGTATTAATTATAAGATAAGATTGCACTGAAATACACTTATATGTGTAAAGACATGAGTAATACAGACAATGTAAATACAGACATGTGCAATCAGACGACTTAAATAGAGACGTGTAATCCAGACGACATAGAGACATGTGTTATCCAAACGACTTAAATGCAGACGTGTAATACAGACGACGTATATACAGACATTCATGGAAAAGAGCATATGAATCCCGGACATAGACAATTAAATACGGACAGGCATTAAGCAGACAACCAAATACGGACAGGTAGATACGGGCAGGTATTAAACAGACATGTACATATAGACAGTATAAAACAGACAAGTAAATACAGACAGGTAAATACAGACAGGTAAATACGGACACTTTGATTTGTGGAAGCGGTATTCTCATGTATGTTGATTATCTGAATATTTGATTAACTTAACCGACCTTGAAAATCGACATTCTGTAGTATGACAAACCTTGGAATAAAAACAAAATTATACAGACAATGAAGTGAGTAAGTCATATGATGTATGACAAACATAGAATAGAAACAAAATTATACAGATAATGAAGTGAGTAAGGCAACTGAAGTATGACAAACATAGAATAAAAGCAAACTTATACAGATAATGAAGTAAGTCAGTTGAAGTATGACAAAGAATTAAAACAAAATAATACCGAAAATGTAGTCAATTAATGTAAGACAAACTTAAATTAAAAACAAAATTATACAGATAATGAAATAAATAAATCAGTTTTGTAAGACAAACTTAGAAGAAAAACAAAATTATACGGACAATGAAGTAAGTCACTTGATGTACGTCAAAATTAGAATAAAACAAAATAATACAGACGATGAAGTAAGTCAATTGATGTAAGTCAAACCTAGATTAAAAATAAAATATACCGACAATAAAAAGGGTAAATCAGTTAATGTATGACGACGAATAAAACCAAATTATACAGACAATGAATTGAGTAATTCAACTGAAATGACCATAGGGTGTTGAAGAGAATGTTCATTTGAGTTATTTGGCATTGTAGTAGTTATTAGATTCAATAATATATGCGAAATATAAATGAGTTTATAAAGAACACTGAAACTTTCAGAGTGAACTCTAAAAGTACTTTGATTGAAGTTCAGGTGAATTCTATTATATCTTCACTGAAGCTGTGCAGTTTTTGACTTTATAAATACCCAAGGCATAGGTTCACCTAGCATGTCACCTAGGAGGGGCCAGTAAATGTGATTTAGCAAGCATGCACGTGGTCCATTGAACAGGTCTTAGCACATGGATCATACTGCTCTGGTTTTGATTTGTGGTGCAATACATATCAAAATCAACAACCAAGATAGTGTCATTCTGTTCTGGCATTGTTTCAATGGCTCAATGCTCATCGATCAATGTTTCAGATAAGGTGTCAGAGAAAGTCTCTGATAAAGTGCTGATCTGCCAATAAAATGCATGCGGACTAAGAATTCATTCTCGTGTGTTTTTTGACAAAACACTCTTACTTCCATATGGTCAATATATAATTAAATATCATAAGTGAAATATAGTTAGTGTCATGAGATAAACATGAATAAAATATTAGATAACCACATATCCTCTCAGTAGTAATATATACAAGGATGATTTATGTCTTGGTAACCGGTGATAAAGGTTGGTAATATAATTCTAACTTATTAAAACTTGGAGCCAAAAGCCTCAATGGTCAGCTGCATTTGACTGACGATTTGCAGGTGAGTATCTGGTACATTCATTCATGAGGCTGAGCTACACATTAATCTGTTAGTTTATTGAGTTGTCTGGAACTTTTAGGTATGTTTCCAGCCCAGGGATAAAAGCAAGCCTTTCTCTGTGGCCCTAACCACTACCATACATTTGATTTCATTAGTGTTAAAGTACATTTCTGTATCAGAAAGATTATGGCTGGTGTACATGAAGTTTCTGGATTTATTTTACTATCAGGGCACTCCTGCAACAAAACTGTGGCGATGCCTAGTCAACCTGTATCTGTGAAGTCTGATGTCTGGAAGATTTAGGACTGGTGATGTGCATCATTGAGCTTCTTAAATGCAGTTTCACACTAGTTTGTCAATTCTACTATTTTAGGAGCAGCCATGTTAATCAAATTAAATAGTAGGGTCGCAACCTGATTAAAAACTGGAATAAACTTCTGATAATATCCGGACATACTTAAGAAGGACCATACATCTTTCTTGGTTACAGGGTGTGGTGCATCTCACTAACAACTGTCGTCCTCTGGCTGAGATTGGCCTTGGTCTACTATGTGGCCTAGGTAAGTGAGTGCTTTAATTTTCGTCTGACATTTGGAAGGAATATTCTGTCAAACCACCTTCATGGATCATGTGAATCAATGAACATAGCAATTCAATATGCTCAATCAATGTAGGAGTAGCTATCCAAAGATCTTCCATAAAGTTGGACATATACTCACTCTCGAAGGAATAAGTTAAGTTTTCTCAATATACATGTGCTGATGCGGGTGCGTTTTATTTGCAAAATGGCATACATTTCTATTGAAGGTGGCCACCAGATGTGGCAAAAACTAATTTCTCTCGATCACCTTCACGTACCCTGATTTGATAATATAGCTTTTCATTAACGAGATATGGGAGAAATGTTGTGCATAAGTTATATGAGAATAGATGTAGTCGGGTGAAGGTTGTGTTTAGGCTTGATGCTGCATGATTACATTCAGCCAACGGTAATTTTCGAACTAGTATGATCTGCACTGCATACGACAGTACAATTAGGCCATTGCGCAAAATTTCCTGAACTTTAGTTACAATGGCTGTGGCTGTAGCATGCAGGAAGGTATAGGGTTTACAGTGTATGGAGTTCGAATCCAGTAGTGTTACATAAAACTGTTATAGTTCTGTGTCCTGGTTTATCTAAAATGCATCATGGAGGTCACATAATACTATTTCGACTTTCTGGTATTGTGCTTTCATGAGTTCTGCGTCAATTCATACTTCACGGGATGTCTTGTTAGATATAAGTGGGTAGTTTGGGTCTATGTCGGGTGTGTCAGATTCTTATATCACAGCTGCTGTGACAAGATAGTATGAGACAGTGTCTGTCTAAAGTATATGGTTTTGAACAGCAGAAGGGGAATGATTTGCACACACATACACACACACACACACACACACACACACACACACACACACACACACACACACACACACATACACACACACACACACACACTATTAACGAAACAAGTTTAAAGTGCACACAAATCACCTAAGTCATTATGTTTCCATCCTAATATAATTTGGAATTATAATGAATTTGTCAATGATACTAAGACCCAGACAGAATAGAGAAATCTTGTTAATATAAATTTCATATAAAATGCCTTCAATATATTCAGACACATTAAACAATTATTATACTTAAAAACCTGATTAAATTTGGCATACTAAACTTAATTATAAGAATAAATATAAAAGTATGTGATTAATTCAGATACACTATACATTAATTACAAGAATTAATATCAAAAGAATTGTTAACTTCAGACACATTAAACAATAATTAAAAGTATACCAATTTCATCCTTGTAATCCATACTTATATTTTCTGAAGTTAGGACAGTGTGTCCTAAATCCAGATACATTGGGATATTATTGTACAATACGAAAAAACGTAAAAAATATTAATAATGTTAGCTTATTTTGTACAAATACACATTCCCTGTTGATATTGCATGTTAATATAAATATAATCTTTCATAAAATTATCTTATGCGTTTGCATCAGAAAATTGTGACATAATGTTTATTTTCTGTTCTTTGTATTTGTTACGTTTCCAGTATTTCTTTATAGACCCTGCCTAGGATTTTTAAGGACTTTAAAAATGATAGTTTAAATTAATTCCTTCTCTCTATCCTACACAGACTGGTTGCCCAAATTATCATTCGACTAACTTAAAAATGCGTCTTGTAGTGCAGACAACAGATTTACAAACTGACAATTTGCGTACAAAAGCTGGTTTGGAGTCGTTAAATTCCTCTAAATAAATATGCATTCATTACGTCATTCAGCTCAATCGCCCCCATCCAAACCATGTGTTAACATTAGGTCTATAATGCATAAAAATGTAACACAAAGAGGGTTTAACAATTAAAATAAGATTTAATAAGATTTAACAATTAACAAGATAATCAATATACGAATGCGAAGTCTAATTCTACTCAGCAATTAAAGGTATACGCTTATCATTGTTCGTGAGAAATATGCCATGTGAAATGTTCTTTATGATTTTTGATCTGCAAGCTATGACTTAGCTTTTGATTTATGCCGCGTGGTTCTTGATCCAGTCCAAACCGGTCTACCTCACTTGATCGTCTGCCAGCAAATGCATACAGCATAAAAATGGAAACTGTCTCTCAGTTAACACGCCAGGCGAAGACGGTGAGTGTAGACAAGGATGTGCAGACCTGCTCGTCAGCACCCTCCCAACAATGGCAGTAGGAATGTAATTGGAAAAGAACTCGACTCAAAGAGTTCAGAACCAGGCATCGAAACTAGGAACCAAAGACCGACCTGAAAACAAGAATGTTTTCGTAATCGTTCTGTGTTTAATGTTCGCCCAACCTAAACACGATTCGTATTTAAATGCATTGAGTTAGAAATTTGACTAGCGCATCGTTTACAATTTAGATTAGAAAATCTCACGCATGTTACATTTAACAATACGTGACGTATGAATTACCAAATATTTACAACGTTAAAATTTAGAGTTCATACAAAGGGACAATTCAAACCAAGCAAAGCACTTTACAATTTAACATTAAAATTACATGCAATAATTTGAATTACATAGAAAATTTATGTCGGGCACAGGTGCTCCTGGCACTAGTGAATTTAAAGTTATATAAATTAAAGTTACAATGAAAAAGAGCTACAATGATTTATACACAATAACTTATAGGTTTTGTCATTTACGAGCGAACCGTGCTTAAGCTACAGTAGCAATGCATAGCACAAAATTACATACATGGTTCAAAATGCAAAATACAATTAATAAATGCAGTACCTTTGCGAGAAGTCGAAGTGTTATCTTCAGAGCAATAGTGTCGGTTCCTCTATCGACTCACGAATATGCGACGGTACAGTCTGTTGGTATGACGGTTGCTGTTTCTGGATTTCGGAGTGACAAATTCGGGCACGTGTTACTGTATTTATCAAAATGTAGTTGGTTTGAGAATCTAGACAATGGCCTAAAGTTACATAACGTCCTGACCTCTTTGCTAGAAGCTTCTCGATACTGATGTATCATGGGAGAACTTTAACAAAGGAGTTTCAAATTTAATTTTTGAAAACAGCAAATGGGTCAAGAAGTCATGACACAGATTTTTATCAGACTTGTTACAGTATTCTATTGCATACTTCTAATTAATTGACATTATACTTATTTTCTGTTCTTTGTAATCTGTTGCATACTTTTAATTAATTGACGTTAAATTTACATTATTCACGTTTTAGTCTGTTCACTATTAAATATTTCAAAGACCGGAATTGATTGCAAAAACTGTCAATAGTAGAGACTGACATTTTTATTGATCTCTCAAGTACAGAAATGAACGTAGTTCTGATTATAAAGTTTAGTGTGACTTCCATCTTTCAATAATTTTATAGACCTCCAAAGAGATTAAAGATCAGGCGTTCAAAGAGGTTGAATGTCAGGCGTTCAAAGTGGTTCAAGGTCAGGAGATACTTCAATGGCCGAAAACTATTGGCTTCAGTGTATAAAGGCTTGGTACCCTGAACTTCACACGCGGACATATTTCTTACCTCCCCTTCATTTCAATCGCGTGCCGTACAGCGTGGAGAACATTGCTGGCCAGCAAGTTCTGGTGGCTCAAATCCCAATAGATGGACCGAGTCAAACAAAATCAACAACTAAATCTAGATCACGTGAACGAAAATGTCAGACTACGGTAATATCAATTTACAACAAAGATTTTCTCACATATTACTTGCATTTAAAAAGACATATAAGTAACAAATACACGTGTCTGTCTATCTATCTATCTATCTATCTATCTATCTATCTATCTATCTATCTATCTATCTATCTATCTATCTATCTATCTATCTATCTATCTATCTATCTATCTATCTATCTATCTATCTATCTATCTATGTATCTATCTATCTATCTATCTATCTATCTATTCATCTATCTATCCATCCATCCATCCATCCATCCATCTATCTATCTATCTATCTATCTATTTGAGTGTTTATATATAATCTTGTTAGAGATGGTATATTTTGTAATGTACTTACATAATCGTAATAATAAAAAAGTGCTTGTTATATATATATATATATGCCATTGTATTACTGATAATACCCTTACTTATATGCTTACACAATCACATTTCTAGTATTAAATCTTGAGAATTAAGGAAGATAATTTTGAACACTCCTTGTGGAGTGTTGAGGAGTGCACACAAAGATTTTAGAACACTCCATGTGATGTGCTTAGATAGTGCATACAAACTTCTGGATGATTCTCCAATGTATACCTGTGAGAATATCAAATATTCTGGAAAAGTTGTGTAATGAACCTAGAATGGACACATGGGACCATCATATAAATAAGAAATACAGTGAATTGTTGTGTAATGAACCTAAAATGGACATATAGGACCATCATATTAATAAATACAGTGACTTGTTGTGTAATGAACGTAAAATGGACATATAGGACCATCATAGTAATAAGAAATACAGTGAATTGTTGTGTAATGAACCTAGAATGGGCACATGGGACCCTCATATAAATAAGAAAGACAGTGACTTGTTGCAAACTGCATGCTAGCGACAGTGACAATCATTGAAAGATTTTGTACATTGATTTTAACTTTTTCTCTAAAAGTCCAGTCTCATTTTTGTGATGAATGACATCCATGAATTTAATTAATTATATATGCTCGTTCCATTTGACTGGTGATATCATTGCGAGGATAAAATGAACGATTGCACAACGTTAATCAAACATTTTTGCGAAGTGAAGTATATGACAACACTCATTTCATTTTATTCATATGCTGTATATTTGATTTTGATTTAATAAATTTATTGACCTTCGTATACATATTGATAACCATATGTTGAGAGATAGTGGGTGGATGGGGACCCGGTAAATATAGATTAAAAGACGGATTTTTCTTCCTTGGGCACTGATTATGATGATATTTCAGGAGTAAACACTTCTTGTGGAGAATGTGCTAAAAACGTTCAGATATAATCCAAACCAGTTTTAGATGGATAACTAGATTTTATTATCCATTTATAAAAATTGATAAGAAATAGACCAACCTACGGGTTGAGATAAATAGTTTACCTGTTGTAGTGAATTTATTGCTATTTTATGCCAGTGTAAAGTGAATGATTGTCCAGCATAGTGAAACGTTGTTGTGAAGTGATGTAAATTTGAAAGCTGTTCAATTATATGCATATGTTATATATTTGATTGTTGATGTCATATATTTATTGATGTATGGCAGCAAAATAATCTGACTACATGAATAATTTCTGGTGAAGAGAAGTTGTTGGAAATCACTATATTTATTGCTCTGTTTGAAGGAGTTGACTCGGAGAAATTAGCTTCTCAGATTAACTCTAAGTAGGCGAACAATGTTTTTCAATGAGAGATAAACCACGTGGAGATGACATAATAACAGCTGACAATAAACTTTTGTCTTTGTTATAAAAGTGTGCCAGAGTTCTATTGAGATAGAAGTTAAACAAGGTTATGTAAAAACTATTATCGCTTACCTCTAGTAATTCCATTTATGTTCTCTGGTATGAACTATCCTGTGATTTGTATTGTCTCTTTTGCTAAATTGTATTTTTAAGATACAGACTGTGTAAACATAAAGTTGTTCGAACGTAATTTCATGGAAATATCAGTGTCATGTGAAAAGCAAGGAGACAAATGTATTTGTTTTATTTCACAGATTGCACAAACCAAGCATGGAATAAGGGGAATAACTACGTATACCCTAATGCATATGTAAATGTAAACGCTTATTTTGTTCACCAAATTTCATTTATTTTAAGACAGACGAATGAGGACGTAGTACATGTGTATAATGTCTTGAATACATATATATATATATATATATATATATATATATATATAAGGAGGATTTTTTAAACTGGATGAATACAAATATTCATAAATGTGTTCGCATGTATACTTGTTGATGAGCCAAATAGGAAAGTTAGCTATTGTGCATTAGAATTTGCCTGAGTAGTGAAATACATGCATATATAAATCAGAGGTCAAGCAGCATGGCATTCAACATGGTGACAAAGTTGAATTCTCTCCACAAAAAATCAGACTTTGAAACATCAGATTTTGACCATAGTTAAACTAGAAACATCAAGAATGCAGTGTTTGTCAGAAGAGGCAGGAAGAAAATTCGCGAATTTCGATGAGAACAGGGATTTTTCATGAAGACAGTAACTTCATAAGAGAAATAATTTGTGGTGAAAACTTTGTATAAAATATTACTTCGTGTTTACTAAGGAAAGCTGGGAATATATCTTTCCTCCCGATTTTTAATCCATCGACCACCAAGTATCAGAGCATTGAGGCAACTTGTTCGTAAATACATTGTGGTGAAGTAAAATGTTCAATGCTTCGTGACAGCTTATGTAAGAAAGGTCATTTGCATACAGTTAATTACAGATGAGTCATTCAGTCTCTCTGTCTGAGCTTTTTTCTTGGGAGTTATATGTTACGTGTGGAGAAGCTTGTAGTTTGGGGATCTTACAAGCCACAAAGGTGCCACATTCACAGACACAAAGGCACATTCCCTTGGCGAAAATATGTGATAACACTAAATGTCCTGAGGTCCAGCTGTCATACACGGAGACCAGAGAAATCAGTGAGAGTTACCACTGTTGGTATCAGCGAAACACTGCTACAATGACCTGATCCGAAATCATCATTGTGTATGATTTGCATCATCCTTCTTCAAGCCATCATTGTGAGCAAGTTTATGCCATGAGTCATTCCTCTTCGAACATTCATACTATGAGTAGTTATAAAGGCAAAACTGCACATAGAACATTGTAGAAGATTTAAGAATAAGAACATTTATCCTTACCACTGTAAATACAGGATTTGTGAATAAAAATATTTAATCATATTCTTACTGAGATACTTATTATTATATATGTAATATGAACTAAATTATGGTGGTAAATCCACATTTTTGTGTATGAATTGTTTTCATGTTAGTGGTGTGATTTACAACAACAGAATTTTGTATTTCCTTTTATTTTCACCTGTTTGACTTTCTTCATTTTCACCTCCTTCTTCCCTAGAGTGTATGACATTGGAAAGGAGTGTGATTGTTTTAACCACTGCATGACAGAGACGCCCCATTAGGTTAATAAAACCTAATTCACACTTTCTAAAATCTCGTTATTCACAGTTTCTGAGAGGGGGGAAAGAGAGTTCATATTTGTATTGTTTTGTTTTGTTTGTGTGTTTGTCCAATATTCATTACAATCATATTCGCATACTCACATGCACGGCCAATAAAACATTCCTTTGCATCACAAAATACATTCGGGCCCCCCACCCAACCATCGATGGTGCCTGTCTTGTGTCTTTTGTAAAATCTAAAAGACGACGTATTACAGGTACATGTCACGAGCTTCCCACTCAGAGAGAGAGAGAGAGAGAGAGAGAGAGAGAGAGAGAGAGAGAGAGAGAGAGAGAGAGAGAGAGAGTGAGAGAGAGATCAGAACAGCCAAACGAGACCCCTCACATGACAGGAAATATATTTAATTGCAATTATCATATGTATATTAGATAGTTGATTTAATAAATTAATGTTAAATTTAGTGACCTACTTAAGCATTTTGATAACCTTACACTGGAGAAGAAAATGGGTGGATGGGGTTCGCTAAATATAGATTAAAGACGGATTTCTCTACTCCTTTATAAAACGTTTTCCACCTACAAATAGACTGAGTGACAATAAATGGTTATCTTTACTATTGTGGAAGAGAGAAAAAGTTTATAGCAAAGGCATATCAACCAAATGAGAGAGACGATTGGTGTTTGTTGGAGGATCATTAATAAAATAAACTAAGATTCTCATTACTTGTAATTAGTTTTGGTGATTAATTAATTAGCAATTATCATATCCATTAACTAAATGACGATGACGTCACAGATTCCTAGTTGTAATTTATTAAGTTCACATTTTTGGGAGGAAAGTAAGACAGCTATTTATATGTCATTATGTTCACATTTTAGGGAGGAAAATAAGAAGGGTATTTATATGTCAGTATGTTCACATCTTGGAGGTAAGATTGATGTTTGCACTTTACTAATTTCAGTTGATTTTACTTCGAAGAAATTGCTTCAAGAAAAACAGAAACCTGGTCACGAAATTACGTTTGGTTAGTTCATTCCACAGGTTTTCGCTTCAGATATTTAAACAATATGTACTTGGAATTTTATTAGGATATTATTAATATTACTTTTGAGTGGTAATTTTCCTTTCAGTATTCTTCAGCACCAAATATTTCAGGCCCAGTGGAAAACAGAAGTCAAGTTAACTTTCACCTTCAACCCGTGTATGACAGTGACGTGCGTGACGACAAAGCCTTAGAGCGTGTTTTGCATTCTTTTCGTGAACTGGGGGATAAAAGTCAACCGAAAGAAGTGATGATAGTCATTTCTCAGCTAAAGTTCGGGAAGTACCTTTGTGAACCAAGCTATGCGGCTACTGCTGCCCTTCTACCACGCCCTAGCTCACTACCCGAACACTTTCTTCAACAACATTACCACGAGGGTGACTTTGATGTTCTCATCATACACAGACAACACGGATTGTTCACATTAGAAATTAAAAGCGTGGGAGCAAACTTCAGTCAGCTGAAGATGACGGAGCAAGAGGAGGATGAAGTGGTGATGAAGAAAGTTAAAGAGGCATTAAAGCAGTTAAGCAAGTCGGAGGTTGTATTAAAGCATTTGACATCAGACTTGACGGTCAAGAATATCACTAAAATTCTTGCAATGCCAAACATCAGTTCTACTCAGTTACTGCGAGCAATTAGCAGGAATCCACCTGATGGTCAGGTAAGATTTTACAACAGTAAGAAATTGCAGGATGATGTGATTAAACGTAATTAATACTGCATCTTATCCTCGCTTATTATTTATCATTAGGAAATGTAAAGTAATAAACGAATGCCGTGAATTGTGAAATTGAAACTATTTATTACCATTGAAACGAATAATAGTATTAATCATCTTTTACAGTAAACATTTTACCACCATGTTTATCACTACATACCAGTCTCTCGGAATAGAACACTTCCAAGAAGAAGAAACACATGAAAGTTCCAACTAATTATTGCAATGTGTGACACATATTAGTTAATGAAAGGATTATTATTACTAATTATTTTTTCATAACTAATTTCAAGTCATAAGAAAATCAATTTTAATATATTCATGATCCTCCGACAGACACCACTCGTCTCTCACTTATGGAATATTTTGGCGTTGTAAACGTTTTCTCTATGTCGTCTCTGTACTCTGGGGTGACTTTGTACTAATGAATTATATCAAATAAGAGTAATTAGTTATGATACACGACATCTGCAAGTGCTGATGCAGAGTATGGGTCACTCGTTATATATGTACATCTACAACTGTTACGCCGATATACTAGTACGCCGCCAAGTTGACTCACGGTCCCCACTCAGTTATAAGCTGAGAATCGATTTTATGAAATGGATGTACAACAATTATGAATAGGCGAACAGAGAACAAGACGTAATCATTAGATTATCACTTCAGACTACGATAACAAACGATAGAAATTACTTTTCACTAACAAATACGCGAGGTTAGAGAGTTAATATCAAGGATTTTTAATAAAAGAAAAGTTAACAATATTTAGAAAAATATTATGTAATATATTATGTCCTAGTTTTCATCATAATGCCAAACAGAGCAAATTCAAGCCAAATTGTAGTCACGTTCGTGATTACAACTTATCTGGATGCGCTGAAGTGAAGTACAACACGCTGGTAGACTCTCAATAGGACATGACATCACCTCAGGAACAGATTCCAATCCCACATTGAAATCAAAGATAAAGATCAAGATGAAACCATAAACAAAAACACTGAAACACACGCAATTGCAGAGCCTAAGTATCCAGTCAATTACTCCATTAATAAGTACTAATTTTGGCAAAGGCCTCTGAAAGAAATAAAGGTTAACATGTTTAAAACAAAACATAGCATCATAAGAAAACCTAACCATTCACACAATACAAAGAACTTTTACCGTGTCATTCCAGTAAACCGCGTGTCAGCACGTGTTTCCTGCCTTATGCAATAAAATACTGACAAGTGATTCCTCTCAATCAACCTGGTGTTTTCTTCATCCATCAATTTCTTGAGCAGAACACAACCACAATGGTTCTGCTACTTCAATGTACTGATGTACTTAGCATCCCTTGCTTGTGTACATCAAGTATTCCCTTATGTGTACACATTCCTGTGCCCGTGCATTCCGGTCATATGACTTTATACTGGCTAATGCGTGGAGGGTAAATGTAAACTTGAGACCTGAAACTCTCAACTCGACATTCAAGACTTCAACTCGTCCAACAAGAAAAAAGAAAAAGGCACTCGTTCTCTGTAACATCAAGGAACAAGCCTAAATTTCCCATACACTCTATGGGCGCTGCTTAGTCCCAACATTTGTAGTAAATAAATCAACTTACATAGTACATCCTATCATAAACACGAGTATAACATATAGTAAAATTCAAGAAATGTTTCTAAGTCCATTCTCTCTCATTCAGTCAATTAAACTCACCACTCAAACTAATGACTGCCTTCAAGCCGGCCTTATCTCCTCATCACTCAGAATCAAAGTGAATAAACGTTAGAAAACTCTTCAGTAACTGAAGTCTTTAATCTCAGCCCATTGGCTTGTCTCGTTCTAATAAATAAAAAATTCATTGGATAACAGGCAACTGCTCACTCAGTTTCCATTAGGTCAGCGAATCTAGAATATTTTTGCCTTAGGCTGTTTACTTCAAACTCACACGCTTTCAAAATAACACCATAAGAAGTGCCCAAGGTCTAGTCACTCTGACTATTTATCAACTTTTATAACATTTAAAATTAAATATAGGGAGAGCCAAATTTAGTCTATCACACCATGGTCTATTTATGTGTATCAAGGTCATTCGAAGTCCCAAGTTGTCCCATTCAGACTCATTTCAGTATCCCAACATTCCATATGGAAACGATTTCGGATTTCAAAGTAGAGTGAGACGTTTTCGGCATCCTCCCTTGTACTCTACTAACAAGCCCCTATGACGTCAGATCTACAACCTCTAATACATTATTTCTCCTTTATGTTCAAACGACTTTAAGTGTTTTTGTGCATATATAAGTGTCTATGTGCAATCATACACTATTGTTACATTAGTGTTATGTCCTCGATTAAGACTTATGTTGTTTTAAAAGTAAAAATCATTTTCAGTACTTTCTCCATTTCAATCTGCATGATTGTTAAATGTTTACTCTAGCTGTAATTAAAAATATTTTTCATAATTTTCCATCTTATAGGTGATTCAATAGCTAGGTCATATGTGTGTATATATTAACTTTTGCATCTACATTTAGATTTTATTTACTACTCATTTCTTACATCTAAATTTTATTCCTTTCTATTTTTCTCTTTCTTTAATATTTATTGATGGGATCCTGGCGAGATTTATAAATATCCTAACAATACTCACGTAACTTTTGCAGTGTGGTAACTGTGTAGTTTCCTAACACTATAATCGGGTAATTTTAGTGGTGGGACAAGTGTGCTTTCTTAGCAATATATTCAGGTAAATTTAGCAAATTTAGGGCAAGTGTCTCTTAGCATTATAATCAGTTCACTTTAGCAATGAGGCAAGTGTGGTATCTTAGCAATACAAGCAGGTAACTTTAGTTGTTGGGATTGCGTTGTTTTGTATAAGTGTATTCAGAAAACTTTCCAAAAAAGATGGTCTCTTCTTCAGTTATTCTATATCAGGCAATCAATGCTGTCATGTATGTTTTTGTTTGTCGGTTTTTTTTTTTTTTGGTTTTATTTTGTTGTTGTATTTTCACTGAAATACATTTTTTCTCTCAGACAAGCAATATTGTTATACCTTATTTAAAATTGTTAGTCTTGCAATCATTACTTATAAAATATAAAACTTCCGTTTTCTGTGTTATGTACGTAACTAAGATTTTGGCCAAGATGAATTAACACACATGCATGTTTCTAGAGCTAAAATGCAATTATAGTAACATGGTTTCGTGGATGTATAGTTAAATGTGTAAATTTCGGATTCAAACAGATAACAAATTAAATGTTATAATTGATAAAATAAAAAAGAGCTGATGCAATTAAAACTTATGCTATATTAGTTAACGCCATTTAAAATACGGGCATCATTAAAGTAATATATCAAAGCATAGTTTGAATTGCAAAAATAAATACATATTGTGCGCTGCTTTTAAAAGACACTCAAGGAGATAACTCTTAGGATGCAATATATTAGGCATTGTAGATTACTTTCCCATTACTGTATCTTAAAGAAACATATTTTAGTGTCTAAAAGTTAGTTGCTTAAAATATAACCTAGATAATGAATTTTGATAATGCAAATGCAGATTACCGACCACTTTCTAAGTCAAGGAAATTCATTTCACAATAAACACATGATTGATATTACAGATAATATAATTTCTATTCTTCATTGAAGATATCACGATAATCTCAGACTTTTAACTACTAAATCTCTGTACTGAATCTAAACAAACTCACATTACGTAAACTTGATTTTGCGTCACCGTGAAGTGACGTCATAGCAAACTGTTGGCTAAGTACAACTACAAGCAGAGAGAATGTCAAGTTCTAACAAAAAACTGACTCATGTTTTAGCAATATTGATCTCTATTAGTAAGTAATGAGAGATGTTTGCATAATTGCAGTTAATTCTTATTTACACTTGCCTTATCACGAAATGTAATTAAATTACATTTAATCACATCCTTTACTGTATCTCTAACTCTTCAGCCAACCGTTTTAACAAATGTCTATTTATAACTTAAAGTGTAAATAATCACATCCTTTGCTGTATCTCTAACTCATCTGCGAATAGTTTAACAAACGCATATTTAAAACTAAAAGTGCATAATAATTTCATCATCTTTATCTTTACGTGCATTACCTAAAAATCTGTTTTGCTTTATTTAGTATGGGTTTAGTTTTTAATTTATTAAATAAGTGTGGATTATTCTATAATTTTATTTCTATCACCACACCTAGGGCTTGTGTGAGTGCCTTGGTACCCGCAGTATTTATGATGCCTTAAAGATATGTCTGCTCTCAGACCAACTCTCAGACAAACGGACGGCTTCAGATGTCAATCACATCGTCAGTAAAAAGTTGGGGGTGTGGTGGCAGCAGCTAGTCATGATGAGTGGAGCACAGCCATCAATAACAGAGACGGTGTATGAGCACTTGGTGGCCAGGTAGATAGTGAAAAATATTCTCTCTCTCTCTCTCTCTCTCTCTCTCTCTCTCTCTCTCTCTCTCTCTCTCTCTCTCTCTCTCTCTCTCTCTCTCTCTGTAATATTTTAAAAATCTTCCTTGAAATTTTGTATTTTCTTATTTCATGCATTAGCCTCTTTCTATTCTACTTCCAACTTCCAACTATAAACAGTCATAAGTATGTCCTCACTTTTCCTCACTGCAATGATCTCGTGGTGGCACTAAGTCATATCTGTTATTCTTCGTTTGTATAATTACTTTCACAAGACTTCAATACTTTTTTCTCTTAATTCAGCGAAATATGAACTATAAAATCAAATTGAAATTAACACTTGGAACTCAAGGTCAGTGCAATCTATATGAGCTCAATTCATGGACTTCTTTCTATTACAGATTAAATTTGAACTGTCATTTAAGAAAATAATCATTGGAAAATTTTATTATGCAAACATTAAATGCAAACACTAATCTCTTAAATCACCTGAACTAATAATTTTCCTTAGAAGTGCGTAAAGAATGTTTCACTGATTTTATATTTAGCAATTTAGCATTCATAATCAACGGGAAAGTTACCTTAACATTAATTTAAAATATTGCAATGTTATGAACAACATAAATTTTATCAATGTCATATAGAGACATGTATCAGTCAAGCAGCTTTTCATTTATTTCACCATAGGTTTTAGTGAGTTGATATTCGTATTAAAATTAATCCTTCAATTAAAATAACTTCGAGTTATAATACTCACTGAATGTAAATGCTGGACAAAACGTGTTACGAATGTTATGGCTGAGTTAAAAATAAATTAAGCCGGCCATTCGTCTGTTTTAATACATACTTCACTGTTCACCGTTATAGGTTTTGTGGTCCAGCGACTACAGTGGAAGTCCACTGTGTTACAGCACCACGCCTGGACATTAGGATTCTTGGGGAAGCGGTGTCTGCGACTGGAGAGACAATGGCCAGGCTCGTGTTATTTCCACAGCAAGTGGAACTTTTGAATCGTTCACCACCCAGGGAATTTCTTATCGGCCCACCTGGGACAGGTAAAACCATTGTCTTGATCGTTCAAGGCCTGGCCTGGCTTCGGCTCGGACACGACGTCCATGTTGTCAGTACTTGGTCTGGAAGCCGTGCAGCGACGATAGCCATTGAACATCAACTTAAGGAAACCACGAAGACGACAACAGCCAGTTCACGTGTACACCGACATCAGTTTGACTTTAAGGAGAAAGATGGAGAAGTGGAGCTTGCTGTCGGATGTCTGAAATCTCTGAGTGAAGGGAGACAACTGTGTGTGATTGCAGACGAGGCCATTCATAATTACAGGTTTGTTATACAGCGTGTTAACTTATTATACTTACAAACACAAAGACATAGTATCTAACGGTTTTATCTCATTACAGACTAACGGTTAACTGATTAAGAATGTCGCCAGTAAATGTATTTGTTGGATTGTGTGTACATTGCTAAACAAACAGACAAACATGAAACACAACAAATGATTAGCACGTAAACAAACAGACAGACATCAAACACAACAAGTAATTAGCACGTAAACAAACAGACAGACATCAAACACAACAAATAATTAGCACGTAAACAAACAGACAGACATCAAACACAACAAATAATTAGCACGTAAACAAACAGAAAGTAACTGGCGACGTTGTAAATGACATCACAATACAAAGACGGCATAAAGTCATTACGTCATAATTGTCTGACGTCAACACACTGACATAACGTCTTCTTCTGTTCATTCTTTAGTGACAGGAACAAACCCTTCACGAAATTTTGTGATCAACTCATTGTACAAGTACCCGGGGTGTACCTGTGGGGTGCATCAGTGCGTCATGAAGTCAGGCCGTTATGTCTGGAAGAGGTCAAGCTGACAACGCCTCTAAGGTCACCGCCAGTCGTCGTCAGGGAGGTGATGGAGGCTAAAGAAATAAAGATTTATAAAGAAGTCCATGACTACACGGTCAGTGACGTCCCTGTTCCAACAGACGGCCCGGCGGTTATACGATTTACACACCATGACGGTCAGTCAGGTCACACAGAGGACAGGCCACGTCACTGTGTAGAGTGTGGACATCAAGTCGCCCGTGTCCTGACAGAACTCAACGTCGGCGGGACAGGTATGGGTGTGGTGTGTTTGACACGGTGAGTGAGTGAAACAATACAAATACATGCGGGTGGATGGAGGAATAAATGATGGATGAATGAATAGATGGGTAGATGAAGGAATGAATGTGTGGAGGAATAAATAGACGGGTGGATGAACGGATACATAAATTAAAATATTTTTATCAAATGTCAGTTAACAGTAACGGCCCTCCACCTCTGCAATACCGCGACGTCCTGGTGTTGTGTTTTGACTACCCGACTGATGACCGGGTGGACAATAACGGTCAAGTGACTACAACGGCTAGCGGTCTGGTCCGGGGTCTGCGTGCATGTCGCGTGGTGGGGTTTGGTGATAAAGCCGCCATTCGTGACACGGCGCTTTGTGTTGGTGATCTGGTGACGGTGACACACTTTGGTGATGTTCATGGTCTGGAGAGAAAGGTGGTCGTTGTGGAGGACAGAGGTTTCTGGACACAAAGACTTTACGCCATGTCACGCTGTACGTCACAACTTGTGTTGATTGACTGATGACCTTTCTGATGTTTCGATTGTAACGATGATTGCGTCAACTCTGATGAGAATAACGATAACCGATAAACGCTTTATAACGAAAACATCCGTCACCTCACGGATAACAGTCCGGAACATCATGATCACTACAACGACACTGATACTGACAACGACAAATTGTAAACTACATTAAGAAATAAACAACGTGTGGTGTGTCATTGTACTGTACAGCGTGTTATCTACGTGTACTGTTATTTGTACGTCTACAACTGTAACATCGCCAATGTCGTCTTCGTTATTCTCAATTTCTCTTTGTGTTATTTTATCTTCTTACTCGTTAAGGTTAACAAAGAAATGTCCTGTTGTCATGACGACGTGCATCATACTTATGACGTAAACGTCGACATGACGTCATTCAGTGCGCATGTCTAAAATCTTTCAATACATTTCTTTCTTTCTACTTTTTCTTTAATTTTTTTCTTTTTTTTCTTCTGTTTGTCCCCTCATCTCTCTTCCTCTCTCTCTGATTTTTGTCTCTTAATTAGTCTTTGGATGAATGTTTATGTCTGCCACACTGGGCACACCCTTTATATTTTGTATAAATTTTGTATAAAAATTTCATAAATATGTCTTCTATGATGTTCTAAGTGTACAACAATACATAAATAATTCTACTTTATTTTACACACTATACGTAAATACGTTTCACACTATATTCTATATTCTACATTTATATGTCCAATCACCAGTGTTTTACTGATATTAATAAAAAGTTTTCCAAGTTCTCCAAACTATTTCATCGGATTTGCTATAATATAATTAGTTATATTTAATATTTACAAAGTTTAATCCAACGGGAATAAAAAGCCCCAAACAAATGCACTCTTTCCACTTTTCAACCTCGTGTGCATTGTATTAAAATTAGTCAGAGGACGTTAAATGATAGGAGATATGCACTGACGAATCAGAACCGTGGAGACCAGGAAAGACGTGTCAGAGACCTAATCAGTGTACACGTCTCAAGTCTGTCACTGTTACTTTCATTTTGCGTGTAAGATTATATTGTCTTGTCGATTTGATAACTGTTTCGCTCAGTGAAATTTCTCTACTCTAATTATTCAATACAAGTGACTCTGGCTTACATATATATTCATTTTATAATACTTATGGTTCTGGCTTTAAAATATACATATTATTGGTCTGTTAGTATGAGCTTGCTACAAGCAATAAGAATTATGAAGTATGAATGCAATTGTATACGCGTGTGCATACACTATACTATGAAATCTTTCAACGATATATACTTTATAAACAGTTTTCCAAACTATTTCACCGGAATTGCTATAATAAAATTAGTTACATCTAACATCTAATAAATTAAAGCCAGCAACAGAAAAACCCAGAACAAGTGCACTCTTTCCATTTTTCAACCTCGGTGGCATTGTAATAAAATTAATCAGAGAGCGTTAAAAGATAGGAGGAGATATGACTGGCGAATCAAAACCGTACAGCTCTGGAGCGACGTGTCAATCAAGCAGTCAGCCAGCCAATCACTGTACACGTAATAACGACAAGCAAACTACAGCGAGCGCTGTGGAAACCACTTGCATCAAAATTTCTCTATGGTGAAGGCATAGCTTCAGACACTGGCACGTGCGTTCTTAGCTCTTCAAATACATTTCAGCTTAGACAAATGTGTTCATTAATATATGAACACACGCATGCGCCTAGTTATAAGACTGTGCACTTTGGATTACTTTCACCAAGGGAGTTGAGTGGGGGGGGGGGGGAGGAACTCCGAGCTAGTAATTAAATTTCACGTGTTTACCTTAGAATTAGATAGCTAGTTACGCGCCATCTTCGTAGTGTGTCCTTGAGTTTGATTATTTTTGTGGCAAGTGTGTGGAGTAGGATTAGCTTCGTAGTGTGTCCTTGAGTCTGATTATTTTTGTGGCAAGTGTGTGGAGTAGGGTTAGCTTCGTAGTGTGTCCTTGAGTCTGAATATTTTTGTGGCAAGTGTGTGGAGTAGGATTAGCTTCGTAGTGTGTCCTTGAGTCTGATTATTTTTGTGGCAAGTGTGTGGAGTAGGGTTAGCTTCGTAGTGTGTCCTTGAGTCTGATTATTTTTGTGGCAAGTGTGTGGAGTAGGGTTAGCTTCGTAGTGTGTCCTTGAGTCTGATTATTTTTGTGGCAAGTGTGTGGAGTAGGGTTAGCTTCGAGAAGCGGACAAGGGAATAAGTAAATAATATTTAGTTTTTCTCCCTCCTGATTTCACACGTAATAAACAACCCGACACAATTATCATATAGAAATGTGTTTCTTTCCATGTACAACGTATGGTATATTGTTTGCAATTCAATCAATCAAGCATTCATGCATGTGTGAGTGTGCGTCTGTCAGCGCGAACAAGAACGCATGCTCTTCAAAAGTATTGTCGTCTTGCATTCTTTAAATGTTTCGCAAATTAAATTTCAGATTTCGTTGTAATGGCCGTTACAAGTAAAAATATAGCTCTCTTGATTTGTGGACTGGCTACTTTCGTAGCAACAGAGTAAGAAATTGTATATTTGCACTTGTCTTGTTAAATATACTTACTGTTGTTGCATTATGAATGAGCGTTTTATGTTTGTTAAATATATCTACTGTTATATCTTTGTGAATGAGCGTTTTATGTCTGTGTTGTTAAATGTACGTACTACTATGGTAGTATGTATGTTTTATTGTAGGATTGTACTCTATTCGACAACAGCATTGAACATTTATTTTCTAAAGTCGTTTGACTGGGTACTTTATGACGTCATTGTCTTTTGAACGTTTGAAAGTATGCAAGTTTGTCCGGACAGAAATGGTATTGTGACCCAAACCGCCAGTGACTACGTTTTCACTTGTTTAGTAATTTACAAGACACAATTTGCTCAAGTTAACTTTTAGTTTATCAAATTTATTTAGGAATATAAATTATTATGGATTCATAAAGTTACATTGTGATTGTTAGCTGTTATATTTGGCAAGCTAAAGGTTCAGTAAAATGAAACCCTTGGTCAGTTAAATTATTTTAGCATTGTCACTTGAACAAATCAGTTAAATATTTCAGCCCATCAAAACTTCCTAAATATATCACTGGAGTACTCTGTCCATATGTATCGTCCACTCCAAGGCTCATTTCACTTAGCAAATATAAATGTAAGATTCAGATAAAGCTCGGTTTACTTAGCAAATATAAATGTAGTATTCAGATAAAGCTCGGTTTACTTAGCAAATATAAATGTAGTATTCAGATAAAGCTCGGTTTACTTAGCAAATATAAATGTAAGATTCAGATAAAGCTCGGTTTACTTAGCAAATATAAATGTAGTATTCAGATAAAGCTCGGTTCACTTAGCAAATATAAATGTAATATTCAAATAAAGTTCGGTTCAGTTTTACAACGATAGTATACGATGCGCGTGTGGTTGATTATTTTCTCTGATTATTCTCTTAAATGAAAATATAAATACTCTATCTAGATTGGTCATTTGAGTACAAATATACATATTTTCTTAGACCATATGAATATTAATACAAGTATGTTGATCGATTGTATGAGTAAAATACACGTAATCCGTCTGCTTATACAAGTGTAAACACGTGTATCCTATTTGGTTATATAACTAAGTACAAACTCACATATCTCGATTGGTTATATAATTCCAAATACTCGTATATTGATTAATTTTATAAGTACAGACAAATACTCGTATCTTGAATGATTATATAACATGGTTACACAAGTACAAATACTCATTTCTGGATTGGTTATAAGTACAAGTATATGTATCTTGATTGGTTATATAATTATAAATTCTCGTATATTGATTGGTTTTATAAGTACAGACAAATACTCGTATCTTGAATGATTATATAACATGGTTACACAAGTACAAATACTCATTTCTGCATTGGTTATAAGTACAAGTATATGTATCTTGATTGGTTATATAATTACAAATTCTCGTACATTATTTGGTTATATAATAATTACAAATACCCGTACATTGATTGGTTATACAAGTACAGACACTAGTATCTTGAAAGGTTATATAAATACAAATACGTGATCTTGAATGGTTATATAACTTGGTTACGTAAGTACAAATGCTCATATCATGAATGGTTATTTAAGTACGAATACATATATTTTGAATTGACATATAATTACAAATACTCGTATTTTGCTCGTAAACACAAACACTCTTGTCTTGATTGGTTATATATAAGTACAAATACCCATATATTGATTGGTTATTTAACTACAAATACTCGTATTTTGCTCGTAAACACAAACACTCTTATCTTGATTGGTTTCATAAATACAAATACCCGTATCTTGATTGGTTATATAAGTACAAATACATGTATCTTGAATTGTTGTATAAAGTACAAATACATGTATCTTGAATGGCTGTATAAAGTACAAATACATGTATCTTGAATGGCTGTATAAAGTACAAATACATGTATCTTGAATGGTTGTATAAAGTACAAATACATGTATCTTGAATGGCTGTATAAAGTACAAATACATGTATCTTGAATGGCTGTATAAAGTACAAATACATGTATCTTGAATGGTTGTATAAAGTACAAATACATGTATCTTGAATGGTTGTATAAAGTACAAATACCCGAATATTGATAGGTTATACGAGCACAATTAAAATTATCAGAATGGTTGGACTTTTCTGATACAAAAGTAAAAAACAATGCCGGATGTCATATGAACTCGATGTGGAAGTGAACAGCAGTTCAAATATGATAGATGTCATCTGAACACGATGTAAAAGTGCTGAGGAGTTTGTTTATTCTAACGAACGCATTGACAATCAGTTTTCTCGGATACACACAAACACAGACATGCATATTACGAAGTGAGTCAGTGATTATCCGTAACGAAGTTCTAGTTTGTTTTAGACTGATTGCATTTGTGTAGACGTGTCTTGGTCGTAACGTTTGTTTTAGACTGATTACATTTGTGTAGACGTGTCTTGGTCGTAACGTTTCTGATGGAGGTTTGATCGGTCGGTTTCCTGTGCTCTTTGTGTGTTCTTTACATGGCCTCTTCACTTTCCATATGCAGATGATAGGAATAAGAAGTAGCAGCATGCAATCAAAGTGATAATAGCACAAGTTAGGAGTAAATGACAACAGTAAGAGTGAAAAGTATAAATTAATAATGCGAGTTAATAGCACGTGATATAGTAAATGACAACAGTAAGAGTGAAAAGTATAAATTAATAATGCGAGTTAATAGCACGTGATATAGTAAATGACAACAGTAAGAGTGAAAAGTATGAATTAATAATGCGAGTTAATAGCATGAGATACAGTAAATGACAACAGTAAGAGTGAAAAGTATGAATTAATAATGCGAGTTAATAGCACGTGATATAGTAAATGACAACAGTAAGAGTGAAAAGTATGAATTAATAATGCGAGTTAATAGCATGAGATACAGTAAATGACAACATTAAGAGTGAAAAGTATGAATTAATAATGCGAGTTAATAGCATGAGATACAGTAAATGACAACATTAAGAGTGAAAAGTATGAATTAATAATGCGAGTTAATAGCATGAGATACAGTAAATGACAACATTAAGAGTGAAAAGTATGAATTAATAATGCGAGTTAATAGCACGTGATATAGTAAATGACAACAGTAAGAGTGAATAGTATGAGTTAGCACGAGGGGTACCTAACAACAATAAAAGTTAATAACAAGAGACAGGAATACTTAGCAATACCAGTCAATAGCACGAGACAGGAATACATAACAATACGAATAAATAGCACGAGACAGGAATACATAACAATACGAGTCAATAGTACGACAGGAATACTTAGCAATACCAGTCAATAGCACGAGAAAGGAATACATAATAATACGAGTCAATAGTACGAGACAGGAATACATAATAATACGAGTCAATAGTACGAGACAGGAAAACATAACAATACGAGTCAATAGTACGAGACAGGAATACATAATAATACGAGTCAATAGTACGAGACAGGAAAACATAACAACAGTAAACGTTAATAGTACTAGTTAACAAGATGGATCAAGAGTAGATAAAAACAGTGTGAGTAAATAGTACTAGTTAATAGCATGGATCAAGGGGAAATAAGAACAGTGTGAGTTAATCACACGTGGTAGAATATCAACAGATCTACATGTTAATAGCACGTGAAAGGAGCAGACAATTACACCTTACAAATTACCACTGTAATGCACATACCATACATTCTTGTAGCCTTTTATAAAACATAGAGGAAATTTTTAACATTTTATAACACCAACACGTAGAAATAAAAAGAATTTAATCAAAATCAGAATAATTTTGAACACATTCAATATCAAAATGGATAAAAGTGTGCATAGCAAACAATTACTAGTAGTATATAATGGAATAATTCACTAGTTTATATACCGTTATAGAATTAATTCACTAATTTATTTGCCGTTATAGAATTAATTCACTAGTGTATTTGCCGTCATAGAATTAATTCACCAGTGTATTTGCCGTTATAGACTTAATAAATCACTAGTGTATTAGCCGTTATAGACTTAATAAATCACTAGTGTATTTGCCTTTATAGTATTACTTAATAAATCACTAGTGTATTTGCCGTTATAGACTTAATAAATCACTAGTGTATTTGCCGTTATAGACTTAATAAATCACTAGTGTATTTGCCGTTATAGACTTAATAAATCACTAGTGTATTTGCCGTTATAGATTTATTTAATAAATCACTAGTGTATTTGCCTTTATAGTATTACGTAATAAATTACTAGTGTATTTGCCGTTATAGATTTACTTAATAAATCACTGGTGTATTTGCCGTTATAGATTTACTTAATAAATCACTAGTGTATATGCCGTTAGAGACGTACTGAATAATTCACTCGGTTTCACATTTGTCTATTTTCTATAGTGGGAGAAATGAGTAAATCACTTCTGCTTTGTCAGTAATATAATTGTAAATATAAATTTACACAATAGCTTTTCATAATGTTTAGATTACGTCATTTCGATAGCATACACAACAGAGAGAATGACGTATATGACAAAATAATAGCAAACGTGAAGTCAAAGGTCCCATTCTCTTTAATTCATTTTAAGAAAAAAAAGAATAAAATATTATGAAGCAACTTCTAATCTTGTTTAATATTTTTAAAACTCTTTGAAGATGAAGAAGACCACACTTAACATTTATGTAGATTTCGATATCATCTTATGGCAGCAGTATATATAGTTTGTGAATATAAAATTATAGTCGAACAGACTTCCTGTGTATTGCTTTGGAAGTAATATAAATAACACTTCAGTAACGTTATATTTTTTCCTGCACAGATCAGATATAACACGCATTTGAATTGGAGTAAATTTAACGAATTGCAATCTACTTCCGACGGAAGAGTTTCTACCAGTTTTAATCAATCAATCAATCAATCAATCAATCAATCAATCAATCTATCTATCTATCTATCTATGTGTATGTGTGTGTTTATGGTGAAAAAATGTACTCACTTCTGCATTTGTAATTTAATATCAGAATTCAAGTAACGGTGATTTATGACTCAAGGAAGAACAGGTGTTTCAATAACCGTTATCAAAACTGCTTGAGAATGGGCCTTTCTAAAATCAAAAGGAAAAGGTGTTACATAATGATTACACTTTATTACACGATGTAAATTGTTTTAAATGGAAAGGTGTTACATAATGATTACACTTTATTACACGATGTAAATTGTTTTAAAAGGAAAGGTGTTACATAATGATTACACTTCATTACACGATGTAAATTGTTTTAAAAAGAAAGGTGTTACAAAACGAATACTTCATATTACACAATGCAAATCATTTTAAAAGCAATGCTGTTACAGAACGATTACTTTATATTGCATAATGTAAATCGTTTTAAAGGGAAAGCTGTTACAGAACGATTACTTTATATTGCATAATGTAAATCGTTTTAAAGGGAAAGCTGTTACAGAACGATTACTTTATATTGCATAATGTAAATCGTTTTAAATGGAAAGGTGTTACAGAACGATTACTTTATATTGCATGATGTAAATCGTTTTAAAGGGAAAGCTGTTACAGAACGATTACTTTATATTGCATAATGTAAATCGTTTTAAAGGGAAAGCTGTTACAGAACGATTACTTTATATTGCATAATGTAAATCGTTTTAAAGGGAAAGCTGTTACAGAACGATTACTTTATATTGCATAATGTAAATCGTTTTAAAGGGAAAGGTGTTACAGAGCGATTACTTTATATTGCATAATGTAAATCGTTTTAAAGGGAAAGGTGTTACAGAGCGATTACTTTATATTGCATAATGTAAATCGTTTTAAAGGGAAAGGTGTTACAGAGCGATTAGTTAATAGTACTCGATGTAAATCGGTTTTAACGTTGCTATCCAGGACAAAAGTGTGACGGGCTTTGTGGCTGTCATTATGGCGAACTTCCAGTTCAGAACCTTTCATGCACGTTTTCGTGCAGAGCAAGAGATAACATGCTGATAAAGGTCAGGACAGACATGCGCAGTACATTTCCATTTCCGGTTCCGATCAGCGCCAAAGGAACTGAAAGAGAAAACAATACGTAAATTCAGTGAAACCATAGAAACAAACTGATGTATGCGCATATTCATGTAATATTGCAGCCAAATTAAGTATTTTAAGTTATTTAAGATTAATAGTAAACAATTTAAAGATTAAAAAAATATCATTTTATTTCAACTTTCATAAAGAGGCCTCCTGTAAATTCTGAAAGTGATAAGTTCGAAAACATCGATTTTAATCAATGGCAGAATTGCGTGCGCGCGCACACACGCGCACACACACACATACACGCACGCACGCACGCACGCACACACACACACACACACACACACCACCACCAACAACAACGACAATATGTATTTTAACAGAGTAAATTTGCCCCTCCTTATTTTTAAATTTAATTGTTATATAAGTTGCTAAATTGTCAGAGTGACTCGACCTGGCGCACTCCTTAATGTGTTATTTTTTTAAGCGAGCTAGATGACATATTTGGCAAGCAAAATGTTCGGTTGAACTGTAGTCTGAACTGAATTTGATTTCCTTTTTTGACTGGCAAAAACACTGGAACTAGCCTCAATATTCTATTATAGTCAGCCATGCACTAGTTCCCATCCCACTTATAATTATTCTAAATACATAAAACTCACCTCTGTTTTCTATTACTGTCAGCCATTTCCCCATCCTACCTATAATTATTCTAAATACATAAAACTCACCTCTGTTTTCTATTACTGTCAGCCATTTCCCCATCCTACCTATAATTATTCTAAATACATAAAACCCACCTCTGTTTTCTATTACTGTCAGCCATTTCCCCATCCTACCTATAATTATTCTAAATACATAAAACTCACCTCTGTTTTCTATTACTGTCAGCCATTTCCCCATCCTACCTATAATTATTCTAAATACATAAAACTCACCTCTGTTTTCTATCACTGTCAGCCATTTCCCCATCCTACCTATAATTATTGTAAATACATAAAACTCACCTCTGTATTCTATCACTGTCAGCCAAGCACTGCCAGACTCAATTCCAATCTCATTGCTAATGACGCATGAATACCGTCCCTCGTCATCCATGGTTACGTTGGAAATGATGAGTTGCTCTGGGTTGGAGTTCTTTATGCCATTCTGGAAAAGAAACAAGATAATCCCTTGGTCATTATCAACGACAAATACGACGGATTAATAACTGCTAAGTGAAACGTGAAATGGTAGTGTTAAACTGTTGTAAATGTGAAATGGTAGTGTTAAACTGTTGTATAAGTAGGCTTCCCTGTTTGTGAATTAAGTAGGAAAGACTGAACAACTTCTTGATGCTGGCATTACTATGCAGACTTTGTTCCCTTGGAAACGAATGCTATAAGTTATACTAGTGAATAGGAAAGACACAAAATTATTAAAAGTCTTTATTCTTTTTTAAAGAAATACTATAATTTATAATAGGAAAGACAACCATAATGATAGTATACAATTGACAATCTGTCTTCCAAGAATTATGTAATGTATTTGTATCAAACTATTCAAATTCATTTATCTTATTTCAAGTTTTACTTCATAAGACATTAATAATTATGAATTTTTTATTTTTTTTATTTTGAATTAAATTGCGGTCTTCACATTTTAAGTTAAATGAACTTGCATTGATGCTTAGTCCTTTAATTATTAAATGTGTGGATTAAATGTGTGGATTAAATGTGTGGCTATGTACTGATTCCTGATTATAACTGATATAATCACATTTAAATAGCTGTTTTAAAATGTGAGGTAGTTTAATAATTACTATTTGTAAAAACTTATAAACCTAATGAAATGCCTGCTTTATACTTGTTCCTTGTTTGTAAATGACATTAATCGTGTGACGTTTTGAGAAAAAATCATGGGGTACATTATACATGAGAAAGGGTTAATGCTATAATCGTAACATGCATACATGTACTACTTAAAGACTGTAAATATTTTAGAAATGTCAAAACTCTATTCAATTTCTTATGCTGTAAACCACATGTTTAAAAGAGCACTTCAATTTATAATATATATTTAGTGGAAAGGTAATTGTTTTACTTAATATATATTCTTTCCCATTTAAAATTTAATGATTTTACTTTAAATAGTAAACAGATAATGTAAATAAATTAATAAGTCAAATGTGTAGATGACACAATTGCTTTTGTCATTTAGTTATTTGAATATAACGGAAACTAATTATTGTCTTAGACTACAAATATAAATATTTTAAAATATAAATAATTATATAAAGATGATGTTTAGACAATTATTTTTGTTCAGAAATTAGACAAAGCATAAACGAAAGCTTATGTGTGTGTTCACTCTGACCTGAACGATTGTGCGGTAAGGTTCTCCATCTGAGTTTGGCCCGTTAATCATAGAGTACTTCATCCACTCTACGTCACAGGGCGGGTCATTTAGTACAATTTCACAGTTAAATATGGCTGTATCTCCAACTGCAACCATTTGGTTTTGGGGTCCCTTAATAATCAGTTTCTGTGGAGGTCGCTCTGAAAGAAAGATGGAATAAATAAGAAAACAAAGGTAATGACAAAATATTTTAATGACGTATAAACTAAAACAAGTTTTTAAAAATAATCTTCTTTTATCCTTCTAAATGATGGAATATATAAATAAAACAGTAAGGCACTGAAAAAAAAAGACAAATCACGCAATAATAATTTCAAGAAGCAATTGTAATATTTTTTTTTATAAATTACTAAAGTACACTGGACCGATGTCTAATAAGCATGAAAGTGACCTGTTGAAAACCACGTGATTATGGACACGTGCTAGTCACAGTGGCGTGCGTGTGTGTGTGTGTGTGTGTGTGTGTGTGTGTGTGTGTGTGTGTGTGTGTGTGTGAATTCGACTGCTGATGTCTATTCTAGAATAATTGAATGAGTGCCTAACGTTTAATCAAACATTGCTGTAAAGTGATGTAAATGTCAAAACAACCTTAATGAAGTATGAAAGTAAATTATTTTTTTAAAATATTTTTTAAAATATTAATATTTATAAAAGTTCGAATAAATAAATAAGAGATAAAGCACTGACAAAATTGAAAACACTTAAGACGGAATATAACAAAATCAAGAAACTAATATTAATCCTTCTTGATAAATTTTTAACTCTTGAAATCTGGCAATACTTGTCTTAAATTAATTTCCATTTTACGATACAGAAATGACCAAATAAAAAGTCTTGCTTAATAGTGATCTTTGAGTGACTTCACTAACATCATGGAACCTGTTATTATATTAGCATCTATAAAGTAGTTTAAATTAGAGAAGATAAATAATAAACTATATAAAGATTTCATTGTATTTTAACATTCATAATGATGTCATCTACTTCTGTAATTCTGAAACTGACCAGTGCAATAACATTAATATCAATATATGGCATACGTACACACACACACACACACACACACACACACACACACACACACGCACGCACGCACGCACGCACGCACGCACGCATCGAACTTCATTCATACATAATTTGGTAATTAGCATTAGGAGGCTTATACGTAAGCTGGATATTATTTATTAAAGAAACTATTTTGTAATTGTCACAATGACATGGATTAGTGCATGTACTATCGCTTCTTGGCCGCCATTTTGAAAACACGAACTTCATCTGTCTATCGGTCGAACAGGAAGTAGAAATATTATGCAGTGAAATTTGTTTATCCCATCAAACTAAACACTAAAACTCACCTGTGTCTTCTATTACAGTCAGCCTTGCTACAGTTATTCTAAACACTAAAACTCACCTGTGTCTTCTATTACAGTGAGCCATGCATTTCCATATACATATCCAATTGCATTGCTCACGAAGCACGTATATGGTGCAGCGTCATCCATGGTTACGTTGGAAATGATGAGTTGCTCTGGGTTGGAGCTACCCTTTATTTCAGTCAATGGAAGAAACACGTTAAGTCCATGTCCATTATAATTATTAGTAATTAATAGGAAAGACACAAAACTAGCATACAGACTTTATTCTCTTTCAGACGAATGCCTTAATTAATAGCAAATAGAGAAAACTGTTTTACAATTGAAAATATCTAATCCATGACTTCTGTAATGTTTTCTAATCAAGCTATTCTAATTCATTTAACTTATTTATTGTTTCACCTTATAAGTCATTGATATCTACGATTTGATTATTTTTAAATGAGTTAAATTGCAGACGGCACATTCTATCTTAATGCATATTTTCAGTTCAAATTAATTATAAAATGTGCGGCAGTTAAATTCTTATATCTAAATTATAAACACATTGAAATAGGTGTTTTCAAAAATGTCTGGCAGTTTACTGATTAGTATTTGTAACTAATCTCAATAAATACATTGATAATTGAAATACCTACTTTGTACTTGTTTATTGTTTGTAAATGACATCAATCGTGTGACGTTTTCAGTACACAGGATATATTCAGGATGAAGAAAGGGGAGATAATGGAATTATCTTAATATGCATGCGTTTCTCACCTAAACACTGTAAATAATTTACAAAATACCAAACTTGTCTTCAACATAATATACTGTAGTGTAGACCTTATCTTTAAAAATGAACATCAGTTGACAAGATATATTACGTAAACAAGTAATTGTTTTACGTAAAAAAATTTCTTTCTTATTTAAAAAAAACACAAAACTGATATTTTTCTTTAAATAATAAACATTCAATGTAAATAAATTACTAACTGAGATATGTAGGTAATCTAATCACTTTTCTCATTTTGATATTTAAAGGAAATAGAATCAAACTATTGTTTTAGACTTCGAGTATAGATATTTTTATAATATAGTTATTTCTAAAGAGTTACATTTAAACAATTATTTTTGTTTACAAAATCAGCAACGAAAGCGTACGTGTGAGTTGTCATCGACTTGAAGGACTGTGAGGTAAGGTTCTTCATCTGAGTCCTTCCATGAACCGTTTATCATGTAGTGCTTGAACCACTGAATAAGAGAGGGGAGATGACTCCTTAGAACTTTGCAGTTAAATATGGCTGTATCCCCAACTACAACCGTTTGGTTTTGGGGTCCTTTTATAGTCGGCTTCAGTGAGTGTCGCTCTGAGAGAAAGATGGAAGAAATACAAAATCAACCGCAATGAAGTATGAAAGTGCAGTATATTTTTTGAAAATATTTTTATTAATCATTATAAAAAGTTAAAATATAAAAGACAGCAAGGCACTGACAAAATAAAATGACTTATCAAGGAATATAAGAATTTCAAGACAACAATATTAATCCTTTTTGATAAATTTCTAACCTTTGAAACGTAGAAATACGCTTGGCTCAAAATTCAAAAATCTAAAATGCAAATAAATAAACAAATAAAATTAATATTCTGTGAATACTATTACTAATAAAATTAAAACTACAAAAAATTGACAAATTTATCCCAGTAAAATCATCATCAACAATGACCGATATCAAATGAAAATAAAGTCGGATTTAGAAAGTTTTCAATTATACATATTACGTTACCAAAGCAATGACACGGTACGTCACCAAAGTGTAAAGCAATGACACGGTACGTCACCAAAGTGTAAAGCGATGACACGGTACGTCACCAAAGTGTAAAGCAATGACACGGTACGTCACCAAAGTGTAAAGCAATGACACGGTACGTCACCAAAGTGTAAAGGAAAGATGCAATACGTAAACAAAGAGTGAAAGGTATGTCTGCACAAACCGCCCGCCAAATTTTGGAAATCCTAAATCAGAAAAATGGAATCTTAGTCTATAGAATTAAAACAAATCTTCAACTAAAATGGAGTGTGAAAGGGAAACAAAATGTGAAACAGAGTGGGTGAAAAATAAAACAAGAAAATAAAACAACAAAGACCAAAAGAAATGTAATACATTATTTAAAATGTAAGAAAGCATTAGTGGCGTGGATATCATTATAAATCAGAAATGATGTAGAATGAATTTGTACGGAAATTCAGCAAGAACTGGAATATATATACACATAATTACATACAAATATTGATACAAACAAACCTACATACATATATTCATAAAATTTTGAGCATGAATGCGCGCGCATATGTGCTTGCGTGTGTGTTTGTATATTTGCATGTGTGTGTGAGAGATCTTATTTATATTCTCCTTTTCTCTCAGCTTGTCTGTATGTACAAAAACTTAAAGCCAAAGATAACGTCACATCCAGAAAGCATGATTCAAACCGTTGAGAGAAGTTTTCATCCAGTTTACCACAGAGTTGTCGCTCCACGTCAAGCAAGCACTTCTCATTTATTTGTGAAATCTTGTAGTTATTGGTACAATGAAAGGGAGATTACTCCCCGTCAAGCAAAAACACTTCTCATTTTGTTTGTGAAATCTCGTAGTTATTGGTACAATGAAAGGGAGATTACTCCACGTCAAGCAAAAACACTTCTCATTTTCTTTGTGAAATCTCGTAGTTATTGGTACAATGAAAGGGAGATTATTCCACGTCAAGCAAAAACACTTCTCATTTTGTTTGTGAAATCTCGTAGTTATTGGTACAATTAAAGGGAGATTACTCCACTCAAGCAAAAACACTTCTAATTTTTGTTTGTGAAATCTCGTAGTTATTGGTACAATGATGGGGGGATTGATCGACGTCAACCAGCACACACCATCCGGAAAAAGGTTTTATATTTTTTGTTACATATTATAGTGCATAATAAAACTCAAATTCGCCATACTTTCAAGGCCAGTGTTTAATGGTTGAACACAAAAACTCAGCAAGTATTCTACTACAGTCAGCCTTACGCTTCCATAGTCCTATATTATCAGGAAAGACAACTTATCTTTGGGCAAAGTTACAACTAGAGAGATAAATAGTATATTTGGTATACAAAATGTTCGCTTCAATCAAATTTGAAGTGAGGTTTGAACGGAAATTGATTACGTTTTTGACTGGCAAAAGTTTCTTCTTCTTAATGTAGGAGGGGGGGGGGGCGATTCCGGCTTCCGCCTCTTTCGCGCTTGGGTGGAGGGAAAGGAGTGGGAGTGGGGGGAGTTGCGTTTCTGCTGCGTGCGTCCGTTGCTACAACATGTCCGGTCGGCGAAGGCGGACTACAAAATCGGTAATCCGTAGGTTGAAGATGATGTTGTTGTTGTTGTTGTTGTTGTTCCTGGCGGTGGCGTTGATGTTGTTATAGCCATTCCTGATGTTAAAGTGAGGAGGGGGGTCTTACAGAGCCCAGGCTAATAACACACCAGATCTGTTCCTAATGTGTACGTGCGCCCGGGTTGTTCAAACTCCCGTCCTTCTGACTGGTGGCGTTGTCGTTTTTGTTGTTGTTGTTGTCGTTGTTCCCGGTGTCCGTAGGGATATCTGAAGGCGGGCGTTGGTGGCCAGTACAAATGGTCGAGCAACAGTTGGATTATATCGTCCATTGGATGGATAAAAAATACCCATGGGGGGTATTGTTGTCCGTAGTACGGCCATTGTTGTTGTCGTTGATGTTGGTATCCGCGTTGTTGCGGTTGTTGTTGAGGGCGCAGTTGTTGCCTTCGAATATGTGTTGGTGGGCGCCATCTTTTCTTTTTTTGGCCATGTTCTGGTGTTGGTGGTGTTGTGGGATGGCATATTGTTGGTGGTGGTGGTGGTGGTTCGAGGCGGCGTCGCTGGCATACGTGAGATGGGTACGGCCTCGAGCTCTCTTGAAGCCTCGTCCAGAATGGTATCAACTTCGGCTTTTTCCAGGGTATTGGTGGCTTTTTGCTGTGTTCTGTTCTGGTTTTTTTTTCTTCTTTGTTTTAGTTTTCTCGTTCGGAGCCTGTGTAGATTTTATTTCAGGCGATGGTGGTATTGTCCATATTGCACTCTTGGTCACACATGTCGACTGGCGGTATTGTCCGTATTGCACTCTTGGTCACACATGTCGACTGGCGGTATTGTCCGTATTGCACTCTTGGTCACACATGTCGACTGGCGGTATTGTCCGTATTGCACTCTTGGTCACACATGTCGACTGGCGGTATTGTCCGTATTGCACTCTTGGTCACACATGTCGACTGGCGGTATTGTCCGTATTGCATTCTTGGTCACACATGTCGACTGGCGGTATTGTCCGTATTGCACTCTTGGTCACACATGTCGACTGGCGGTATTGTCCGTATTGCACTCTTGGTCACACATGTCGACTGGCGGTATTGTCCGTATTGCACTCTTGGTCACACATGTCGACTGGCGGTATTGTCCGTATTGCACTCTTGGTCACACATGTCGACTGGCGGTATTGTCCGTATTGCACTCTTGGTCACACATGTCGACTGGTGATGTCTGAGTATCCTTTTCAGCATTTGATGGATTTAGTTTATGCCATTCTTTGTAGAGGTTAAAGGTTAAAAGGATAAAATCATCATGTGTGCCGCGTTCGGATTTGAAACGGAATACACTGTCCATTAAACTTTTGAATACATGTCTAAAGAGGCCGTTTTCAAAGATGGAACTACTAAGGCAGTGAGGTGACAGCCATAGACTAAATTTCCCGCGCTCTCTGGCTTGGAAGTCAATCTTTTTAGCGTTGAAGTGATCCGAAATTTCCTCCTGCTCACCCGGCCCTGAAAAGGGGAGAGAAGTTGTGTTGTTTTTAAACAGGTGAATCTTTTCTCCATGTTAGCTCGTGCGGACTTCTCCGTCGGTGGTCCGATGCAAGTGGCTTTGAAAAAGCTTGACAAAAGCAATAAAAACTTATCCGTTTTCTATTAATGTCAGCCTTGCTACAGTTATTCTAAACACTAAAACTCACCTCTGTCTTCTATTACAGTCAGCCTTGCTACAGTTATTCTAAACACTAAAACTCACCTCTGTCTTCTATTACAGTGAGCCTTGCTATAGTTATTCTAAACACTAAAACTCACCTGTGTCTTCTATTACAGTGAGCCATGCATTTCCATATACAGTTCCAATTGCATTGCTCACGAAGCACGTATATGGTGCAGCGTCATCCATGGTTACGTTGGAAATGATGAGTTGCTCTGGGTTGGAGCCACCCTTTATTTCAGTCAATGGAAGAAACACGTTAAGTCCATGTCAATTATAATTATTAGTAATTAATAGGAAAGACACACAACTAGCATACAGACTTTATTCTCTTTCAGACGAATGCTTTAATTTATAGCAAATAATATGAAAGGGAAAACTGTATTACAATTGAAAATATCAATTCCATGACTTCTGTAATGTTTTCTAATCAAGCTATTCTAATTCATTTAACTTATTTATTGTTTCACCTTATAAGACATTGATAGTTATGATTTGATTATTTTAATATGAGTTAAATTGCAGACGGCACATTCTATCTTAATGTATATAGTTTCAGTTCAAATTAATTATAAAATGTCCGGCAGTTAAATTCTTTTATCTAAATTATAAACACATTGAAATAGGTGTTTTCAAAAATGTCTGGCAGTTTACTGATTATTATTTGTAACTAATCTCAATAAATACATTGATGATTGAAATACCTACTTCGTACTTGTTTATTGTTTGTAAATGTCTGGCAGTTTACTGATTAGTATTTGTAACTAATCTCAATAAATACATTGATGATTGAAATACCTACTTTGTACTTGTTTATTGTTTGTAAATGTCTGGCAGTTTACTGATTAGTATTTGTAACTAATCTCAATAAATACATTGATGATTGAAATACCTACTTTGTACTTGTTTATTGTTTGTAAATGTCTGGCAGTTTACTGATTAGTATTTGTAACTAATCTCAATAAATACATTGATGATTGAAATACCTACTTCGTACTTGTTTATTGTTTGTAAATGTCTGGCAGTTTATTGATTAGTATTTGTAACTAATCTCAATAAATACATTGATGATTGAAATACCTACTTTGTACTTGTTTATTGTTTGTAAATGTCTGGCAGTTTACTGATTAGTATTTGTAACTAATCTCAATAAATACATTGATGATTGAAATACCTACTTTGTACTTGTTTATTGTTTGTAAATGTCTGGCAGTTTACTGATTAGTATTTGTAACTAATCTCAATAAATACATTGATGATTGAAATACCTACTTCGTACTTGTTTATTGTTTGTAAATGTCTGGCAGTTTACTGATTAGTATTTGTAACTAATCTCAATAAATACATTGATGATTGAAATACCTACTTCGTACTTGTTTATTGTTTGTAAATGTCTGGCAGTTTACTGATTAGTATTTGTAACTAATCTCAATAAATACATTGATGATTGAAATACCTACTTCGTACTTGTTTATTGTTTGTAAATGTCTGGCAGTTTACTGATTAGTATTTGTAACTAATCTCAATAAATACATTGATGATTGAAATACCTACTTCGTACTTGTTTATTGTTTGTAAATGACATCAATCGTGTGACGTTTTCAGTACACAGGATTTATTCAGGATGAAGAAAGGGGAGATAATGGAATTATCTTAATATGCATGCGTTTCTCACCTAAACACTGTAAATAATTTACAAAATATCAAACTTGTCTTCAACATCTTATACTGTAGTGTAGACCTTATCTTTAAAAATGAACTTCAGTTGACAAGATATATTACGTAAACAAGTAATTGTTTTACTTAATAAATTTTCTTTCTTATTTTAAGAAAAAAACTGATATTTTTCTTTAAATAATAAACATTCAATGTAAATTACTAACTGAGATATGTAGGTAATCTAATCACTTTTCTCATTTTGATATTTTTCTTTAAATAATAAACATTCAATGTAAATTACTAACTGAGATATGCAGGTAATCTAATCACTTTTCTCATTTTGATATTTGATATAAGGAAATAGAATCAAACTATTGTTTTAGACTACGACTATAGATATTTTTCATTATATAGTTATTTCTAAAGAGTTACATTTAAACAATTATTTTTGTTTACAAAATCAGGAATGAAAGCATAGGAGTGATTTGTTACTGACATCAAGGACATAGAGATAATGTTCTCCATCAGAACCCTTCCATGAACCATTCACCATGTAGTGCTTCAGCCACTGTATGTGATAGGGGAGAGGACTCGTTAGAACTTCGCAGTTAAATATGGCTGTCTCCCCAACTACAACCGTTTGGCTTTGGGGTCCCTTAATAGTCGGTTTCAATGAAGTTCGATCTGAGAGAAAGATGGAATAAATACGAAAATAACCGCAATGACATATGAAAGTGAAGTATTTTATAAAACTATTTTCATTCATCCCTATAAACATTGGAATAGATGAATAAGACCTTACAAAATAAAATGAGAAATTAAAAATATACAATTTCAAAAAAACCAATATAACCCTTTTTTTGGATAAATTTCGAACTCTTGAAATCTAGCAATACGTTTGGCTATAATTATAATAAATAAAGTTAAATACAGTAAAATATGTATAATATTGAGCAGTATTAAATATACAATAATAAGAAAATAATGATAGCAACATATAAAAAAAACTATAATAATTAGTAGTAATATACTGTGGCAAGAGTACATATGCCTCTCCTTATTTTTAAATTTAATTGTTATATAAATAGTTAAATTGTCAAAGTAACCCGACCTTGGGCACTCCTTATGACAATATTTTTGAAAATGTTTGATTTGAAGTAAATGGTCGAGGCAAGAAAATATTGGAAATTGCTGATGTAATGCAAACTGGTGAGTAATTTTTATTATCCGATGGTTATGATTTACGAAAACGAGATCAGCCAATGGGCTGAGATAAAAATGTTTACTTCCTGTAGAAAATTACATTCCCTGATCACTTTGAATTTGGGGTGGCAAGAAGTCCAGTTTTGAAAGGCAATCATTACCTTGCTGGTGAGTTCGCTGACTGTAATTAATATGTTATACTCGTGATTTTGTGAAATCTCGTAAAAATATTGACATCTCGCAGATATTAGTACAGGGATACTGTTTGACCGTAACCAGCTTGCACCATCCGGAAATAGGTTTTGTTATATTTTATTGTGTATAATAACACTCAAATTCGCCATACCAAGTATTACATTTCGCTCAGCACTAAACTGCCACATTCCCATATTATCTAGCAAGACAAATTATCTTTGGGCAACCTCAAAATTACATTGAGAGAGATAACTGGTGTGTTTGGCAAGCAAAATGTTCGTTTGAATTCAATTGAACGTGTGGTATGAATGGAAACATTCTGTTATGACTGACAAAAGCAATGAAACTTATTCCATTCTACTATTAGTACTGCACTGCCATGCTCCCAGCCTTGCTACAGTTATTCTAAACACTCAAACTCACCTCTGTCTTCTATTACAGTCAGCCTTACAATAGTTATTTTAAACGCTAAAACTCACCTCTGTCTTGTATTACAGTCAGCCTTACAATAGTTATTCTAAACACTCAAACTCACCTCTGTCTTCTATTACAGTGAGCCTTACAATAGTTATTCTAAACACTCAAACTCACCTCTGTCTTCTATTACAGTGAGCCTTACAATAGTTATTCTAAACACTCAAACTCACCTCTGTCTTCTATTACAGTCAGCCTTACAATAGTTATTCTAAACACTCAAACTCACCTCTGTCTTCTATTACAGTCAGCCTTACAATAGTTATTCTAAACACTAAAACTCACCTCTGTCTTCTATTACAGTGAGCCTTGCAATAGTTATTCTAAACGCTAAAACTCACCTCTGTCTTCTATTACAGTCAGCCTTACAATAGTTATTCTAAACACTCAAACTCACCTCTGTCTTCTATTACAGTCAGCCTTACAATAGTTATTCTAAACACTCAAACTCACCTCTGTCTTCTATTACAGTCAGCCTTACAATAGTTATTCTAAACACTAAAACTCACCTCTGTCTTCTATTACAGTGAGCCTTGCAATAGTTATTCTAAACGCTAAAACTCACCTCTGTCTTCTATTACAGTCAGCCTTACAATAGTTATTCTAAACACTCAAACTCACCTCTGTCTTCTATTACAGTCAGCCTTACAATAGTTATTCTAAACACTCAAACTCACCTCTGTCTTCTATTACAGTCAGCCTTACAATAGTTATTCTAAACACTAAAACTCACCTCTGTCTTCTATTACAGTGAGCCTTGCAATAGTTATTCTAAACGCTAAAACTCACCTCTGTCTTCTATTACAGTCAGCCTTACAATAGTTATTCTAAACACTCAAACTCACCTCTGTCTTCTATTACAGTCAGCCTTACAATAGTTATTCTAAACACTCAAACTCACCTCTGTCTTCTATTACAGTCAGCCTTACAATAGTTATTCTAAACACTAAAACTCACCTCTGTCTTCTATTACAGTGAGCCTTGCAATAGTTATTCTAAACGCTAAAACTCACCTCTGTCTTCTATTACAGTCAGCCTTACAATAGTTATTCTAAACACTCAAACTCACCTCTGTCTTCTATTACAGTCAGCCTTACAATAGTTATTCTAAACACTCAAACTCACCTCTGTCTTCTATTACAGTGAGCCATGCACTGCCAGTCTCATATCCAATCACATTGCTCACGACGCACGAATACGATCCTGCGTCATCCATGGTTACGTTGGAAATGATGAGTTTCTCTGGGTTGGCGCTACTCTTTATTTCAGTCAGAAAAAGAATTATGATAAGTCCATGGCAATTATCGACGACAACTATGAGTGATTAATAGCTACTAGGTGAAAAGTAGAATGGTGTCGTTAAACTGTCCTAAAAGTAGGATTCCCATTTGTGAATTAAATAGACACCGGACAAAATTAATGTTTGACAGACATTATTATATACAGACTTTATTCTCTTATAAAGGAATGCTATGATTTATAGCAATTATTAGGAAAGTCACGAAACTAGTATACAGACTTTATTCTCTTATAAAGGAATGCTATGATTTATAGCAATTATTAGGAAAGTCACGAAACTAGTATACAGACTTTATTCTCTTATAAAGGAATGCTATGATTTATAGCAATTATTAGGAAAGACACAAAACTAGCATACAGACTTTATTCTCTTATAAAGGAATGCTATGATTTATAGCAATTATTAGGAAAGACACAAAACTAGCATACAGACTTTATTCTTTTCAGAGGAATGCTATAATTAATAACACTTTTAACAGTGAAGAGGAAAGTCATATCCATTATGCAAATATGATAGCATATCGTAATACAATTAAAACATTTCTGTATAAAGAATTCTGTAATATTTTCTAATGGTCATTATAATTCATTTAACTTAATTCTAATTTTACTTTATAAGACATTTACAATTATGAAAATTTCTTTGAAATATGAATTAAATTGCAGACGGCACATTCTACATTAGTAAAATTTCCATAATGAATTAGTTCGAATTAATTATAAAAAAGTACAGGTATTTTTATAATTAAATGTGTATCATAAACACATTGGAATAGATAATTCCAGAGATAGAAATAAATTGTCCGGCAGTTTACTGTTTACTGCTTTCTATTTGTTCCTTTTCAGTAAATGACATGATTTGTTTCTTTTCAGTAAATGACATGATTTGTTTCTTTTCAGTAAATGACATGATTTGTTTCTTTTCAGTAAATGACATGATTTGTTTCTTTTCAGTAAATGACATGATTTGTTTCTTTTCAGTAAATGACATGATTTGTTTCTTTTCAGTAAATGACATGATTTGTTTCTTTTCAGTAAATGACATGATTTGTTTCTTTTCAGTAAATGACATGATTTGTTTCTTTTCAGTAAATGACATGATTTGTTTCTTTTCAGTAAATGACATGATTTGTTTCTTTTCAGTAAATGACATGATTTGTTTCTTTTCAGTAAATGACATGATTTGTTTCTTTTCAGTAAATGACATGATTTGTTTCTTTTCAGTAAATGACATGATTTGTTTCTTTTCAGTAAATGACATGATTTGTTCCTTTTCAGTATATGGCATGAATCGTGTGTGACGTGTTGAGAAACAAACGTGGGGTACATTAAGCATGAGGAAAGGGCATAATGTTGCAATCTTAACATACATTCATTTCTTACTTAAACACTGTAAATAGTTTACAAAATATCAAACTTGTCTTCAACATCTTATACTGTAGACCTTATCCTTAAAAGTGCATTTAAATTTACAATAAATATTAAGTAGACAAATAATTGCATTGCTTAACATTCTGTCTCATTTAAAAAAATAATTACTTTATCTTTAAATAGTAAACATATAATGTAAATAAATTACTAAGTGCACATAGTAAGATAATCCATTTACTTTTCTCAGTAAGATATCGATATATACTATTTTAGACTAAACGTATAGATATTTTTTTAAAATATAGATATTTCTAAAGAGTGATATTTAAACATTTTCTTTTTGTTTACTAATTTTGACTACACGTATAGATATTTTTTTAAAATATAGATATTTCTAAAGAGTGATATTTAAACATTTTTTTTTGTTTACTAATTTTGACTACACATATAGATATTTTTTTAAAATATAGATATTTCTAAAGAGTGATATTTAATTTTTTTTTGTTTACTAATTTAGACTACACGTATAGATATTTTTTTAAAATATAGATATTTCTAAAGAGTGATATTTAAACATTTTTTTTTGTTTACTAATTTTGAATACACATATAGATATTTTTTTTAAAATATAGATATTTCTAAAGAGTGATATTTAATTTTTTTTTGTTTACTAATTTAGACTACACATATAGGTATTTTTTTAAAATATAGATATTTCTAAAGAGTGATATTTTAATTTTTTTTGTTTACTAATTTAGACTACACGTATAGATATTTTTTTTAATATAGATATTTCTAAAGAGTGATATTTTAATTTTTTTTTGTTTACTAATTTAGACTACACGTATAGATATTTTTTTATATATAGATATTTCTAAAGAGTGATATTTTAATTTTTTTTTTTGTTTACTAATTTAGACTACACGTATAGATATTTTTTTTTAAAATATAGATATTTCTAAAGAGTGATATTTTTTTTTTGTTTTTTGTTTACTACTTTAGACTACACGTATAGATATTTTTTTTTAAAAATATAGATATTTCTAAAGAGTTATATTTAAATTTTTTTGTTTACAAAATCAACAACGAAAGCATAGCAGTGATTGTCCCTGACCTGAAGGACTCTGGTATAAGGTTCTCCATCAGAGCCCCACGAAGAACCATTTATCACTTTGTGCTGCAACCACTGTATGTGATAGGGGAGATGACTGTATAGAACTTTGCATTTAAATATGGCTGTATCCCCAGCTAAAACTGTTTGACTTTTGGGTCCCTTAATAGTCGGTTTCAGCGAAGGTCGACGCTCTGAGAGAAAGATGGAATAAATAAGAAAACAACCGCAATGACAAAATAAAATGACGTATAAACTGAAAAACTGAAAACATTTTTTTAAATCCTTATAAAAGATGGAATATATAAATAAGACATAATCACATCGATAGAATAATGTGACATAAAGCAATAATAATTCCATTTGAAAAAGAAATAAGACTTGTTTTTATTTTGTTCAGTATATGTTTGTATAAAATCACTGATAAATCCATCTCCAAGGTTAACCCATTGACATATAAAACGTTTGCTTTAAATGGTGACACCAAAAATACTGGGAACTTAGTTTACTTACACATAGATGACTTGTTGAGTAAATATTTAATTAATTTGCTTGCTTCCTTTCTATTGTACTGTCTGAACCCATCTCATAGGTGGTATACTGAGTAAATAATTCAATTTTACAGTCCAATATACACTGGGAAGATTGTGGTAGTTTTGTTGTGTAAATATTTCAATTTTACAGTCCAAGACACACAGGGCAGATTGTGGTAGATTTGTTGTGTTACATAAATGTATATCACACTCAAACTAAAAGTTGATAGTTTTTCACTCTCTGAGACGGCGTTTTCTGAATGAGAATATTTTATTTGTTGACTTAAGAGTAGTTACATTGGCATGTCGTTTTAGATGACTGCATGGGTTATCTCCTAATACTTGACAGATGAACAATTTGTTGGCTTAAAAGTAGTTACATTGGCATGTCGTTTTAGATGACTGCATGGGTTATCTCCTAATACTTGACAGATGAACAATTTGGTGACTTAAGAGTAGTTACATTGGCATGTCGTTTTAGATGACTGCATGGGTTATCTCCTAATACTTGACAGATGAACAATTTGTTGGCTTAAAAGTAGTTACATTGGCATGTCGTTTTAGATGACTGCATGGGTTATCTCCTAATACTTGACAGATGAACACTAGGTCGTTCGTGTGGTACATATGAAGGACACATCTGAGGGTGGGGATGGGTGTCAGATTATGGCAAACATTATATTTACATATTTTACCCGACCCAACAAAATTATCAATTACATATATAGTGATACACTCATAATCCAGACTATTTCAGTCTGAAATAAATGTTTACTCAAAATAATGTTCTACCAAATGCACTCCAGATTCAATTTACTCAATACTACCGTGTGAAAAAATGGTATCCCAAATGCTGCATTTCTGAAAGTCCTAGGGTGAATGACCTTTATGAAATATCCATGTGTGAAATGGCTGGCAATCTTTAGCAAGTAAACCAACCTTGAGTTTAAATAAGTCTAACTATATTAAACTACTAAACTGTTAGAAAGGCCACCTTCACCATCCATAAACATTTTCTGTGGGTGGGGCTTTTTGTTGTTTTACTGAACACTCCCCCAGATCATACCACATAATGCTTCATCCACTTTTGGTGTCCATTCATGCTTTGATATGAATAATGGGATAACTCTGAGTAAAATGAAATAAGTCTTCCTGAGTTATCTTTCATATGTGAACAAATTCGTTATTTCAGGGATTTGGGGGCCTACAAACCCAGTTCAGGCTTCTGAATCTGACTACAAGCTCCCTGTCAGAAAGATGAATCCATTGATACTTCATATCTTGGGCTTCGAATGGGAATTCATAAGAGTCAAACAGACGTTCAAAACTCTGTGTATAGAATAGAATAGTTTATTAGTAATACAGACTATTGTGTTATTTGATTAATAGTGTCAAATACATTTTAAAGTGTACCAACCTCCATTCCTATCATGATGACTCTGTGAAGCCATGTCATTTGACTGGACAATACTGGCCATGGAGACTAAGGAGTATGTGATAAGAACCAGTGCCAAGGCCATTTTGTGTCGCAAGAAGTTATCCTAATTCAACAGAATTTTGTTTCCGTGGCTAGGCACAATTACATTCCAATGTAAACACCACCTTGAGTCAAAGTGTACTCCAATGGCTGTAAAACAAGAATAGTCTTACATTAATTCTCATTAGTTCTATGCTGGTCTGCAAAACATCAATAGAAACAAAGGTATATATCTGCAACCCCATTTTCAGGCTCTGGCAAGAGGGAAAATGGAAGATGACATCTGTCATCAGCAACATCGGAATGTGTAGATGTTATCACAATATCCATATACAGAGAAACCTTGGATCTTATTCTGTATGCAAGGGAACGTTTTGCTGATGTGTTTGTTTGTGAGAATGCAAGTGGAAATGGTAGAGTACGTTTTGTGGACAATACAAAACAGTACTATACAGACAAACATAACAGGATCGGACAATACAAAACAGTACTATACAGACAAACATAACAGGATCGGACAATACAAAACAGTACTATACATACAAACATAACAGGATCGGACAATACAAAACAGTACTATACAGACAAACGTGACAGGATCGGACAATACAAAACAGTACTATACATACAAACATAAAAGGATCGGACAAGACAAAACCCGCTCGCTCTTTGAAAACAATAGCAAACAAGTTTTGAAAAAAGTTATGATTGAGGTCGTTATTATTATACACGCACTGACAAAAATCTCTCTGGTGTTGGCCCGTGTGGTTACTTAAGCATAATTAAGTTATTTATGGCTGTGTATTCGTTCTGAGATTGTTTTTGACCAACAATCCCATTAAGCCAGTCACCTTCATAATATAATCTCTGCTCCTCAGCACCGTGACGCGAAATCAGTAGACACTCCATTATGCAAGTTAGTTCATAATATAAACTCTGCTCTTCTGCACCATGACGTGAAATCAATACACGCTGTTAAATATTCGAAATATTTTATTTGTGCGGAATTTTTGCAGAACTATATTAGCCTTTGCCAGTAGTGAAAGCGTGGTGATTGTTTTAGGATTTGCCAGTGGTGAAAACATGTGGTGGCAGAACATTCTGTGACGAAGCACGGGAAAATTTACTATGCCAAATTCATAGGCCGACCAGTGCCACTCTTAAAAAAATGGTCAGTTTACTATTTATATGTTGGTCACTTTATTATTTATATGTTGGTCAGTTTACTATTTATATGTTGGTTTGTTGCCGACTTAGTGAGGTAATTTGCTATTGGGTAGAAAATGTACTTACTCAGGTCAACTTGATTTTGCATTGAATTTAGTCAATTCCAGACTCCAACCACAGTACTAGTGTCGAGGGGTGTAAGAATCGTTTAAACATTAGTACTGCATGGAGTTTACTTAGTTAGTGCTTACTTAGTTCCATACTCCAGGAAAATAGAGTTGAGAAAAGTGCAATAATTTTACAGCTGTAACGTTACTTTAGTCGCTATTAAGTGGTCCTTATTAAATAATACCAGCCACGGTTACTGTACTTTGTAACTTACTAATGTGACGTTAGTTTGGTCGTCTGTGTAGTGGGTATTGTTAAATATAACCAATCAGTGTTATATTTTTTTTTGCAATTTGAATAGCTGGGGAGTATAGTTGGTTTGCCAATCAGCGTTGAAATATTTTTTTCTTGTACCGATAGTTAATGTGGTGATTTCTTCTCATGGAAAGAAATCTATACATGTATTTAACTCGGGGTGGGTATTGTAAATGTAAATAATTAAATAAATGTTCCCAAAACCAAATCATGATGATAGAGAAGGATGTGGCAAGATCAGCAAATCTCCACGACCATTATAAATGTCAATTTAAAACATTTTATTATGTCACGTAAATTACTACGTCCATTGAAGAATTATATACTATGTTGTCAATTTAAAACATTTTATTATCATCACGTAAATTAAAACAACGGTGGACAACGAATGTGAGCTGACAACATTAATGTTAGTTCTAAAATCACGTACAGGACTAAAAGTAAAACTATTTCATACTGATAAACACACATTTACAAACAACCACATTGAATACAAGTACTAGTAATAATATCACAGTTCCAAATATCTGCATAGACATACCGTTAAATTCATGTTGCACTTTTCCAGAAATTGTATCCCATAGTGATCGCACACATTAACACTTTCGTTGACACTGTTGAATTGCTGTACTTCACGAATGTTGTAAACAAAACACTTACAAGTACAAATGTGTACACAACCTAAATACAAGATGTACATGTATTAAAACACTTACAAGTACAAATGTGTACACAACCTAAATACAAGATGTACATGTATTAAAACACTTACAAGTACAAATGTGTACACAACCTAAATACAAGATGTACATGTATTAAAACACTTACAAGTACAAATGTGTACACAACCTAAATACAAGATGTACATGTATTAAAACACTTACAAGTACAAATGTGTACACAACCTAAATACAAGATGTACATGTATTAAAACACTTACAAGTACAAATGTGTACACAACCTAAATACAAGATGTACATGTATTAAAACACTTACAAGTACAAATGTGTACACAACCTAAATACAAGATGTACATGTATTAAAACACTTACAAGTACAAATGTGTACACAACCTAAATACAAAATGTTCATGTATTAAAACTTTCATGCAAGTGTCATTGTATTGGGCCAGTAACCACTTTACCAACTTTTTTTTTTTATAATTCACTGGAAATATTTTCGGGTGTTATATTTGTTGTTGTCCTACAAATGTGTCTTGTCTTTATGCAAGCACTAAAATCGAGCTTAACAAAATAAAATAATAACTATTCAATCAAACACGACGGTTTTGGAATTAAAACTGCAGTTTTTAGCAAGACTTTCTCGTACAAAAGTGCGAGAAAAACATGGCACATTGGCAGAGAAAACAGAAAGATGGAAAAGAGATAAAGAGAGAGCACGCAGTAAAAGAGAGGAGGGGGGGCTGCTTAATATGACCTTGAGATCGCACGCCACCATCACCCCTCTTCGTCAACTGTAGTGAAAAGCTACGAGCATGCGCGCACAGTCGCTCTAAAAATAAACCTTGCTGTCAAAGTGACATGTCCTTCACCTCGCGAAATGCTTTAGGCTCTATTGAGTCGTATCCACAATTAATTGTTTTGTGAAAGCAAAGTACAGTGTGTGTGTGTGGGGGGGGGGGTGGGGGGGTGAGACATGCACAAATGTAATGTCTAATAATGTTCAACATTTGACTGAATAAAATCCATTTCTAGGAGTCAGTTATTTACTTTACAACTGTGAATAAAATGCCCTTTTGTTAGTTTAGCCAGTTGAAAAACACAATGAAACTCCTGTTTCTGTAAACACGTAATCTTTTAGAAGCGTTCGCAACGTTTACATCCCCTAGCTTTCAGTCACAAACTGGTCAGACTTGCAACGTTTACATCCCCTAGCTTTCAGTCACAAACTGGTCAGACTTGCAACATTTACATCCCCTAGCTTTCAGTCACAAACTGGTCAGACTTGCAGCAATTACATCCCCCAGCTTTCAGTCACAAACTGGTCAGACTTGCAACATTTACATCCCCCAGCTTTCAGTCACAAACTGGTCAGACTTGCAACAATTACATCCCCCAGCTTTCAGTCACAAACTGGTCAGACTTGCAACATTTACATCCCCCAGTTTTCAGTCACAAACTGGTCAGACTTGCAACAATTACATCCCCCAGCTTTCAGTCACAAACTGGTCAGACTTGCAACAATTACATCCCCTAGCTTTCAGTCACAAACTGGTCAGACTTGCAACATTTACATCCCCTAGCTCGCAACGCTAAACGAATCCTGCTAGTCAGTATCAGGAGAGACAATCCATGTTTTATGACAAAAAAGCCGTTTTTTCTGTTATAAATTTGTTCGATATTCCTGTGACTGTACTTTGATCTACGGACTGTAAAATCTGGAAATTTGTTTGAGATGATCCGAATTCAGCGTATAATCACAATCCTTGATGCAAATAAGTTCCTTCCAGCTCACTCATTCATACAAAAAGCCAAATTCCGACACGCAGTCAAGCGATGTGACACCCCAACCTCCACTGAGACACCCACTATGGCAAGACAAAAACTACACACCCCAGTAACCTCGCACTGGACCAGCAAGAGGGACAGGACAACAGACAAGAACACGTCACTATTCTACTGTCACACCCACCCACCCTCTGACCGTGGAGCAGTCCAGGCAACCTGCCGACCTCGACCCGACATGAAGTGACGCGATGCTGGCCGGCAGGCAAATTTTCCACAGCACGCAACACGGCCGAGACACAAGAGCCAACGGATGACAACGCAAGGGCACAGCCATCCTCCCGTCCCCTTCACCACATATACTAAGCAAACCAGTGCAAACCCATTACCTCCACACACACACCCACACATATATGCTAGGCAAACCAGTGCAAACCCATTACCTCCACACACACCCCTACACATATATGATAGGTAAACCAGTGCTAATCCACTTACCCCCCCACACACACACACACAAACACATCGGCCACCCTATCTCGGGCATTGTGCCCGGTACTCTGGATGGGAGGACCGGATACCCCACCCACCTTCTATAAACACACACAACACAAAGGAAAAAGAAGTCATGTACCAAGGACAGAAAGAAGGAACAGGAAGTCACACATAACGCACAGAAAGACGGAACAGGAAGTCATACACTGCTGACGAAAGGAGGAAACAAACTACACACTGTGAGAGAGTTCGATATGCCGGCAACAAATTATTCTACAGAAACCTCCATGGTACTAGCAAACTTTTACAACTATTTTAAACACTAACGACAGCCCCACCCTCCAACACCCCAAAAGTCACAATAGATTACATTCCCCACCTCCCAACGATTGGCGGGGAAAAAATCACAAGTTTTGCTAGGAAAAAATGTCACAGGAAAAAGAGTCACAAGTTTTGCTAGGAAAAAAGTCACAGAAGATAAATCACAGATAAATGTGTATGAATCTGACGTGTTATCACTAAACAAGTACGCATTTACACATCTAAGCAAGTATGAGTATTACAAATTTTAAAAAATAATTTTGCGTTCTTTTCATATCACGAGAAAAATCACAAAATAAACAAACTAAAATTAGTTTAAATGTTTACTACATGCAATAATTTTGGGAACTAAACTGCCAACTCCCCAAACTTCAGAGCCACAGCTACAAGAGGAATACAAAATAATACAAAATTTTGAAAACATAAGTTGCCAATCTAAACCCTGCATTTATGACAACTAATGTCAGAACAATAGAAAAATCAACCCTATACACACCAATGACAACACAACCATAAAAAAACCCCAGTACTTACAAACCAAACTGCACCTTCCAAACAAACCCTCTCCTCTGTAGCAATTGCGTAAAAGTAGGGGACATTACCCAAGAATGCTTAAATTAAACGAGACAGTATGTTTCTACTGCGTAAATACACAAGGCCGAACGCATGCAGGGTAAGAGCTTTACCCCAGGGTCGTCGCCCGCACGGGCGAGTTTTGGGAGAACGTTTTCAATGTACGGACTGCCGGCATGCTTTTCTTGGTGGCAAAAGCGGGGGTAAGATTTTACGCGTGCTTCTCGTAGATGTAAATTGTCTGCCCTTGGGTTTTAAGGGAATGAAAATGGCGGCGTTTATTTATTTACAATGGAGAGAGAAAGAGACCTTTGTTAAGGCACAATTGAGTATTTCGAGATAGAAAACATCCGTTATGAAATATTTAATGATCATCAGATATTAAAAGGTTTCGTTATGAAATATTTAATGATCATCAGATATTAAAAGGTTTCCGTTATGAAATATTTATCGAGCAATATATTAAAAGGTTTCATTTCAGTGAAATAGCTATGTGTTGGCTGCGGATAGTGAGTAAACAGTTGAGCGGATGGGACCCTCTCTATCTCCTAAAATCTTGTTTCTTATTATGTTTAGCAGATGATATTTAAAATACATTAATTGCAAGAAAAAAATTCAAAATGGAGAGACACAGAAAGGGAGACCAACCAGTTCCACCACTCAGAATAATAATAAATAATAAAACTGTAATGATGATTTTGTATAGTTTAAGTGTCAGAATTTAAATATTTTATGAATGAAGAAAACGTGTGGGGAAAAATTACAAATACCTTTTTCAAACAATTTATTTTATTCTTTTGACTTGTCATCACAGTGGATGAGGAGTTGTCTTTCTTCTTTCTCAGTAATGTTACCTCAAGTTCTAGTTTGATTTTTTTTTATATTATTGACTTTAGTTTGATTTTTAAGAAAGTGTTTGTCAGTCTTGACTCAGATTCCCACTGTCGTAACTGGTTATACAATCGATTGCATTAAAACCTTTATCTTGAACCAAAAGAAATATGCATATTTATGTTAATAATTTTACAATGAACAGCCCATATTTGTGAGTAAGAGAAATGAACAGTCCATATTTGTGAGCAAGCTTACAAAACTATGTAGGAAGGACACTTGCAGAATACTGAAACTGACTTTTTGCAGTATTTCTGAGTTTGCTATTGTAAAATTACATTAAAAAATATAATCATTTGCTATTCATCAAGGAGAATTTTAAAATAGCATTGTCTATATAGTATAAACTTTTTCTTTCAAAATCATACATTGTTACATGAAATAAATAAGTGCTTGAGTACCTGAGGCACATGCAGCATATAATTCAGTACGTGAAAAAAATTGATTTCTGCCTTTCACTTATTTGCGAGCAAACAAGAAACAGTCTTTAGGGAATACCCTGATTTAAAAATAACCTGTGCCTAAACCTCGCTGCACTACTACGAGAGTCATCCGGCGCTCTTGTGAAAAGTGACGCACGCCAAACCGAAGGTCAGCTACCCAAAGTGGTCCAAAAGCAAAACTATCCAAATGTCAATATGAACCAATTGGCGCAATTTCTTTTGTACACGTCCCGTTAAATAATAAACTAAATTCGAGGACGTTGACCTGATGTTGAAGTTAGTTTCATGAAATATGTAGTAGTTTAAGAAATAGTTGCTATTTACTGAAAACAAAGTAATCGTCCCCAATGAATCTTCCAGAAATATCAAACATTGTGCTACAGCCACATGATACATAGGCTACATGGTTGTAATGATGTTCGAATCTGTGTGGAAACAAAAAATGTTACAGAAGACTTAAATGTACAAACGACAGTGAAGGAAATTGTGTATTTTTCGCCTACATGGCAAGATACACTTTCCACCCTTAACTCCCGCCCGCTATTATGTGCTGGTCCTTAGGATTGAAAGAACGAGGTCAAGGTGACATCGGTTAACATTTTAACTTTTCGCGCGCACAACTGCGACACCTACTGTGTATGTTTGTGTGTGTGTTACAGTTCTTGTCTCGTTTATGCGTCTACAGTTCTACACTATTAACTGTTAATAAGTTTCGTATTGGACATATTGAATTATTTCATGCAACACAAAAGAAGACACCACACACACACACACACACACACACACACACACACACACACACACACACTTATCAGAGCACAGGAGAGATTGTCCAGGTATACATTACTCTGTGTGTGTGTGTGTGTGTGTGTGTGTGAGAGAGTAACACTCACGATATGCGGGCTACACAAGGACATTTTATTTTACTACTGATAGACTTCATTTGTATACAACTAAAGTGAAGCGAAGGTCAATGACACTCAAGACGTACACGATTGTACACACACTAATAGCACATCGCTTGTCATATTTGAGGAAACTGCTGCTTTTTAACTTGTCGTTACACGCGAAAGCGGCGGAAGCCGGAAGCGCCCCCTACACTCAATCAAACCAACTTGTCGTTCGCAAGAAGCGCGCGGTCTCAGCACAACAGAATGTCTTATCGCGCTGAAGCAAAGCAGTCTTTAGAAATCGCGAGCACAAGATCAACGGACAATGGACAACTGACAGAGAGGTGTAAGGGTGTGGTGGCAGATTAATTTTGTCACTGACAATCAAAATATGCAACACGTTTTTTTTTCCTCTACTGTATTAGTTCGTGTGTACGTCCGACTTTAAAGCAGTCCCTCTTGCACACATTAATGTTAGAATATGCTTTATTCGTTCATCAGCCTGTCCATAATCAAAAGAAAAGAAAAAAAATCAAACATGGATTATATCTAATCTTTCTAATATGTTAATTGTCTCGTACATTTTGTGGTGACCCAAATGGTGAGGACTGTAGGGTCAAAGGTCACAGGAAAAGAGTCATAGGAAATAAATGTCATTATATGTTCAGTAGAAAATCGTAAGTGTCAGTGTGCATGTGTTACACTATTTATTAACTGTAAATGAAGCAGGAAATGACAGAAGGTTAACTGCTCGCTCAGTTTATGAGTGGTTCAAATCCGGTTCAGGGTGATGAATGCGTGCATGCGCGCGCGTTTGTGTCTTTGGTGTGTGCGAGCGTGTTTCGTTTATATACCGTATAAATGCATTCTAATTCATACATTTAGTTCTGTTTACATTTTAATTATAAATCAATGAATAACAGTAAATGGAAGTATGCGAAGGCTCATTAGGATTGTGGTTCGATTCTCGTTCGGGGTTAAATGTGTGTGTGTGTGGGGTGGGTGGGGGGGTGTGATTTTGTCGTATACATATTGTAATCATATGATTTATCCGTATGGGCTAGAAGGTTTGAAATTTGAAGTTTAGGAGTCGGTGTATTGTTTGTCCCCCATCGGTATCCGTTCTCGTCCAGCGTAGAAAGTCTTATGTGGCGGTTATACGAAGTGTAGAATTTGCGTGCGCTGTTGTCGTTTGTGTCGAGTGTCGAGTTATGTAGCGAAGTGTCGAGTTATGTGGGCGAAGTGTAGAAAGTCGTCTGTCGTCTGTAGATTGGTGAATTGATGGCAACTGTTGGGTCAGCGTTGTGCATCTTCATGTTGTTTTCGGTCTGTGCTCGAAGAGACGCGTTCGTGCGCTGTTGTCGTTTGTGTCGAGTTGTTAGTCGATGAACTTGTGTCGAGCTGATTGGCGGAGTGTAGAAAGTCGTCTGTGTTGTGCTTCTTGCAGTTCTAGTGTCTGTGGATTGCTGTGGTTTCTTCTTAGTGTTGTCAGTGGGTGCTTCTTGCAGTTCTAGTGTCGGTGGATTGCTGTGGTTTCTTCATGTTGTTGTCAGTGGGTGCTTCATGCAGTTCTAGTGTCTGTGGATTGCTGTGGTTTCTTCATGTTGTTGTCAGTGGTTTCTTCATGTTGTTGTCAGTGGGTGCTCTCTGCTTGTGTCTGAATGTCCTTCTCCGTTTCCGAGGTTCTCTGACAAAAAATGTCGGTCAGTGAGTGAATGACCACAGTATAAATGACAACACCTGTCTGACTGGTCACTGTTTGAATACTGACTGCCTGATTGTCACTGCATGACAGGTCACTGCCTGAATGACTACCATCTGATTATACAGTCTGAATTACCATTATCTGACTGGTCACTATGTGAGTTATCGCGTATTATTTGACATGTAAAAGAAAACTTGACTAAATATTTTTTTTGTCCTTGACCAGCTCGTCCTTTAATTTCAGTATTTAGCTCTTTCTTTATTCGTGACATTTGGCAGATTGAGTTGGAATTCGTGACGATTGATTTTGTAACCACATTTATTATTCAGAGAAAAGAACATATCTTTGTGAAACTTTTACGATAAACACATCAACGCTCTTTCCTTCTTGAAAAAATCATTCGGTCTGCAGGCATTGTCAGTGTTCGAGTGATTTATTTGATTCCACATTTGCCTTGTTTTCTGTCGGATCTTATGGTTGTCCGTATAAACACTTATAACAAAAGACAGTATTTAACGTCAGTAAGGAAAGAACTCTCTACTGAGTACACTAATATTAATTTTATTATCACATAAACAAATATATTTAGAAATAAATATAATTTAAACCATTAAACGATACACATGACTGTTGAAAATGTGTTTCCATGCATGTGTATCTGTTGAAAACAAAAACAGAAACATCCAACCTAAACTGAGAAAGAAAGAAGCAAATACAGCAATTACACGTCATGTAATCGTCGTTTAGATTACAATTTAACGCTACGAGTGACGTCATTTCTTGCACTTGCATACTGACGGTCTGAAACTGAAAGAGCTGTGAGAGAGGAACATTTCGGAGGACTGCAAGGCTTTGAGACACCGTTTATTTAAAGGTTAATCACGTGACATAAGTAGTCTACTTAACAGTTAAGTCTCACCTGCATTTACTTTTCGCTGTATCGCGTATGTAAGTGGAAATCCGCCGACTGTAAGGCAAATCTTTGGAACGGAGGAGGTAAGGAATGCATGTATGATAACTTAGAACAGTGTCAACTTAGTTGAAACATTTCTATTAGATCTTTTAATATTTGATAGTTTGACCACATGAGATATCAGGTCATCCTTTGATTAGCAATATTTGATAGTTTGACTACATGAGATATCGGCTCAGCCTTTCATTAGTAATAATTGACAGTTTAACCACATGAGATATCAGGCCAGTCTGTCATTAGCAATCTTTGACAGGTTAACAATATAAGATATCAAGTCAGTCTGTCATTAGCAATATGTGATACAAGAATGAGAATCCACAAAAACCTATCACTGACAAGTGCACAGTACTCTACATGTGTTTTAAATTTTTAATCTCTTGACTTTAGTATTTTCAAGATGGCGAAAGTATTTCTATCGGCAACACTGCTGATCCTCATTTCAATGACGTCATCATCTCCGTTAACGGTAGGTTTCTAGTTTTTACCACCTTATACTTGACAAAGCTTATTTAATATGTCATTCACCAAAAAGTAAAAGTCATCATAGAGTTTGCCAAACTGAAATATTACTTTTATAAAATTATCAATTTTAAGCCCCCCCCTCCCCTCTCGCCAATAAAAAAACGTAAATGCTAAAGTATTCAATCAGAAAATATTGAAGATAAACAATAACAGATGAGTATAAGAAAGTACAAAATTAGCAGGTCAATGAAATGGACGCCATCACATCAGTACGTTCACTCTTAATCAAACTGTTCGTAACATCCAACAAAAATAATTGACGTTCATAAAATAGTTCCTTTCCTAAATGTGCTATTGAGTAATTGACGTTCATAAAATAGTTCCTTTCCTAAATGTGCTATTGAGTAATTTTCATTTGAATGCTCAAATATCATCAACGAATTTGTCGATTGAAAATCTGGAAATTGCAACAACCACTTGTAATTTTAACTGAAAACCGAAAGATGGAACCAATGCAGATAGCAAATAAATAGTACAACAATATTCTACTTTATAATGTTTGTGGTTGGCGTTTGATAGATATATTAAGGATTCATAAATAGAAATGTACATTGTCAAATGTTGCACCCACATGTTACTTTATAATGTTTATGGTTGAATTTTGACAGATATATTAAGAATGTATAAAGACAAATTTATAGTGTGAAATATTACTCCTTCACCTTACTTTATAATGTTTATGGCTGAAGTTTGACAGATAAATTAAGGATGCATAAGGAGAAATGTATAGTGTCAAATGTTAAAAGTAGAATAGCTTTTACAAATTACCATACTTTGAACTTCCAAATAGTGCGACATCAAAATGCAGTGTTATGTTGCACTTTAACTATAAACAAACGATTGGTTCATTTATCTAGCCCAGAAACGCTCCATGTCCTGAATCGTGGTTGGTGTTTGAAAACTCCTGCTACATGTTAATTGTGCAACCTTTTACATGGTTTGAATCTCAGGTAAGATTTGCATGAAATATTTTCTAAGCTAATTAATGATTTGTATAGTATCTTATCATAAGCATATAGCTAATGAATATCACTATAATTCTATCAGTAAATGTTTTATCATTATGCGTCATCACATGACTATCATTAAAATCGTTTAATTATATTTTAATTGTACACGTCAGCACAGTAATAGATTTAATTATATATTAATTGTACACGTCAGCACAGTAATAGATTTAATTATATTTTAATTGTACACGTCATCACAGTATTAGATTTCTTTTGTTATGCACAGACCGATATGCAGAAGTATGAAATCTTATTATTTCAGGCCCTTTGCGAGGCTAACGGTGGCTATCTGATCAATATTGGATCAAAGCAGGAAGAAAACGTTGTACGGCACTTTGGTACAAAAACTATACTTAACTATACATACTCCACTTACATCAACTTTCTAAACCTACATACTCCACTTACATCAACTTTCTAAACCTACATACTCCACTTACATCAACTTTCTAAACCTACATACTCTACTGACATCAATTTTCTAAAACTACATATTCCACTGACATCAACTTTCTAAACCTACATACTCCACTCACGTCAACTTTCTAACTTTAGATACTCCACTTACATCAACTTTCTTAATCTACAGGATCCATCTACATCACATTTTCGTATGTATAAGCTACAATTATATCAATGCTTCTAGCTTGCATTCTATATTTCTAGTTATTAAAATTAGTTTTATTTTAAAAACTTATCCTTTAAAGCGCATTAAAACTGACAATAAATATGTTAATTTAAAATGTAGAATTTATATTGAGAAAAGGTGAATCTTGATCTGTTTCGATTGATTTATTATTATGAACTAGTATTCAACGTTGTAATTGACTTATTATTATAAACAGTGTTCAACGTTGTAATTGACTTATTATTATAAACAGTGTTCAATATTTGGATTGTCTTATTATTATAAACCAGTATTCAGACTTTGGATTGTCGTACTACAGTGCGTCACAATAAAAATGTAAGTTATCTAAGATTTTTCAAATGATTTAGAACAATTTTGCACTGCTGAATTTGAAAATGGCATCCGACGTTTTAAAATCAGGTCAGGATTTTGATCTAATTCAATTTTTAAAAGATCTGATCTTATAGCTAAATCGATTACATTTTTGTTACATTATTAGGCAAGTTTTGTTAATATTTCTCTTCCAAAATAGGTTTTTAAATTAAAAAAAATAATTTAAATTTTAGAAAATCGTTTTTAATACAATTCATTTATTAAATGTGTGACAGATTCAAGACAAAATGGTGTCCTGAACTCTTAACCCAGTTCTGCAAATTTTAAATTGTATTTTCGAATGTAGTTCCTTTGTTAGAACAATCCCGACATGCTCTGCTGTATTCGAAGTAAGAGAGGACTCATCCCCATTATGTAATTTTTGGACAATAGCCGAACCGTAGGTCGAATCCTCGTCACCACGTGACTATTCGCGCCATAAATTCGTACACTTTCTTAAATACACTGACACACGCGCAAATTCACCACTCACGAGGGAATATGGCCGACAGAGCACACGAACGGCGCAGCCACCAAAATATTCCTTGTAGTCGATTGAAGTAGTAATACGCAGACCGGTTGTCTTGATGCATTGTCTACAATAGAAGGTAACACATCAGCTTCTTAAAATACTAATTATATTTCTATTTTATGATTCTCATGTGTGAATTTATGTGTGTGTTTTGTGCAGGAAAATATATTGTTGCGATCTCCTCCTTGTATATAAATTAATTTGTATTCTTCAAACCCTTTTAATTTATATAACCTTAATTGATTTTGTGTCGCAGAACGTCTGTGCATGTTGCGAACTTTTGTAATATTTCAAATTCATTTTTGGTATAATTTTCATTGTAATTTGTAAAGCACTCTTGCTTAATTTGAATTGTATCTGATTTTTCTTTATATGAATTCCATTTTTGATAACGTAAATGTTTGGTAATTCATATGTTCATGTAAATGTTAATTGTAACACACATGTGGATTATATTGTATCTTTTCTCATAAATATATAAATTATATTTGTAAAGACACAATAGTCGAGGAATAAACTATGCACATTATTGTCAACCACATGCGTTTGGCTTTGCGAAACATAAAGCAAATCGCTCATAGGAATTATTTTATTTCCAGAGCGGGTCTTCGTTCTTGGTTCTTGTTACTCCTTCTTTATCTTTGGCTTGGGTTACTTGCCTGTTACAAGTACTATTCTTGCCATCGTATCTGTTGATGCATCGTCACAAGTATACCCAGTGTAGCTGAACGGTCGAGTGGAGGAATGGCTACCTGAAAACTGGTAAAAAGTACCCCGATGAGATGTATCGGTTGTAAACCGTGGGCCTGAACCAATTGACTGGGGACCACGAGGCCTACAAAAAAGCCATTCAAGCAGATAAGTGAATGTTCGGTGCTCTTCAATCAAATAATGATATCAGCAAAAATCTGAACTTTAAACATTTGAATCCTAACATCATTGACTATACGCACTCGATAGTAACATAGTTTAGGAGACTGAATGTCGTCTATCCTTGATTAAATTGTTATTGTTTTAAATGTTAAACCTATTAAATTCGTTATCTTGTTAAGACCTCTTATCGTAATAATTCTTATGCATATTTTATAGACCAAATTTACAGTTTGGATGGGGGCGAATGAGCTAAATGAGATTTTGAATGCATAATTATTTAAGAGAGTTTTAACGATCTCCAAACCGAGCTTTATACGTAAGTTTATCTGTCTGTAAATCTGTCTGTCTCTAACTACAAGACGCATTTTCGTAAGGACTGAAGGATAAGCTTGAGCAGCCAGTCTGTTTGGAATTAGGAAGATAATTAAATTTAAATGATTAAATTTTATAATTCTAAAATTCTCGATCAGGGTTTTAAAATAAATGCTGGACACGTAACAAAATGTTACAAACGTTGATTAGTGTACATTGAACAGTAGACATTGATAACGGTAAGTACATATAAATTCAATATTATGTCATCATTGGTCAAAATACAGGGTGTCACGGAAAAACAGGGGGAGGTAATCAGAAAATTAATTTTTATCCCCCGATTATCTCCACTTGGCCATCGCGCGACGCTACAGACGTTAGTTTTTAGCAAGTGTCGTCTGCTAGCAAAATGACGTCTTTAATTACGTGCACAGTCAGCGCGTTTGTTTACATTTACTGTCAAGTCGTCTGCTTATTGTGTTGGCGTACACCGTCAGCAAGTTTGTAATTTCACGTTTCCACTAATTTTACAAAAATACAAATGATTAATTATTTGAGTTAGATGTTCAAAAATTGTGATTACAATATCTTGGAAATGTGTTTGATTTTTATTATCAATTATTATTACAAATTTAACTAGGGACTATATTACTAGACGTAGTGCACCTCAGAAGTAATGCACCTTTTTAGCCTGGATAAAGCAAGGATACACGCGGGAGTTGATCTTAGAGAGAGTGAGAAATGATTTTGCATAAGAGGACTGACGGAGCTATTTTAATTTAGTGTGCGTCTGTCTGGGCTACAGAGAGGTGTAAGGCCATCGTACCTACACTGAGCCCGGACAATCTTTCCATCACCGTTATGACCGGGGAGGAAATGAACTGAATATTCTCCTCATAGAATGTAGAATTAGACGTGTGTTTTGGTCACACTCAATTCGTCGTGGCAGCCTATAAAGCTAGTCCTTATTATTCTACGTTTGGATCCGAACCTTGGGCAATAGCTGGCCATCAGGGGAATGAGCTGAAGGGACCAGGATTGCGCCGAGAGAAGAATATTCGACGCCACTCACGTATCGGAGCTGCTGCTGCTGCTGTAGACAGCCCTCCGTTGATTGATTTTGGATCTTGGACCGTCGCAGAAGACAGGTGTCCGTTGATTGATTTTGGATCTTGGACCGTCGCAGAAGACAGGTGTCCGTTGATTGATTTTGGATCTTTGTTACTGTCGTGGAAGACAGCCGTCCGTGTTCTTCGTCATAGAACCGGGTACCCCAGCGTTAGGCAACGTGGGGCGAGTATTCGCAAGTCGCAAGTTTGTACGTACGTACTGCACTCTCCGTGTACCGAGTTTTCATCGACAAGCATGCTATTTTTTCAGAGGACAGAAACTGTAACGTTTTGTGTTTGCCGGCAGTTGTGACTATTTCGTTTCTTGTATTGTGTGTTCCTGCGTCGACGATTCAGCGTGTAATACTAGTAAGTAGGAAAAAATTTTATTACGAGGTGCATTACTAGGTAGGTTAGAGAGAGAATATAAACGTTTTTCATCATTGAATTATTTTTCATGAACATTTACTTTGACTTTTATTTAATGGATGATTTTTGCAGTTCTAAGCAAGATTAACATTCTTTGACGTTGGGTTTTCCACCCACTAATTTTAAACTAGTAAATTTTAAGGTTAGATATTTTCTGCGGTCATTACCGCTGGTTGTGCTGTAGTAGTATTTTTGTGCCACTCGATTTTGGCAGAAGCAGTGAAAACGGTCATCACCGTTTATTGTTTGATTATTGTAGTTTATTCATCATATTTTTTTTAAATTAATTTTTCATTTTCCATCGCTCATGTTTCCCCGTCCCATGGATGCCGTGTGTGGATGTTACCGAATGAACGACTAACACCGTGTGAGAGTTAAGCCCGTTTTTCCATTTTAAAATCCTTTTTAAAACTTAAATTCTTTGTTAACTCTTTCTGAATAGTTGGGCTTCCTTTCTCGGGTTTTGAAAGTGTATGTTGGTGCGGTTGTTTGTTTGTTCGTTCCGTACGTCCCTCACACGACATTCACACGCCTGCTCACACACACTCACGCCGGCTTTTCACATTTTACCCCACATCTCAGAATAAAGCTAATCCTAACCCCCACAAGACTATTCGTGGTGTCTGAGTGTGAGAATGATCATCAACATCTGATCGTTCGGTGTGATCCCGGCAAGTCGCGGCTACTGGGTCTGACCACCCCCCCTACCCACCGAGGAGGAGATAGGGGGCCAGCAACGCCCACGAACCCGCGACACAGGGCATGAAATTCCGTCTCTTTAGAATGCTCAGCAGTAGGAATATCTATCTTTAGAGTCCAACAGTAATCAGCCATCATGATTGCATCCCAGCGTCCATGATACCTGGTTTCTATCTCTTTCATATCCTGATGAAATCTCTCCCCTTGCTCGTCGCTCATTGATCCCAGATTTTCAGGAAGCCGATCCATATTTGAGAATAAGTAATGCATTTTGATGCTCATGTTGCATCCAAGGTTTTTGAAAGCAGTCATTATATTGACAACAAGCTCTGCATAGTTCCTGGCCTTATTGTTTCGAAGAAAGTTTTTCACGACCAGAACAAAAGACTTCCACGCTTTCAGTTCCACTTCATTCATTGAGTTTTCAAACTCTGAATCTCTGATTAGCTTACGGAGTTGTGGACCATAAAAAATGCCAGCTTTCAACTTCTCAATGGTCAACCCTGGAAAAGCATGGCACAAGTAAGCGAAACAACCACCATACTTGTCCAGAGCTTTGGTGAACTGTTTGATTAAGCAAAGCTTAATGTGAAGCGGTTGAAAAGGTATCTTGTCTCTGTCCACCAGAGGGTTGTTTATGAGGTTCTTTGCTTTGCAAGGTACCGATCCCTCCCGTACAGGTCAGTCCTACTTCGTGTAATGCTGTGCTTTGTCCCTACTATCTCACATGCACAGAAAGCACGGGTACCTTTGAATCCAGACTGTTGTCCCAACAAAACGTTTACCATCTTCAGGTCAACACAAAGTAACCATCCATGCTGATCATAACAAATTTTCTGCAGTACGTACTTCACCGCTTCATACTTCTCCTTCAGTGTAGTCGAGTGAGCTAGAGGTACACAGGCAAAATGGTTACCATTGTGTGCTGTCAATGAACAATCTCTAATCTTCAGGTTTATACTGTGGCACTCCAAGCTTGTGCAGAAGCTGTGCAATATCTGTACAGTACATCAGGTCCTTCTCTGTAGAGAAAAAACTGAGGTACTCTTGGTGTCTGTTGCGGTAGAAGGTTATGCGAACCCTGTCAAAAGGACTTTCCCCCCTCAATCTGAATGCCAACAATCAGAAGATGACTTTGACAAGCTGAGATCATGAACTAGATTATTTAGCTCCTTTTGCGAAAAAGGATTTGGAACATCATCTGGAACCACTAATTCTTCTTCTTTATATTCTTCAACACTAGAGAAAACTTCTTCACTACTGACGGAAATTTATCCAGGTACAGGTATTGAAATTTCATCACAATGAGCTACTGGACTAAGCGCTGATTCAAGATCATGATACTTAAGGCTGCTCCGGTTTTTTCTGTTAATACCAGTCACATCAATAGCGCAGATGTAGCAGTCAGTGACATGGCTTGTCGGTTCCCTCCAAACCATAGGAATTCCACACTTGAGACAATTCTTCTTACCCTTGGTCCAACGACACAGATTCTCGGTTCATGTCTTGCATACCATGTGTGGCGCCCAAACGTTATCCTGATCACCACGTTTTATACAAAATTATCATGGTATACACGCTTTATAAAACATGTTGCTGTATTCCTGTTAGGAACAATGGTGTATTCGCCGCAGATGTAGCAAAATACATCAGGTTTATTTTTCATTGTCTTCTGTCTGATTCCATTTCAATATATCAATATATCAATTATATAAATTATTCAAAAATTAGCTTATGTAACCTCTTCATAATTATGTAATATAAATTATAATTTGTTTATTTAAAGAAATAATTTTACATCATATAAATAGAAAATACCCTTATTTGTAAAAAAAAAAATAATAATAATGTCGCAATACATCAAAACGTTGATCAAAAATAGATCAAAAAGTTGACCTGATTGAACAAAGCCGATGTCATTTTGGATCCAGCACAATAAAACATTCATAAATCCATCAAAAGATCTTAGACAGCAAATTTGTTTTTGCCCAGTCTTATTTTTACAACCAGTTTACAGTGTTTGGAGTGACTTATAATAATTATAACTAGTTTTCAGTGTATGTATTGTATTTTACTATAAACCAGTTTTCACCGTTTGATTGACTAATTATTATAGATCAGTATACAGTGTTACAAAATCATCACGTGACAATATACATTGTGAAGTTCACGTAAACGCCCACACCGCATAAATCACACTTACTGAAATAAGTGTACACAAGTGTAAAAACGTACATATGTGTACGTAAGTGTAAATAAATGTACATACGTGTAAATAAGTGTATATACGTGTACATAAGTGCAAATAAGTGTAAATACGTGTATATTAGTGTAAATAAGTGTACTTACGTGCAAATACCTGTAAATAAGTTTACATAAATAAATGTAAATAAGTGTACGTAAGTGTAAATAAGTGTAAATAAATGCAAATAAATGTAAATAAGTGTAAATACGTGTACATAAGTGTAAATAAGTGTACATATGTGTACGTAAGTGTAAATTAGTGTAAATAAATGTACAGCAAAACTAATAATTACATATACCTATAATTCCTATAAGTCAACACATACTTCTGGTAGCGTTTAATCATATACGTCTATTTCGACAGGGTCATATCCCGAAAAAGGTACAAAATACTTTATTATTATTACATTATATTATATTATATTATATTATATTATATTATATTATATTATATTATATTATATTATATTATATTATATTATATTATACTATATTATATTATACTATATTATATTATGTTATATTATATTATGTTATATTATATTATTTTATTTTATTTTATATTGTATTATAATATATTATATTATATTATATTACGTTATATTATATTATGTTATTTTATTTTATATTGTATTATAATATATTATATTATATTATATTATATTATATTATATTATATTATATTATATTATATTATATTATATTATATTATATTATATTATTTCATATTCTATTATACTATGATAGCACGAGGAATAGTAACAAAATTGAAGTAACCATAGTGTGATGCGCGTGCTGTGTTAATCTCTATTATGCATTATTGTGTGTGAATTAGTTTATCATTAATAAACATAATCGCTTATCAGTGATTAAATTTGGGATTCGTTTCCTAACACGAATTTCCCACTCCCATACCACTTTAAGCTGATACACCACCGGTACATAACTTTTATTCGCAGGTGGAACTTCTCACTTAAGGAGTAATCTAACTTCACAACATTGACTAAATTTCATTTAAACAATAGCTCCCGAAACCCCATCCACCCAATAACTACTCCAGACAAGCATCTTTGCACAAGTGTAAGAAGGATGTAACAAAAGATAAAAGATTTATTATAAAATAATCTATATCACAAAATACAAAATAAGTTTGGAAACAGTTATCGTATTTAAACGTCCCATATCCAATACTCTAATCTAGACAATCGATAGTCTACAATTTCTGCCTGAGGAACAATCTCTAACCAGAGTTATGATTTATCACGCATTGGAGAGAAGAAGAAATTAGAGTTAATACAGTGAATTTGGTTTCGTGACCTGATTCGTAGATTCAGCATTTTAGAGAAAATATCTGAAGAGGATTATCGTCAACACAGCCGATGTCCCTTGCGACTCATTCCATGGTCTTTGAGCACAATGGAATTGTCAGGAACTAAGAACGACAATGGGGGTCGTTTTGTGAGTCTCACACCACCATTGGATTCCTGGTAGATCGTAGTCTGAAGATTACTGAAGCCTCCCCAAGACGTAACGCACGTTGTAGAGTCTATGTTGTTCTGACAGGATGGGAGACGGCTGAAGCCTGGAGCATGAATCACGTTAAAGATGGAAGATGGAAACCTGAATCAAGTTGAAAAACTCTGACGTCTGAAGATTGAAAAAGGATGACTTCAAGTCAAAGTTTCAAGGTAGAAGTTGAATACACACCCACTGAAACAACAAGGGAGCGTAGCGCTTAGATACAATTCATAATTCCTCCATTTTCTTTCATCCTCTCACCAATCATTCAACTTACATTTTGTCTGCAAGAGAATTGTTTAGTCCTCTTACATCCTTCATTCATCAGTACATCATTTTCTAGCATGAAGAATACATATTAATGAATCAAATAGAATAATCTAAAATCGAAATGCATGTACTATAATTTAACACAAACATCATTCTAAGGCCATTCATACATTATCGATCAGATGTCTTACCACTGCTAATGATTGCCTTCAGAAGTGGACTTGAGAATATTTCACCACTGCTAATGATTGCCTTCAGAACTGTTCTTGAGAATATTTCGTTGCAAGTGTTTGAAACAAGTCTTCCATTACTACAAAGAAAACCGCTAGGCACCCTTCCCTCTCAGCTGTCTGGCTGTCACCACTCTCGATTGCATTTAAACGGACTGGTCGGAAAGGCTATCACTGACCGCTGTCAGTCAAAGCGCTGAGCTCTAACCACCCAACTCATAAATAACCAACCCCCCCCCCTACTCCATCAGTACAGCGTGAAAAATTAAATACCTATTAATGTTTAGAATTTAGTTTAACAAGAACGATATTTCACGTCACACAAAGTAACAAAATTGAAGTAACCATTGTAACAAAATTGAAAAAGTTGTAATAGTTCATCTGTTGTGATCACGTTCTTTGTCAGGTTCATTATTATTTTCATTTTCACTAGTGTTTTCATAATACGCATAATTTATAGTACTGTTTAATAATTCTTTATTATGTTGATTTTCACTAATGTTTTGATAATACGCATAATTTACAGTAATGTTTAATAATTCTTTGTTATGTTAATTTTCAATAGTGTTTTGATAATACGCATAATTTATAGTAATGTTTAATAATTCTTTGTTATGTTAATTTTCACTAGTGTTTTGATAATAAGCATAATTTGTAGTACTGTTTAATAATTCTTTGTTATGTTAATTTTCACTAGTGTTTTCATAATACGCATAATTTATAGTAATGTTTAATAATTCTTTGTTATGTTAATTTTCACAAGTGTTTTGATAATATACATAGTTTATAGAAATGTTTATAAATAATAAATTTTATTAAGAAACTTCAATGTGCTAATTATATATTTTATGATCATGCCTCAAAATTAGCAAAATATTAACGTGTGCAGGAAGGACAGTGTGGATAGGTTTGAGTGATGTGGTGCAGGAGGGAAACTATGTGTGGGCTAGTTCACAGCAAAAACCAGCACACACAAACTGGAAATCTTCACAGCCCGACAACCAAGGAGGAAAAGAAAATTGTGTAATGGCGGATTTTTATAGCAGTCATCAGTGGAATGATGAATATTGCATGAAACGTTTTGCTGCAATCTGCGAGAAACCGGTGAGTGTATTTTCCGTAACAGTGGACATGCACATACACCACCTTGTGTACACATGTGAATACGTTGATAATTTTTTTGTCTTCCATATATCCCATTACATATATATTATCTTCTCCTTAAAGTATAATAACTGTGGCGTGATGGGATAGAAGTTTAGATAAATTAATTATATTATCAATTACATTTCTAATGTGACACCTCATTAGTCATTCAGAATACCATGCAGACGTTCTATGACCTCACTACTCATCAGTATTACGTCATATATTCTATGACTTCATTACTCATTGATATTACGTCACACGTTCTACGACCTCACTAATCATTGAGATTATCAGTCTGACATTCAACCGACTCACTACTCACTAAGATTATTATTTATCAGAAGTTCTACTGGCTCATTACTCATTGAGGTTATTGGTCTGACATTCTATTGTATCCTACTCTTTGGGATTTTCAGTCTGACAATCTATCTCCCTTTGTCTTCAAATTCAAAAGTGAATAAAAAGCAGAATTCTCTACTGCACGTAAACCCATTGGCTAGTCTCATTCTCATAAATCATCATTGGATAATAGAAAACTGCTCACTCAGTTTTCAATAGGCCAGCAAATCTAGAATATTATTGCCTTAGGCTATTTACTTCATCTCAGACACTTCAAAAATAAAACCAAAAGGAGAGCTGAAGGTCCGGTCACTCTGACATTTAGGCAACCTATATATCAATTAAATTAAAAAATAGGGAGTGGCAAATTTACTCTGTCACATACTGTAAAACATTTAAGGAAATATTGAAGTATAGACAAACATATCTAGGCCTAATAAATGCATCAATAAATGCATGGTCAAAACGCTTAAGGATTTGTTAGGGGTCTACAAAATATAATATACACAAATTCTAACAAACTTTCGAGATTTAAGTTTATCAAAACAGTATATATTAAAATCTAATATTACAAAATGTTAAAATATTTCTTTAGGTTTATAGAAAATAGTTAGCCCCCACTGACAAATTATTAAAATACAAGAAAATAACGACCATTCTGACCACTCATGAATTCATAGCCCATGGGCTTGACTCTATGACAACACGAAAAATGTAAACATGAACCTGACATATATGAGCAGCTGAATTTACCTTCTGCAAACATTCCTGTCAAATATGTTAGATATTCGCTATGTGTCATACGGGAACATTACTCAGGAGTTACTAATTTCTCATTACTCAGGAGATCCTAAGATCTCATTGCTCCATAGTTCCTAAGATCCTATCACTTAGAAACTCCTAATACTTCACGACCCAGGAGTTCCTGAAATAACATTAATCGACTTTTCCTAAGATATCATTACTCAGGATTTCCTTAGACCACATTCCACAGGATTTCTTAAGATCTCATTACTCGAGATTTCCTACGATCTAATTACTCGGGATTTCATAAGAAGCCATTAGTCAGGATTTCACGAGCCATTACTCAGAAGATCCTAAAATCTCACTCCTCGGGATCACATAAGAAGCTATTACACAGGATTTTATAAGATGTCACTACTCAGAAGTTCTTAAGATCCTACCACTCTGACTTTCATTAGATCTCATTACTCAGGATTTCCTAATATCTCATTACCCGGGATTTCACATGATGCATTACTCAGAATTTCCTAAGATCTCATTACTAGGGAAATCCTAAGATTCGTTATCGAAACGTGTGTTGTGACATATCATTACACGGCGTGTTGTTTTTCAAATTTTTGCAATTCTTTCGTGTTATTTTGACTTTGAGATTTTGGTACTAGGTCACTTCCTCTTGACAATAATGAAATGGATTTTACAATATTCAATATCTCCAACAATAGTTAATAGAAAGTCTGCTTATTATACTGTCTGTCTATTCAATATAATGAAATGGATTTTACAATATTCAATATCTACTACATTAGTTAATAGAAAGTCTGCTTATTATACTGTCAGACTATTCAATATAATGAAATGGATTTACAATAATAGTAATATTTCTTCATGTAGTATTACAAAACTGTGGTATTTTACCATTTTTCTTTGTTTTGTAACACTATATATTTCCATACATTGTAACAAAACTGCTATTTTACCCTTTGTCTGTGTATTTGTCTAGTAATGTATACTTCCATGTAGTGTTCAAAAATGTGTTATTTTACCAGTTGTCTTTGTAGCTAGTAATGTATGTTTCTGTAATTTGTGTACATACTTTGTAGTCTAGTAATACATGTTTCTGTATGTTGAGAACATAGTTTGCAGTCTTATAATGTATGTTTCTGTATGTTGTGTACAGAGTTTGTAGTCTAGTAATATATGTTTATGTATGTTGTGTATAATGTTTGTAGATTAGTATTGTATGTTTCTGTATGTTGTGTACAGAGTTTGTCAACTGTTTATTTCTATGGAAATAAATAAATATTTATCTATTTCTAGAAATGTCTGTGTCGTTTCATTTCTCAGATTGACCAGTAACGGTGTACGAAACGGACGGAAAGAAACACAAGTTCTGGAAATCGTTGGCAACGATGCAGGTCTGAAGTGAAATTAAAAAAAAATCTTTTGACCTCTTTTTCTTAGCGACGTTTATATCTCATTTGACCTTTTCTATCCCGATGTTGTCTAAGTGGAAATACAGGCTCTGGATATTTCAACCCAGATTACACAATGCTGTAAGAATTATTCAAATGAGACTTTTATTACGCTGCTTCAGAGTTATCATTGGACATAATTATACTGTTGTTTACAGCAAATATTTTTCTGCATAATTAATAAATGGACCATGTTATACTGCTGTTTACAGCAAATATTTTTCTGCATAATTAATAAATGGAAATACGTTGTGTACAACTAGAAACATCATTGGGATAGAAAGCATTAAAAATAACCTGCGTGCGTGAGGGGTTATTAAACTTAAAACACCATCACTTCTGTGATATTTTATTTGCTAATTCAAATGCTTATGTAAAGATAACAATTAAACAGGCAGGAGAAGAAATAAATAAATAGACCCCTAATTGTTTATATGTCTTAATGCTTGACTGACTGATTTGGCAATTTAATCGATTATTTGTTCTGTTGGATGAAAGATTGGGAAATTGGTAGTGGAGAGGTTTAAAACTCAATTTGTGAATAGGTTGACAATTGGTTCACTGTTTAAAACTCATTCTAGAAGTAGATTTTTCAAATACATCCTACTTCCCTTAACATACTCCACATTGTGAGGTACTGAGATTATTTTCAGAGATGGATTTCAAATGAGCATAAAACACTGATATGTCTGGTGAACAGTATCACAAACTATTTTTGTGAATCACATTTCACCAAATTGCCCGGTTGATTGTTCAATGAAACAAGAGTTATGGCCTCGAAGCAACATGTTCATGAAGATGAATAAGTGATTGCTGGTCAGTCACTCCTGGACGTGTCATTCTTAGTGTGAGTAAGATAAATGTTTAAGTAACACAACTGGACATGTCACTCTTAGTGTGATAAGATAAATGTTTAAGTAACACAATAAAACTACGATCGTTTGACAACTGGATAAGTCACTCTTAGTTTAAGACACATTTAAGCAACACAATAAAACTACGTGTGGCGTTATAATACGTCCTGCCTATGTTATGATTATTATTTTTATGAAAATCTTATCATTTAATAATACATAATCACTTATCAGTAATTAAATCTTATTTTAGGATCTGTTTTCTCACATGAATTTCACATCCATTCACCTCTGTAAATAAATGTATTATCGAAATATAAATATCAGCTAGCAGGTGAAACTTCTTACTTAATGAGTAATGTATTTCACAACTTACTAGCATTCATCCAATCACTAACTCATCACGCCACCATCCACCACTGTCTACTCCAGACATGTTTCAATTAACATGCGTAAGAAGGTTTTAACATGAAATAATGTTTTATTATAAAAATAACCATATCATAGAAAATCTCTATTTAAGGTTTAGAGGTCTCTCATAGAGCTGGAAAAGAGAGCTATAGGAGATAAATGACTGAACACATGACCTGTTCTGTTGGGCCTTCAATTGTTGCATCATAGGAAGAGCACTGCTTTACATCACATGACCTGTTCTGTTGGGCCTTCAATTGTTGCATCATAGGAAGAGCACTGCTTTACATCACATGACCTGTTCTGTTGGGCCTTTAATTGTTGCATCATAGGAAGAGCACTGTTTACATCACATGACCTGTTCTGTTGGGCCTTCAATTGTTGCATCAATGGAAGAGCACTGTTTACATCACATGACCTGTTCTGTTGGGCCTTCAATTGTTGCATCATAGGAAGAGCACTGTCTGCATCACATGACCTGTTCTGTTGGGCCTTCAATTGTTGCATCAAAGGAAGAGCACTGCTTTACATCACATGGACGGTTCAAAAAGTCGATAGCGCATCAGGGTTCATTTTCAACTTGTAAATGCAGACTTACACCAGCACTCTTGAACTCAGCTGGCATTAGAAGCGATGATGAGTCATGCATATCTGCTCTCACCACTGTTCTGGGTTTTCCCGGTAGATATTAGCCTGCTAAGTTGACACGTACATTGATCATAGGACATCACTTAAGACGAGGAAGCAGTCACTGAGGATCCTGAAGAACAAGAAAAGAAGGCATGACTAGAAATATTCAAGTGTGATGCTTCAACTCATTCTATATAATTTTCTACACTCTCCTGTCACTCAACTTACGTGTCTGCAAGAGAATTGTTAGCCCTTATACACATCACTCTATACACCTTTTATAAATCCAATTGTTCTTTAACAGAGTGACACATTGAATAATATATAGTTAATCTAACATATACATATCATATCATTCTAAATTACAAATTATTTTAAATTCATTTCCATGGCTTATACCAAACAATTTACAATGGCTCATGGTCTTACTTTGGAACCAGACTTCGAATAACGATTGAAAGTACTGGAAAAGATTTTGACTGGCCATTTGTACTAACTTCACATCACCTAACTGGACTCGCTCATCTCATCCCTCCAGCCACCATTCATCATTCAGGCACATTAACAACTACACACTTAAGTTTCTGTTCAGAAATCACCTCTTCCATCAGACGTAGTTCACAACGTTGATGCATACAAAATAAATTGTTATCTACACCTCTACATTAATCTTTTTCCATTATGACTCTCGAGCGTCACTCTAATTATTAGAGAAGATTACTTCTGACTGTAAACATGAAGTAACTATGCAACACATCTTCTACTAGAAAACTTCTCAGTCAGTTGTAGATTCCTCAAGATTAATCTAGGCACACGTTTGCAATATTAGTTTCTTGAGTACACATTCACAGTAACAAACTGCTAGCACTTCTTTTTCTAGAAAGTTCCACAGTTGAGTCTGAGCCACTTTTCGACACACAAACAGGGTGCAGTGAATCAACACAATTTCTGGCCAGTAGGATGGATACTCCCACCAAAAACAGGGAACATCGCCAAGATGACATTTTTTAACGCAATTGCTGTGAGGTAAAGAATTTAAAAGTACTACTACTACTCAGTGACCTGCCAGGCAGTGGAAATTCAGGCATTGGTCAATTTGGAGAGATTTTAGACAGAAAATTATCTACTTGAATGACCACTGTTTGAATACTGATTGCCTAAATGACACTAATTGACTGGTCACTATGTGAGTTCTCGCGTATTTTTTGTCATGTAAAAGAAAACTTGACTAAATATTTTTTTTTTTTGTCCTTAACCAGCTCGTTTTTTAATTTATCTCTTTATTCATGGCATTTGGCATATTGAGTCGGAATTCGTGACGATTGGTTTTGTAACCACATTTATTATTCAGAGAAAAGAACAAAACTTTGTGAAGATTTTACGATTAGCAACCCAACGCTCTTTCCTTCTTGAAAAAATCTTTCGGTCTGCTGGCACTGTCAGTGTTCGATTTATTCTGAGTGTTTTATTTCTTGCCACATTTGTCTTGTTTTCTGTCGGATCTTATGGTTGTCCGTATAAACACTTATAACAAAAGACAGTGTTTAACGTCAGTAATGAAAGGCTCTCTACTGAGTACACTAATATTAATTTTATTATCACATAAACAAATATATTAAAATAAATATCATTTAACCCATTAAACGATAGAAAAATGACTGTTGAAAATGAGTTTCCATGCATGTGTATCTGTTGAAAACAAAAACAGAAACATGCGACCTAAACTGAGAAAGAAAGAAACAAATACAGAAATAGCACGTCATGTAATCGTCGTTTAGATTACAATTTAACACTACGAGTGACGTCATTTCTTGCACTTGCATACTGACGGTCTGAAACTGAAAGAGCTGTGAGAGGAACATTTCGGAGGACTGCAAGGCTTTGAGACAATTCTTTGAAGATGTCACAAAACGGGAGGCTCGTTACAAGCCGACCTCGAGCTGAAGTTAGAGATGCAAGGGGTGAAGTCTATTTTTGGCCTGCTCCGGTGCACCTCCAAGATAAACTCATGTGACGTATGCCAGTACTACGTCGCGTCAAGTTGTTACATAGACACACATGACATACTCCATTGATGTTTGGGTGGGGCCCAATTTATTAATGTCATGCCAAGGAACGTTTTATTGGCGGTGTGTGTTGTGAGTGTGTATCATAAATGTGAATAAATGGACGAACAGACGAACGGTGCAAAACAATAGTACAAATTCTTTCGTCCCTCTCAAAAACTATGAATAACAAGAGAGTTGAAAGATGTTTAAATCAGGTTATTTATTTCCCGATTTAAAAGGGGCACTACTCTTTCGCACAGTGATTAATCATTCATTCATTCAACTTTCCAATGTCATACACTCTGTGGGAAATAAGGGGAGATGAAAATGATGAAATTCAAAATATAAAATAAAGATTAATTACACAATTCTTATGCGGCAAATGGGGCCGCTTTAACAATAGTTGACATGTAAAATAAGCATTACTTTTAACATTAGAGTTCTTATTTTGCATACGATATAATAGTGTTCATTTTCTTAGAGTTCTAGTGTTAAGTATGTGCGCGTTAGCCGTGCGAATTATTACTCACTATTAATGTCAGAGTTCCAAGGAGATGACGTAAACTCACACGTCACTTATAAGCGGCACTTCAAAGTGAAGATCACGGCGCAATTGAGGCGTCGCATTACAGGTGAAGATTCTGCAGAATCTAGGCACCACTTTCAGATTATCACTGGGGAGAAATCTGAAATTTAGCTGACTGTTGTCAGCCTCGATAATTATCGTTGTACCGGTTGTCGTGGAAACGGACATCCCAACGACGTTTTGCATTATCGGGTGGAGTCGTCCAGTGGGATGTGTCGTCGCATTACATTGAGTGTAGAAATCCGGATATGTATCTCCGGCGCCAGCCCCTCAATTTGCGGGATAGACTGCCAAAACGAACTCAGACAGGGGGAAGAGCAAGTTGGTCCCTCGTGTCGTTAACTGCATACAACCAGCGTCACATGCATCGGGTTTTTCTTGACAGCGAACTTTCCACTTTGCCAACAATTATACTGAGTAATTTTGCCTCGTTACTCGATATATGGCATCAGACGGATGGAAAACGGATGGAAAGAGATTATTGCAGCTTTCCTTTATGAAATCTCTGTACATGAGATAATTCATACGTGAAGTTAGACTGGCTTCAGACGAATCGACGTTTTCAACATTGAGAGTAAAGTCTTCATTTTGCCTCTTATATAGCTCTCACTGAAGGTTTCCAAAACTTCCAGAAGCTATGTCCTGTGACATGATTTTTGCCTTGGATATATAGTGGTAATCGTGATGCACGCTTTTCTGTGGTCAATTCTAATGCGCACTGGCCATTTCACTCGTCAACAACATGTGACGGTATTGCGCAGTTGTCCCAATTTATTTAACATACATATTCTTCATAAACTAATATATATATTCAATATGATAATTGACACACACTGCGTCACGAACGTCTGTCTACTAAAGAGATCTTAGGTGACCGTTACTGGAAGTTACATGCTACATACGAAAAATAACAAAACTCGGGTTACTTCAACTAGTTTTGTTAGCGGTTTTTTAAAATGAAATAAAATATAATTTCTGTCCCTCATTTCCTGTGACAGAAAGGAATTCACATGAATTAAGTAGTCTACTTACACAGTTAAGTCTCACCTGCATTTATTTATCGCTGTGTCGCGTATGCAAGTGGATAACCGCCGACTGTAAGGCAAATCTTTGGAACGGAGGAGGTAAGGAATGATGGAAGTAAGACATGCATGTATGATAACTTAGAACAGTGTCAACTTAGTTCAAACATTTCTATTAGATCTTTTAACAAACATTGCTATTAGATCTTGTAACGCCTTTAATTCAAACATTGCTATTAGATCTTGTAATGCCTACCTCACACAACTTAGTTCAAACATTGCTATTAGATCTTTTAACAAACATTGCTATTAGATCATTTAACGCCTACCTCACACAACTTAGTTCAAACATTGCTATTAGATCTTGTAACGCCTTTAATTCAAACATTTCTATTAGATCTTGTAACGCCTTTAATTCAAACATTTCTATTAGATCTTGTAACGCCTTTAATTCAAACATACCAATTAGATCTTGTAACGCCTTTAATTCAAACATACCAATTAGATCTTGTAACGCCTTTAATTCAAACATTGCTATTAGATCTTGTAACGCCTTTAATTCAAACATTGCTATTAGATCATTTAACGCCTACCTCACACAACTTAGTTCAAACATTGCTATTAGATCTTGTAACGCCTACCTCACACAACTTAGTTCAAACATTGCTATTAGATCTTGTAACGCCTACGTCACACAACATAGTTCAAACATTTCTATTAGATCTTTTAATATTTGATAGTTTGACCACATTTTGACCACATGATATATCAGGTCAGCCTTTCATTAGCAATATTTGATAGTTTAACCACATGAGATATCAGGTCGTTGTACCTGTCTTTTGTCCTTCTTTAATTGTATGTGATGAAATCTTTCCTGTGTGTTGGGGGGGTGGGTGCATAAACGTGCTTTCCGAAAATGGTTGATCTCATTTGTTTTGTTGTTCGTATTGACCATCAATTTACAGGAGACCAAAAATGTGTTTTACATTATTTTCTACAACTTGACATTATTTCCTAACACTTGACATTATTTTCTGTTACGTTATAGCATTTGTTTAGAGACCTTATCTCAGCATGAGGATTTAAGATTATTAAATTTCAATATTCACCTATAGATAGACTGGTTGCCCAGGTTTACCCCTTTTAGTCTCCTAATTTAACTCCCGTACTTTAGACAACAAATATAGTGACAAGCCAATCTGTGTAATAAAGCATGAACTGGGTACGTTATCCAATTACAACTAATTATGCATTCAAACATTTATCATCTTGACTCAGTCCCCAACCCAGTCCTTATTGGTCTTCCTCGCAATAATTAGCCAACTACTGTAATTAGACAACAATTAAAATATTTAATAAAAGTTAACGATGAACAAAAGGTAATTCCATACACCAAACACGAATATGAAGGTCATAGAACTACCTATTGTCTTTGAATGTCATATGAATCACATCGATAATCAGACTAGAGTTAAGAGTTTTCAGGCTAATACTCAACTTATATCTTCCTTCAGTTATGGTAGCGCTCCCACATCCCCAAGCAGTATGTCATTGGATATCGGATTTGGCGGTTATCACACAACTCATCAATATGGCCCTACAACCTTTAGTTGTAAGGCCCATGTCCAGACAGTCTGAGCATATTGGACACATGCATGCAGGATCCACATGGAATCCTCTAAAAGCTCAGGTAAGAACTTCACAAAATCACGAATGTAGTCATATAGACGTGAAAAGAAAAACCCACTCTGAAAATATAATTTCATTCTCTGAGCAACAACTCTTATTGATTCACTGACCTTACATGTGGCGTAGACAAATAGCATAGCCTATTTATAAGTCGACATTTAATCATATTTTACATCAATAGATAAATGTAATAAAGAGGTAATCCAAAACTACGCTCATGAGTGTTACAATTAAATGTAACGTATTACATGCAAAAGATTAAATCATGTTCTGCTTGAGAGATCTCATGCAGTGAAGGAGTGCCAAGTTAGCTTTGAGAGAACTGATGTGGTGAAGGAGTGCCAAGTTAGCTTTGAGAGAACTAATGCGGTGAAGGAGTGCCAAGTTAGCCTTGAGAGAACTAATGCGGTGAAGGAGTGCCAAGTTAGCTTTGAGAGAACTAATGCGGTGAAGGAGTGCCAAGTTAGCCTTGAGAGAACTAATGCGGTGAAGGAGTGCCAAGTTAGCCTTGAGAGAACTAATGTGGTGAAGGAGTGCCAAGTTAGCTTTCATAGAACTTATTTCGTGAAGGAGTGCCAAGTTAGCTTTCATAGAACTTATTTCGTGAAGGAGTGCCAAGTTAACTTTCATAGAACTTATTTCGTGAAGGAGTGCCAAGTTAGCTTTCATAGAACTTATTTCGTGAAGGAGTGCCAAGTTAGCTTTGAGAGAACTTATTTCGTGAAGGAGTGCCAAGTTAGCCTTGAAAGATGTGGTGAAGGAGTGCCAAGTTAGCTTTCATAGAACTTATTTCGTGAAGGAGTGCCAAGTTAGCTTTGAGAGAACTTATTTCGTGAAGGAGTGCTGAGTTAGCTTTGAAAGAACTTAATGCAGTGAAGGAGTGGAGTGCCAAGTTAGATTTCAGAGAACTAATGTGGTGAAGGAGTGCCAAGTTAGCCTCGAGAGAACAGTGGCTCATGTAACATTCTGCAGCGTGCTGAAGTGCAGTGATGAATTGACAATTATGTTACGAACAATAATCTCATGAACATTATTACAGAAATGCTGGAAAGACTGTTGCAGGCTAAGTAATTTGAAATGTTATAAACAAACTATTATCGTTTATCTCTCTGTAACTCCATGTATGTTTTATGATAAGAAAGACCCTGTGACTTAAGATATAAGAAATAAGAAATGAAATTATGTGAACGTGGTTTCGTGGAAATATTGATGTCAAATAATATTTTCATTATATTTGTTTTATGTATTTTTGATTGTTGAGTTAATAAATTTCTTGTTAAATTTATTGATCTTCTTACACATATTGAAAGCCATATATTGGGTGGGTTCTCGCTAAATATAGATTTAGGATGGATTTATCTTCTCCTTTGATAAGAAGTTTCCCATGTATGGAAATATTGCGTGATAGTAGATTTTTGTCTTTAATGCTGTGGAAAAGAGAAAAAAAAATTACCACACCCACATGTCCGCCAAGTGAGAGAGACGTTTGGCGTCGTCTGGAGAATTTATACAAAATAAATTTAGATTCTTATCACTTGTGATTAGTTATGGATTATTAAAAATAATAAAACCAATAGGGGAACCTGGGGTAAAACGAGATACTTAAGGAAAAAAGACCTGCTGTATCAAAGATAACATTTACATGTAAATGAAATTCTGTGTACTAAACAATCAAGGGATGGACAACAATGACACAACAAAAGAAAGATGAAATTTATTTGTTGCAAAAGAAACACTAACGATTTATTGAGGTAATCATATTGTCCCATTTTGCCCCATGCCTGGGGTAAAACGAGACATAAGCTGGGGTAAAACGAGACATACACTGGAGGTAGCATAAAACAAAAGTTAGTCATCGCAGAGTTCACAGATGAAAACTGGGGCCTTGTTTCTTTCGTCAAGACCTGCACAGCTGTAGGGTGCCCACCTGTTGCAGTCACCTTGACAGGCTACCCAGCTTTCTGCACTCTCGGAGTACAGTTCATCACAGTACAGGCACTGTGCATCCTGTTCCTGGCACTGGCTCTGGGATGAAGAAATGGGCTTTCCAGATGAGCTGACACCTTTACCCTTACCCTTGGTTAGAGTTTTTGTTGATATTATTTTCTCCTTTTTCTCCAAAAGAGACTTTTTATATGGAGAAGATGTGAGAATAGCAGTCTTTCCTCTTTGCCGTGACACGCGTTTAGTAATGTTTGCTTTAGGAAAGGGTATGATGGCTTGTGGGGAAATGCCAAATGCTGTTTCGTCTTGTTTTTGTGGTGAAGTGGTTGGGGTGGAAACTGAGGTGGTAGCATTGATGAAAGTTGAGGCAGTGGGACGGCGTGAATCTGTGGAGGTTGAAGAAATGATAGGCCTGGATGTAGAGGCGGCAGGAGGCTTGGATGTGGAGGCTGAGGCAGTAGGAAACCTGGAGGTAGAGGTAGGGGAAGGCCTGGAGGTTGAGGAAGTAGGAGGCCTTGACGCTGAAGCAATGAGATGGCTGGAAACTGAGGTGGTGGGATAGCTGGAGGTTGAGGCAGCAGGAGACCTGGAAGTAGAGGCAGCAGTAGTGCTGGATTTTGAGGCGATGGGAGGCCTATATGCTGAGGTGGTGGAATAGCTAGATGCTGAGGCAGCAGGCCTGGAGGTACAGGCAGCAGAAGTGCTGGAGGTTGAAGCAGTGGGAGGCCTAGATGCTGAGGTGGTGGAATAGCTGGAGGTTGAGGCAGTAGGATGGCTGGAAGCTGATGTGGTGGTCTGGAGGTTGAGGTCAGCAGCAGCAACAGGAATATCAGTTGCCTCAGCTGCAATGAAGTCCGCTTCGGAAAAAACGCTTCTGTCCAAGGGCCATATTCCTGAAGCTTTGAAGCCATTGATTGCATTTAACATCGTTGCTGCCTGTAGGTATGCTCTCCCGAAGAGGTTTGAGATCTGAAACTGGGTCACCACAAGCCCTGGGTGATTGCGTAACCAAATCCGAACCTGGTGGTCATAAAATGTGCTGAGTGGCTTCATGAAAGCTAAATCCAACGGCTGCAGTCGATGCGTGCAGTGTGTTGGAAGGCACAAAAGAATGACTCCATGTTCTCTTGCAATGTCAATCAGTTCCACGCTTTTCGTGTGTGCTGCATGGCCATCTAGAATCAGAAGCACAGGCTTCTCCTTTGATGCTCTGGTGAACTGTATGAACTGTCTTATATATTTGATGAAGAGTTCTGTTTGAATCCATCCACTTGGGTGGCACTCAGCCCATGCTCCAGGTGGTGCACCATCCATCAATTCAGGTTTCATGCGTACTCGAGGGAATATAAGCATTGGTGGCATGTATTGTCCTGCAGCAGAGCAGCATATTACCGAAGTTACAAGCTGCCCCCTCTCTGCAGAAGTGACCGAACCTATCTGCCTCTTCCCTTTGGTTGCCACAACTTTTGAGAGAGACTTTGGAACTGTGGAAACACCTATTTCATCACAATTCCAGATCCTGTCTCCACTCAGCTTGTATTTATCCACCACATCCTCAAGTAGGTCAAAGAAAGATGTGACTGCAACTATTGAAGCCCATGGCTCGAGCTGCTGAAGTTGCTTCAGGTTTTCGAAGTGACAGCTTGTCTGAATGCCGGGCCATAAACCCCCTGTACCAGTCGTAGCCAGCGACTCCTTTTTCATCATTGAACTTGTTGGTCTTTCCGTTTCTTTCTGCAAGCTCATAGGCAAGTTTACGAAGTTCGTATGAAGAAAGACCAAAGAGCATTTTCTCCATCTGCTGGACATAGCTGACAAGCTCCTCTTCTTCCTCTTTTGTAAAGACAGTTGCAATTGATCCAAGGGCTGAAAAAAAGAGAATATTTTATAAGAAATAATTCTGATAATTTTTTTTTCATTTAAAAAACATGCAATCATACACATTTAATGACCTTGTGACCATTAGGGGTAAAACGAGACAGCGTCTCATTTTGCCCCATTGTTTTGTCCCGTTTTACCCCACTTATGCTTTTTCACAAAGCCTCCAAACCACACACTGCCATGCTTAAGTAGGTCAAACTGATAAATATATTACCGTTGCCCATATAAATATCTCTCAGAATGTTAATTCTTGTCTGACAAATCTGTACCTTTTTTCCTAATGAACACGATTGCAGCATAACCATAAAAATAGATCAAAAAAGATAAAATTGAAATATTTACCTCTCGCCGATGCACGCAGCTCAAACAAAGAAATCGGACATTGCCGGCAAGGCAGTACCACGTGATCTCTTTATTAGACTCCTTGCTAAAGAGCTTTCTCTCTCTGTGTTTCAATAATTCGTGTTTCTCGTTTTACCCCACTATCTCATTTTACCCCAGGTTCCCCTAAATAAGGAAGAATATGTGTCACAGGTTTCAGTTATTCAAGGTTATAATTAGAGATGTACCGAGAACTATATATAACACATTAATTTTCAATTTTGAAATGTCCCGTAAATGAGGAGGAGCAAACTGTGGATGGTTCACCCAGGCGTAAACTACCCTTGCATCTCACTTTGATGCGCATCACTGCGGGAAATCCCGGTAGTACTGTTGGTCACGTGACGTAGGGATAGTAAATAGATTCATCCTTGTCTCCTCGCGTTAAGAAACGTATGTTTGAATAGCATTGTAAACTGTTTTACACCTCATCATCAGTCACCTCAAGAAAAAGTATGTGAACTGTAAGTGTTTTATTTTCTGTCTAGTCTGAACTCTTTGCTAAATTCATTTCTGTTTCGTCTTGCTGTCACTCGCTGACCTATTTTGACTCGCAGCAGCCATTTTAATATGCCTTTCGTTCTAGGACTTGTGCGTGAGTTTTCATTGAGGAAATGTCGTAGTCGACTAAAAGTATAAAGCAAACAGCGATCAGACTGCAGTCGACTGTATAAAGTATAAAGATATACACAATGATCAGACTGCAATCGGATTTGCATAGTGTAAAGATGTACACAGCTATCATAATGCAGTCGGATTTGTAAGTGTATTACTGTACACATCAGTCAGTCTCCAGTCGATAGATGATCTAGTAATGTGTACAATTCGCCGTCCGCCTGAGTGAACGCTCCGTTAGCTTGTGGCACTTCGAGCGCTACGCGAGGCGTGACCAAGATGGCGTCCAATGTGGTCGGTTTTAGACTGGATAACGGCACTTTTCACGATGCTCTTTTGACAGAGAGGGAATTTAACAAAATTCAAGGCAATAGTAAGTTGTAGAATCAGTATTCAATGTTTTAAATCATTTTACATAAAAAATATAATAGGAATGATATGACACAATAACTTTGTTGACTGAATATGTTTGTTGCTCTTATTTATTATTGTCTTAATTTAATCCGCTACAGCTTTTACGTTGTAGAATGGTAACATGACATCTTTTGTATATAAATATTTATGATAGAATGGTAACAGGACATCTTTTGCATATAAATATTTATGATAGAATGGTAACAGGACATCTTTTGTATATAAATATTAATGATAGAATGGTAACATGTCTTATGCAGGCTATATTATATAATTATTAAGAATAGAATGGTAACATGTCTTATGTATATAAATATTAAGTTCAAATAATGTCAGAGGCACATATCATTAAGTGAATAATCCATTTTAATCAGTATAATTCAAGAGATTTTATACAGGAATCAAGTATTTTTAATTATCTGCATGTTTCATTATCTACCCTGAAGTGATTCATATAAAAAACAAAATCTACTAAATTTCCAGAAAAATGTATCAAATTTGAAGTTAAGAATACAAATTACAATAATATTTATTTCATCTTTAATTTTTATAATGTATATGTATTTTATTTTAAACGTGAAAAATGATTGAGGAACAAAATTGAAATTATTTAGCATTCAATTATTTAATTTTATTTCATATTAATTACAGGTATTGCATAATTCAACATTAAGGAATTATGCCCGTTGAAGGCTAAAGTGTATGGCCTTATTCTGCTGGATTCAACATTAATAGAAATGCAGTTTGGAGATATTCCTTAAACTCACCAAAAAAGGTGTTTTCTATAAATAGTTCATACAGACGGACCAAACAACTGCAAAAAAAATATAGACATATATGTGCAGTCAGAAGTTGTGAAAGATTAATGTAACATGCCAACAGGTAAGAAATACATTATGCATTCCTGTAACATGCCAACAGGTAAGAAAGTATACTATGCCTTCCTGTAACATGCCAACAGGTAAGAAAGTATACTATGCCTTCCTGTAACATGTCAACAGGTAAGAAAGTATACTATGCCTTCCTGTAACATGTCAACAGGTAAGAAAGTATACTATGCCTTCCTGTAACATGTCAACAGGTAAGAAATATACTATGCATTCCTGTAACATGTCAACAGGTAAGAAATATATTATGCATTCCTGTAACATGTCAACAGGTAAGAAATATATTATGCATTCCTGTAACATGTCAACAGGTAAGAAATATATTATGCATTCCTGTAACATGCCAACAGGTAAGAAAGTATACTATGCAGAGAAAATTAAAAAAAAATACTCCATGTCACAATGTCTAAATACCACTAATCTCTTTGTGTATACTATTCTCATGTTACCAGAGAAACAATAAATTTCATTTCCTTCAGTGTTTGTGTTTTTCTTTAGGTTCATGAGAAAATCAGCAAATTAAAGTTGTCATCTACATTATTTTATTGTTATTCAATCATTATATACTCTATTATTAAGTAAAGGGACACATTATGTTTAATTGTTGAGAAAAGAAACAAACTTTAAAAATAACTCAGTACCTCCATACTTTCACGTAGATGAAAGGGAGACAAATTATGTAATATTTAATCATATAGACAAGTACGTAATCATAGTGACAAGCTAAACATGTAATTACAGAGACAAGACAAACATGTCATCACAGGCAAGGCAACTATGTCTTCAAAGAGGCAGGGCAAACCAAACACTTAATTATAGAGACAAGACAAACACGTTTTCACAGGGAGAAACAAGTATGTAATCAATAAAGTGAAGTAAAACTCTAAATCATATACAGGAACAAGATGATTACCCGAGACAAATTACATTATCACAAGGACAAGACAAACGTGTGCTCACATTGACAGTGATTATCAATTGCCCATTGTTCCAATGCAAGCTTTTACAGTTGTATTCATTTATATAGATTCACAATGACGTCACATCTAGTGCTAGACAACAGCCAGATAATAGACACAGAGTCTCACTGGACATTATCATTTACCTAAAACACAAAACTCCATTTAACATTGACACTACTCTCCAGTGTAATAGACATTGAACAATCAAAATTCCATTTAGCATTGACACTACACTCCAGTCTAATAGGCGTTGGATAAGCAAAATTCTGTTTAGTAATTATACAACTTTCAGTTATAATACACGAAGAACGAAGTTAGTTTAACATAGAAGTACTCTCCAATAATTAAAAATTAGACGGAAAAAAGACTTCAAATTGAACAGAATGTCAACGTAGAACAAACAAAATTCCATTTGCCAGTGACTCTCATCTCGAATACTATACACGTAGAAACATTTCAAATTGAAGAGTAATTCAATGTGGGTCATATCGAACATATCAAAAGTAGGTCAAAATGAATCAAAGTGGGGCAAGCAAACGAGTTGAGGTATGGGTAAACTTTCTGACAAAAATGACCCACAGGAAAGTCACAGATGTTTTGTTGTGAAAAAATAAACGAACGACGTCATTGTACAAATGCATGAAATGAAATTTGAGACCCACGCCAATTTCTTACCTCCCTTTCATTTCAGTCAAGTGCGCACGATTCTGAATGGAGACTGTGATTAATGGTAAAGCGTTCAAGATGGGTCCAGATTGACGTCACCAGTTGCAAAATTTGACAAATCTTGATCACAAACATGGTAAAACACATTTAAACTCAACTCTGCTTTTTATGTTCGATTTGAGAACTTTCTATAATAGTTTTATTATCATTGTGTCATTTATTATCTAGTGTGTATATATTTGAATATAAATATATGTTTGCAATTCATGTCAAAACGTTAATATTTCCGAACTGACTAAAAATCCCAGATTGACTACATTATTGAAAATAACATCATAGATGGCACAATGATTAAGCCATTTTTAGCTTGTCACTGTCATTCAAATTTTATTTGTATGTATTGTAGTCATCCGTACACGTTTTGTATGTTACTGGACGAAAACGACTTGTTTGTATTGTAGTCACTGTTGCATATTATATCTGACAGGACTAATACAACTTGCTTGTATTGTAGTCGAAATACACATTATATGTGACCGGACTTACACTTGTAATCAATTATGTGTCCATAATTAATAAATAATATGTGGCATTAGCGATTGTTACATGTGTAAAATGATAGAGTAACCACGTGTATGTAGCCATATTTCCGTTGATTAATTGTTATCATGGGAAAGCGCTAATGATAGATAATGTATGTTGAGGGAGACATGAGCTAAATTTTATTATAATTATGCTTGTATTACAATGGAGAAAAATATATTGTAAAGAAATCATTTATTAATTTAAAGACTTTTATTAATTTGAAAATATGAATTAACTAACGTTAATCAGTGGAATTTGTAAAGAGGAAACTATCGCAGTCACCACAAAGCCCATATAATAGTTTATTGCAACATGATGCTGTAGCATGATATTATTCATTACAGCCAGTCTTAGATCTCAGGTCTTGATTTTGGATCTTGGTCTGGAGTTGGAGAATGGGAAATCTACAGTCCTACAAAGACAAGAACCCAGAGGAAACCCAGGCTAAACTTGATATCTTCAATACTGGAGACATTGTCCGTAGTCTACCCCAGGTGCCGTAATCCGACAGTGGAAAGGCCAGCTAGAAGATATTTGCTGTGTGATGTCAGAACTGCACTGATGGATTGATGACAAGATATTCAACTATTGCATGAACATTAAAGAATAAGTTAATGTCTTCCATCGAGATACAGAACTGAGAGACAGACATGTATAAACTATTCGGGCAGCATGATAAGATACTCTGTTAATCGTAATTGTTTATTCTTTTTTTTAAAAATTAATTGAATTGTTATTAAATTTATTGTTATCTCACCTATTGTTACATATTTGTTTGTAGTAGCTTACTGGATAGCTAACTGGGGGCAAACCGTAATAAAGGGATAAAGAATTATAAATCTTAATTTATAAATAAAGGGGAGATAACATTGTTAGCTAAGGAAGTCAATTGATTTATCTAACGAAGTGTCATGAGTAATAGCCTGAACACTTGGGTATTTCGTGGTGGATACGTCAAGCTGTCCGGCTATCACTATTGTTAGAAATTATTCATTAAACCGATATTGATAACTGGAATCTAAAATAACACAGAGTCGTTAAACAAACAGGACATGTGACACGCTATAAAGAATCTAATCCAGCACTGTATAATCACTATAACGAATCCAATGTGGAAGATACAACGGTATAATCGGTGGTGGTGGTGGTGGTGGTGGGGAATCAATTCAAAAGCTTTATAATTATTAGAAGAAATAGATGCCAGAATTTTATCATCTCTAAAATCAATAGAAATTTGATTTTAAAAATTCTTTGGCATTATAGTCCATATCACGAAACTAGTGTAGAACTGTATAATCTTTCCAATACAATAATTCCAGAACTTTATAATCTTTGCAATGAATCAATGGTAGAGCTTCATTCACCACAAAATGAATGTATTCTAGTGTTGTATAATCGTTACAATGAATCGATTTGAGATCTTCATACACCAAAATAATGAATCGATGTTAGAACTGTAAAATGTCATACAAAAAATGGATTATAGAACTTAAATTTCATACAAAGAATGGATTATAGAACTTAAATTTCATACAAAGAATGGATTATAGAACTTAAATTTCATACAAAGAATGGATTATGGACCTTCATAATCATTACAAGCAAACGATACAGGAACTGTAAAATCTCTATAATAAATCCGACAATGCATTTTTAGTTTTGCCCATCAAGCTCCGCAATTTTGACACTTCTACACTATACGACTACATGCAACTAAACCCACTGAATAAGGGGGTTTGCAGGTGACTAAACACACTGAATAAGAGGGTTTGCAGGTGACTAAACACACTGAATAAGAGAGTTTGCAGATGGCTAAACCCAGTGAATAATAGGATATGCAGGCGGCTACATCAACTGCACAACAAGGATTAAAGATAGTTAAAATTGCTGCAGAGCAGGATTGTTGATCGTTAAAATCTCTTCACCACAGAATACACAGCACTGCACGTAGACATCTATGTCCAATACACAGCACTGCACGTAGAAATCTATGTCCAATACACAACTCAGTACGTAGACATCTATGTCCAATACACAACACAGAGCGTAGATTGGTAAAACCACTACACCTCTCGGTTTTAGGATGATATGTTGATCTAGCATTAATAGTACTCTCCTGCTATCACTACAACTTATTTCTTTCAAACAACTACTACACCTCACACACTCACACACGTAGTTCTATTGCTAATAGCGCTGTTTAACTCTCGCTTTATTACAATTTCTTTCTTTCAAACAACTACTACACCTCACAACACGTAGATCTATTGCTAATAGATCTGTTCGAACTTTGATAGTTGTAAGTTATTTTCATTACAAAATTACTTTTCAGTAATTTAAACAATTCTTTTATAATAGTTTCCCTTAAATTTAACCCCATTTTATGTATTACAATTACTTCCCTTAGTCAAAATCTGCCCTTATGAAAGAATGTGTTGATTTTTCAATGAAAATTATGTGTTAATACTCAGCGTCTAAATGTGTTAGCTGACATTTATTCCCACTTAAATGCTTTGAAAAGTGACGTAACTCCTGCACCTCCAGCCTCCACAGCGCTTTTTTTTTTTTTGATTGGGGGGGCTTTCAACAGAAAGAGCCAATATTTGTACTTCAATAAATATATGTAGTTGAAATTTTAAAAATTATATCATGATTAAAATTTCTCAGGGCGAGTACAAACTGATTCTCTATGAGCAGAGAGAGAGAGAGAGAGAGAGAGAGAGAGAGAGAGAGAGAGAGAGAGAGAGAGAGAGAGAGAGAGAGAGAGAGAGAGAGAGAGAGAGAGAGAGAGAGAGCATGTAGAAAATGGAGGCAGTTTAGATTCTTTTATGGAGGTGTTGGGAGGGGCAGCATTCAAAATTATGCTACTGGTTTCGAAATGTGATTTTTATTGTTTTGGTTTCAAGGAATGTTCATCGGTTTGTTTTTGTTTTATAATTATCTTCCTTAAAGTATGTTGTAATGTGGTGCCTGTTATGTGTGTGTGAAATATTGTGTATTCTGACGGTTGTGTGTCCTGAATGTTGATTGTGTTCAATGTTGTGTGTGTTGACTGCTCTGTGTGCTGACAGATTACTGAAATAAGTACTGTTTTAATACATATTAATGTGTTTTGTTTTAATGTATTCCTCTAGAAAAGTTTAACAAAGTTGGAGGGTTACAATTTCCAAAATATTTAAACTTTTCTACTTCTCACATTAATCTTGAATACAGCTTTATTTTTTGTAATATATTTACACTTTTCTACTTCTCACATTAATCTTGAATACAGCTTTATTTTTTGTAATATATTTACACTTTTCTACTTCTCACATTAATCTTGAATACAGCTTTATTTTTTGTAATATATTTAAGTTCACATATTGGTGGTACGATTGATATTTTTAATTTATTCAGTTCAAATTGTGCAGGTAAGATAGCTATTTGTAGTTTATTAAGGTCACTTAATGGTGGAGGTAAGATTGCTTTTTATAATTTATGAAGTTCACATCTCTGACGTAAGATTGCTATTTATAATTTATTAAGTTCACATCTTTGACGTACGATCTATATTTTTAACTTATTCAATTCACATTTTGGTGGTAAGATTATTATAGTAATTTATTCAGTTCAAATTGTGCAGGTAAGATAGCTATTTGTAGTTTATTAAGGTCACTTAATGTTGGAGGTAAGATTGCTATTTATAATTCAGAAGTTCACATCTCGGACGTAAGATTGCTATTTGTAATTTATTGAGTTCACATCTAGGAGGAAAGACAGATATTTGCAATTTATTATGTTCTGTTGATTTTAGTTTCGAGAAATCGCTTCAATATAAAAAGAAATTTGGATATACGTTAAGTTGGTCAATTCCAGACATTTTCAAATATGTTTTCGTTCTAGATTTTTAAACAATATATATTAAGAAATTAATCAGGATAACATAAATATTATTTTTTAATTGTAATTTTCTTTTCAGTCTATTTCAGCACCACATCTTTCTAGCCCAGTGGAAAACAGTAGCCAAGTTAACTTACACCTTCAACCCGTGTATGACAGTGACGTGCGTGACGACAAAGCCTTAGAGCGTGTGTTGCATTGTTTTCGTGCACTGGCGGATAACAGTCAACCGAAAGAAGTGATGATGGTCATTTCTCAGCTACAGTTCGGGAAGTACCTTGGTCAACCTAGCTATGCGGCTACTGCTGCCCTTCTACCACGCCCTAGCACACTACCCGAACACTTACTTCAACAACATTACGACAAAGGTGACTTTGATGTTCTCATCATACACAGACAACACGGATTGTTCACATTACAAATTAAAAGCGTGGGAGCAAACTTCACTCAGCTAAAGATGACGGAGCAACAGGAGGATGACGTGGTGATGAAGAAAGTTAAAGAGGCGTTAATGCAGTTAAGCAAGTCGGAGGTTGTATTAAAGCATTTGACGTCAGACTTGACAGACAATAATATCACTAAAATTCTTGCAATGCCAAACATCAGTTCTTCTCAGTTACTGCGAGCAATTAGCAGGAATCCATCTGATGGTCAGGTAAGATTTTAAAATAGTAAGAAATTGCAGGATGTGTGAATAAATTAAATTGAAAGAACTATGCTATAATTAATACCGCCTTTTATCCCCACTATTTATTGATCATTAGGGAAATGTAAAGTAATAAATGAATGCCGTGAAGCGTGTATTTGTAACTATTTATTAAAATTTAAATCAATAAAAATTTAACCAAGTGGGTGAGAGAGAGAGAGAGAGAGAGAGAGAGAGAGAGAGAGAGAGAGAGAGAGAGAGAGAGAGAGAGATTAGAACACTTCCGAGGTAGACAGAAACACAAGAAAGATCCAAATAAATATTGCCCTGAAATAAATGTATCATGGACTTTCAAGGTCCCAAGTTGTCCCACTCAAAATCATTTAAGTGCCCCAACATCCCATATGAAACGATTTCGGATTTCAAATTAGAGTGAGACTTTTTCGGCATCATCCGTTGTACTCTACTAACAAACACTTATGACGTCATATCTCCCAACTGTAACACATTATTTCGCCTTCATGTTCAAACTACTTTAAGTGGTTTTTTTTGTTGTGTATATATATATATATAAGTGTTTATGTGCAAACATATATAAGTGTTTATGTGCAAACATATATAAGTGTTTATGTGCAAACATATATAAGTGTCTATGTGCAAACATATATAAATGTCCATGTGCAATCATATATATGTGTCTATGTGCAAACATATATAAATGTCCATGTGCAATCATATATATGTGTCTATGTGCAAACATAACACAAATGCAAAAACATTGTCTATGTCTATGTGCAAACATAGACAATGTTTTTGCATTTGTGTTATGTCCTTGATTACGGCTCATGTCGTTTTACAAATAAAACTACTATACGAATCATTTTCAATATTTTACTCAAATTTTAGTCCGCATGTTTGTCAAATAATTCAGTTTAGCTATTATTAAACAATTATATTTAATATTTTTCCATCTATATGATAGGTAAAAAATTCAATAAATTACATGTTATTAGAATTTAAAGTATATTTTTGTTTGGTTTAGAAAGCTGATGGATTTTAAAGTATTCATTATGAATCAGAAAGTTTAATTTAATAAATATAGTAGTAATAGTAGTGACAGTAGTAGTAGTTATAGTATTAGTAGTAGTAGTTATAGTAGTAATAGTAGAAGTAGTTATAATAATAATAGTAGTAGTAGTTATAGTAGTAGTAGTAACAATAGTAGTAATATTGATTCTTCTCATGAAGTCTGTTGTCTATCGGTTGTGAAATTTATTTGCCATTTTTATCAGCATTCTGTGAGATCTTAGATTTAATGAGGAGTTATGATCTTCCTAGCAGAGCTGCCTTTATCTTTGGTGCAAGTGTAGTTTCCTGCCGGTATATTCAGGTACCTTTATCCTTGGTGCAAGTCTAGGGTCATAGCACCATATTTAGGTAATAATTGCAGAAGTGCAGGTGTGGTTTCCAATAGAGTATATTCGGGTAATATTAGAATTGTAACACTTGTTTTTCCTATCAGTGATATGAGTTATTTTTAGCAACGGGTTAAGCGTGATTTCTTAATGTAATAAATAAATTGAGCTAATTCCAAAGTGTAGATCCTTGCAGTATATTCATGAAATTTTAGCAGTGTGGTAAGTGTAGTTTCCTGGCTGTATAATCAGGTAAATTTAACACTTTATTAGTACAGTTTCTTATTACTATAATCAGGTAATTTTTGCAGTGGGGCATGTGTGCTTTCTTAGCAATGTATTCAGGTAAGTTTAGGGGCAAGTGTCTCTTAGCGTTATATTCAGGTCTCTTTGTCAATGAGGCAAGTGTCTCTTAGCTTTATATTTAGGTCTATTTATCAATGAAGCAAGTGTCTCTTAGCTTTATATTCAGGTCTCTTTATCAATGAGGCAAGTGTGGTATCGTTGCAATACTTTCAGGTAACTTTAGCAAAGAGGCCTTGCGTGGTTTTCTATAAGAGTATTCAGATGACTTGCCAACAAAGATGTTATCTTTTTCATTTATTCCATATCAGGTAAGCAATACTATCATGTGTTTACTGAAGTGCAATTTTTACCTCAGACAAGTAATGTTATTAAACCTTATTTAAAATTGTTAGTCTTGCAATCATTACATACAAAATATCTCAGACAAGTAATGTTATTAAACCTTATTTAAAATTGTTAGTCTTGCAATCATTACATAAAAAATATCTCAGACAAGTAATGTTATTAAACCTTATTTAAAATTGTTAGTCTTGCAATCATTACATACAAAATACCTCAGACAAGTAATGTTATTAAACCTTATTTTAAAATTATTAGTCGTGCAAACATTACATACAAAATGTACAGCTTATGTTTTCTGTGTTATGTATGTAGCTAATATTACGGTTAAGCTGAATGTAACTCATAGGTATGTTTCGACACACCACAAACACAGTGCTAAAATGTAATTATAGTAACATGTATTCGTGCACTTATATTTAAATGTGTAGACACACCACGTAGTGCTAAAATTTAATTATAGTAACATGTTTGAGTGGACGTATATTTAAATGTGTAGACACACCACGTAGTGCTAAAATTTAATTATAGTAACATGTTTGAGTGGACGTATATTTAAATGTGTAGACACACCACGTAGTGCTAAAATTTAATTATAGTAACATGTTTGAGTGGACGTATATTTAAATGTGTAGACACACCACATAGTACTAAAATTTAATTATAGTAACATGTTTGAGTGGACGTATATTTAAATGTGTAGACACACCACATAGTGCTAAAATTTAATTATAGTAACGTTTGATTGGACGTATATTTAAATGTGTACGTTCCGGATTCAAACAGATAGCAAACTAATTTTTATCGGTGATAAAATAAAAATGTGCTAATTCAAACAGATAGGAAATTAATTGTTATCGGTGATAAAATAAAAATGTGCTAATTCAAACAGATAGCAAATTAATTGTTATCGGTGATAAAATAAAAATGTGCTAATTCAAACAGATAGCAAATTAATTGTTATCGGTGATAAAATAAAAATGTGCTAATTGAGACAGATAGCAAATTAATTGTTATCGGTGATAAAATAAAAATGTGCTAATTCAATTGATCCATATGATATTTTTGATGACGTCATTCAAAATTACATTAAAGTAAAGATTTTTCTTGACTTAAAACGTTGCAGGTAATTTACATTTCAGTATCAAACTTAGTTATTTAGGTGATATTGTAATCACCTAGCTTTTAAACATTAAAAATAAATGTGTTTCTTTAAGATGCTGTAATGGGAAAGAAATCTAGACGGCCTAATATATTGCATCCTAAATCAGAGTTATCTCCCTGAATGTATTTTGAAAGCAGTACACAAATATAATGCACTATTATTTCAATTAAATCTATGCTTTGATATACACTAATATTTTGTTTACTCAAATTTACATAAAATGTATGCATAATGTGATAATTTTAGACCTACTTATAGTTTTATTTCACAATAAACACATGATTGATATTACAGATAATATAATTTCTATTCTTCATTGAAGATAATCTCAGACTTTTAACTAAATCTCTGTACTGAATCTAAACAAACTCACATTACGTAAATTTGATTTTGCGTCACTGTAAAGTTACGTCATAGCAAACCTTTGGCTGAGTACAACTACAAGCAGAGAAAATGTCAAGTTCTAACAAGAAACCGACCTTCAGGTTTTAAAATGATGTTTTAAAAAGATTGATCTCTGTTAGTAAGTATGCAGTTCCATGTCGTATAAGGTAAAGCCTTGTTCTCAGTGATTAATATGCTACTAATATTTAAAAAAAAATAATAATGTCTCAATACAAACTGTGGTTTTCATTTTTTCAGAAAGGGAAGACTAAAAGAATTTAAAAAATAATAATTATAAAGTTAATATTTAATAAAAGTAACTTTAGGAACATAGTTTCCTCTTAACAATAGACGTACCTGGACTCTCTGTCTCATACACACACACACACACACACACACACACACACACACACACACACACACACACACACACACACACACACACAAACCATATATCACACAAGCACACACAAAACACACAGACTGATAAACAAACAAAATAATGTGCTCTTACAGCAATTGTTGTTATTGTATGAAAATGATATTATGCGTACACACACACGTATATGTTTGTCTGTGTTTCTTTGTCAATATTTTTTTTATGTGTATGCATTATTGCAGTGAAGAAAATTGCAACATGTATACCCCATTCCTCCCATTCCGGTTCCACGTACTCCTGCAAAACTAAGTTTTTAAAATATGTATTTTGTTGACGTCACTTTACAGAGTTGTAAGTACTCCTGCAAAACGAATTTTTTAAAATATGTATTTTGTTGACGTCACTTTACAGAGTTGTAAGTACTCGTGAAGATGAATGTTTCACCAAGAGTGGGTGGATTGTGTCAGTAATTTTTGTAATTTCTACAGTTAATAATTTCATTCTTATTTACACTTGCCTTGAGTCAGTAATAGTGCACTGTTATAAAGAATGTTGTAATTTCTACAGTTAATAATCTCATTCTTATTTACACTTGCATATCGCGAAATGTATTTAAATCAAATTACTTTTTCACGAAATATTATAAATAATCACATTCTTTACTTTCTCTAACTCTTCATTCAACAGTTTTAGACTGTTTATTTATAATGTCTATTTATAACTAAATGTACATAATATTTTCAACATCCGTATCTATATGAGCATTGCCTGAAAATCCATTATTCATTACTTAGTATTTAGTATGGGATTATTTTCTGGTTTTCTTAAACAAGTGGGGCTTATTCTATAATTATATTTCCACCACCACATCTAGGACTTGTGTCAGTGCCTTGGTGTCCGCAGTGTTGATGATGCCTTAAAGATGTGTCTGCTCTCAGAACACCTCTCAGACAAACGGACGGCTTCAGGCGTCAAACACATCGTCCTTAAAAACTTGGGCGTGTGGTGGCAGCAGCTAGTCAAGATGTCTGGATCCCAGCCATCAATAACAGAGACGGTGTATGAGTACTTGGTGGCCAGGTAGACAGTGAAGGAAGAAAATTACCTAACATTTCTCTCTCATTTTCTTTAAAATTTAAAAAATCTTCCTTGAACATTTTGTATTTTCTTATTTCTTGCATTAACCTCTTTCAATTCCATTTCCAACTTTCTAAGTATAAACACACATAATTGTAATCAAGGTCAGTGTAATGTATATGTACTTAATTCACCGACTTTTTCTATTACAGATTAAATTAGAACTGTAGTTTAAAGAGAAAATAATCACTGGTGAATTGTATTATGCAAACATTAAATGCAAGCACTAATCTCTTTCAATCACCTGAACTAATGATTATCTTTAGAAATGTCTAAAGACTGTTTTAATGATTTAATATTTAATATTCATAATCAACGTAAAAGTTACTTTAAATTGAAATATGGCAGCTCTATATCCAACTTTATGAACAACATTCCTTATATTTTTATATCAATGTTAAAGTAATATACAGACATGTTGCAGTCAAGCAGCTTTTCATTTACTTCATCGGAGTTGTCAGTGAGTTGTCGTTCTTATCAAAATTAATCATGTAATAAATAGAACTTCGTGTTATAATACAAACTGAAAATAAGTGATGTTATGACTGAGCTATAAATAAAGTATGGCCGGCCATTCGTCTGTCTTAATACACACTTCACTGTTCGACGTTATAGGTTCTGTGGTCCAGCGACTACAGTGGAAGTCCAGTGTGTTACAGCACCACGCCTGCACTTAAGGATTCTTGGGGAGGCATTGTCTGCGACTGGAGAGACAATGGCCAGACTCGTGTTATTTCCACAGCAAGTGGAACTTTTGAATCGTTCACCACCCGGGGTATTTCTTACTGGCCCACCTGGGACAGGTAAAACCATTGTCTTGATCGTTCAGGGCCTGACCTGGCTTCGGCTGGGACACGACGTCCATGTTGTCAGTACTTGGTCTGGAAGCCGTGCCGCGACGATCGCCATCGAACATCAACTTAAGGAAACCATGAAGACGACAACAGCCAGTTCACGTGTACACCGACATCAGTTTGTCTTTATGAAAGATAGAGAAGTGGAGACTGCAGTCAGACTTCTGAAATATCTGAGTAAAGGGAGACAACTGTGTGTGATTGCAGACGAGGCCGTTCATTATGATTACAGGTTTGTTATACAGTGTGTTAACTTAAGACACTTAAAAACACGAAGACATACTCAGTATCAAACGGTTAACTGATTAAGAATGTCGCCAGTAAATGTATTTGTTGGAATGTGTGTACATTGCTAAACAAACAGACAAACAAACATGAAATACAACAAATGATTAGCACGTAAACAAACAGTTGTAAATGAAGAAAAGAAAGTAACTGGCGACGTTGTAAATGACGTCACAATACAAAGACGACATAAAGTAAACGTCATTACGTCATAATTGTCTGAAGTCAACACACTGACATAACGTCTTCTTCTGTTCATTCTTTAGTAACAAGAAAAACTTCACGAAGTTTTGTGATCAACTCATTGTACAAGTACCCGGGGTGTGCCTGTGGGGTGCATCAATGTATCATGAAGTCAGGCCGTTATGTCTGGAAGAGGTCAAGCTGACAACGCCTCTAAGGTCACCGCCAGTCGTCGTCAGGGAGGTGATGGAGGCAAAAGAAATAAAGTATGAACAAGTCCATGACTACACGGTCAGTGACGTCCCTGTTCCAACAGACGGCCCGGCGGTTATACGATTTACACACCGTGAAGGTCAGTCAGATCACACAGAAGTCTGCCCACATGACTGTGTAGAGTGTGGACATCAAGTCGCCCGTGTCCTGACAGAACTCAACGTCGGCCGGACAGGTATGGGTGTGGTGTGTTTGACACGGTGAGTGAGTGAAACAATACAAATACATGCGGGTGGATGGAGGAATAAATGGACGGGTGGATAAATAGATGGGTAGATGAAGGAATGACCGTGTGGAGGAATAAATAGACGGGTGGATGAACGGATACATAAATAAAAATATTTTTCATCAAATGTCAGGTAACAGTAACGGCCCTCCACCTCTGCAATACCGCGACGTCCTGGTGTTGTGTGATGACTACCTGACTGATGACCGGGTGGACAATAACGGTCAAGTGACTACAACGGCTAGCGGTCTGGTCCGGGGTCTGCGTGCATGTCACGTGCCTGTGCGCGTGGTGAAGTTTGGTGATGAAGCCGCCATTCGTGACACGGCGCTTGGTGTTGGTGATCTGGTGACGGTGACACAATGGCGTAATGTTCTTGGTCTGGAGAGAAAGGTGGTCGCATTGCAGAATACAGGTGTTGACTTGTCACAAAGACTTCTCGCCATGTCACGCTGTATGTCACAACTTGTGTTGATTGACTGTTGACCTTTCTGATGTTTTGACTGTAACGATGATTGCATCAACTCTGATGAGAATAACGATAAACGATAAACTTTTTTATGACGAACACATCCGTCTCCTAACCGATAACAGTCATGTGCATCATGATCACAACAACGACAAATTGTAAACTACATTAAGTACTAAAACAACGTGTAGTGTGTCATGAATAAAACGTGTAGTGTGTCATGAATAAAACGTGTAGTGTGTCATTGTACTTTACACCGTGTTATCTACGTGTACTGATATTTGTACGTCTACAACTGTAACATCGCCAATGTCGTCTTCGTTATTCTCAATTTCTCTTTGTGTTATTTTATCTTCTTACTCGTTAACGTGAACAAAGAAATGTCCTGTTGTCATGACGACGTGCATCATACTTATGACGTAAACGTCGACATGACGTCATTCAGTGCGCATGTCTGAAATCTTTAAATACATTTCTTTCTTTCTACTTTTACTTTCGTTTTCTTTCATTTTTTTTCCTCTGTTTTCTCCCCTCCTTTTTCCTTCTCTCTCTTTTCTTGTACAGTTGAGTGTCTGTCCGTTAATACGTGTTTGGATGAATGTTTGCGTCATCCACACTGGTCACGCCATTTATAGTCTGTATTTTACACGTACAATTCATAAATTCTTTTATGATGTTTTAAGTGCACAACAATACATAAATACGTCTCATAAAATTTCTATATTGTAAAAGTTTTCGGAAAATGGCCACAAGCATTATTGTGGACTACTTCTCGGGCCACATGTTAAACACACACACAAGGCTGTGTTCTATAGAAAAACACTCAAACTATGTTATAATAACACTAAACAATTCCATTTTTGAATACCATTTATAAATAAATAAATAAAATTAAACAATTACACTTCTGACACCATTTGTAGTAAAGAACGAGGACTAAGAAGTTAATCCCAGTATAGTCAGGATTTTAGCTCTGTGGCCGGCATATTGTACGTGTTGTGTCTCAGTGTTTAGTCTGCCAGTTTAGCTCTATGGCCGGCACAATGTACGTGTTGTGTCTCAGTGTTTAGCCTTTCAGTTTAGCTCTATGGCCAGCACAATGTAAGTTTTTGTGTCTCAGTGTTTAGTCTGCCAGTTTAGCTCTATGGCCAGTACAATGTACGTTTTTGTGTCTCAGTGTTCAGTCTGACAGTTTAGCTCTATGGCCAATACAATGTACGTTTTGTGTCTCAGTGTTCAGTTAGCGCTATAACCGAGAATGTGCAGTCCGTTAATTTTCTTACAGACACATTCTTTCACAACATTTTGTTTTATAATATAGATTATAAAACGATCTTGTTTATCATTTTTGTACAAACACTATCTGTATATACAACTAATTATTTACAAACACTATCTGTAAAGATATCTAATTATTTACAAGCACCGTGCACGAACAGAATAATATAGAGGCGTAAGTATGATTTGCTTACTTATAGACTATTCATTGACACTCCTACTTAGATCTGGTTATGTCAAGAACAAAGCCTATTGATAGTTATCAAACTCCTACTTAGATCTGTTTATGACAAGAACAAAGCCTATTGATAGTTATCAAACTCCTACTTAGAGAAACAAATATAATTTTAATAAATATATTATGCAGATGAACGGGGTGGGGAAGGATATACTAATGCCTAAAGCTTAAAAGTATTCTCATTGTTAAATTATGTAGAATGCTTGCATAACTTCCTCATGAATTGTCTACTTTAGATTTCGATTTGTACAAGTATTCTCCTTGTTAAATTATGTAGAATGCTTGCATAACGTCCACATGAATTGTCAACTTTAGATTTCGATTTGTACAAGCAACAAAACCATACGGTAACAGTTAACTGGTGTCATGACGTCATTCATTTAGTATTCAAGTTCAACGTTTTAACATTGTACTTACACAAGTGAGTCATACATACGATTTTGTCTAACCCAAAACAAACACTAACATCGGTTGTAGTCCATCCACATTACGTATAGACACTTATTTGATTACAATGCATAATTAACATGGAAGTACAAAATCCAGTGCATGAGTACTGTTAGTATTATTTACAATTACAAATATTTGATTACAATGCATAATTAACATGGAAGTATAAAATCCAATGCATGAGTGCAGTTTGCCTTATTTACAATTACAAATATTATAACATTCACGCAATATCGGGTCACTGTTAAAATCATAAATACGTCATTCGTTTATATATATATGCTATGTGAAATAAATGCCAATAAAATCACAGAATATCGGTTTAATGTTATACGTAATAAATACGTCATTCGTTTATATATATACTATGTGAAATAAATAAAATCACAGAATATCGGTTGTGTGATACGTGCACGCCACTTAGTTAATGAAATAATTATTATTAATTAATCTTTCATAACTAATTTCAAGTGATGAAATTATTAGTATTAATTAATCTTTCATAACTAATTTCAAGTGATGAGATGATTATTATTAATTAATCTTTTATTACTAATTTCAAGTGATGAGATGATTATTATTAATTAATCTTTCATAACTAATTTCAAGTGATGAGATGATTATTATTAATTAATCTTTCATAACTAATTTCAAGTGATGAGATGATTATTATTAATTAATCTTTCATAACTAATTTCAAGTGATGAGATGATTATTATTAATTAATCTTTCATAACTAATTTCAAGTGATGAGATGATTATTATTAATTAATCTTTCATAACTAATTTCAAGTGATGAGATGATTATTATTAATTAATCTTTCATAACTAATTTCAAGTGATGAGATGATTATTATTAATTAATCTTTCATAACTAATTTCAAGTGATGAGATGATTATTATTAATTAATCTTTCATAACTAATTTCAAGTGATGAGAATATTAAATTTATTTTATTAATGATACTCCAAGAGACACCATTCGTCTCTAACTTGGCGGATATTTTGTCGTTGTAAACGTTTTCGCAATTCCACAACACAAAACATTTACAGTCACAAAAGTTTCTGCTGGTGGAAAACTTCTTAATAAAGGAGAAGGCAAATCCGACATTAATCTTTATTTAGAGAATCCACATCCACCTACTGTCCTCTCCAACATACGATTATCAATATCAATATGTATAATGTCAATAAATTTAAAACTAAATTTGTTAAAAGAAAAATCACATATGCGTATGAAAATTACAATGAAATATATAACTTGACATTAATATACCATGTACCCACATTGGGTTAATTCTAGTTTACACAGTGTCTCACTACACACACAAACACACACACACACACACACACACACACACACACACACATTTGCAATTGAAGGTTATTCCTCTCAGAGAATAGAAATGGAGTTATCATGATGAGGTTATTGAAATATTCTTCCTAGAAAAAAACAATGAAGCTTGTTTCCACTCAACCAACCTGGCATTTTCCTTGCTGTCAGTTTCTTGATCAGATCACAATCAAATGCTTCTGGTAACGTCACTGTATTGATGCACTTAGGATCCCTTACTTTGTCACATCAAGAGTGCAAATGCAAAAAGGGCAACTGTAATATTGAGACTTGGAACTGCTAACTTGACTCCAAAAAAGTCCATTAATGGAAGTGAGAAGAGAAAGGCACTTGTCCACTGCGAAATATAGTCATGTCCATTAATGGAAGTGAGAAGACGAAGGCACTTGTTCACTGCGAAATATAGTTAAGTATCCAGCATAAGTTCCATACAATTCATAAATACTTCTTCTATAATATTCTAATTATACAAAAGTACATAAAAACGTCTCATAACATATTCTATATTCTAAACGTTTTGGGAAAACGGCCACAAGCATTATTGAGGACTAGTTCTCAGGCCAATGTTAAATACATTCACACACACACACACACACACACACACACACACACACACACACACACACACACACACACACACACACACGCACACACAACGTTGTGTTCTATCTGTAAACCTTAAAACACATTTAATTATTTTGACTGTATTTTATATGTAAAATGAAATTAGATAGAATATGTGCCTGCTTCTTTTATCAACATTCGTAACTAAAAGAACATACCAAATATTTTCTTTTAACTTTTATAAAATGTATAAGCATTACGATAGGAAGATTATTGAAGTTTTAATAAGTATAATATCTAGTAACATAACAACAAAATATCATACTATTGGAGTTTTGATAAGTACAATATCTATTAACATAACAACATTCACACTGTTGGAGTTTTGATAAGTACATTATGTAGAAACATGAAAACACAGAATATCTAGTGTATAATATGCACTATGCATATTCACAAGACCCACTCAAACTACTGGTTGTTATACACAATGTATATACACAAGTCAAAAACACTTATAGTACTGTATGTTATACACAAGACAAAAGCATTGAAACTACTGGCTGTATGTTATACACAAGACACAAACACTCAAACTACTGGTTGTATGTTATGCACAAGGAACAAACACTCAGGTAACTGGTTGTATGTTATACACAATGTGTAGATATATTAAAACTAATTATGCATTTTTGATATACTTTATTCGTATTATTAACTGTTTCTTCTGTATACGAGTTTTCCATGGCCTTGCATATTTATTGTGAAAGCTTCCATTATGGATTAAAGCTTAGGCCATAAAATACTTATTTACTTGTTCAAGGAATATAGGCCAGTTCACAGGTGAAGGTCACGACCAAAACCAGATACTAACCACCCATTTATATGGCCATTTCTTTTCCGTGCAATGACATAGCGCTAAAATGTTAGTTGACCTTTACTTCATTGATAAAACTACCTGAATGAGTTGGCTTGCGTTAGATGTATGCAGTGCACCCGACCTACAGGGGTAAAATAGAGAAGTTACTTCCACTGTTATGACTGCTTATAGAAAGACATAGTGGTAACACACTTAATTTTTCTCTAATCAAATTCTTTCTTGTAGAATTTATACTATGTATTTTGTATTGTAAATGTGTGTGAAATATTCTTGTGAATTTTAATGCTGCTGATGTTAATGCACTTTTCTTACAGAAGCTATGTGGTGTAGCGATATACATTGTTAAGTGGTGAGAAATGCCACATGTATGTAGTTGTATTACCATTGATTAATTGTTATCATGGAAGAGTTAACATGCAATGCATGGGTCACTAGCTAAATTGTATTATTAGCAACTATGGAGTAATGAAGAAAATATATATTGTAATGATTTTTTACATTAGAATTTCCATGTAATGTAAGCTATGAATTAGTGAGATCAGAAAGAGGATTATTGCTGCTGCCACAAAGCCCATAGAGTCACTATTACCACATGAGGCTGTAACATAAATAACTATGTATTTTCAAGCAGCCAATCTCGAGTTTACCTTACAACTCTGACCTTGACTGCTAAAATGCTGTACTTGATGTGGGAATCCAGTCTTGCTAAAAGCGTGGAGCCCAAAAGAAAGCAATTGAGTGAGTGAGCATCCATACTAAGCCCTTATCACAGCCCTGCTTAAACCACGAGGGACTGCTATGGTTGTCATGTGATGTCAGCGTGCAATGGATGAATGACAACAATACTGTGTTCGATTGGACAGTAATAGAAGCTAAGTTCAATAAACAAACAGAAATAGATTCTCAAGGTGTAGACAATAAATTGACATACCAGGTTGCACAATATCATTCTGTTAAGTCACAGAAATTGAATTGTTCATTTTCAAATTTAATTATATTGTTATTAAATTTTATTGTTAATTCTATATTTTTATCTCACCATACTATTACATAAGTGTTTGTAATCAACTGTTTTTTGCTAACTGGGGGTTAGAGCCAGGAATAAAGGAATATAGAATTATACATATTCATCTATAAATAAAGGGGATATAACATTGTTAGCAAAGAAGTCAACTAACTTATCTGACTAAGTGTTGTGAGCAATTAGGCTGAGATTGTGGCATCTGAGTGGAGATAAGTTAGGCATGTCTGGCTCTCACTAATGTTAGGAATCATCTAATAAACTAATATTGATAATCAGTGCCTAAATTAGGACAGGGTCGTTAAATGAAAACTGGACATATGAGACACAAGTCAAAAACACTCATACTACTGTATGTATGTTATACACAAGACAAAAGCTCTGTCACAGGTTCAATGTTAAACATCATAAATAAGTCATTCCTTTGGATATGTCCTATGTGAAATAAATGCCAATTAAAATTCTCCAGAAGAAACTACTCAACTCTCTCATGTTGCAGATATACGGGCGCTGTAAACGTTTTCTTTCTTCCACAACATTAAAGACAAGCATTTACCATCACACAACATTAAAGACAAGCATTTACCATCACACAACATTAGAGAAAATCATTTACCATCACACAACATTAAAGACAAACATTTACCATCACACAACATTAAAGACAAGCATTTACCATCACACAATATATCCGTACTTTTTCATTATTACTAATGTATTTATTAGACAGGACTCCCCCACTCATAGAAAGGAAAAAATGGTTTTGGTAATTAGTCACGTTGGCTGCTTAATGCGGGTCAATTTTAAGGGAAGTAACACTGTCGTCACTGTTTCAACCGCATTAAGAGGATTTGTAGCCCTTATTAAACTGCACAATTAAACCAGATGCAACGAAATAGTCATACAAATTTACTTATATTAATTTTATTAAATATTCGTGGGTGAGAGTGCACGCTTTCAAAACAAGAAAATCTCGTTAACATTTCTGTGTACAATTAATATATTTATGTTTATTAAAATGGCGTCGTCTGTAGACCTACACTGAGAATACCTTTTATGTACTCTACTTTATATTTATATTTATTAAATAGGCGTTAGTGACGTACATAACAAAATATTCATAAAATATCTTTCATTTAATTATATTTTTACGTTTATAAAACAACCGTAAATATAAACACGCAACTTATCTCTTCCACATTAGTGTAAAATGTAAAATTATTAAGCAGACTACAAATACAAAATATATTTTTCAATTATAGTTTATAATATATATAAACGTAAATACACACAGCCTACTTTCATATTGTAATAGTACACACAAAACTATTAATAATTATAGTCAGCGGAAATTGGATTCACATAGAATTAAACCTCTTTAATATTGACTTTTCATTTGGCTCAGTGTCTTTGCACTCTTTCCACTTATAAAACCTTGCGAGTTATCTCCATTTGTGAGTCGTACACAGTTACTAGATATGCTTAATATTAGGCTCATTAAGAGAATCTTTGTTTGTTTGTTTGTTTGTTTGTTTGTTTGTTTGTTTGTTTGTTTCTTTCTTTCTTTCTTTCTTTCTTTCTTTCTTTCTTTCTTTCTTTCTTTCTTTCTTTCTTTCTTTCTTTCTTTCTTTCTTTCTTTCTTTCTTTCTGCAATTAGAGCAATGTAACAATGACCTAGATTTTCTTCCTCAACTTGAATTTCTCGCATGGCCTCAATTTTCTTTCCCTCAATCTTGAAGATTGTCACTTGATTCAAAGTAATTTTGAACATGTTTAGTTTTCCACTAAATATTTATTGTTCCTAATTGATCTGTTTCTTTCATAGGTTCACTGGCCAGGTTAGTTTAGAATTTGTCTGTCCCTCCATGCAATGGATTAAGAGCATCGATTTTCTCTTTGAAATTTACAAAACGTTCAGTGAGTAAAGTAACTTCTGGATTTTACTCTTAATGTCTTCTGCTTTTGTTCAAGACATATCGCAGAAAAATGGCCAGGTTGACCGTTAAGGAGTGAGAAGAGAAACGAAACGAAGTAATCAAAAAGTGAGAGTTGAGAAATAGGACTAACGAGAAGCGTAACAGGAGGTGAAACAGTGGCAGCGAAGGCTACTGTATTTGGGTTCCAGGGAGCGGACCCGTGTCGAGACGTCGACGGTGTTTTGAGCATCTTTAACCCCCCCCCCCCCATCCCCAGCACAAGAAGAAAGTGACGGTAACTGTGTGAGCAGAGAACAAGAAGAAAGTGACGGTAACTGTGTGAGCCCAGCACAAGGAGAACGTGACAATATATATGTGAGTAAAAGAAAATTCTAATTAGAGTAGAAATCTCAGAGCACAAAATCTAAAACTTAAAACTAAAGCTTAGGAATCTTAAGCATTAAACCTAAAATTAAAATAAACCTTAAGTTTAAATCATCGTTTATAAGTAAAGGATGGCTTTAAGATTAATATAAGATAATATTGATGGAACTGATTGAAGAAGACTTACAAGTCAAATGACATTGTTTATTGTTGAAATATTGAATTTTGATATAAGAGCAGTGGCTCCAGAACTTATAAATAATGACTGCTATTTTATGTTAATTATTGCTTAATGCATTTAGAAATAGTATCGCATGAAGAATCTTGAATTTTGTATTTCTTAAATTATTTTATTCATCATGCATCATTTTTTCTTTTCTTTCTTTCTTTCTCCCCCTACCCATGGATGCGAGTGTAGATGGCTGACTGACTAACCAACTTGTTAGAGGAAACCCATAGACCAATAAATTTGAATCTGTACTCTGGCATTGAGACTTTCTCCTGTCTATGGTTTTGAAAGAGTGGTTGTTGTCGTTGTTATACGTTGTGACGTCAGTGACGTCTACACTTCACCCTTACCGGTATGCAAGCACACATACAAACATATCGGCAATACGTAACCTACACACAGAATAAAATTTGAGCCAAACAACCATCTTGGTATTCTATGTGCGGATTTCTAATACTCTTTATGCAAGTCGTCTGTGGCGTCGACAAGCCACCACCCTCCCCTCGCCAGAGAGAAGGTGGGTGGCGACAGTGTTATAGTACAGTATTAATGTACAATGTGTTATAGTGCAGTGTGTTAATGTACAATATGCTACAGTACTGTATGTTAATGCACAATGTGTTATAGTACAGTATTAATGTACAATGTGTTATAATGCAGTGTGTTAATGTACAATGTGTTATAGTACCGTGTGTTAATGTACAATGTGATATAGTACAGTGTGTTAATGTACAATTATAGTGTGTTATATTACAGTGTTTTATAGTGCAATGTGTTATTATAGTGCAGCGTATTGTAATACAATGTTTTATAGTACAGAGTAGCTGTAGTACAATGTGTTTAAGGTTTTATATTATATATATATATATTTTAGTTTTAAATTAAAATATTTTCAAATTTCGTCAAAGCGATTTGATCACATTGCAAATGTGAACAAGTCCTGAGTCTAGAAGGAGCACGTTGGACTGTCCCCTAAATAAGAAAGACTACAAATGTGAGTTATGGGTTAGAGGTTACCGTTTGTCACGTAAGTGGCGGATTAAATTACCTGTTTGATATTCTAACATTGAAAGATGAACTCTTACCTGACTCGTTTCCAGATTACGGCGCACTCAAGCAGAAAGCAGACACTCCTGCTCGAGAAGAAAGAGATTGTGAACTGAATTGCAATTGATTGTGTAAATTATGCTGTATTCCTCTGCCATTTTGATTTGCTCTCAGCGCTTTTTAGTTCGTTTTCTGATATTTTCGATTGGCATTTAGCAAATCGTTTTATACATGTTTAATAAATTAAATTTTAACAAGTATAATTCTAGAAATGTGTAGAGTTATTTTTGTAACCTTAGAGTGCGTGGTTGATCAATTATATACTTTAGAGATGTGTTGTTGATTGCTAACATGAGTTAGAGATGTGTAGGCGTTTGCTTATATACTTTGTACACTTTATGTATATACATTAGTTGATTGCTAACATAGAGTTAAAGATGTGAAGTCAATAAGTCAGTTACTGAAATAACTTTTGAGAAAAGTAGCCTAAAAGTAGCAACATGACGTTGATCTGAGAGTTCATTGTAGAGGTGAACTAGAGGTGATAATTCTATTACTAGCGTGATCGTGAAATGTTTTGTCGATTATAAACCTGGATTTAGAGATGTGTAGTATATTGTAAACCTGACTTTAGAGATGTGTAGTATATTGTAAACCTGACTTTAGAGATGTGTAGTATATTGTAAACCTGACTTTAGAGATGTGTAGTATATTGTAAACCTGACTTTAGAGATGTGTAGTATATTGTAAACCTGACTTTAGAGATGTGTAGTAAACGCAACGATTTCTTGAATTATCACTTACATTTTATTTAAGATATCGTTATGTGAATTTGCGTATTTGTTATTGTAGAAATCGTACTTTTACTGCAACCTTCTCTAGACACGTGGCTTGATAACAGTCTGGCTAAACTAGAAATATTGCATTCTTTACATTAATTGTCGAACTGTGAGACAATAATTTATAAAGCTAAATTGACGGGATTATAATCACAGAACGTTTGTGCACGTCCATATGATACCATTTATGTAAAGATTCCTTTTATGTAAACAATGTGTATAACTGCGTTTATTTGCTCGATACACGCTTGTTATCGGCACAACGGGCTCGGCTTATCGACTGATTGACTTGCGGAATAATCGGTGTGGCCGGACAACGTTTCCAAGCGGTTGTTCTTCGCAGTGCAATGCCGATTAACTTTCAAACCTGGTTTATAAAGACTCGGGGATTCCGACGGAGAACCGTTATGTACGCACGCGTCGACTTGGGAGGTCAACGGCTGTTGCAGTAGCCGTCCGAGAGTGGCGGTCAAGCGTGCTGACACGCTGACCATAAAAGTGACCATAAAAGTGCCAACTACTGGCAGGCTTAGAAATTCTCGTATAACTGGCCTTGACCCTGTTACAGTGATCAATACAGAATAAAGAACGTATTTATTATGTGAATATATATTAACTACTAGAGACTCGTTAAATGTTTTAATGTAAATATATATATTCCAATTGTCTACTTTAGATTTCGAGTCAAATTGTCTACTTTAGATTTCGATTCAAATTGTCTACTTTAGATCTGGATTCAAATTGTCTGCTTTAGATTTCGATTCGTACAAGCAAGAAGTCAAATGCTAACAGTTGATGAGTGTCATGACGGAATTCAGTCAATTTTCGATAAAATGTGAAAGGTGTATCCTTACTGAATCACATCTTTATTGAACATATCCAAGCCGAGATTGATCTATTACTGATTTTATTTTCCTCTAGTAGAATGTACGTCAACACATTGCATAGTGCGTTTCAATGCTTCTATTTATAAATTAAGAAATAAATATTAGATGTGAGTGATTTATACACTGTAAGATTATACATGAACAATGTAAGCCGGAAGTTGACAACAAAATTATGTTTTCAAAACGATTGTGGCAGCACACGTCCCGTTTGACGTGTTCAGGAAAGTTGTGGATATGACCATAATTTGCAGATTTGTCTTCTCTGTTGTCAGCCAGTTGGCGGAGCAAGAGTCATTTGCAACAGTGTTTTAAATCTGCCATCGTGTGCTTTCTTAGCATTGTCACAAAACAGCTATAAATCATCATTTAGATAAGATAAAAATGGAAGTCATCATTAAAGAAAGATAAAATGGAAGTCACCACTTAAAAAAAGATAAAAATGGAGGCTAGGCTATAAATTGCTGATGCAATCCAAACCAGTTCCAATTCGATGAGTAGTTTTCCAGCCTAATAGTCACACACTTCATAACAAATTCATCCAGTAGGGATAGACAGAAAGTTTTCCTGACTAATAGTCACACACTTCATAACAAATTTATCCAGTAGGGATAGACAGAAAGTTTTCCTTCCTAATAGTCTCACACTTCTTCATAACAAATTCATCCAGTAGGGATAGACAGAAAGTTTCCTTGTTGAAGAAAGACTATTCTAATCATTTGAATTTGAACTTGAATCCGGTCATGAAGGCAATCGTTAGTTTATGGTAAATTAACTGAATGATAGGACTTAGAATATTTCGTAAGTTTGCTATTGATCTATGATTTGACTTGGAGAATGCTTTAAGTAATTCAACCATTATTTCTACGTTCACTAATTTGATTACGTTGTACATTATACTTGTGAACTTTGATCGATGTTGTATTTCATTTGCTGTGTGCATCGGTCTAACGATATCATTGCAGGATTTGTAAGCTGATAATGTGTGTATCGGACTAACGATATCATTGCAGGATTTGTAAGCTGATAATGTGTGTATCAGACTAACGATATCATTGCAGGATTTGTAAGCTGAGAATATGTGTGTGAGAGAGACAGGAGTTCAGAGAAGAAATATGCCTGAAATTTAGTGTTGTCTTAATTTGACCTTTGTTTTATTTGTCATATCAGGCTACACTGACTACTGTACTCTGCTTTGTAATGCTGGTGTGTGCATCATGCGTTGTCGTCAACTTATCAGTAAAACGTGTTGCTGTAAGTTGATTCCAGTTAATTCTGTTCGAGTGCCTTGAGTTTGTTTAGGAAAATCATGAATATTATTTTGAATGTTACTCCTGGAGTGTTGAATCACACTCACAGAAATTCCAGAACATTCATCTTGACGTGTTTGACAGTGCATGTGAAATTTACAATGATCACTTCAGCGTGCTTGGAGAGTGTGTCGAAGATTCTGTAACAGTTGTGTAACATATTCTAAAAGGGACACATGGACCTTGCCTAAAGGCAGTGACTTGTTGAAAGACGTGCCAGCGATCGCCGCCATCTTTGAACTGGTTATGAGTATTGACTTTAATTAATTCTCAAAACTCTTCTCTCATTTCCTTGATGATATCCCTGATATTACAAAATATCACACACAATTATATTCGTACATTTACAAACTACACATGAATGAAATACAAAATATCACATAATAAACGGTTCTTTCATTATGGTGGAGGTCATTATGTAATGCTTAAGAAATGGTTCTTTCATTGTGGTGAGGTCATTAATTAATGATTAAGAAGTAAACAAGGGAACCTTTGAATGTGGGATTTCCTTGACGTGTAAGGGTCGATACGTCAGGTCGATGTTGGTTCAAAGTACATATTTATAAAACAAAGATCATCATTAGGAAAGGGGTGTGGGTAGGGAGTATGGAGATTGACCATGTGTGCATCAAAGATGTGTAGTATATTTTTGATGGAAGATAATATAATTCTCTATTGGGGTTCCTCGTCTGTCTGTTTATCAATCTATTTATTACGTCTGTGATTGAGTATTTTGGCCTGAATCCAGAAATATAAGGAGATTCATTTTGTCCATGTAATATGCCAGTTGGCATATTTTAGTCTTCACTAGATTGAAAGAAGAGCGATGGGGCTCTAGGTTTTTGTGTTGGAAAGACTTAATAGTGTTTTGGGAGGGGCGACAACTATTGTGACTTTCATAGTTTAGATATGATGCCAATGCCAGATGTTGTAGTAAAGTTCTGTGATGTTCGAACTTATGTTTTTTAGGTCCGAATTAATGTTTTTAATTGTTGAACTAATGTTTTCTGAAGTCCGAACTAACGTTTTATATTAGTCGTACTGACATTTGGTAAAATATTTTGTCTTAACCTGGTGTTGTTTTCTTTCTTTAACAATGAGTTTAACTCATTTATCCATGATTGGTGTGTTGAATATATGATGAATGTCTTTAGCCATGATTGGTGTGTTGAACATGTGTTTAATTTCTTTAGCCATGATTGGTGTGTTGAACATGTGTTTAATTTATTTAGCCATGATTGGTGTGTTGAACATGTGTTTAATTTCTTTAGCCATGATTGGTGTGTTGAACATGTGTTTAATTTCTTTAGCCATGATTGGTGTGTTGAACATGTGTTTAATTTCTTTAACTATGATTGGTGTGTTGAACATGTGTTTAATTTCTTTAGACATGAGAGTTCTGAATCTCGACTAGTGTGATTAAATTTTCTATTAGTGTGTTTATATATTTATTTATTTTCTTAATTTTCATGCTTGTGTTAGCACGCAATAGTATTGCTAGAGTGGTACTTTGTGTCTGTGGTCGTTAATGTTCTGTTGGCTTTTCTAGAGGTGGTGCAAGTGGTGGAATTTGGCCTTCTTCCATTGTCGTGATGTTGGTGTTGAATGAGATAGTCATGTGATACCAGCACATTTTTCGTGCTTTGTTTAATTTGTGCTCATGTCTGTATATTGTGCTGTTTATGTTGTGTTTATTGTGCTTGTATGCTGTGTATTGTGTTTATGTACTGAATTTATTGTATTTATGTTTCTGTTTTAAATGTGTACATGAACTGTGTTTTGCAGTGTTCATTGTTTAAGACCTGTGTTTATGTTTCTGTTTATAAAGTGTATGTGCTATGTTTATTGTATTACTATATCGTGGTTTATTGCGTTTATGCGCTGTGTTAATTGTGTTTATAGCGTATATAAATTGTGTTTATTGAACTTTATATCTGCCTAGTGCGTGGTTATCTCGGCTGTTCCCTGTTTTCTTCACTCACTCTCGTTCGTGGCTCCACCTAGGTGTCCGGGTGGGAAGAGGCTTTGTAAGGGGAAAGTTAGAGGCCTTTGTAATGGCGCCGGTCACATTTATTGCCCGGATGTTGATGTTCGTGTCAGTCGATATATGGGTTTGTAAGGGTGTATTTGTTTTAAAACTTATGGCAGCTATCTTTTGCCAGGTGTCACGTTATGCTATACTGAATCTATTTTTATTGTGAATGTTTGTGAAATTTGTAGATTACTGGGTGATGGTCGTGAATGTTTGTGAAATTTGTAGATTACTGGGTGATGGTCGTTCGTATAGTTGTCATTATCAGTGTGTAGTGTCGTGTTTAGGGCTAGATTGTGTGTGAGGATTGCTAGGTATATGGTAGTGTGTTGTCATCATCAATGTGTAGTGTCGTGTTCAGGGCTAGATTGTGTGTGAGGATTGCTAGGTATATGGTAGTGTGTTGTCATCATCAATGTGTAGTATCGTGTTCAGGGCTAGATTGTGTGTGAGGATTGCTAGGTAAATAGTAATGTGTTGTCATCATCAATGTGTACTGTCGTGTTCAGGGCTAGATTGTGTGTGAGGATTGCTAGGTAAATAGTAATGTGTTGTCATCATCAATGTGTACTGTCGTGTTCAGGGCTAGATTGTGTGTGAGGATTGCTAGATAAATAGTAGTGTGTTGTCATCATCAATGTGTAGTGTCGTGTTAAGGGCTAGATTGTGTGTGAGATTTGCTAGGTAAATAGTATTATGCTGTCAGGTGGATAGAGCAGAGTGGGTGTTCCTTTCTAAATACATATTAATTCAATACAGCCTTTTCTTTATAAAACACGTTAATTAAATACATTGATTTCCTTTCTATATGCATATTAATTCAAAACAGTGTTTTCTTTATAAAACACATTAATTAAATACAGTGTGTTTCTTTCTAAACACATATTAATTCAATACAATGCTTTCTTTATAAAAACATATTAATTCCATACATTGTTTCCCAAATACAAATTAATTAAATACATTAATTTGTTTTCTAAGTATACATTGATTCAATATAGTGTTTTCTTTGTAAATATTCATTTGGTGTATTAAAAATAAAACTAAGTACAACATATTTTCACTGAAATGCAAAATCGTATTACCATCCGTACGTTATACACGATTATAAATCAGTTCCTTATCTCAACGGCCCTTGACGTGAACTATAGTGTTAGTGATGCTACGGTAGACGTTATTCGCCAGTTGGAAGTGACACTTTTACTGCCAGCTATAACAAAATACTTGACACTCTTTCAACACCGTGCTCGGCTAGATAAGGAGTCCCAAACAATGATATTGCTACAAGCGATGTAAGAAAGAAATCGATTTATGACGTAGTCTCTGCCACGTTAAGTGGGGGCCATGAATACTAAAACAAACAACTGCTCTCTCTGCCTGTTGGCGTCCAGTCAAACGTAATATTTTGAAACAACAATTGTTCTCTTTGTATTTTTACTTCTCTGTTGCGGTCAGCCCTATGGTACATATTTACTTTAGCTGAAAACTGTTTTGAACCTCGTCATACAAAACCTACACAACAAGACGGTAAGAGTTAGAGCTTGTTCAATTGGTTTGTTTGTAAGTGTTACAGCTTGTTCAATTGGTTTGTTTGTAAGTGTTACAGCTTGTTCAATTGGTTTGTTTGTAAGTGTTACAGCTTGTTCAATTGGTTTGTTTGTAAGTGTTACAGCTTGTTCAATTGGTTTGTTTGTAAGTGTTACAGCTTGTTCAATTGGTTTGTTTGTAAGTGTTACAGCTTGTTCAATTTGTTTGTTTGTAAGTGTTACAGCTTGTTCAATTGGTTTGTTTGTAAGTGTTACAGTTTGTTCAGTTGGTTTGTTTGTAAGTGTTATAGCTTGTTCAATTGGTTTGTTTGTAAGTGTTATAGCTTGTTCAATTGGTTTGTTTGTAAGTGTTAGAGTTCACTTGGTTTGTCTGTAAGCGTTAGAGCGTGTTCAATAGGTTTGTTTGTAAGTGTTACAGTTCACTTGGTTTGTCTGTAAGCGTTAGAGCGTGTTCAATTGGTTTGTTTGTAAGTGTTAGAGCGTGTTCAATTGGTTTGTTTGTAAGTGTTAGAGCGTGTTCAATTGGTTTGTTTGTAAGTGTTAGAGTGTTAGATCGTGTTCAATTGATTTGTTTGTAAGCGTTAGAGTTTGTTCAATTGGTTTGTTTGTAAGTGTTAGAGCGTGTTCAATTGGTTTGTTTGTAAGCGTTAGAGCTTGTTCAATTGGTTTGTTTCTTGTCTCCCTTTAATTTAGGTTTAATTACAATGGCTTCACTAGTAGCAACAATCTCTAGTAAGTCAAACAAAACAATAATAAATACAACATATCTAAACAATGCCAAGTGACTAGTACACAGTATAGAAGCAGCTTAGTTCAAACATTTGTATAATTAATAGCCTTCTTACCTAATAGACCTTATTAAAATACAAGTATAATATATCAATAACAAAATTACATGAAATATTTCTAGTCCATTCTCTCTCAATCAGTCACTTGTTTGCCACTTCAAAGTGATTCGACAGTAGATTTCTCAACAGCAGATACACCTTTTAGTCTCAGCCCATTGGATGGTCTCTTTCTCAGAAATCATAACCATTAAATAAATAAATAAATAACACTAAACAATTCCACTTCTGAAACAATTTGTAGTAAAAATATAATAAATAAATAACACCAAACAATTCCTCTTCTGTTTACAAGTAGTAAAATTAACAGGAAAATTGACTGAGAAAAATAATTTATGAACTTACTAGATTTCTTCAGGAAAACGCCATATATTTATGTAAGGCGAAAGTTTCTGTGATTAGATGTTGTGGAATTGTAATTGGTTGTTCCCATTTTTTATTGTTTATTTTTTATAAAAGTATTTGATTAATTTTCCCCTGTCCTGCATCATTTCGTGTAACGTTTATTAATTGTAGTCATTGTATCTGTTTGATATCCGTGTCTATTATATATAGTCATTGTATCTGTTTGATATCCGTGTCTATTATATGTAGTCATTGTATTTGTTTGATATCCGTGTCTATTATATATAGTCATTGTATCTGTTTGATATCCGTGTCTATGTAGTCATTGTATTTGTTTGATATCCGTGTCTATTATATATAGTCATTGTATTTGTTTGATATCCGTGTCTATTATATGTAGTCATTGTATCTGTTTGATATCCGTGTCTATGTAGTCATTGTATTTGTTTGATATCCGTGTCTATTATATATAGTCATTGTATCTGTTTGATATCCGTGTCTATTATATATAGTCGTTGTATCTGTCTAGAATACAGCTTTAAGTGAAATGGACAGTAAGCTTTAGCAGTGATTTTATCTGTTAGTGAATTTATGGTGTGTGCGTGTATCAGGCTACTAAATACCACTGTAGGAAACTGTAATTTGAGAGTGGAATGTAAGAAAAAATTGGAGCTATAAAGTTATAAACTGGGAAGCTTATCATTTCCTTTCTTCCTATATTATGCAGAGACAAGTAGCCTTATCTGCTTTAATTTCAAAGTTTGATTTGAACCTCCTGGTTTATTGTTATAAACCACTACAACTGACGGTGGTAAAGGTATAAAGTGGCATGTAAGTGTAAGAACATAGTACATTCTACTGATGTGTGTGGCAGCAAGATATGATGATTACCTGAACAATTTCTAGTGTAGAGAAGTTGTTGGATATTGCTACATTAAATGGTCTGTTTGAAGAAGTTGGCACAGCAGAAAGAAACGCCAGGTTAACTCTTAATAGGAAAATCGTTTTTCTCTGCATTCTAGTGAGGCATGTGAAGTTGACGTAATAATGGCTGACAATAATTTGTGTCTTTGTTACAAAAGCTCCTGAAGGACTATTGAGACAGCAGTTAAAAATGGTTCTGTAAAAAGATATTATTTCTAATCACTAATAACTCCATTTCTGTTCTCTGCTAAGACTACCCTGTGATTTGTCTTAAAGTATTGAATTGTATTTTTTGTTATAAAGGACTATAATGTAGAAAGTATTGACTTGTATTTTTGTTATAAAGGACTGTAATGTAGAAACTATTCGAACATGTTTTTATGGAAATAATTTATGTCAAGTAATCTGTTCCAGTGTATTTGTCATATGTGTATTTGATTGTTGATTTAATAAATTTAATTTTAAATTTATGACCTTGTTATATATATTGATAATCTTATGTTGGAGAAGAAATTGGGTGGATGGGGGCACACTAAATATGGATTAAAGACTGATTTGTCTTCTCTTTTAGTAAGACATTTTTTTCCACCTATGGAATATTTTTGACAGTAAATGCTTGTCTTTAAATATTGAGGTAAAGAGAGGATACTTAAGGCGCACACAAATTCGCCAAGTGTGAGAGATGAGTTGTCTTTTGGAGGATCGTTAACAAAATAAATTAAGATTATCATCACTTGTAATTAGATTTGAAAGATTAATTATAATACTAATAATCATAATAATTAACTAAGAGGATTTGGCGTCACAAATATATTTAAATATAATATTTTAAATATTTTAAAAAAATAATATTTAAAATATACTATTATATATTTAATCAACCCACACGTCTGTCAATTCTTTATAAAATGCTCTCTGGAATATGTAGCTGGATATCCGTGCATGGTTGCTTTTACATAACCTTGGATACGCAAATTAATTTCCTGCTTAAAACATGTTTTAGACGGTAATTCTCTAACTACAATATTTCATTTCACTAGTTCTACTTCAGCATGTCCTAAGACGACCTTCATATCGTCATTAAATTCATGGAAGAGGGTTAGGATTATAACTTTCTCTTTACTGTCTGCCATTTTGAAAAACGCTCGCTTGTGGAATTCTCCTTCACTGTCAGTTTCTTGAGTAGAGCACAATCACAATGGTTCAGGTAACTTCACTGTCAGTTTCTTGAGTAGAGCACAATCACAATGGTTCAGGTAACTTCACTGCAATGATGAGCGTATCATCCTTGCTTTAAGTACATCAAATTAGGGGTGTAGCATGCTCCCTCATGCTGATACATACCGTAACAGATGTTCCCGCACTTCCCGGTCATAAAACCTAACCAGTGAATGATTAGAGGGTAAATGTAACCTTAAGACTTGAAGCTCAAAACTTGACTTAAACTTGACTCAAGGCTTCAACAACTCAACTCAACTCAAGTCCAAAAAAGGAAGAAAGAAGAAGGAACTGTTCACTGTAAGATATAATTAATGAGCAAGCGTACGTTTCGTATTTAGTACAATATAACTCCATGCTATCTCACACTATATTCTAAAAATTATAATCTCCTGCAAAAGCAGTTATTAGCCCCATAAACACACATGGTAAAATAAACACAGCGTATCAAACGAAGACACATATTAATACAACACATGGTGCAGCTTAGTTCAAACATTTGTTTGAACACATAAATCACAGTGTACTTCTCTACATAAACACAAGTGTAACATATCAATAGTAAAATGCAGGAAGCGTTTATAAGCCCATTCTTTCTAAATCAGTCAATTAAACTCACAACTCAAGCTAATGACTGCCTTCAAGCCGCACTTCTCTCTTCTTTGTCACTCGAATTCAAAAGTGAATAGACAGCGGAATTCTCTACAGCAGGTAACTTCTTAATCTCAGTCCATTGGCTAGTCTCATTCTCATAAATGATTATCATTGGATAATAAAAAAAAATAAAAAACTGCTCACTCAGTTTCCATTAGGTCAGCCAATATAGAATATTCTCATTTAGGCTGCTTACTTCAAAGTTAGACACTTTCAAAATAGCACCATAAGACCTGCCCAAGGGCACTATGACAATTTAGCAACCTATATAACAATTAAATTAAGAAATAGGGAGGGGAAAATTTACTCTGTCATACATTCAAAGTACACTACAGGAAATATTGAAGTATTGTCTTTCAAAGTACATTACCAGAAATGCCAACGTATTTGACTAGATGGGAGATGAATGAGTCAGTTGGCATTATGGTAATGCCCTAAATGATGCAATGCCACGTTGACTGATTATATCACTATGTAGTCTCTCCCAACCAGAACGTTGACTGATTATATCACTATGTAGTCTCCCAACCAGAACGTTGACTGATTATATCACTATGTAGTCTCCCAACCAGAACGTTGACTGATTATATCACTATGTAGTCTCCCAACCAGAACGTTGACTGATTATATCACTATGCGGCCTCTCCAATCAAGAAAATTAATTAATTATAAAAGAAAATCATTCAAACCAGAATGTTTAATGATTGTATCACCATACGGTCCCTTCCACAAAGATAACTGATGATATCAGCATGCAGTCAATGGTAAAATAAATTTTGAATCTTTCAACATCATCTAGATTAGCTATATTTGTAAAAGCAAGCTTTCTTTGTATTCATATTATTTTTGTGACAAAAAAAAACACCTTTCCTTGTATTCCTATTATTTATTTCATTGACAAACTAATTAATGTAAATATTTTTGGAAATTTTAAATTGAAAATAACAGATTGAGTGCATTTTTATACAACATTGTGTTATGGATCTCATCAAACTACAGACACGTTTCAGTATTTGTATACATTTTTATCATTCTTTTTATTACAGGTTTATCATATCATTTATACGGGTTTTTTCTTTGTTGTTGTTTTTTTTTGGTCAACACTCAAGATTCTAACTAAAATGATGAAACTCAACAGCCCAAAGACAAGTATGTCAGAGAATATTAAGCAAATTATGCTGTTTTAAAAACATTTTTCATAATTCTTAAATCGTTCATTTTATTAACCATTTCTACTGTCTGTATAATTATTGAGTAGACTTCCGTTAAGCAATTATGCTTAACTGATGCAACAAACTTGTTTATGCGTTAGAGAAATATAGAGCAAGCCAAAGGTGAATGAGAGGTTGATAGCCGGATATGGGATGCCCATATATGGTCACTTTTGTTCCGTACTGTGATATAGCGTTGATCCGCCCGATGACCTTGATTCATTCATATATACGCCTGAATGAATCATATTCATCAGATGCACCAACATTCATGTACAGTGCCCATATCCAGGGATAAAAACAGATCACGTCCACCATTTTATGACCGTGCATTAAACTCACATAGTGGTAAATATAATTGACTTCTCTAGACCATATATTTCTCACCCTAAAACTGTTGTATTTTTATATGATAAATAGTGTGTAGAATAATGTGATTGCCAATGTTTTCCAAATAATTGTTATATTTTCCTTACAGAAGCTAAGTTGGCGTTAACGATTGTTACACTTGTAAAATATATGAAGTAAAGTAGCCACATGTGTGTAACCATGTTTCCGTTGATTAATTGTTAACACTGAAAGAGCTAATGATAGTTAACACGTGTTGTGTGAACCAATAGCTAAATTGTATTATAATTATTCTTGTATTATAATAGAGAAAGTATATATTGTAAAGAAATCATTTATTCATTTGAAGATTTTCATTAATTCAAAACTATGAATTACCTAAAACTAATTAGTGGAATTGTAAAGAGTAATCTATCGCTGTCACCACAAAGCCCATATAGTTGTTATTGCAACATGATGCTGTAGCAGGATATTATTTGTTACAGCTGGTCTGAGTTTGGGATTTGGAGCTTGGGAAATCTACAGTCCTACAAAGATGGGATCCCAGAGACCTGACCTCAATATCGTGAATACTGGAGGCATTGTCCGCAGTCTATGCCAGGTGTCGTAAATAGACAGCAAAGGGGCTGCTAGAAGATACAATTTTACACATATTACGATGCTAATATATTTATTAAAAAGCAAACCAACAAATCACATCTTTTCCTGGCAAATAGAAGATATTAAATGCTATCAAGTTTTATGATAATAGCTAGGTAAAAATTGTGTAAGAATAAATTTGCATTAAGTACCACATTACATCAGATGGGGAAATCAGAGAGTGTTTCTTATAGAATGTAAAATGATGACTTGTTACAGAGGGAAGTACTGAAAAATAGGCAATGATAAATTGTTACAGAAGAAGGTTGTGGAAAGTAGGAAATGATGACTTGTTACAGATGAAGGTTGTGAAAAGTAGACATTGATGAATTGTTACAGAAAAAGGTTGTGGAAAGTAGCAATGTTGATTTGTTACAGAGGGAGGTTATGGAAAGTAGGCAATGCTGATTTGTCAAAGAGGGAGGTTGTGGAAAGTAGGTAATGATGACTTGTTACAGAGGGAGATTGTGGAAAATGCTCGATGAGTGCTTATCTTATCTCTATGATTACATGTTTCATAGAGTCAAGACAAACACGTATTCGTAGATATAAGTCAAACCAACTACGCAATCATAAAGAGTAGACAAACACGTAATCATAGAGACAAGTACGAAATCATAGAGATAAGACAAACAAATATTTAATTATAAAATCAAGTACTTAATCATAGAGACAAACTATGCACGTAATCATGGAGACAAGACAACGCAAGTACGTAATAATAGAGACAATTCCATTGGGTAATCATAGTGACAATCTAAACACGTAATCACAGATACAAGACAAACACGTCATCACAGACGAGACATCTATGTCATCACAGAGATAGGACAAAGAAAACACTTAATTATAGGGACAAGATAAACACGATTCCACAGGAACGAATCCATCATGTAGTCACTAAAGAAAACAAAAAAAAGCGCTTAATCACATAGACAGGAGCAAAATCATTACCCAAGACTAAGAAAAATATGTCATCACAAGAACAGGACAAACGTGTGTTCACATTAACAGTGATTATTCACATCTATTACCCATTGTTTCAAAGCAAGCTTTTACAGTCGTATTCATTTTCCATTTGTTCACAATGACGTCACATTTAGTGCTAGACAACAGCCGGATACTAGACACATAGTCTCATCGGACATTCCCATTTACCTAAAGTACAAACTTCCATTTAGCAATGACACTACTCTCCAGTGTAATACACGTTGTGCAAACAAAACTCCATTTAGCAATGACACTACTCTCCAATGTAATACACGTTGTGCAAACAAAACTCCATTTAGTAATTAAACAACTTTCTATTATAATACACGAAGAACGAAGTTAGTTTAGCAATAGAAGTACTCTCAATAATTACAGGGGAAAATATTTCAATTTGAATTAGCAATAGAAGTACTCTCATTAATTAAACAGAAAAATATTTCAATTTGAACAGAATGTCAAAGTAGAACAAGCAAAACTGCATTTGCCAGTGACCCTCATCTCCAGTACAATACAGGTAGAAAGAGTTCAAACTGAACAGTAATTTAACGTGGGTAATAATGAACATAAAAAGTAAATCTAAATGAAATGTATGTCAAAGTGGGGCCATGCAAACGAGTGGGGTGTGGGGTAAACTTTCTGACAAAATAGACCCACAGGCATGTAACAGACATTTCGTTGTGAATTTTTTTTAAAGGAATGACGTCATTGTATAAAGACGTTTAAATGCATGAAGATAAAATTTCAGACTCAAGCCAATCTTTTACCTCCCTTTTATTTCAGTCAAGTGCCGCACGGTGCTGAATAAAGAATGTGATTGATGGTTAAACGTTCAAGATTGGTCCAGATTGACGTCATCATTTGCAAAATATGACAAATCCTGATCACAAACATGGTAAAACAAATTTAAAGTTATACTAAAAAATTTAAATAAATTTAAAAAATTGAAGTACAAGAAAAGAAGATTAAACTCTGTGTAAATAAGTAAATATTTTATATTTAATGACTTACTTAAAATATACAGCTTTATTAGATAGTAAATTTTTAATTTAATGACCTATGTAAAAATACAGCTTTGTTAGGTAAGTATTTATTTTACAAACATAAACTATATGAGTTTGTTAGTAAGAAAACATTTTATTTTTCATGACCTTCATAAAGCATACAGATGGTTTATGTAAGTAAATGTTTTACTTTTAGTGACCTACATTTGTTATGCAAATTAGTGGGTTGTTGTTAATGATCTACATGAAGAATGCAGGTGGATTAGTTAAGTAAATATTTTGCTTTTAACTATCAACCTAAAGAATGCAGCTCAAATATGCTAGATAATTTTTATTTAGGTAAAGATTTCTATAATAACAAAGAGACACGTGTTTTAATGTCTTACACACTGTATACACTTTCTATAACAACAAAATGGTACATGTTATTTATGTTTAAATGTGTAATGTCTTAACACTGAGTACAGCTTGGTACGAGCAATTGTAACTGGGTAAGTCTTGCATAATACATTAAGAAACGTGCTGTAATTAATTGATAAACTAAAACTAATTTATCATAAAAATGTATTTTCTAAGTAGATCATAATTAAACTCTTGTTAATCTAAGTTGCATTAAAAAATCGTGATAGAATTCAACAAGTTAAGCGATAATTAGGATAATAAATATTTAAAAACGATTAAATTATGATAGATTGAACAATAATTTCAAGCATAAATATTTTAAAATATTGAATCAATTCTGACGAACTAAACAATAATTGAGAAAATAAACACTAAAATCATGTGATTAAATTCAAACATAATGTTAAAGTAATTACAATAATTTCCAAAGAACCTTCAAGAAATCACATATAAGATGTATGTCAGAGCAAAATATAGATTGTAATCAATCCGAAGTCTGCCAAAGAACTGTTGACTCAGTTAAATATCCAGATAGTTTATAATATTGTACAAAATAAATTATAATTTTTTGATAAATTCGGTATTGTTCTCCAATAATGCCATTGTAAATTGATATTGCATGAATTTAATATAAAAAATACTCTTTGTTAATATTCGTACTGGTTTACAGTAGAAAATTAAGAAACATTAAGTTTCCATTTTTAAATTGTAATCTGTTCACTATCGGAAATTTAATGACCAGAAATTATTACCAATGTCTGTCAATAGTAGAGACCAACATATTGATTTTGTAATGATATCAAAAGTACAGAAGTGAATACAGGTCTGTCATACAATGTTTAGTGTGACGTCATTCTTCCTATAATTTCTTTAGGCGTCCAATGAGGATCAAGGTCAGTCGTCACAGCAATCAGCTGAAAACTATTGGCTTCAGTGTATAAAGACTTGGTACCCTGAGCTTCACAAACAAACATATTTCTTACCTCCCCTTCATTTCAATCGTGTGCCGTACAGCGTGGAGAACATTGCTGGCGAGCAGGTGTTAGTGGCTCAAATCCCACAGGATGGACCCAGTCAAACACCGTCAACTGCTAAATCTAGGTCACGTACCCGGAAACGTCAGACTACGGTAAAATCAATTTACACTAAGAATTTCTGCAATAAAACTTATATAAACATGTTAGTGATTGTGACTGTTGCTATATATTTATACAATCGTTATAGCGATAATAGTAATTGTAATATATTTATATAATCATGATAGCAAGTGGTAGTAATTGTAATGTATTTATATGTTCGTGGCAGTGATTGTAGGGTTTGTAATGTGTTTTTACTCTCGTATTAATGATAAACGTGTTTATTAATTATTTATTCAATTTAAATCACTGATTATAATGTTGATTGTATGCTTTTTGAATTATATTTATATAATCATATTGGCCATGTTGGTTAGATGTATTTACACACACACACACACACACACACACACACACACACACACACACACACACACACACACACAATCAAATCTCTAAATTTACATACATACAGTGAATCGAATATATAATTTTATACCCAAAAATAATTAATTTAATCAGGAAATTTTAAATCCGACAATGAACTGAATTAGGACTGTGTAATCACTGCAATAAATCGATGCTAAAACTTCATGGCATTTTATAAAAATGACATCCTGAACTGTGCAATTTCTATAAAGAATCAAGTCTAAAACTGTATAATCCCTCTAAAGAATCTAGTCCAGAACTGTATAATCCATGTAATGAATCCAATCCAGAACTGTATAATCCCTATAAAGAATTCAGTCTAGAATTGTATAATCCATGTAAAGAATCCAATCCAGAACTGTATAATCCCTACAAAGAATCCAATCCAGAACTATATAATCAATATAAAAATCGAATATAGCATATATAATTCTATAATTCCTATAAAGAATCCAATCCAGAACTGTATAATCAATATAAAAAAATCCAATACAGAAGATAAAACTGTATAATCCCTATAAAGAATCCAATCTAGAACTGTATAATCAATATAAAAAATCCAATCCAGAACTGCATAATGAATATAAAAAATCCAATATAGAAAATAGAACTGTATAATCGTTGGTGGTGGGGAAAATATTTTAAAACTTAATAATCCCTAGAAAAATACATGCCAGAATTTGTCATCTCTACAATCAATCGAATTTCATTAAAAAAAATTTTTAGCATTATAATCCGTATAATCATTCCAATACATTTATTGCAGAACATTATATTCCGTATAATCATTCCAATACATTTATTCCATAACATTATATTCCGTATAATCATTCCAATACATTTATTCCATAACATTATATTCCTTGCAATAAATTATTGGTAGATCTCTATAATCCCGACAAAGAATGGATTATAGAACTGTATAATATTTACAAAGAATGGATTATAGAACTGTATAATATTTACAAAGAATGGATTATAGAACTGTATAATATTTACAAAGAATGGATTATAGAACTGTATAATATTTACAAAGAATGGATTATAGAACTGTATACTATTTACAAAGAATGGATTATAGAACTGTATAATATTTACAAAGAATGGATTATAGAACTGTATAATATTTACAAAAATGGATTATAGAACTGTATAATATTTACAAAGAATGGATTATAGAACTGTATAATATTTACAAAAAATGGATTATAGAACTGTATAATATTTACAAAAATGGATTATAGAACACTATAATATTTACAAAAATGGATTATAGAACTGTGTAATATTTACAAAAATGGATTATAGAACTGTATAATATTTACAAAAATGGATTATAGAACTGTATAATATTTACAAAAATGGATTATAGAACTGTATAATATTTACAAAAATGGATTATAGAACTGTATAATATTTACAAAGAATGGATTATAGAACTGTATAATATTTACAAAGAATGGATTATAGAACTGTATAATATTTACAAAGAATGGATTATAGAACTGTATAATATTTATAAAGAATGGATTATAGAACTGTATAATATTTACAAAGAATGGATTATAGAACTGTATAATATTTACAAAGAATGGATTATAGAACTGTAAAATTTCATACAAAGAATGGATTATAAAACTGTATAATATTTACAAAGAATGGATTATAGAACTGTATAATATTTACAAAGAATGGATTATAGAACTGTAAAATTTCATACAAAGAGAGGATTATAGAACTGTATAATATTTACAAAGAGAGGATTATAGAACTGTATAATATTTACAAAGAATGGATTATAGAACTGTAAAATTTCATACAAAGAGAGGATTATAGAACTGCTTAATCATTACAAACAAGCGATACTAGAACTGTAAAATCGATATACTAAATCCGACAACGCAATTTTAGTTTTCCCCATCAAGTTAAGAAATTTTTACAATCCTACACTATACGACTTATATGCAACTAAATCCACTGAATAAGAGGTTTGCAGATGACTAAACCCTCTGAATAACAAGTTTGCAGATGACTAAACGCACTGAATAAAAGGTTTGCAGATGACTAAACCCACTGAATATGAGGATTTGCATATGGCTAAACCCACCGAATTAAAAGGGTTTGCTGATTGATAACTCACTGAATAAAAGGGTTTGAAGATGGATAAACTCACTGAATTGCAGGGTTTGCAGACGGCTAAATTCACTGAATAATAGAATATGCAGATGGCTAACTCAACTGCACAACAAGGTTTAAAGATAATTAAAACTGATGCAGAGCAGAATTATTTAACGTTAAAAGCTATTATCCACAGAATACAGCACTGCTTGTAGACATCTATAACCAATACACAACACTGCACGTAGAGATCTATAATTAATACACAACACTGCTTGTAGACATCTATAACCAATACACAACACTGCACGTAGAGATCTATAACCAATACACAGCACTGCTTGTAGACATCTATAACCAATACACAACACTGCACGTAGAGATCTATAATTAATACACAACACTGCTTGTAGACATCTATAACCAATACACAACACTGCACGTAGAGATCTATAACCAATACACAGCACTGCTTGTAGACATCTATAAGCAATACACAACACTGCACGTAAACATCTATAATTAATACATAACACTGCACGTAGACATCTATAACCTATATACAGCACTTCTTTCTTAACTCTGCTTGTCAGAACGTTAAGGTATATTTCCTCATAATTAGACTTTGCGCTTCTAAGCCAGTAAGTATGTCTCTGAAGTGTTTTATTGTCACAACTTCTTTCTAAAAATTCTCCAAAGTACTGGTCAAGCTTAAATTGTGTTTGGTAGGGTCAATTTCAATATGACTGGTCTCTGCCTCTCCTAATAATTTCAAACATTCTGATACGTCACTTCAGTGTTACTAGAGCGTTGACAATGCAATGTCAGAGGCTCCAACTTAACCCTCTCACTGACGTTCCCCTACAAATCAAAATTTGCACTCTTGTCTTGTGCACTCATGGTTACGTCATTTTCTACAACGTCTCTAGTTCGCATGCACTCAACGGCTCTTATCTTATTGACGTCAGGTCCTCTTTGGATCAATCTCGCATCTAAATCTAGCGTCATAGGTTTCCAAATGTGCTCTGTCATGGCTTCCAGTCTCTCTGAGGGGCAGCATTAACCTCCCCTCTACGTCCGGCGATTTAGTTCCCTTGATCTTATCACAGATCGATTCAATATACCTCACTCCTCTATTTACCTTCCGTTTTGTTTCTCTCGAGTTTCGGACTTTGGATCTTTACGGTGACCATCTCATTGTGAATGGTTAAGTTTTATTAGGATGTTATATACTATGTTTTATTTTGAATATATTAATATTCTTCCTTTCAGAGGCCTAGGCCAAACTTATTAATTATTAATCGAGCACTGGACTGGACACTTAGGCTTTGCAATTGTTTGTGTTGGATGGTTTTTTTTCTTGTTATGGTGTATTCTCGGACGAGCCCCCATTAATATGTCGCCGCTATACTCTGGGGTGACTTTGTAATAATGACTTATACCAACTCTGTATAATTAGCTATGATACAAGACATCTACAAGTGCCGGTGCAGAGTATGGGTCACTGGTTAAATCTGTATATCTGCAACTGTTACGCGGATATACTGGTACGTCGCCAATTTGGCTCCGCCCCCAACTCAGAATCAGCTGAGATTTAATGTTTATGAATAATATATATATAATAATTACAATTAACGAACAGAGGACAAGACGTACTCATTACATTATCACTTGAACTACGAAAATAACGATAGAACTAACAAACACGCGTTTTAAAAATAATAACAAGAAATTTAATAAAAGAAAAAGTTAACAAGATTTAGAAGATTCATTTCATCCTAAGCCAGTTCATTGGACTGAAGTCACTGTCTGAATAGGCACTTAGCTTAAGCACAGAAATGACGTCAGTCTTGTAGACTTGAATTTTCCAGTCAATAGATCGACATGCCCCAATTCAGCCGGGACAAGTAGAATGACCACACAGGCACAGCCACACAGGCAAACAACAGGCAGCTATAAACGAGCAGCCGAGAATACACCATAACAAGAAAAAAAACCCTGCAACACAAACAATTGCAAAGCCTAAGTGTCCAGTCCAGTGCTCGATTAATAATTAATAAGTTTGGCCTAGGCCTCTGAAAGGAAGAATATTAATATATTCAAAATAAAACATAGTATATAACATCCTAATAAAACTTAACCATTCACACAAATACAAAGACGCTTTTACCTATATAGCCAGGGTTTTCTTCTCTCATATACGACCTAGTGTTGTTTTGGGCGGACTACCCTTTCAGTCGTCACCTTCAGACGATTTTTCAGGAAGTAGTGAAGATAACCTTTTCACTGTGGTTTTTATTACCCTGCTTAGACCAGCTTCTGACCTGTTCAATTCATTAGCTCTAAGATGATTATGTCCCGCTAACAACTCTAACCACCCGCTAAGCGTACGCACTGACCACACGCTGACCCCCTCGCTCGTAGACTTCAAACACCGCAGACATCAAACGCCAGTCCCTAAATCTTCCACACATGTCTCTCATTCGTTCCAGGGCTTCCCTTCTCTGTAAACAGGACGCAATACGCACTCATTCCACAAATGAAAATTTATATAAAATATATGTGTGGGAATATTTTCCCATCATACAACACTCATACATCAGGACTGTTTGCATTCGGCGCATTGTCCATATCAATAGTTCTAGATGTCGGTCTTTCGCCCAACTCTCTTTCACACTTCTGTCATGCAAGCTGACATTTTCTCTAAGTGTTTTATTACTGGTGGGGTAGTCGGACCGTGTTAGTACCTTTCACTCTCATGATTAATGCAAACACTTCCATCCACATTCTCCTTCACCTCCATGTTATCGCTTCAAGTATAAAAAGAAATTGGATATACGTTAAGTTGGTCAATTCCATAAATGTTCAAATATGTTCTCCTTCTAGATTTTATATCAATGTATATCAAGAATTTGATTAGAATATTATAAATAGTATTTTTGAATGGTAATCTTCTTTTCAGTCTATTTTAGCACCACATCTTTCCGACCCATTGGAAAACAGAAGTCAAGTTAACTTACACCTTCAACCCGTGTATGACAGTGACGTGCGTGACGACAAAGCCTTAGAGCGTGTGTTGCATTGTCTTCGTGCACTGGCGGATAACAGTCAACCGAAAGAAGTGATGATGGTCATTTCTCAGCTACAGTTCGGGAAGTACCTTGGTGAACCTAGCTATGCGGCTACTGCTGCCCTTCTACCACGCCCTAGCACACTACCCGAACACTTACTTCAACAACATTACCACGAGGGTGACTTTGATGTTCTCATCATACACAGACAACACGGATTGTTCACATTAGAAATTAAAAGCGTGGGAGCAAACTTCAGTCAGCTAAAGGTGACGGAGCAACAGGAGGATGACGTGGTGATGAAGAAAGTTAAAGAGGCGTTAAAGCAGTTAAGCAAGTCGGAGGTTGTATTAAAGCATTTGACGTCAGACTTGACGGACAATAATATCACTAAAATTCTGGCAATTCCAAACATCAGTTCTACTCAGTTACTGCGAGCAATTAGCAGGAATCCATCTGATGGTCAGGTAAGATTTTACAATTGTAAGAAATAGCAGAAATTGCAGAAAGATGTGATTAAATTAAATTGAAAATCTAAGCTATAATTAATACTGCCTCATTCTCTTTCTATTCCATTTCCAAAATTATTGATCATTAGGAAATGTAAAGTAATAAATGAATACAGTGAAGCGTGTATTTGAAACTATTACCATTCAAACTAATGATACTAGTTATCTTCATTTACAGTAAACAATTTACAATAATGTAAATCTTTACATAGCTGTCTCTCGGAATAGAACACTTCCAGGTTAGAGAGAAGTACATCAAATATCCAAATAAATATAGCCATGAAATCAATTACTGTGTATAATGGCCTTTCGAAGTCCCAAGTTGTCCCTCTCAGAAACATTTCAGTGTCCCAGCATTCCTTATGGAAACGATTTCGGATTTCAAAGTAGAATGAAACGTTTTCGGCTTCATCACCCGTACATTAGTAATAAGCCTTCATGAAGTCAGATCTCCCACCTTCAACACATTATTTTGCCTTCATGTTCAAGTGACTTTAAGTGTATGTGTGCATATATAAGTGACTATGTGCAATCATACACAGAGTGTTTGCATTTGTGTTATTATGTCTTCGCTTAAGGCTTATGTTGTTTTACCAAAAATAATTATAAATTAAAATTAATGTTTTTCTCAATGTTATATCCGCAAATATATTAAATGTTTCAGTCTAGCTGGAATGAAAGAATTCATTTACATAATTTTCCATCTGTAGGTTAAGTAAAAATTTCAATGTCTGGGATTAATAAATGTTATTAGAATTAAAAGTACATTTTTGGTACGTTTAGAAAAGTTAGTTTTAAAGTATGCATTATTAATCAGAATACTTAATTAAATATAGTAGTAGTAGTAGTAGTAGTATAGTATAATAGTAGTAGTAGTAGTAGTAGTAGTAGTATAGTGGTAGTAGTATAGTAGTAGTAGTAGTAGTAGTAGTAGTAGTATAGTAGTAGTATAGTAGTGCTGTAGTAGTAGTACTAGTAGTATAGTAGTAGTATAGTGGTAGTAGTAATAGTAGTATAGTAGTAGTAGTAGTAGTAGTAGTAGTAGTAGTAGTATAGTGGTAGTAGTAGTAGTAGTAGTATAGTAGTAGTAGTAGTAGTAGTAGTAGTAGTAGTAGTAGTAGTAGTATAGTGGTAGTAGTAGTAGTAGTAGTAGTAGTAGTAGTATAGTAGTAGTATAGTGGTAGTAGTAGTAGTAGTAGTAGTAGTAGTAGTAGTATAGTGGTAGTAGTAGTAGTAGTAGTAGTAGTAGTAGTAGTAGTATAGTGGTAGTAGTAGTAGTAGTAGTAGTAGTAGTAGTATAGTGGTAGTAGTAGTAGTAGTAGTAGTAGTAGTAGTAGTTGTAGTAGTAGTATAGTAGTAGTGTAGTAGTAGTAGTAGTAGTAGTAGTGTAGTAGTAGTGTAGTAGTAGTAGTAGTAGTAGTAGTGTGGTAGTAGTATAGTAGTAGTAGTAGAAAAAGGAGTGGTCATAATACTTAATAGTGGTAACATTGATTCTTCTCATAAAGTTTTTCTCTGTCGGTTGTGAAATTTTATCATTTTGTCATTCTTATCAGCAATCTGTGAGATCTTACATTTATTGAGGATATGGACACTTCCTAAGCAGAGTTGTCTTTATCTTTGGGGCATGTATAGTTTTCTGTCAGTATATTGAGGTAAATTTAGATTTAAATGAGGATATGGGCACTTCCTAGCAGAGCTGTCTTTATCTTTGGGCAAGTATCGTTTCCTGTCTGTATATTGATGTAAAGTTAGCCTTTGTTCAAGTGTAATTTCATACAACTATATTTAGGTAATATTAGATGAAGGACAAGGCTGGTTTATAGTCAATACATACAGGTAATATTAACAGAAGGACAACTGTATTTCCTATCAGTAACATGAGGTAATTTTAGCAATGGGGAAAGGATTATTTCTTAGTATAAATAAATATAGCAATTTCCTAATTGTAGTTACCCAAGAGTATATTCAGGTAAATTTAGCAGTGTTGTGAGCGTAGTTTCTTATCACTATAATCAGGCAATTTTAGTAGTAGGGCAAGTATTATTTCTTATCACTATAATCAGGCAACTTTAGTAGTGGGGCAAGTATTATTTCTTATCACTATAATCAGGTAATTTTAGTTGTGGGGCAAGTATTATTTCTTATCACTATAATCAGGTAATTTTAGAAGTGGGGCAAGTATTATTTCTTAGCAATATATTCAAGTAAATTTATAGGCAAGTGTCTCTTTGCATGATATTCAGGACATTTTAGGAATGAGGCAAGTGTGGTATCTTAGCAATATAATGAGGATACTTTAGCAATGAGGCAAGTGTGGTATCTTAGCAATACAATGAGGACACTTTAGCAATGAGGCAAGTGTGGTATCTTAGCAATACAATGAGGATACTTTAGCAATGAGGCAAGTGTGGTATCTTAGCAATACAATGAGGACACTTTAGCAATGAGGCAAGTGTGGTATCTTAGCAATAAAATGAGGATACTTTAGCAATGAGGCAAGTGTGGTATTATTGCAATACAATGAGGTAACGTTAGCTGTTGGTCATACGTCGTTTTCTATTCAGATGACTTTCCAACAAAGATATTGTCATCTTCACTTATTCCATAACAGACAAGCAATTCTGTCATGCTTTTTGTTATTAAAAAAAAGAACACCCCTCCCCCCAGAAATGCAAGTTTTCTCTAAGACAAGCAATGTCATTATATGTAATTAAAAGATGTTAGTCTTGCAATCAATCATTACTTATAAAATATACAGCTTCTGTTTTTCTGTGTTATGTACGTACTAAGATTTTGGCTAAACTGAATGTAACTCAAATGTATGTTTCGACACACCACATACACAATACTAAAATGCAATTATATTAACATGTTTTCGTGGACGTATATTAAAATGTGTCGTTTCGGATTCAAACAGACAACAACAACTGTTATTGGCGAAAAACTAATTAAATTTTAAAGTAAGCTATATTAGATTACGCCATTTAAATACTGACTTTAATTAGATTAATGCTTTTTCTTGACTTCCAGCGTGGCAGGTAAGTTACATTTGTTTTATCAAAATTTATAAATGCTAAAATATGTTTACGATAATGGGAAAGAAATCTAGAATGCCTAATATATTGCATCCTAAATTAGAGTTATCTCCCTGAACGTGTTGTTTGAAAGCAATACACAAATACATATCCACTTTATATTTCAATTTTAACTATGTTTTGATATACACTAATATTTTGTTTACTCAAATTTACAAAAAATGAGATAATTTTAGACCTACTTATGTGACTTAAATGTATTTCACAATAAACACATGCAGATAATATAATGTATATTCTTCATTGAAGATCACGATAATCTCAGACTGTTAACTACTAAATCTCTGTTTTGAATCTAAACAAACTCACATTACGTAAACTTGATTTTGCGTCACCGTGAAATTACGTCATAGCAAACTGTTGGCTGAGTACAACTACAAGCAGAGAGAATGTCAAGTTCTAACAAGAAACTGACCTTCAGGTTTTAAAAAGATTGATCTCTATTAGTAAGTATTGAGGGATGTTTTAAAAAGATTGATCTCTGTTAGTAAGTATTGTGGGATGTTTTAAAAAGATTGATATCTGTTAGTAAGTATTGAGAGATGTTTGCATGAATGCAGTTATATGGCGTGTAATGTGAATCCTTATTCTCAGTGATTAATATGCTATTATATTCACAAAATAATTTAATAATGTCACATTACACACCGTGGTTATCATCTTTTTTCACAAAGGAAAGAGGAAAATAATGTATAAAGTATTTTTTTAATTGTAAATTTAATATTTACTAAAATTAACTTTAGCAACATAGTTTTTTCTTAAGAATCGACGAATCAGGATTATTTTACTTACTCACACACATACACACACACACACACACACACACACACACACACACAACACACACACACACACACACACACACGCGCACAAACATCATTTAGTATTAGTACACACGCACACACAGACCGATAAACAAACAAAATAAAGAATGTGCACTTTCAGCAATTGTTTTTATTATTATGTGAAAATTATATTATGCGTATCCACACATGTATATGTATGTCTGTGTGTGTTTCTTTGCTAAAGCTATTGTGTATGTGTATGCATTATTGCAGTTAAGAAAACTCCTCCCCTCCCGGTTCCATGTACTCCTACAAAACAATTTTTTTTTGATAAATTTGTTTTGCTGTCGACACTTTACAGAGTATTCTTGCAGATGACTGTTTCACCAAGAGTGGGTGATTGTGTCAGTAATAGTTCACTGTTATTAAGAATGCTGTAATTTCTACAGCTAATGATCTCATTCTTATTTACACTTGCCTTGAGTCAGTAATAGTGCACTGTGTGACGCCCGGAATTCGTCACTAATTGATTCGGGCCGAGATTAACTATTTCTCCTCTACACTAACGGGAAAGGGGACCATCCGAATCAACAGTCAGTCCAGTCACACTGCTCCCTGACCAGCCCTGCCAAGTACAACCAGATGGGAGGGGGAAAAGACCGTAGATGGTCCAGTACAGAGCGGTGTAAATTAGGCCATGTGTCTGATTCTGACCCATCTAAAGCCCTAACTCCCATAAATACCCGGGCCGCGCCGTGTACCAGCACTGCGAAAATATTCTTCAAGACATTCGAGTCCGGTTTTGAAAGGCGGCCGTTAGAACACGTGCGAGTGTGCCTTTTCTCTACATTGTACACCTTTGGAAAGAATTACACCTAAGCCCAAAGGCAGTATTTTCTCTACGTTGTACACCTTTGGAAAGAATTACACCTAAGGCCAAAGGCAGTATTTTCTCTACGTTGTACACCTTTGGAAAGAATCACACCTAAGCCCAAAGGCAGTAGTTTCTCTATGTGGTACACCTTTGGAAAGAATTACACCTAAGCCCAAAGGCGGGTTTTCTCTACGTTGTATACCTTTGGAAAGAATTACACCTAAGCCCAAAGGCGGGTTTCTCTACGTTTATACCTTTGGAAAGAATTACACCTAAGCCCAAAGGCAGTGCTTGGTTCAACTTCGCTTCCATGCTTCGGCCGTCATCACTTACAGTACATAGCTGTAATTCAATCCTTCGTCCAGCTAGGACTCACTACGGAAAGGCAGGGTAGTGGAAAGAATTGACATTGGCCGTTATTACGGAGCGTTCGCCGTATCACGGGACAGGGAGGCAACTCGCCATCTCAGGTCAAGCCCATTGTTCATTGTTAACACTCTTTTTCTCTATTTAACCACGTGTAAAGAATTGGCAACTTTGTAACCAATTAAGTATTAACTTTCTAAGTAGAATATCCGGTTTCGGACATTGATACAAAGACTGGTTTCTTTCTGAATTATTACTTGTTATTAGAGATATTATTTCATAATAAATCCTTATTTTTGTTATATATTTCTTACGCGTGCCTTGACGCATGACTGGAATAGTTAGTGGGTGGATGGGGGTTCGGGAGCTAGACTAGTGAATTAAAGGAGATTTATGTTGTTATGTTTTAGGCTATTCCTTAAGTGAGAAATTCCACCTGCGATAAGTTATGTACCGGTGGTGTGTAGACTTATAACGGGAATTAAACTTAATATTAATCGTTGATAAGTAATTATGACCAACTGATTAATAAATATAATTATTAATTAGTGTAAACACACCAGGCGTGTCACACACTGTTATAAAGAATGTTGTAATTTCTACAGTTAATAACCTCATTCTTATTTACACTTACCTTATCATGAAATTTAATTAAATCACATTCTTATCTCCTCTATTTTAAGATGAAAAAGTGTAAATAATCACTAACATTACTGTATCTCTAACTCTCCAGCCAACAAAGGTCTGTTTATAATTAAAGTGTAAAAAAATCACTAACTTTACTGTATCTCTAACTCTCCAGCCAACAGTTTTAACAAAGGTCTGTTTATAATTAAAGTGTAAAAAATCACTAACTTTACTGTATCTCTAACTCTCCAGCCAACAGTTTTAACAAAGGTCTGTTTATAATTAAAGTGTAAAAAATCACTAACTTTACTGTATCTCTAACTCTCCAGCCAACAGTTTTAACAAAGGTCTGTTTATAATTAAAGTGTAAAAAATCACTAACTTTACTGTATCTCTAACTCTCCAGCCAACAGTTTTAACAAAGGTCTGTTTAAAGTGTAGAAAATCACATTCGTTAATGGGTCTCTAACTCTTATTTCACAAGTTTTAACAAAGGTCTTTACTTAATCAAAAGTGGATAATAATTTCAGCATCCTTATCAATAATGTGCATTACCTGAAAAACACATGTTCTTTACTTAGTATTTAGTATGGGATTAAAAAAAATACTAAGTATGTGTTGTTTATTCTATAATTATATTTTGACCATCACATCTAGGGCTTGTGTCAGTGCCTTGGTGTCCGCAGTGTTGATGATGCCTTAAAGATGTGTCTGCTCTCAGACCAGCTCTCAGGCAAACGGACGGACTCAAATGTCAATAATATCTTCATTAAAAACTTGGGCGTGTGGTGGCAGCAGCTAGTCAAGATGTCTGGACCCCAGCCATCAATAACGGAGACGGTGTATGAACGATTGGTGGCCAGGTAGATATTGAAGGAAGAAAATTACCTGTCATCTCTCTCATTTACTTTAACATTTATTAAAATATTTTTGAATTTTTTATTTTCTTTTTTCATGCATTAACCTCTTTCTATTCCATTTCCAACTTCCTATTTATAAACACACTTAATTATAATCTGTCTCATTTTTCCTCATTGCAATGATCACGTGGTGTGCACTAAGTCAAACCTGTTATTCTTCTTGTTTCTAATTACATTCACAATATTTCAACTAATTTTGCTCTCTTAATTCAGTGAAATATCAAATATAAAATTTCATTTTAAAATAAAGTTAAAATTAACACTTGGGCTTCAACATCAATGTAATCAATTTGAGCTTAATTTATCGTCTTTTTTCTATTACAGATTAAATTTAAACTGTCGTTTAAACAGAAAATAGTCACGTGAGAATTGAATGATGTATACATTAAATACAAGCACTAATCTCTTACAATCAACTGAACGAACAACTCTCCTTACAAGTGCATAAAATGTTTTACTGATTTCATATTTAATAGTAATAATCATAGCAAAAATAACTTTAATTTTAATTATTTCAACACTCTATATTAAATGTTATAAACAACATTCATTATATTTTTATATCAATTTGAAAGTCATATAGAAACATGTTGCAGTCGATCAATTTTTCACTTATTTCATCAACGTTGACAGTGTGATGATGTACTTATTAAAATTAATCCTGCAGAAATAGAACTTCGAGTTGTAACACAAACTGAAAGTAAATGATGGACAAAACGAGTTACGAATGTTATGTCCGAGCTATAAATAAACTATGGCCGGCAACATTCGTCTGTCTTTATACACACTTCACTGTTCACCGTTATAGGTTCTGTGGTCCAGCGACTACAGTTGTAGTCCACTGCGTTACAGCACCACGCCTGGACATAAGGACTGTTGGGGAGGCGGTGTCTGCGACTGGAGAAACAATGGCCAGGCTCATGTTATTTCCACAGCAAGTGGAACTTTTGAATCGTTCACCACCCGGGGTATTTCTTATCGGCCCACCTGGGACAGGTAAAACCATTGTCTTGATCGTTCAATGCCTGACCTGGCTTCGGCTTGGACATGACGTCCATGTTGTCAGTACTTGGTCTGGAAGCCTTGCAGCGACGTTCGCCATTGAACATCAACTTAAGGAAACCATGAAGACGATAACAGCCAGTTCACGTGTACACCGACATCAGTTTGACTTGTGGAAAGATGGAGAAGTGGAGACTGCAGTCAGAAGTCTGGAATCTCTGAGTGAAGGGAGACAACTGTGTGTGATTGCAGACGAGATCTTTCCTGTTTACAGGTTTGTTATACAGCGTTTTAACTTAAGACACTTGCAAAAACACAGACCTAGTATTTAACGGTCTTATATCAATACAGTCTAACGGTTAACTAATTAAGAATGTCGTCATTAAAAGTATTTGTTGTTTTGTGTGCTCATTGCTAAACAAACAGACAAACATGAAACACAACAAATGATTAGCACGTAAACAAACAGAAAGTAACTGGCGACGTTGTAAATGACGTCACAATACAAAGACGACATAAAGTAAACATCATTACGTCATAATTGTCTGACGTCAACACACTGACATAACGTCATCTTCTGTTCATTCTTAAGTGAGACAAACAGGAAATACTTCACGGAGTTTTGTGATCAACTCATTGTACAAGTACCCGGGGTGTGCCTGTGGGGTGCATCAGTGCATAATGAAGTCAGACCGTTATGTCTGGAAGAGGTCAAGCTAACAACGCCTCTAAGGTCACCGCCAGTCGTCGTCAGGGAGGTGATGGAGGCAGCACAAATAAAGTATAATAAAAAAGTCCATGACTACACGGTCAGTGACGTCCCTGTTCCAACAGACGGCCCGGCGGTTATACGATTTACACACCATGACGGTCAGTCAGGTCACACAGAGAGATTGCCACGTGACTGTGTAGAGTGTGGACGTCAAGTTGCCCGTGTCCTGACAAAACTCAACGTCGGCCGGACAGGTATGGGTGTGGTGTGTTTGACACGGTGAGTGAGTGAAACAATACAAATACATGCGGGTGGATGGAGGAATGAATGGACGGGTGGATGAACGGATACATAAATAAAAATATTTTTCATCAAATATCAGGTAACAGTAACGGCCCTCCACCTCTGCAATACCGCGACGTCCTGGTGTTGTGTTATAACTACCCGACTGATGACCGGGTGAACAATAACGGCCAAGTGACTACAACGGCTAGCGGTCTGGTCCGGGGTCTGCGTGCATGTCACGTGCCTGTGCGCGTGATGAAGGAAGATGATGAAGCCGCCATTCGTGACACGGCGCTTGGTGTCGGTGATCTGGTGACGGTGACAAAGTGGCGTGATGTTCGTGGTCTGGAGAGAAAGGTGGTCGTTGTGGAGAATAGTGGTATCTCGTCAGAAAGACTTGACGCCATGTCACGCTGTACGTCACAACTTGTGTTGATTGACTGTTGACCTCTCTGATGTTTGAACTGTAACGACGATAAACGGTTTATAACAAATACATCCGTTATCTAACCGATAACATAAATGACAACGACAAATTGTAAACTACATTAAGTAATAAACAACGTGTAGTGTGTAATGAATAAAACAACGTGTAGAGTGTCATTGTACTGTACAGTGTGTTATCTACGTGTACTGATATTTGTACGTCTACAACTGTAACATCGCCAATGTCGTCTTCGTTATTCTCAATTTCTCTTTGTGTTATTTTATCTTCTTACTCGTTAACGTGAACAAAGAAATGTCCTGTTGTCATGACGACGTGCATCATACTTATGACGTAAACGTCGACATGACGTCATTCAGTGCGCATGTCTGAAATCTTTCAATACATTTCTTTCTTTCTACTTTTACTTTCGTTTTCTTTCATTCCTCAAAATTTCTCCCTTCTATTTTCTGTTTCTCCCTCTCTTTCTCTCTCTCTCTCTCTCTCTCTCTCTCTCTCTCTCTCTCTCTCTCTCTCTCTCTCTCTCTCTCTCTCTCTCTCTCTCTCTCTCTCTCTCAGTTTACATTTAAGAGTTTATCCGTTAATACTTCTTTGGATGGATGTTTTGCTCATTCGCACTGGGCCCACCATTTATATTCTGTATTTTATACATACAATTAATTATACATCAATACATAAATACGTCTCATAAGACATTCTATATTCTAAAAGTTTTGAGAAAATGGACACAAGCATTAATATTGTGGAGTAGTTCTCGGGTAACATATTAAACACTCACATTAGGCTGTGTTCTATGTGTAAATATTAAAACATATTTTTGACTGTATTTTTTATGTAAAATTAAATCAATTCCACTTTTGACACCATTTGTAGTAAAATAAATAAACAGTAAATTTCAATATAGTAAAGATTTTAACTCTATGGAAGGCATATGTTGTGTCTCAGTGTTTAGTCTGCCAGTTTAGCTCTATGGCTGGTACAATGTACATGTTGTGTCTCTGAGTTTCGTCTGCCAGTTAGCTCTATGGCCGAGAATGTAAAGTGTGTCAATTTTCTTACAGACACATTCTTTCACAACATTACTCCTACACCATACAACTACACAATTCTTTTATAATATAGATTATAAAACGTTCTAACTTGTGATTTTTATACAAACACTATCTGTATATACAACTAAATATTTACAAACATTATCTGTATATACAACTAATTATTTACAAACACTATCTGTATATACAACTAATTAATTACAAACACTATCTGTATATACAACTAATTATTTACAAACACTATCTGTATATACAACTAATTATTTACAAACACTATCTGTATACACAACTAATTATTTACAAACACTATCTGTATATACAACTAATTAATTACAAACACTATCTGTATATACAACTAATTATTTACAAACACTATCTGTATATACAACTAATTATTTACAAACACTATCTGTATATACAACTAATTATTTACAAACATCGTGCACGAACAAAAAAGTCGGAAGTATGATTTGTCTACGTATAGACTATTCTTTCAAACTCTTACTTAGATCAGGGCATGACAAGATTAAAGCTTATTGATATTTATCAAACTCCTTAGACCTGGTTATGACAAAATAAAGCCTATTGATTGTTATCAAACTCTTACTTAGATCTGGATATGACATGAATAAAGCCTATTGATACTTATCAAACTCCTACTTAGATCTGGATATGACATGAATAAAGTTTATTGATTGTTATCAAACTCCTACTTAGATCTGGATATGACAAGAATAAAGCCTATTGATTGTTATCAAACTCCTACTTAGATCTGGTTATGACAAGAATTAAGCCTATTAAGGCTTCCGGATTCAGCTAATCTGCTGAAATCATTTTTTGCTGCAGCGCGATAGAAAGTGAGACACAAAGCCCTCCCTAACAATATTTTCACTTTATAACTGTTTTTCCTCACAATATTCGCAACATATATATTTTTAATCTTTTGATGTTCACGGTCTTGGTTTACTCATGTGAGTATTTCCACTTCTCACTTTATTCGGAAGAAGGCATTCTGCTTGTTGTAGTGGGTGTGGTTAGTTCCTTGTAGTGTTGCTGACGGCTACGTTGTTTTTGTTCGTTTTTAAGTCTGTGTCTAAAGTTGTTTTAGAGATAGTGTAATGTGTTTGTTTTTAAGTCTGTGTCTAAAGTTGTTTTAGAGAAGGTGTAATGTGTTTGTTTTTAAGTCTGTGTCTAAAGTTGTTTTACAGAAGGTGTAATGTGTTTGTTTTTAAGTCTGTGTCTAAAGTTGTTTTACAGAAGGTGTAATGTGTTTGTTTTTAAGTCTGTGTCTAAAGTTATTTTAGAGAAAGTGTAATGTGTTTGTTTTTAAGTCTGTGTCTAAAGTTGTTTTAGAGAAGGTGTAATGTGTTTGTTTTTAAGTCTGTGTCTAAAGTTGTTTTAGAAAAGGTGTATTGTGTTTCTTTCTGTAAGGAAAGTGATGAGTGCTTTTTCGATTAAATTTTCTGATTGTGGCTGTGGGTAAAGTAGTGATTGTGTGGAGAATGGATAAAGTAGTGATTGTGTGGAGAATGGATAAAATAGTGATTGTGTGGAGAATGGATAAAGTAGTGATTGTGTGGAGAATGGATAAAGTAGTGATTGTGTGGAGAATGGATAAAGTAGTGATTGTGTGGAGAATGGATAAAGTAGTGATTGTGTGGAGAATGGATAAAGTAGTGATTGTGTGGAGAATGGATAAAGTAGTGACTATATGGAGAATGGGACTTGTAATAGATGAAAGGTGTCAATAATTGTTTATATTTCTTCTTTGCTTAGTGGGTAATGCAAAAGGAACTGTTGTATATTATTTTCCGCACTACAGTGTCTGCGTGTGTTTGTTTGACCTGAGATCCTGTATGTTAAAAGTGTTGAATTTTAACATAATCTCTAAATGTTTTAATATTATTTGTTTCTGGGTAAATTAGGTCTTGGAGTAATTTGTCATCTTATAAAAATTTTTATTTTGTGCGTTCATTTCTGAATTATATTTAGGAATGTGTAATTCTTTTGTTCCATATTTCCACCTTTGTCTGATGTTTCATTTCCGTTTTTATTATCGTGGTTTGGGATATATAACAATGTTGGTTTTTTTCTAGTTTCATGATGTAGTATTTAATGTTCTCGTGGTTTGGGATATATAACAATGTTGTGTTACTGTCTTTTTGTCTAGTTTGATGACGTAGTGTTTTAGTTTGCTTGTGGTGCATGCTCTAGTAATTACTGTTTGTGCTGTATAGCGTCTGTATTGAAAATAATGAGTCATTTAGTATTAGTATGGTTTTATTGAAAGCAATGATAAATGTCCGCTTTTTAAGGTGCTTTTTGTATGGATAACTTTTCAGCTGTTCCTATTGTTTGAGTCGGGTGTGACTATATTTGTTGGTAAGAGTGAATGACTGTTCCAGTTCCAACAGGCATTTTAGAATCGTCTGTGTAAATGTTTTGGTAATCTTGGTACATTTTGTATGTGTGTTCTAATGTGTGTTGACCTACCTGTTAAGGTTGGAACAAAGGTCTACATGGTGGGAGAAATGGTTCATGATCGTGGTGAGATCGTGAACAATTTGCCGGTTGTGTATTACCATAACTTGATCAGTTGATAGATATTCCAACATCATAAATAAAGTACATTAATATTCTCATCACTTGTAATTACTTGTGAAAGATTATGATTAGTTAATGATTATGATTATTATACTTAGAGGCTTTGGCGTCACATTGTGTTTACACTTTATATTTAAAAGTGTAAATATATTATAGATTTAGTCACCCCGCATGTCTGTCGATTCATTGTAAAATGTGTGTCTCAATATCCGTATACAGTTGTTTGTACATAATTTAGGATACGCATATCAGTTTCCTGTCTGAAACATGTTTCAGTAAGTTTTTCTATAACTACAAAATCTTGGATACTTACATGAGTTTCCTGATTGAAACATGTTTCAGAAAGTAATTCTGTAACTACATAATCTATGATACTCACATGAGTTTCCTGTATGAAACATGTTTCAGGAAGTAATTCTCTAACTACAATATTTCCTTTCACTAGTTCTACTTCAGCATGTCTTAGGTCGATCTTCAATTCGTCATTAAATTCATCCAAGAGGGTTTGGATTATAACTTACTCCTTACTGTCCGCCATTTTGAAAAAACGTTTCTTGTGGCAGAGCATTCTCTAAACACACAAACGCCAGCCGAGTGCTCGCAATAATGAACAGACGGCTGCTCACTGCTCACTGCTGTCATAAAAGGAAAATGTGCACATTCTACATAGAATGGGTCCATGGTGTGGTCACTAATACATATAAATACAAGGAGCACGTGTGTTAACAGAATGGGTCCATGGTGTGGTCACTAATACATACAAATACAAGGAGCACTGGTGTTTACACTAAGACTCCACCAGTTTGACTAAGTAAGAGAGTTACATTGGTCAGGAATGTAACAAATGTTTGGAAACTGTGTGAAAACATTTTAGAAATAGTGAACAGGAAAAGTAATTGAGAGAGCATTTTAGAATTTGTGAACAGGAGAATTAATTCAGGAAGAAATTTTATGAAATTCATTTTGTTCAGGAGAATGCAAGAACTCTCGGGAAAGTTACGTTTCTCTGATTGTTTGTTGTGGAACTTTAACTGTGAAATTTGTGATTTGATTTCTTTTTTCTTCCTTTATTCATTATATAATATTTTTAAATTAATATTTTACCCGTCTGGCGTCATTACTTATCATCTTCACATCATGTAAAATGCATTAATTGTTGTCATTTACCTGTCATTTGTCCTTGTCTAATTATATGTGAGGAAATCTTTCCTCGAGGGGGGGGGGGGTAAGCGTGCTACCGAAAGTGGTTGACATTTGTTCTGTTGTTTGTATTGACCATCAATTTAAAGGAGACCAAAGTGTGTTTTGCATTATTTCCTACAACTTGTCATTATTTCCTAACACTTGATTTTATTTTCTACAACTTGACATTTTTTTCAAACACTTGACATTATCTTTTCAACACTGATATTATTTCCCAACACTTGATATATATTTAATCCAATTGACATTATTTTCCAATTCTTGACATTATTCCCAATGTCCTGCCGATGTAATTCTTTTAATTTCATAAAACATATAGGTAAAATTTACAATAATATGCATTCAAGTATTAATAAAGTACAATCCATAAATAATTCTACCAGTCCACAGTAATGTTCTTTAGAATAATTAATAAATTACAAGACACAAGACAATTTTCTTCAATGTAAAAACAAACTTTCTGAAAACTCACTCAGTTATATAACTAAACAGACACCCTATAACATATATTTTTTTTAAAATATATTTTCAAAAATTCATGACAAATGTCAAATCATCTTACTCTAAAGCCATATGTCTTACTATGTAATAATATCATTGTTCACGTTAAGATTATAGAGAATGTCTTACTACGTAATGATGTCATGGTTCACGTTAAGGTTATAGAGGATGTCTTACTACGTAATGATGTCATTGTTCACGTTAAGGTTATAGAGGATGTCTTACTACGTAATGATGTCATGGTTTACGTTAAGGTTATAGAGGATGTCTTACTACGTAATGATCTCATTGTTCACTTTAAGGTTATAGAGAATGAAAGATTGAAACTTAATTGTCCATGGCTTGAAAAGTATATTTATATAAATGCAAACAAATATTTTACTTCGTAATCAACTTCCTCTTTCAATCACTCAGAATAATATCAAATTCTACAAAATAACTACTTCTAGTTACATTACTATTATTACTATGTTACTACAAGTAAAATAGGAATTGGATAATACAAGACAGAGAAGAAATGGAAGGAATATATTAGGGAATAGATTAGGATATATAATCGTTTCTGGTTTAATAAGCAGCATTTCAGTTCGATAGGTTCTCTCCCTCAATTAGAAGGTGTCTGGTCTGTCTGACAAGTTCTCACATTTATGTGACTCTTGTTACGTCTGCATTCTCCCTGATCTATAAGGTGTCTGGTCTGTCTGACAAGTTCTCACATTTATGTGACTCTTGTTACGTCTGCATTCTCCCTGATCTATAAGGTGTCTGGTCTGTCTGACAAGTTCTCACATTTATGTGACTCTTGTTACGTCTGCATTCTCCCTGATCTATAAGGTGTCTGGTCTGTCTGACAAGTTCTCACATGTACGTGTCCGGTCCGTCTGACAGGTTCTCACATGTATGTGACTCTGGTTACGTATATATTCTCCAGATGGCAACAACAGCCTTGACACGAGCCTATTTGTCTCAGTGTCAATAAATACTGGTTGGACAAGAATCTCTTTATTCTCAATGCGTTACTCTTCCTTCTAAGCCAGGAAATTCCAAGTTTGTCTAAATGGTAAGCATTTGTTATTCAGAGAGATCATCAAACTCTTGCCTAATTAGCTTACTAGACTGGGACAATGTGCATTTGTTATTCAGAGAGATCATCAAACTCTTGCCTAATTAACTTGCTAGCCTGGGACAATGTGCATTTGTTATTCAGAGAGATCATCAAACTCTTGCCTAATTAGCTTACTAGACTGGGACAATGTGCATTTGTTATTCAGAGAGATCATCAAACTCTTGACTAATTAGCTTACTCGATTAAGGCAAAATGCATTAGACCCGCTGGTCATTACAGCTAAAACAGTATAGTTATATGTGGTATTCATCAAAGACACAGACAATATAGGGGTCATTTGTCCAGAGCATTAGAAATGGAAGTATAAGAGTCCAGAAAATAAGACTCTGTAAATACTGCAAAATCTTTATATGAATATTTTATATCTTGTCTACTGCACAGAGGAAAAAATACATTTACCCAGAGTTCATTTATATGATGTTAACATGATTGTATACGTTGTATTCTTCTATCAAAAGGAGAAAATAAATAATGAAAATGAATTGTGCTCAGATAGATGCTATGCTAGAGCTTGCTGATGTAATCTAAACCAGTTTTAGGTGGATGAGTAGTTTGGTTAAAATTTACAAAGAACGAGACCACCCAATGGGCTGAGATCAAAGTTTACTTGTTGAAAGGAATTGTATTCTCTAATCACTTTGGATTTGCCATGGCTAAAGTCCAGTAAAAAAAAGTAGCCTTTAGCTTAGTAGTGAGTTTACTGATTGATTTAAAGAGAGCGGACTTAGAGATATATCGCGTGCATCTTGCTTTAGATATATTATACTTGCAGTTTAATGTAGAGATGTGCTACTAGACTATTATTACTACAATTGTGAATTATAATGCTAGTTTGTTATATATCAAATACATGACATTGATTCTAATGGACACGTTCATAAATTATTATGTTGTATTTATTATGTTGTATGCAGGTATCAGTCTAATAAATTATGTTGCACGAAACTGTAAGATGAGACTTGCATGTAAGAAAGAATGAGATAGATGTGATAAACTGGAAAACTTAGTATTTATTCCCTGATCATATTTTTTCCCATCAAGACTGGCAACATTTCAGGCTTTCCATAATTTCTGGTATTTCTTCTATTTCACGGTTTATTGATTTATAAACTGCTACAACCATGGTAGACTGGAGAATTCTCTACCAGAACATGTAATTGTAAAGTCACAATGCACGTTGTAATTGTAAAGTCACAATGCACGTTGTAATTGTAAAGTCACAATGCACGTTGTAATTGTAAAATCACAATGCACGTTGTAATTGTAAAGTCACAATGCAGGTTGTAATTTTACCGTCACAATGCACGTTGTAATTGTAAAGTCACAATGCACGTTGTAATTGTAAAGTCACAATGCACGTTGTAATTGTAAAGTCACAATGCACGTTGTAATTGTACAGTCACAATGCACGTTGTAATTGTAAAGTCACAATGCACGTTGTAATTGTAAAGTCACAATGCACGTTGTAATTGTAAAATCACAATGCACGTTGTAATTGTAAAGTCACAATGCACGTTGTAATTGTACAGTCACAATGCACGTTGTAATGTATGGTGGCAAAATATGCTCGACTATAACATGGGAATTTCTGAATAAGGAAGTTACTGGAAATTGCCATATTGTTGTTCTGCTTGAGAGAACTAATGTGGTGAAGGAGTGCCAAGTTAGCCTCAGAGAACAGTGGCTGATGTAACAGTCTGCAAAATTCCATAAGCGCAGTGATAAACCGACAAGCCTATTATAAACAATAATCTCATGAACATAATACATAAATGCATGAAAAACTGTTGCAGGCTAGTTCATTTGAAACGTTATTTACAAACTATTATCATTTATCTTTCTATAACTCCATTTACGTTTTATGATATGAAACACCCTGTGATTTATGTTATATGATATGAAACACCCTGTGATTTATGTTATATGATATGAAACACCCTGTGATTTATGTTCTATGATATGAAACACCCTGTGATTTATGTTTTATGATAAGAAACACCCTGTGATTTATGTTGATACTAACCTGACTCCTTAATTAAGTATTAAGATATAAGACTGAATAAGAAACACCCTGTGATTTATGTTGATACTAACCTGACTCCTTAATTATGTTTTAAGATATAAGACTGAATAAGAAAGACCCTGTGATTTATGTTGATACTAACCTGACTCCTTAATTATGTATTAAGATATAAGACTGAATAAGAAACACCCTGTGATTTATGTTGATACTAACCTGACTCCTTAATTATGTTTTAAGTTATAAGACTGAATAAGAAATACCCTGTGATTTATGTTGATACTAACCTGACTCCTTAATTATGTATTAAGATATAAGACTGAATAAGAAAGACCCTGTGATTTATGTTGATACTAACCTGACTCCTTAATTAAGTATTAAGTTATAAGACTGAATAAGAAATACCCTGTGATTTATGTTAATACTAACCTGACTCCTTAATTATGTATTAAGATATAAGACTGAATAAGAAATGAAATGATGTGAACGTGGTTTTGTAGAAATAATGATGTCAAGTAATCTTTTTATTATATTTGTTAGATGAATATTTGACTGTTAATTTAATACTTTTATTGTTACAGTTATTGATCTTCTCATACATATTGAAAAAAAACATATAATATTTTGGAGAGAGTAGGTGGATTGGATCTGGTTAATATATAGATTTAAGAAGGATTTATCTTCTCCTTTGATAAGAAGTTTTCCATGTATGGAAATATTGTGTGATAGTAAGTGTTTGTCTTTAGTTAATGTCGTGGAAAAGAGAAAATATTTACAGCACCCATATATCTGTCAAGTGAGAGAGATGTTTTGTGTCTTCTGGAGAATTATTAATAACATAAATTTAGATTCTTTTATCTTGTAATTAGTTGTGGATGATTATTAATAATAATAAACATAACGAATAACTAAGGCGGAGTTTGTTACAGATTTCAGTTTAAAGTTATAATTATAGATGTCCCCAGAACTATGACACACCAGATTTCAATTTGAAAAGTTTATTATTAGAGATGTCTCAAGAACTATGACACACTAGATTTCAATTTGAAAAGATTATTATTAGAGATGTCCCCAGAACTATGACACACTAGATTTCAATTTGAAAAGTTTATAATTAGATATGTCTCAAGAACTATGACACACTAGATTTCAATTTGAAAAGTTTATAATTGGAGATATTCCGCGAATGAGGAAGAGCAAACTGTGAAAGGTTCACCCAGTGCACAAACTACCATTGCACGTTGCTTTGATAGTCAGTGCGGGAAATCCCTATGTTGATCACGTGACCTAGGATACTGACTTGTCTTCGTCTTTCTCGCGTTTAGAAGCACCTGTGTGAATTGCGTTATAAACTGTTTTGTACCTCACCATCAGTCACTTTAAGAAAACGTCTGTGGACTGTAAGTGTTTTTATTTTTATTTTTAATCTGAACTCTTTGCTAAATTCATTTCTGTTTCGCCTTGCTGTCACTCGCTGTCCTACTTTGACCAGAACAGCCATTTATAATATGCCTTTCATTCCGGGACATGTTTGTGACTTTTCATTGATGAAATGTCGCAGTCGACTTTATATACTATAAAACAAACAGCGATAAGACTGTAATCGGATTTGTTCAGTGTAAAGATGTAAACAGAGATCAGACTGCAATCGACTGTATACAGTGTAAAGATGTACACAGAGATCAGACTGCAATCGACTGTATACAGTGTAAAGATGTACACAAAGATCAGTCTGCAAACGACTGTATACAGTGTAAAGATGTAAACAGAGATCAGACTGCAATCGACTGTATACAGTGTAAAGATGTACACAGAGATCAGACTGCAATCGACTGTATACAGTGTAAAGATGTACACAACGGTCAAACTGCAATCGGATTTGTAGAGTGTAATGCAGTCAGTAATGTATACAAAATAGTCAGTCTGCAGTCGATAGGTGAACTTGAAATGTGTACAATTCGCCGTTCGCCTGAGTGAACACCGTTAGCTAGTGGCACTTCGAGCGCTAACTGAACGGCTTTCGAGGCGTGACCAAGATGGCGTCCAATGTTGTTTTTTTCCGACTGAACAACGGCATTATTTTTCAATGCCGTTGAGAGGGAATTTCACAATTTCAAAGCAGTAGTAAGTTGTAAAATTATTTAAACTTTTGAATCAATTTTACATAAAATAATATGATATGAATGATATAACACAATAATTGTGTTGATCGTATATGCTTGTTGCTCTTACTGTCTTAATGTGTAACAAATACGCTATTCACCATTAGTATCGTATCAGTAAGAAATGCGCTATTCACCTTTAGTATCGTATCAGTAAGAAATACGCTATTCACCATTAGTATCGTATCAGTAAGAAATGCGCTATTTTACCATTTTCTCGCGTGTAGGATTTCCAGAAGAATTTCTTTTCCGATAAGGGGACTCAATTCTTGAACTATTTAATGAAAGTGATTAACCAGCTATTGAGAGTAAAGCAGTTTAAAACTACACCATATTGCCCTATGTGTAGTGGTTTAGTTGAAAATCTTAATTTTTTCTTACAATTCATTGTGAAAGCTATGTAATAAAAAACCACGATATTGGGATCTGTATTTGCCAGCACTTTTGTTTGCTTTGTGTGAAGTACCAGAAGATTCGACCCAATTTCCATCCTTTGAATCCTTATTCGGCAGGACTGTTGAAAGACCCAGGTCTATATTACGATAATATTGGACAGAGAGCAGGCTAGCAGAATCCAGAAAGAACACATATCAACACGTGATTGAACTTGCAAACTGTATTGATACATCGTGTCAGATAACAGCCGAGAATGTACACAAAAGTAAAGTTAGACAAGTATGTTTGTGCAACAGTAAAAAAGACAGTATATTTGTACAACAGTAAAACAACACTAAAGTTAAACAAGTATATTTGTACAACAGTAAAACAACAGTAAAGTTAGACAAGCATGTTTGTACAACAGTAAAACAACAGTAAAGTTAGACAAGCATGTTTGTACAACAGTAAAACAGCAGTAAAGTTAGACAAGCATGTTTGTACAACAGTAAAACAACACTAAAGTTAGACAAGCATGTTTATACAACAGTTAAACAACAGTAAAGTTAGACAAGCATGTTTGTACAAAAGTAAAACAACAGTAAAGTTAGACAAGCATGTTTATACAACAGTTAAACAACAGTAAAGTTAGACAAGCATGTTTGTACAACAGTAAAACAACAGTAAAGTTAGACAAGCATGTTTGTACAACAGTAAAACAACAGTAAAGTTAGACAAGCATGTTTGTACAACAGTAAAGTTAGACAAGCATGTTTGTACAACAGTAAAACAACAGTAAAGTTAGACAAGCATGTTTGTACAACAGTAAAACAACAGTAAAGTTAGACAAGCATGTTTGTACAAAAGTAAAACAACAGTAAAGTTAGACAAGCATGTTTGTACAACAGTAAAACAACAGTAAAGTTAGACAAGCATGTTTGTACAAAAGTAAAACAACAGTAAAGTTAGACAAGCATGTTTGTACAAAAGTAAAACGAAAGAGTCTTACATTGAAGTCAGTACACGGTTGTTGATGCTATTTCTGCACACACACAAAAATTCGATAGATCATGGCAATTTTCGAATTCAGATCAGATTATAAGTGAAAATTCTTCATGATAATCTGATGAAAGCATATAAAGAACTCACGGATAACATTGTCGCTTATATTTTAATAGATGACGATCCTGCCTCTGTACCCGATGCCGAAATTGTACCACACCCAGATTTAACGGATGTTGAAACTGATGACATTGTTTTAAATCTGGAACTCTCTGAAGCTCAATAGTTATGGAGTGATATAAAAGCGATAGCGATAAACCTTGAAAAGTGAGTCTGTGTGAATGTATGGTCGCACTATTGGATCATAATCTAATCCACATGAAACCACGTTTTACCTTATACTAAACGGGATTTTAAGCAGGAAATTGACTCCATATTAGCCTTAAATATGATTGAGAAGGCACAGTCCCCGTATAGCTCTCCTATGTCCTCTAGTTAAAAAGAAGGATGGCACACACCAATTTCATGAGAAGTACAGATAGCTAAATAAGTTGATGGTTTTTCAGCTGAACCAGAGCACTTTTATGATCGGCTCAGTGGAGCAAAATATTTTTTTTCTAAAATAGATGTACTTTTGAAGCTATCAAAGGCACCAATAATTTAGGGGCCGACTATTTGTCCAGGGCAGAAAAGAAATAATGATAATGACTTTTGCATTTGATTGAGTTCGTATTCCATAAGTGTAGAGACACAGCGTGTCTTGTCTCTATCCTCTAACAATCAATATTATGGTGATTTTCTTAATTAATTGCCCTTCTGTCTCCTTAAGTATAGAGAAATAATGGATTATGTCCCTCCCATTTATGATGAATGACACTAATTTATTTTATTTTGTAATGCCCAGCAGTTATTGAGACATGTAAAATTATATAATGTGTGTTTCTAAACATGTTGAATTAATTATGGGTATATATTAAAACCCACATATATATTTTGGTCGTATGAATAATTATGCACGTCTTAAAACTAACATAGTTTTTAGTCTTATGAATAATTATGAACACTACTTAAAACTAACATAGTTTAGCGTTATGAATAATTTCTGCATATGTCTTAAAACAAACCTAGGATTTTGGTCTTGCAGATAGATATTTGTTTTGTGTTATGGTGGAAGCTTCACCTGTAATGTTTGAAACTTACTCCTAATAGAGCAGATGTTAAAAGGATGGCTATCTCAAAAGGGAGACTATGTGGAGGGGTAAATTTGCCTATCTCTAATTTTAAATTTAATTGTTATAGAAATTGTTAAATTGTCAGAGTGAAATGATCTCTGGTACTCTTTGTGATGGTAGTGTTTAAAATGCCTGATTTCAAGTAAACATCCGAGTTGAGAATATGCTAGAAAATTGCTGATGTAATGCAAAAATTCCCTACCAGGTGAATAGTTTTTATTATCCAATGGTTATGATTTCTGAGAACGAGACCAGCCAATGGGCTGAGACTAAAACGTTTACCTGTTGTAGAGAAATCTACTCTCTAATCAAGTGCAAGTGGGAAAGAAGAAGTCTGGTCTTGAAAGGTGGCCGTTAGCTTCATGGTGAGTTAGCTGACTGAGAGAGAAGGGACTTAGAAATATTTCATGTACTTTTGTTATTGATATCTAATACTTGTGTTTTAGTAAGATCTATTACATGAGTAGACTATTAATTCTACAAATCTTTGAACTAAGCTGCTCATATATTTTTTTACTAATAATTTAATATCATTGTTTTAAATATGTTGTATTTATTATGTTGTGTGCATGTATCAGGCTAATAAAAAACCATTACACGAAACTGTATGTTGAGACTGAAGTGTAAGAATAATAGAAGTTATGACGTTATAACTGGAAGTTTAGCATTTGTTGTCATCCTATATTTTGCAGAGACAAGTAGCCATTTTTGCTTTTATTTCAAAGTTTGATTTGAACCTCCTGGTTTATTGTTTGTAAACCGCTACAACTGACCATGGTAAAGTCAGAAACTGACATGTAAGTTTAAGAACACAATACTGATGTTCTACTGATGTGTGTGGAAGCAAGATATGCTGAATACCTGTAGAGAAGTTGTTGGACATTGCTACATTGATTGTCTGTTTGAAGGATTTGACAGGGTGGGAATAAACGTCAGGTTAACTCTTAGTAATAGAACAGTTTTTTTCTGTGCATGCCAGTGAGTAATGTGGAAGTGACGTAATAACGGCTGACAATAATTTGTGTCTTTGTTGCAACAGCTCGTGAAGAACTATTGAGACAGCAGTTAAACAAGGTTGTGTAAACAAACAAACAAATTCTTATCTCTAATAACTCCATTTCTGTTCTCTGATAAGACTATCCTGAGATTTGTATTGGATTATTGAATTTTATTTTTTATATAGGAATGTAATGTAGAAATTATTCGAACGTTTTTTCATGGAAATAACTGATGTCAAATAATCTGTACCACTGTATTTGTCATATGTATATTTTTTTTTATTGTTGACTTAAAATCTTTAGTTACATTTATGATCTTCTTACACATATTGCTAACCTTCTGTTAGAGAAAAAATGTGTTGATCGGGGCTCGCGAAATATAGATTAAAGACGGATTTGTCTTCTCCTTTAGTAAGATGTTTTCCCACCAGCTAAATATTGTGTGACAGTAAATGTTTGTCTTTAAATGTTGAGGAAGAGAGAAAACGGTTACTGCGTCCACATATTCGCAAGTGAGAGAGACGAGTGGTGACTATTTTAGGATCATTAAAAAATAAATGAAATAAAGATTGTCATCACTTGTAATTATTTATGAAAGATTATTTGTAATAATAATCATAATTATTAACTAAGAGGCGTTTGCGTCACAAATATATTTAAACTTGATATTTAAAATGTAAATAAAATATGCTATTATAGATGTAATAACCCTGCACGTCAGTCAGTTCATGATAAAATGTATAGCTCGATAACAGTGTATGGTTGTTTGTACAAAATCTTGGATACGTACATGAGTTTCCTGTTTGAAACATGTTTCAATAAGTAATTCTATAACTATTAGTTTCCTGCTTAAAATATTTTTTTCAATAATTAATTCTATAACTACAATAATGCTTTTCACTAGTTCTACGTCACCATGTCTTAAGACGACCTTCATATCGTCATTAAATTCTTCCAAGAGGGTTAGAATTATAAATTTTTCTTTACTGTCCGCCATTTTGAAAAAACGCTCGAGATTTTACAGTCGTATTCATTTTATATTGATTCTCAATGACGTTACATGTAGTGCTAGACAACAGCCGGATAATAGACACTCTCACTTGACATTCCCATTTACCTAAAACAGAAAATTCCATTTAGCAATGACACTACTCTCCAGTGTATTATGCGTTGGGCAAACAAAATCCGTTTAACATTGACGCCACACTCCATTGTCATAGGAGATGGACAATGTAATAGGTGTTCGACAAAGAAAGCTCCATTTAGTAATTATACAGCTTTCTGTTATAATATACGAAGATCGAAGTTAGTTTAGTACAGAAGTACTCTCCAATAATTAGGAAGGAAAAGATTTCAAATTGAACAGAATATCAAAGTAGAACAAGCACAATTTCATTTTGAAGTGACTCTCATCTCCAATACAATACACGTAAAAATGATTTCAAACTGAACAGTAATTCAATGAGGGTCAAATTGAACATGTCAAAAGTAGGTCAAAAGGAAATGTATGTGAAAGTGGGGCAAGCAAACGAGTTGAGGTAGGGGTAAACCTTGTGACAAAAGTGACCCACAGGACAGTAACAGACGTTTTATTGTGAAAAAAAAAATAAACGAATAACGTCATTGTACAAAGATGTACAAATACATGAAGATAAAATCTCAGATGCGCGCCCATCTCTTCTCCCTTTCATTTCAGTCAAGTGCTGCACGGTGCTGAATGAAGATTGTGACTGATGATAAAGCGTTAAAGATGGGTCCAGACTGACGTCATCAGTTGCCAAATTTGACAAATCCTGATCACAAACATGGTAAAACAAATTTAAAGTTAAACTTAATTCTGCATTTTAAGGTTGATTTGAGCACTTTCCATAATAGTTTTATTGTCTTTGTGTCATTTATTATTTAGTATATATATAAATCTCTTAGAATATACATTTATTTTATTTATATATATATATATATATATATAAACTTGTTAGAATATACATTTATTATTTAGTATATAAATCTATTGAAATATTCATTTATTATTTAGTATATATAAATCTATTGAAATATTTATTTATTATTTAGTATATATAAATCTATTAGAACATACATTTAAATATATTTGAATATAATATATGTTTGCAATTCATGTAAACACGTTAATATTCCCGAACTGAGTAAAACCCAGATTGACTACATTATTGAAAAAGCATCACAGACAGCATAATGAGTAAGGTAATTTTAGTTTAGACTTTAGAGTGTCACTCAAATAAAAATGTATGCTTTGCTGTATAGAACATTGAAACTATAAACATTATTATGTGGATACTATTTCTTGTTATGGGGCTAAATCAAAAGTACGCATATAGCGTGTAACATTACTGTATGTTACATATTTAACACAATGTGTATGTATTGCAGTCGACCTTACACGTTTTGTATGTTACTGGACGAAAACAACTTGTTTGTATTGTAGTCAAAAGTATACGTGTATATATTAGATGCTACATGATTAACACAACTTGTATAGCACTGACGAAATAAGCGGACAGACAATCTCTTTATAAGGTTTAAGGTTTATAATTAATAAATAAATACATCTCTGAATCTCTGTCCCATGACACCATTTGAAGTAAATAAAGTTATCTAGAGGGAACTTTCTCTTTCTCGCTAGTAGGGGTAACATTAAAATTTTTTTAAAATAAATAAATTAAATTATTAAATTATGACATACTAAACAATAATTTCAAACCTAATTTTTTTAAAAACTAAATAAATTATGACGAACTAAAAAATAATTGCAAAAATAAATACTAAAATCATGTGATTAAATTCAGAAATAATGAACAATAATTACACTAATTTCCAAAGAACCTTCAAGAAATCACAGATAGATGTACGTCAGAGCTAAATATAGATTGTAATCAATCCAAAGTCTGCCAAAGAACTGTTGTCCCAGGTAAATAACCAGATAGTTAAGAATATTGTAGAAAATAAATAAAACTTATAATTTATTGAGAAATTCGTTATTGCTCTCCAACAATACCCATTGTAAATTGATATTGTAAGAATTTAATAAAACTATACTCTTTGTTAATCTTCGTATAGTTTTACAGTAGAAAATTAAGAAAAAATAAGTTTACATTTGTGCTTTGTAATCTGTTCCCTATTGCAAATTTAATGACATGAAATGATTACCAATGTATGTCAATAGCAGTTACCAACATTTTGATTTTGTAATGATATCACAAGTACAGAAGTGAACACAGGTCTGTCATACAAAGTTTAGTGTGACGTCATTCTTCCTATAATTTTTTTAGGCGTCCAATGAGGATCAAGGTCAGTCGTCACAGCAATTAGCTGAAAACTATTGGCTTCAGTGTATAAAGAATTGGTACCCTGAGCTTCACAAACAAACATATTTCTTACCTCCCCTTCATTTCAATCGCGTGCCGTACTGCGTGGGGAAAATTGCTGGCGAGCAGGTGTTAGTGACTCAAATCCCACAGGATGGACCCAGTCAAACACCGTCAACTGTTAAATCTAGGTCACGTACTCGGAAACGTCAGACTACGGTAAAATCAATTTACACTAAGAATTTCTGCAATAAACCTTGCATTTATATAAACAGATTAGTGATTGTGACTTTTGCTATATATTTATATAATCGTAGTAGTGATAGTAGTAATTGTAATGTATTTATATATTCGTGGCAGTGATTGCAGGGTTTGTAATGTGTTTCTATTCTCGTATTAATGATAAACGTGTTTATTATTTATTTGTGTAATTTAAATCACTGATTTTAATGGTGATTGTATGCTTATTGAATTATATTTATAAAATCATATCGGCCATGTTGGTTAGATATAAATATTAACCATATTTATTTCTAATTAATTGTTCATTAATTGTTCACACACATACACTGCAATAAATCGATGCTAAACCTTCATGGATTATAGAACTGTAAAATTTCATACAAAGAATTGATTATAGAGCTGTAAATTTTCATAGAAAGAGAGGATTATAGAACTGCTTAATCATTAAAATACAAATGATACTAGAACTGTAAAATCCCTATAATAAATCCGACAACGCAATTTTAGTTTTCTTCATCATGTTCCGCAATTTTGACAATTCTACACTATATGACTTACAGGAAACTAAATACACTGAATAAGAGGTTAGCAGATGACTAAACCCACTGAATAACAGGTTTGCAGTTGATTAAACCCATTGAATAAGAGGGTTTGTAGATGATTAAACCTACTAAATAAGTGGATTTGCAGATGGCTAAACCCACTGAATATCAGTGTTTGCATATGGCTAAACCCACCGAATTAAAAGGGTTTGCTGATTGATAACTGACTGAATAAAAGGGTTTGTAGATGGTTAAGCACACTGAATTGCAGGGTTTGCAGACGGCTAAATCCTCTGAATAATAGGATATGCAGATGGCTAAATCAACTGCACATCAAGGCTTAAAGATAATTAAAACTGTTGCAGAGCAGAATTATTGATTGTTAAAAGCACTTATCCACAGAATACACAGCACTGCACGTAGACATCTATAACCAATACACAGCACTGCTTGTAGACATATATAACCAATACACAGCACTGCACATAGAAATCTATAACCAATACACAGCACTGCACGTAGACATCTATAACCAATACACAACACTGCACATAGACATCTATAACAAATACACAGCACTGCTTGTAGACATCTATAACAAATACACAGCACTGCACGTAGACATCTATAACCAATACACAGCACTGCACATAGACATCTATAACAAATACACAACACTGCACGTAGACATCTATGTCCAATACACAACACTGCACGTAGACATCTATGTCCAATACACAACACAATACGTAGATTGTTTTTCGATGATGCACTGTCCTGTCACTGCATTATAAATAGCGCTGTTCAACTATCGCTTTATTACAACTTATTTATTTCAAACAACTACTACACCTCACAACACGTAGATCTATCATTAATAGTGCTGATGAACTCTCACTTTATTACAACTTAATTATTTCAAACAACTACTACACCTCACTACACCTACAACGCATAGATCTATCACTAATAGCGCTGTTCGATCTTTGATTGTTGTTTTGAAAGTTATTTGACAAAATTAATTTTCAGTAATTTAAACAACTCTTTTTATAATTGGTTCCCTTAACTTTAAACCCATTGTATTATAATTACTTTTCTTAGTCAAAATCTGTCATTTTACGAAAGAATGTGTGGATTTAACATTGTATTATAATTACTTCCCTTAAACAAAATCGGTCATCTTATGAAAGAATGTGTGCATTTTTTCATTGTATTATAATTACTTCCCTTAGACAAAATCAGATATCTTATGAAATAATATGTGGATTTAACAGTCTATTATAATGACTTCCCTTAGACAAAATCGGTCATCTTATGAAAGAATGTGTGCATTTTTTCATTGTATTACAATTACTTCCCTTAGACAAAATCAGATATCTTATGAAATAATATGTGGATTTAACAGTGTATTATAATTACTTCCCTTAGTCAAAATCTGTCATCTTATGAAAGAATGTGTGGATTTTTCAATAAATCGAAGGTGTTAGTACTCAGCGTTTAAATGTGTTGGCTGACATTTTTATTTTAACTTAAATACTTCGAACATTGACTTAACTCCCGTCCCTCCAGCCTCCACAGCGTTTGTGGGCCTTTCAACAGAAAGAGCACATTATTTGTAACTTCGAAAAAATATATGTAGCCTACTTGAAATTTGAAAAACAATATATCAAGCTGAATCTGTGTGTGTGTGTGTGTGTGTGTGTGTGTGTGTGTGTGTGTGTGAGAGAGAGAGAGAGAGAGAGAGAGAGAGAGAGAGAGAGAGAGAGAGAGAGAGAGAGAGAGAGAGAGAGAGAGTAGAAAATAGAGGTGAAGGCAGTTTAGATTTCTTTCAGTGAAGTGGATGTGTGGGGGCAACATTCTAAGTTACGCTACTGGTTTCGAAATGTGATTTTTTTATTGATTTGGTTTCGAGGAATGTTCATCAATTTGGTGTTTTACATAATTATCTCCCTTAAAAAATATGTTGTTTGTGTTGCCTGTTATGTGTGTGAGAATTATTGTGTATTCTGACGGTTGTGTGTTCTGAATTTTGATTGTGTTCAATACTGTGTGTGTTGATGTTATGTGTGCTGAATGATTAACTAATGAAATAAGTACTAATTAATACATATTACCGTGTTTTCTTTTCGTTTATTCCTCTCGATACGTTTAACAAAGTTGGAAGGATACAATTTCTAAAATATTTACAATTTTCTACTTCTCACATTAATCTTGGATATAGTTTGCTATTTGTGATATGTTAAGTTCACATATTTGGTGCTATTATTGATATTTGTAATATATTGTGATATATTAGGTTCACATCTTGGAGGTAATATGGTTAATTTAATTTATTTATTTCACCCCTTTGTGATAAAATTAATTTAGTAATTTATTCAGTTCAAATCGTACAGGTAAGAGAGTCTTCTATACTTTCTTAAGTTTACATAATTTTGGAGGTAAGTTTGATTTTTTAATTTATTAAGTTCATATCGTGGATGTAAGTTTGAAATTTGTCATTTATTTTTATTATCTGTTGATTTTAGTTTCGAGAAATCGATTAAATTATAAAGAGAAATTGGATATACGCTAAGCTGGTCCATTCAAGAAATGTTCAAGTATGTTTTCGTTCCAGATATTTAAACAATATATATTTGGAATTTTATTAGGATATTAAAAATAAATATTATTTTTGAATGGTAATTTTCTTTTCAGTCTATTTCAGCGCCAAATCTTTCCGGCCCATTGGAAAAGAGTAGTCAAGTTAACTTACTCCTTCAACCCGTGTATAACAGTGACGTGCGTGACGACAAAGCCTTAGAGCGTGTGTTATATTGTCTTCGTGCACTGGCGGATAACAGTCAACCGAAAGAAGTGATGATGGTCATTTCCCAACTACAGTTCGGGAAGTATCTTGGTGAACCTAGCTATGCGGCTACTGCTGCCCTTCTACCACGCCCTACCACACTACCCGAACACTTACTTCAACAACATTACCATGAGGGTGACTTTGATGTTCTCATCATACACAGACAACACGGATTGTTCACATTAGAAATTAAAAGTGTGGGAGCAAACTTCAGTCAGCTAAAGATGACGGAGCAACAGGAAGATGACGTGGTGATAAAGAAAGTTAAACAGGCGTTAAAGCAGTTAAACAAGTCGGAGGTTGTATTAAAGCATTTGACATCAGACTTGACGGAAAATAATATCACTAAAATTCTTGCATTGCCAAACATCAGTTCTACTCAGTTACTACGAGCAATTAGCAGGAATCCATCTGAAGGTCAGGTAAGATTTTACAGTAGTAAGAAATTGCAGAAAGATGTGATTAAATTAAATTGAAAGAACTATGTTATAATTAATACTGCCTCTTACACCCGCTATTTATTGATCATTAGGAAATGTAAAGTAATAAATGAATGCCGTGAAGCGTGTATTTGAAATTATTACCATTCAAACTAATGATTCTTCTTGTCAATATTTACAGTAATCAATTTACATTAATGTATATCATTACATAGCAGTCTCTCGGAATAGAACATTTCCAAGTTAGAGAGAAGTACATCAAAGATCCAAATAAATATTGCCATGAAATCAACTTGAGTATAATGGCCTTTCAAAGTCACAAGTTGTCCCTCTCAGAAACATTTCAGTATCCCAACATTCACTATGGAAACGATTTCGGATTTCAAATTAGAATGAGAGGTTTTCGGCATCATCACCTGTACTCTACTCACAAGCCTTTATGACGTTAGACCTACCTCACACCTTCAACACATTATTTTGCCTTTAGGTTCAAATGACTTTAAGTGTTTTTTGTGCATATATAACTGTCTAAGTGCAATCATACATAAAGTGTTTGCATTTGTGTTATGTCCTCGATTAGAATTATATTGTTTTACAAATAAAAATAAAAATTAAAACTAATGATTTCTCAATTTTCAATCCGCAATTTGTTAAATGTTTCTGTCTAGCTGAAATAAAATAATTCTTTTTCATAATTTACCATCTGTATGTTAAGTAAAATTTTCAATGTCTGGGATAAATAAATGTTATTAGAATTAAAAGTACATTTTTGGTAGGTAAGTTTTAAAATATGCTTATTAAACAGAATATTTAATTAAATATAGTAGTAGTAGTAGTAGTAGTAGTAATAATAGTAGTAGTAGTACTAGTAGTTGTAGAAGAAGTAGAAGTAATAGTAGTAGTAGTAGTAGTAGAAGTAGTTGTAGTAGAAGTAGTAGTAGTAGTAAATTAGTAATAGTATAGTAGTAGTAGTAGTGTAGTAGTAGTAGTAGTAATAGTAGTAGTAGTAGTAGTAATAGTAGTAGTAGTAGTGTAGTAGTAGTAGTGTACTAGTAGTAGTAATAGTAGTAGTAGTGTAGTAGTAGTAGTAATAGTAGTAGTATTGGTAGTAGTAGTAATAGTAGTAGTAAATTAGTAATAGTATAGTAGTAGTGTAGTAGTAGTAGTAGTGTAGTAGTAGTAGTGTACTAGTAGTAGTAATAGTAGTAGTAGTTTAGTAGTAGTAGTAATAGTAGTAGTATTGGTAGTAGTAGTAATAGTAGTAGTAAATCAGTGGTCCCCAACCTTTTCATCGCCGCGGACCGGTCAACGCTTGATAATTTTGCCGCGGACCGGTCAACGCTTGATAATTTTACCGCGGCCCGATGATGTGGGGGGACGTTGATTGTTTATATTTTAGATTGTTTTGATTTAATAATTTTAATTTAATTGTATTTAAACGTGCCTTCAAATTAAAATACAGTTACACCAAAAAATTAATATAAAGTGATTTAACATTTTAACTTACTAGAACGCTAAATCAGCGAGAACCCGAAGTGAGTTGCTTATGTCCATCCGTTGTTTTGTTTTGGTTGCTGTCACTGCAGAAAACCCCGCTTCACACAGATAGGCGTCGGAAATGGCAATAGGGATTTAAGTGCTGTGGTGGCCGTTGTTGTATTGGCAGGTGAGGGGGTTTACAGAGCCCAGGATAATACCACATCGTCTGTACTTAGTGTGTATGTGCGCCCAGGATATTCACTCCCCACCCTGTAATGTTCACCAGTGGTGTTGTTGTTGTTGTCGTTGGCACTGTTGTTGTTGATGTCCCCGGTATCCTTTGGGCTGTATGTAGGTGGGTGTTGACGGCAAGCATTAGTTGAATTAGATCCGCAATTAGGTGGTTATAATATCCCCACTGCATGTGATGTTGCTCCCTGTGCTGCTACCGTTGTTGTTGTTGTTGTCGGCGGTGGTTGTTGTCGCAGCGCTGCCGTTGTTGTTGTGGTTGTAGATGATACTGTTGTTGTCGTCTGATGTGTTGTGGTGGGCGCCTTCTTTTTGATTTGGATTCCCGTTCTGTAGTGTTTCCTTGTGTGTCTGTTGTGGTTGTCTTTGTTGCAGTCCCTGGTGGTGACTCTGGCTGTGGATTGGTGGCAGCTGGTTTAGTCGTTGTTGTTGTTTCTTGTGGTGTAGTTGGAGCGTTGTCGACTTCTGTTTCGGTCTGTGCGTCAGTTGTCTGCACTTCTTTTTCTGTTTGTATTTTTCTTTCTTGCGTCTTGATATGTACCGTTTGTGTGTTGGAGATTTTTTGGCGTTTCTTCTTATTTTCGGTGGTAGTTGTTTTAATTTCTTTTTCTTTGCTGATAGAGCTTGTAGTCTGAGTTTCCTTATTATCTGTTGTGGGTTTTGGAGTTTGCGAGAATGCCTGGCTGATTTGTTTTGCTGTTTGAGTTGAATTCACTTTGGCCGTAGGTGGAATTTTCCAGATGATGTTGGTGTTTATTCCCTGTTCTGTTGTAGTGGCTTGTAGAGTTTGGGTGGAAACGAGGCTTTTTCCTTCAAATACTGTTTGAGTTGTGCCGTCTTCCTGTGTGGGTTTTCGCGTTGTTTCCTCCTTTTCCGTTTGTGAAGAGCGTGTTTTTGTTGTCGGCGTTATTTTCCAGATGATGTCTGTCTGTGTTTCACAGTCTGTTGATGTAGTTTTCTTTTCCCCGGTTGTCTTGTCAGGTGCTTGTTTAAAATCTTGTGGAGACCAATTGCGGTTAAGATGGCTTGTTGTCTAGTGGTAAGTTCATCTTCCGTTTTTGTGTGGAAGAGGGTCAACAGCAAATTAGTGAACGCATTTTTTAGTTCAACGTTTTTAGTTTCTAGTGTGAAGGTGAAGGGGGTAACTTTTCGTATGCCCCCATTTTCGGTTGGTTTGCTGATTTTACCGCAGTATTTTGTCCAGTTTTCTCCTTTGTACTTCTTAATGTTTGCACCTCTTCAAGCCTCTTTTGCCGTATCTGTCTCAACTGGGCTATGCGCTCGTTTGTGAAACAGAAAGGGCCGTCCGCATCTTCTGTGACTGACTCAGAATCGCGTAAAATGTCACTTGGTGGAGTGGGCAGTAGTGGCATTTTTGCCAGCCCTGAAAAGGGCTGAGGCTTGGTGTTGGCTTGTCTGGTGTGGCGCTTTGACATGACTCTCCTCACGGCAGTCCAATGGATGGAGTGCGTTCGTCGGTGGTCCGAAGCGAAGTGTGTTGGTGTGGTCGGGAAGTAGAGCTCGAATTTTTTAAAAGCAAAGACGGATGATCGTGCACCAACTGGGAGAATGAATGCTCAGACTCAATCTCGTCCATGGAAAGTCGCACAAACCCGAGAGAAATACACCACAGTAAATAAAATTGGGCGGACCGGTACCATTGGTCCACGGACCGGTACCGGTCCGCGGACCGGGGGTTGGGGACCACTGAGTTAAAGTATAGTAGTAGTAGTGTAGTAGTAGTAATAGTAGTAATAGTAGTAGAAGTAGTAGTAGTAGTAGTAGTAATAAATTAGTAATAGTATAGTAGTAATAGTAGTAATAGTAGTAGTAGTAGTAGTAGTAAATTAGTAATAGTATAGTAGTAGTAGTAGTAGTAGTAGTAGTAGTAGTAGTAGTAGTAGTTATTGTTGTTGTTGTACACACATTGTAGTAGTTAAAGAAAAATTAATAGTAGCTGATAAAGGAGTAGTCATACTACTTTAATAGTGGTAATATTGATTCTTCTCGTGAATTATTTTCTCTCTCGGTTGTGAAATTTAATTTGTCATTCTTATATCAGCATTCTGTGAGAGATTTTAATGAGGATATGGGCACTTTCTAGCAGAGCTGTCTTTATCTTTGGGGCAAGTATAGTTTCCTGTCTGTATATTGATGTAAACTTAGATTTGTTGCAAGAGCAAGTTCATACAATGGTATTTAGTTAACATTAGATGAAGGACAAGATTGGTTTCCAGTGAATATATTCAGGTAATAATAACAGTGGGACAACTGTATTTCCTATCAGTAATATGAGGTAATTTTAGCAATGGGGAAGGGATGCTTTCTTAATGTAATCAAATAAATATAGCAATTTCCCAATTATAGGTACCCAATAATATATTCAGATAATTTTAGCAGTGTTGTGAGAATAGTTTCTTATCACTGTAATCTGGTAATTTTAGTAGTGGGACAAATTGCTTTCTTAGCAATATATTCAATTAAATTTTGAGGCAAGTGTCTCTTTGCATTATATTCAGGATACTTTAGCAATGAGGCAAGTGTGGTATCATTGCAATATAATGAGGTAACGTTAGCTGTTAGTCATACGTCGTTTTCTATAAGTGTATTCAGATGACTTTCCAACAAAGATTGTGTCATCTTCACTTATTCCATAACAGACAAGCAATGCTGTCTTTTGCTTTTTTTTTTAAAAACTGAAATGCAATTTTTCTCTCGGACAACAAAGGTATTATATGTAATTAAAAAAATGTTAATCTTGCAATCATTACTTATAAAACATACAACTTCTGTTTTCTGTGTTATGTACGAAACTAAGATTTTGGCCAAGCTGAATGTAACTCATTTGTATGTTTCGACCCACCACATACACAGTACTAAAATGCAATTATAGTAACATGTATTCGTGGACGTATACTTAAATGTGTAGTTTCAGATTCAAACAGAAAACAAATTAACTGTTATCGATGATAAAACTTTTTTTAAATAGCTAATTAATTCTTAAAGTAAGCTGTATTAGATTACGCCATTGAAATACTGACTTTCATTAAATTAAAGCTTTTTCTTGACTTCCAACGTGGCAGGTAAGTTACATTTGATTTATTAAAATGTATTATCTAGGTTATAGTTTAATTAACATTTGCTTTCTCAAAATGTATTATCTAGGTTATAGTTTAATTAACAAACTTATAAACGCTAAAATGTGTTTCTGTAAGATACGGCAATGGGAAAGAAATCTAGAATGCCTAATATATTGCATTCTAAATTAGAGTTATCTCCCTGAACTTATTTTTGAAAGCAATATACAAATACATATCCATTTTATATATCAATTCTAACTATGTTTTGATATGCACTAATATTTTGTTTACTCAAATTTACGTGAAATGTGATAATTTTAGACCTACTTTTAGTATTATTTCACATTAAACACATGATTGGCATTACAAATAATATAATATCTAATCTTCATTGAAGACATCAAGATAATCTCAGACTTTTAACTACTAAATCTCTATACTGAATCTAAACAGACTCACGTTACGTAAACTTGATTTTGCGTCACCGTGAAGTGACGTCACAGCAAACTTTTTGCTGAGTACAACTACAAGCAGAGAGAATGTCAAGTTCTAACAAGAAACTGACCTTCAGGTTTTAAAATGATTGAACTCTAAGTAGTGAAATACATTGATCTTTGTTAGTAAGTATTGAGAAATGTTTTTAAATGATTCATCTCTGTTATTAGTACTGAAAAAGATTTATCTCTGTTAGTAAGTATTGAGGGATGTTTTAAAAATATTCAGTGAATAATATGCTATTATATTCGTAAAATAATTTAATAATGTCACATTTCACACCGTGGTTATCATCTTTTTTCACAAAGGAAAGAGGAAAAGAATTTATAAAATAATTGTTTAATTATGAAGTTATTATTTACTGAAAGTAACTTTAGCAACAGAGTTTCTCATTAAGAATTGACGTTTCAGGATTATTTCACGCACACACACACACACACACACACACACACAATCACACCATATAGTAAACACGCACATAGACCGATAAAAAAATAAAAATTGTGCACTTTCAGCAATTGTTTTTATTATTATATAAAAATGATATTATGCGTAACCACACACGTATATGTATGTCTGTGTGTGTTTCTTTGTTAATACTATTGTGTATGTGTATGCACTATTGCAGTGAAGAAAACTGCTACATGTATACCTCATCTCCCCATCACCACCACCACCACCATCCCGGTTTCATGTACTACTGCAAAACGAAGTTTTTGAAAAATGTATTTTGCTGACGACATTTTACAGAGTACTAAGTATTCATGCAGATGACTGTTTTACAAAGTGTGTGTGTGTGGGGGGGGGGGGTGTCAGTAATAGTGCACTGTTACAAAGAATTAAAGAATGCTGTAATTTCTACAGTTAATAATCACATTCTTATTTACACTTTACTTGTGTCACTAATAGTGCACTGTTATAAAAAATGCTGTAATTTCTACAGTTGGGATGGATGGAGTGTAGGGGGCGCTTCCGGCTTCCGCCGCTTTCGCGCTGGCTTTTTTCTTATTTCTACAGTTACTAATCTCATTCATATTTATACTTGCCTTATCACGAAATTTAATTAAATGACATTCTTATCTCCTCTTGATTAAGACGAAATAGAGTAAACAACTACATTTATTACTATATCTCTAACTCTTCAGACAACAGTTTTAACAAACGTCTATTTATAACTAAAGGTGCATAATAATTTCAGCATCCATAACAATTGTGTGCATTACCACACATTTTCTTTACTTAGAATTTAGTATGGGATTTTTTAAAAAAATTACTTAATATGTGTGGTTTATTCTATAATTATATTTTGACCATCACATCTAGGGCTTGTGTCAGTGCCTTGGTGTCCACAATGTTGATGATGCCTTAAAGATGTGTCTGCTCCCAGACCAGCTCTCAAGCAAACGTACGGCCTCAGACGTCAATCATATCGTCACTAAAAACTTGTGTGTGTGGTGGCAACAGCTAGTCAAGACGTCTGGACCAAAGCCATCAATAACAGAGACAGTGTATGAGCAATTGGTGGCCAGGTAGATAGTGAAGAAAATTACCAGACATGTCTCTCTCATTTACTTTAACATTTATTAAAATTTTCTTTTAAAAAAAATCTTATTTCATACATTAACCTCTTTCTATTCCATTTCCAACTTCCTATCTATAAACACACATAATTATCATATGTCCTCATTTTTCCTCACTGCAATGATCACGTGGTGTGCACTAAGTCAAACCTGTTATTCTTCCTTGTCTAATTACATTCACAATAATTCAACAAATTTTGTTCTCGTAATTCAGCGAAATATGAAATATAAAATTTCATTTTAAAATCAAGTTGAAATTAACACTTTGACTTCAACGTCAATGTATCTATATGAGCTTAATTTATCGTCTATTTTCTATTACAGATTAAATTTAAAATGTCGTTTAAACAGAAAATAGTCACTGGAGAATTGAATGATGTATACATTAAATACAAGCACTAATCTCTTACAGTCAACTGAAGTAACAATTCTCCTTACAAGTGCATAAAAATGTTTTACAGATTTCATATTTAATATTCATGTCATGGCAAAAATTACTTTAACTTTAATGTTAATTATTGCAACTCTATATATTTAAATATTATAAACATAATTCATTATATTTTTATATCAATGTTAAAGTCATAATATTATAGAAACTTGTTGCAGTCGATCAGCTTTTCACTGATTTCATCACAGTTGTCAGTGTGTTGATGTACTTATTAAAATTAATCCTGCAGTAAATAGAACTTCGAGTTGTAATACAAACTGAAAGTAAATGATGGACAAAACGAGTTACGAATGTTATGACTGAGCTATAAATAAAGTATGGCCGGCCATTCGTCTGTCTTAATACATATTTCACTGTTCACTGTTATAGGTTCTGTGGTCCAGCGACTACAGTGGAAGTTCACTGTGTTACTGCACCACGCCTGACCATAAGGATTCTTGGGGAGGCGGTGTCTGCGACTGGAGAGACAATGGCCAGGCTCGTGTTATTTCCACAGCAAGTGGAACTTTTGAATCAGTCACCACCCGGGGTATTTCTTACAGGCCCACCTGGGACAGGTAAAACCGTTGTCTTGATCGTTCAAGGCCTGGCCTGGCTTAGGCTCGGACACGACATCCATGTTGTCAGTACTTGGTCTGGAAGCCTTGCAGCGACGATCGCCATTGAATATCAACTTAAAGAAACCATGAAGAAAACAGCCAGGTCACGTGTACACCAACATCAGTTTTACTTTGAGAAAGATGGAGAAGTGGAGACTGCAATCATTGACTTTGAGAAAGATGGAGAAGTGGTGACTGCAGTCAGACGTCTGAAATCTCTGAGTGAAGGGAGACAACTGTATGTGATTGCAGACGAGGCCTTTCATCAAGATTCCAGGTTTGTTTGTTATACTGCGTGTTAATTAAACACGAAGACATACTCAGTATCTAACAGTCTTATATCACTACATACTAACGGTTAACTGATTAAGAATGTCGAATGCAAATGTATTTGTTGGATTGTGTGTACATTGCTAAATGTTACATGTCCAGTTTTTATTTAGAGACCCTGCTTAGGAATTTTTACAGAGCCTTAATTTCATTAGATAAATTAATCTCTCCTCTTTCCCTAAACAGACTGGTTGCTCAAATTTATTTTTCGTCTCATATGAAAATGCGCCTTTGTAGTACAAACAGATTCACGAACAGATAACTTGTGTACAATAGCCGGCTTGGAAACCGTTAAAAACTCTCTTAAATCTTTATGCATTCAGAATGTTACATTTAGCTCAATCGATCCCCCATCCAAACCACGATGAGGTCTATATGCATAAAAATCACTACGAAAGAGGTATTAACAGTAAAAGAATTTAATAATCAAGATTTAACAATAACAATCAATTACGAAGACACAGCTTCAGATCTAAACTAAGGCAAGTTCAATGTGCTTATTTTAATCCTTGAAAGTTAATGTTTCGAGAAATTGTTTGCCCTACACATTCTTCTAATTCAGAACCCAGATCAGTTACTTATCTGTCTCAGTAGTCTTGATAAACACGTGGTCTAAGGTCAGTTCGATCCTTCCACATATCAAGCGATGCTTGCGTCGTATATCAGTAGTTCCAGTAACTCGCCGTCTCTCGATTTGTCACTCTAATGATGTATCTCGACGTAACATCATCAACAATGGTGGCACGGTACTTGTAACAACACCTGACCAAGGTTGAACAAAGAACACGCACCCGACTTAGAAACGAAGGTGCAATCATAGGTAGTGTGGCGGGGAGTGGATTTTCTATGTGTGTCCGTTGGGTAATTAATTAATAAGCGAAATCACGCTCCCAATTAATGTATATTAATTAATTCTCTCGTTCCCAATCACACCCACAATCTCCTCAAGGGTCTTGTCGTGCGATCTTGAGAGTGACGAGGTCAATCCTTGGGTAGTCCGTCAGTCAGTGGCTATCCCTACCCAAGTGTTACCTGTCTCAGATAGTGAACTATACAACGTTATCTTACAGTCGTCTCTTCACCTATCTGGCCCTTACCACTGTCTCTGGTCGTCGAGAATAGCAACTATTTTGAATCATGTGCGTAGACCGTCTATCTAATTGTTGTTACGTCATTGGCTGCCCCCACCCATTCTCAATTTCACATGAAACTCTCTTCCAGATATGAGAGCAAATAGTTTAAAGAAATAATAAAATTTATTAAAAGAATATAATAAAACTCAAATCATTCAATGTCATGAAAAACCCCACCAGAAATTAGTATAAGATCTAGAATCTAAATGCTTTCTCTCAACAAGTTAAAGAGTTAGGAATGAAGAATTGACTGTTCTAAATTAATGTTCAATGAGTAAACTAAACAGTTCTTTAGAAATCATCAATCAGAAGATGAAACGCATTCTCCAGATTCTCTCAAAGCATCAATATGAAGAACCAAAATTCTGTTCTCCCTTAACAATTAAATGAAGCAAATTAACAGTGCTTAATTCAATAATCACTAACGTAGACTATAGAAAAAGAATACAAATCAGAAATTCACATTAATCATAGAACGATTACAGACATGTAACGCAACATAAGTAAGCATTCACCTGATGTGATTTGCGGTTGTTGTGTCCGTCTACGCCCGTTACTGGCAACTGGCGTGCAATACAGGTTACACTGAACAAACTTGCAAAACTTTCACTTCACTCCTGCTAGTGTTCACGTTTACCATTCTTGTCAGGCACTCGTTCACACAATTATTAACGAAGTGTCCTGGTTACGATTATAGTCCAAACGAAATCTCACACAAGTCAGTTATTAACTTTGTTGCACTAAAATATTGAGTCATTCATTACTCTGCTAATTTGTCAAGCCGTCGATTTCTCCACTTGGCAGAAACTCATATTACTAGTGAAATTTACGTACCAATACAAGTCTCCCCGACAGTATTATCCGGTTCGAAAAAGTCACTCTCTACGTCACAGGTCGTCTTGCCTGCGTGACGCGTAATATCCACGTGCGTTTCCCAAGCAAATCTTGTCTGACAAATTCTTACTGTTGTAAACCGTTCCGTCGTCTTCTCGATCAACTGGGTTTTCTCACAACAGTCCAGTAATGCTCCAAATGACAATATATGTAGACCAGGTACTCAGCGCCAAGGTCTCTAGTGAAGTTAAAGCTGAGCTTGTTAGAATTCTTTGGTTTACCTTGCGAGACTCCACCCTTTTGAAGTACTCTCTTTGAGTAATCTTGATCCTTTAAAGTGATCCTTTGACTTACTCCTTTTGACTTACTCCTTTTGACTTCCGAGCTGTGGAATATATAAGTGTTTTGCGTATCTCAGTTCATGTTTGATAAGCGTTAAGTCTGCAATCTTATTCTTGGTTCTCATTAAATTTCTTACAAGCGTTTGTTCGACACCAAGAATAACATTACAAATTTCAATCATTTAAAATACAAAATACAATACAAAAATACAGCTTAACAATTGAAACAAGGAAAATTCGAATTATTATTTACAAATATAATTACCATTTCAGACATCTCTTTTTGCTTTCTTACTCCGCACTATCACCGCAGGAAGTCGTTGCGGGCCTAGAGAAAACTCGTAGTGAAATTAGTTAGCGTGGTCATCCCATACACTCATGTTTGGGCCAGCCTGCACTAAAGGGTCGGCACCCTTATCGTTTGTTTCAACTCCCTAGGCTGATAGCGGATGGTCAGCTTCCCCATTGTTCCTGACACGCTTGCCCGATGTAAATCACCGCGGTTGTTGGCCGACCATGGCGAGCTACGCCGATATCTGTTATTCAATTTAGGTAGAAAGTTTGTCTGCGTGTCTGTTTGCATTTCCAGCTCCGCAGGTAGAAATGTAGAATAAGAGGAAACGAAGAAGAAGAACCCACTCTGAAATAGTAATTAATTTCTATGAGCGATTTGTGTTTACATTCGCAAATTCCGAAGCACGTGATGATAACAATGCGCATAGTTTAATCTTCGACTATCATGACTTTTACAATATATTTATATTCATAAAAGATACAATATAATTCACCTGTGTGTTATTTTTAACATTACATGAACGTACAAATTTCCAAACATTACTTCATTAAAAATGGAATTCATACAGGAAGAATAAAATATAATCCAAATTAGGCATGAGCGCTTTACAATTTAACAATAAAATTACACGCAAGAAAGTCATTTGCATTACATAGAGATTCGCAACGTGCACAGACGTTCACGGCACAAGAGAATTAAAGTTTATATAAATTAAATGATAAAGGTTACAGTTAATTTATATACAATGAACTTTTAATCTTCCTGTCATTCTTATCGAATCACGTGTGTTCGGAAGAGAATTAATAATTCGCACAAATACATACATAAATTCATGTACAAAAATACAAATAGTAAAATGCAATAATATTGTAAGAAGTAGACGTGTTACCTATTTAAGTAGACTTTACATAAGAGCAACGGGTTCCATGTGTGTTCCTTATGACTCAGCAAAATATTCAGCGACTAAGATGTTTGTGTCCGGCCGGTCTGTGTGCGAGTGAAGTGTATTATCACATCAAGAGTATTTATTGAAGTACATGAATGCATCACGTGACTAGATCACGAGGTATGCTTGTTGATTCGAACTTTCTCGACTATCGTCTAAAGTTGCATAACATAGGTTGAACTCTCTATTGTTTCCTAATACTGGTGTACGGCGGGAAAGATTCTAATAAAGGAATTCAATTCGAAAATGATTTCGAATTTCTTGGATGTGGGTCAGGAGTTCGTGACACAGAATTCGGTCAGAATCCGTCACACTAAACAAACAGAGAAACATGTAACACAACAAATAATTAGCACCTACACAAACAGACAAACATGAAACACAACTAATGATTAACACGTAAACAAACAGCCGTGAATGTAGAAAAGAAAATAACTGGCGATGTTGTAAATGACGTCACAATAGAAAGACGACATAAAGTAACCGTCATTACGTCATAATTGTCTGACGTCAACACACTGACATAACGTCTTCTTCTGTTCATTCTTTAGTGACTGGAAATACTTCACGGAGTTTTGTGATCAACTCATTGTACAAGTACCCGGGGTGTATCTTTGGGGTGCATCAGTGCATCATGAAGTCAGGCCGTTATGTTTGGAAGAGGTCAAGCTGACAACGCCTCTAAGGTCACCGCCAGTCGTCGTCAGGGAGGTGATGGAGGCAAAACAAATTAAGTTTTCTAAACAAGTCCTTGACTACACGGTGAGTGACGTCCCTGTTCCAACAGACGGTCCGGCGATTATTCGATTCACTCACCGTGACGGTCAGTCAGGTCACACAAGGTACTGGTCACGTGACTGTGTAGAGTGTGGACATCAAGTCGCCCGTGTCCTGACAGAACTCAACGTCGGCCGGACAGGTATGGGTGTGGTGTGTTTGATACGGGGAGTGATTGAAACAATACAAATACATGCGGGTGGATGGAGGAATAAAAGGATGGGTGGATGAATAGATGGGTAGATGAAGGAATGACCATGTGGAGGAATAAATAGACGGGTGGATGAACGGATACATAAATAAATTTTTTTTTTTATCAAATGTCAGGTAACAGTAACGGTCCTCCACTTCTGCAATACCGCGACGTCCTAGTGTTGTGTGATGACTACCCGACTGATGACAGGGTGAACATGTTCGGTTATTTGGAGAGAAGGGCTAGCAATCTAGTCCAGGGTCTGCGTGCATGTCACGTGCCTGTGCGTGTGGTGGTGAAAGGTGATAAAGCTGCCATTCGTGACACGGCGCTTGGTGTCGGTGATCTGGTAACGGTGACAAACTGGCGTGATGTTCATGGTCTGGAGAGAAAGGTGGTCGTTGTGGAGAAAAGAGATGTCTGGACAGAAAGACTCGACGCCATGTCACGGTGTACGTCACAACTTGTGTTGATTAACTGTTTCTGATCGGTCTGATGTTTGACTGTAACGATGATTGCGTCAACTCTGATGAAAACAACGATAACCGATAAATGATTTATAACGAAGACAGCCGTCACCTAACCGATAACAGTCTTAAACATCACGATCACTATAACGACACTGATGATGACAACGACAAATTATAAACTACA